>JAWDJD010000013.1:21592158-22192158 GCA_035047305.1 Bradypodion pumilum
CCCTGGACTAAAGCATCTGAAAATAAAATAAAAACTTTTGAAATGTGGATCTATAAACAGCTGCTAAAGATATCATGGGTTGATCCTGTGACTCATGTAGAAGTGTTGCACCGGATGGATAAAGAACATGAACATTAAGCAAATAAATTTAATTTAATGTTAATGTTAATTTAATTTACACATTTATATGCCGCCCACTCAGCCCCCCCCCCCCCCCGACTCAGGGCGATACCTCAGCTCCAATACCTTGGCCATATCATGAGGAACAACATAAAGTATAGAATCCTCCAACTCGCTCTGCAAAGAAAGACCCCGGGGAAGAGAGGAAGCCCTGGACGTAGACGGACTTCATGGCTAAAGAACCTGAGAGACTGGTGTGGAAGGTCCTTGGAAGGAGTTAAGAACAGGAAGACTATAGCAATCATGAGAGCCAATATCTGGAATGGATAAAGCACTTGAACAAGGTGTAGGTTTGAGGAATCCTGTCTGTCACTATGCACATTGTTTCATTTATGGTGACGTCTACTTGTTTTAGGGACTGTGGTGGTTCAAGTGGTTAGCATGTTGAATTTGAAGACTGGAAGGTCAGAGTTTGATATCCAAGTACTGCGCTCCATTTCTGTCCCAGCCCCTGCCAACCTAGCAGTTCGAAAGCAAGAAATCACAAGTAGATAAATAGGTACCACTTTATGGCTGCCACATGTCCATGGAAACACCTGCAGATGCAGACAGTGCTGGCTCTTTGTCTATAAACAGAGATGAGCACTGAACCCTAGAGTCGGATACGACTGGGTTTCGAGCAAGGGCGACCTTTTTGCATGTGCAGATGTGCTCTGTACTGGAGAAGCATTCAGTGGTACAGTTCCACATTTTGCTGCAAAGTTTGGCTTCAGAAACCTACCAAACCATCACAGTTGGTTTTCCTGCCTATATTTTTCTTATTAGTTCAAATATGCATGTGAGAATTCATGGGACATAGAAAAATCCCTCCTCCAATACTATGCATACCTTGAAAGCCCTATTAGGGTAGTTGCAAGTCAGATAGGATTTGACAGCATTAAGACACACATCTCCAATCCCCATCAACACACACAACTAACACAAGTTATTCGTCAGTGTGTGCAACCTTTACATACAACTGGTGTGAGAAAGGAGTACATGCAGGAAAGGTAACAGTGTCCCATGTGCTCTAGCATCTAGCCATGCCTACCACTGACCATGGTGACATCTAGACGTTGTGTTGTCTCTTTGGCTGTAAATGGAAATTATCACTGAACCTTAGAGTTGGACACGACTGGCTTTCAAGCAAAGGAGACATTGAATCATTAACTTCATAAATTTACGTTTTGCACAACAACACAGATATGCATTACAGTGGTCTGGATAGAGCGATGTGTTAGGCTGGAGGGGGGAGGTGCAGAACTGATAAAGCCCCTCCCAGAATGTCTCTTCTATCTTTATTTTAAAATATATTTTTCTAAGCTCTAGCTAGCCCTTTATATAAGTCTACAGTGGACCCTCGCTTAACAAACAGCTCACTTAACGCAAAACTTGCATAACAAAAGGAAATCTGGAGTGCATTAAATTTGTTAAGCTAGTTTCCACTGTATAGAAAACAGTGGCTCGGTTAACAATTTTTTTCCAGAACGGAGTAATTGGTTTTCAGTGCATTCCTATGGGAAACTGCATTTCACATTACAAATTTTGGATTTCAATGCATCCTTATGGGAAATTGCATTCAATGCATTCCCATGGGAAATTTGCTTTACAATTTTTTTTGTAGTACAAAAGGTTCTGGAGAACGTATTAATTTTGTTAAGTAAGGTTCCACTGTATAGGCCAGGTGTTCTCAACCTTTTTAAGCTGGGGCCCGGGTCATGCTTCCTCAGCTTCAGGGACTGGAGTCCCAGTGATGGGCAGTCTTGGCCCTCCAACTGTTCTTGAGCTTCAATTCCCAGAAGCCCAAATCAGCACTCCTGCTGATCAGGGCCTCTGGGAATTGAAGTTCAAGAACAGCTGGAGGGCCAAGACTGCCCATCACTGGCCGCTGGACAGTCATTTTGCCCATCCTCCACCACATGGCACTTTCTGGTGTGGTGGAGACGGTGGGGAACCACATGAAATGGTGCCGTGAGCCACAGGTTGAGAATCCCTGGTATAGGCACACAAAGGAAATTGGCCATATGGTCCGTGCCCAAGTCATAAAAAAAAAACCCAGAGGATTCAAGAGGAAGATGATACCTTTATTTTGGACCACTAAAACAAAACAAAAATGGTGTAAGCTTTCAAAATAAAAAGGTCTCTTCATCAGGCAGGCATGAAAATATTAATGCAAGTTCATGGCACGGTCTTATTGTGCCAGGCGCTCTTCATAAAGATGCATGCTGGACAAACAGCAAAATATTTCGTGGTGTTTTAATGCCCACCCCCAGGATCTTTTAATTTGTTTTGTTTTAGTGGTTCAAAATAAAGGGATCACCTTCCTCTTGAATCCTTTGCAATTTTTTATTATAATAAGTGTAATTACTGTTGCTGTTGCCTTTTCTAGTGGGCAGCTTTTAAAAATTGTATCCCCCCCCCACCCCACACTATTTTCTGTATTATTTCCCCTTGCGCTCCCCCTCCCTCCCCTCCTGCCCATAGCAGCAAAGCGTCACCAGTACACGCCAGAGCCATTCACGCACAAGGTCCATCTCTCCTCCTTTTGCTGAGAACTCTATGGTTTCTGCCCTCTAACTGCAGATGCTAGAGCGTCCCTGCAGGAGTAGGAAGAGACCGGAAAAAAGTGCGGCGGGCGGCGGCGGGTGTTCTGTGCCGGCTTCACCGGATAGGACCGTGGCCCGGCGCCTGAGTTCCGCTTATGCACTGGTCCTTCCCATCCCAATCGGCCGTGGTGGCTGTTGCAGAAGTAGGATGGGTGCCCAATGGCAGCATTTGCCTTGGTCGCTGCTCTTCCTCATCCTCCTCCTGCCTTGGGATTCAGCAGTGCTGCGGGGAACAGACGGAGGCTGGTAAGTCGGAACACCAGGGGTCTCTTGGCCAAGTTGGAAAGCCCTTCCCATCTGCCCTTGCCAGGGATGGGAATCCCAGTTTCTCAATACTCAATCCCCCCCACCCCCTCCATATCTGGACACCTGAAACTGCGGATAACAAGGAACCCTGTATTTTACATTGCATGCAGTAGCCGCTAGTGGCCAGCTCTGGTAATGCAACTCAGAAATACATATACAGAGGGTGCTGTCGTGGCTCAGTGGTTAAGAAGCTTGCCTTGTTAGATGGAAGGCTGGCAAGTCGACAGTTCGAGACCCAGGTACTGCATGATGGATTGAGTACCTGTCTCTGTCCCAGCTCTTAGGGACATGAAAGGAGCCTCATTTGGGCGTTCCCTGAGCGGAGTTTCTCCCGCAAAAATCCTTTCAACCCAGAGTAATTTCTGACTAATAATAATAATAATAATAATAATAATAATAATAATAATAATAATAATAATAATAATAATAATAATAATAATAATAATAATAATAATAATAATAATTGTAGGAATCGGGGCCGCTAGGACGGCTGTTGGGTCCCGGAGGAGACTGATCAAGTAACGATACGAGGCAATATGGAGCGAGATCAGATCAGTGGTTTATTGAGGGAAAAGCATCATCATATATAGATCAGAAGGCAATGCAGGAAAGAATCGTCATCTGACAGAAAATCACATCACCCATTTACTCTGGTTAATGGGGAATCTCTCTTGGGGAAGTTAATTAACTCGGGCAAACACTGACAGGGGAAAACCATAGTTCGAGGCTTACGCCAGGGTAAATATGGCTTCTATTTGCACCAAAGAGTGGGCTGATCTGTGAGTCAGTAATTGCTTAATGGGTAACGGAGGTTAGCGTTCTGCTCTCTCAGCAGAACCGCCGGTCAGGTCAGGTGTGGGTGAATCAACCCTTATTATTAATCCACCCCCCTTAATTTCTGTGCCCGCAGAGCCCACGGGCCAGGAGCTTTCTCGACTGAAGTGGCCTCTGCGAGGGCCGTTCCATGCCAACTGGGCATGGGGAATCCGCAAATAATAATAATAATAATAATAATAATAATAATAATAATAATAATAATAATAATAATAATAATAATAATAATAATAATAATAATAATAATAATAACCCAGAATAATTTCTGACACAAAATTATTATTAGAGGGTTCCAAAATGCATTCTCTCTCTCTCTCCCTCACACACACACACACATTATATATATATATCTTACTAGCAGAGGTTGCCCGGTGCTGCCAGGCTGTTTTAAATGGTGTTGGAAGGTGTTTTTGTTGTTGTTAATGTTTGTAAATAAGAGGTTAGTCTATAATTGAAATTTTTAAAATTTTTATTTATACACTTTTTTTGGGCGGGCTGTTATAAACTGTGATCAGTTTTGTTTGGTGTTTTGGTTTTGTGGATTAAAAAAAAAATCAAAGGATGATATACTTTAAAAAAAAATTGTTTAACCAAATAATGTTTTAGTATGTATTTTTTAAATAGTTGTACCATAGGTAATGATTTAAAAATGTGAAAGTACTTTTTTTTACAATAAATGTTTTTAAACTGTTTAGATTTTTTGGTTTTTATTTGAATTAAAATTCAGCACAGGATTTTTGAATAGTTTTTATTTTATTTTATTGACATATGTTTTTGATTTGTGTAAAATTGTGATTTTGTGTTATGTTTTTTACTTGTTTTTACTCTTGGGGCCTTTTGTGTGGGGCTGTTGTGTCTTTTTGAATTGTTTTTACTATTGTGGCCAGCAGGTGGGGCTGGTAGGGGTTATCTTGTATTTTGACTTTTTTCTCTCGTGGCCTCTGGGTGGAGCTTTTTCGGGTAAGTAGTCTCTTTCTTTATTCATTTCTTTTCCGGTCATCATGGAGTGAGGTCGTGTGGTGGTGAGTTGGCTGTTTTTCTTTATTTGGGGGGTGGGTGGGTTGGATTTTGTGGTGTTTGGTTGGGTGCTGTGTGTGTTTGAAAATTTTTGTTTTTGTTTACTTTGTATTGTTTTTTGGTGTTATTTTTGGTTGTTTTTGTGTATTTTTGGATGTTTTTGATGTTTTTGTGTTTTTTGGTATCCTACGGGGGGATCCCTCTCTGTCGTGTCCCCTGGCTCTGGAAGAGTTGGGGGCCAGACCCCTTTTGTTCCCCCAAAACCTTCCAGACTCATGGGACCCAGGAGAGGGGATCGAATCCAGCCCACCCTCTGATATTAAAAGGGAAATCTCAATTGGGGTTTCCCCTTTAATATCAGTGGGGGGGGTTGTGATCCCCCTCTCCACTGGCTTCCTTGGGTTTGGGAGGGTTGGGAGGACAAAAGGGGTCTGTCTCCCCAACCCTTCCGGCCCCAGGAGAACCATCGGAGAGGGGGATTCCCCCCCAAAAACTCCATTTTTAAAGAGAAGTAACCGCTTGGTCTCTTCTCTTTAATATGGTGTGTGTGTGTGTGGAGGGCAATCCCCTCTCTGCCAGGGGGAGGGGGAGCGCAACCCCCCCACCCAGTGATATTAAAGGAGAAACTCCGATAGGGAGCTTCAGGAGTTATTGGGGAGGGGGGCCTTAGTTTCTGCGGCTTGGCCGCGCTGAAAGCGAAACCCTTTTGCGGTAAGTAAAGTCAGCAGATGGAGCGCCGTCCGATGGCTTTGCTTACCTGGGAATGGGTTCACTTTCAAGGGGGAGCAGTGCCTTTTCCCCCCTTGACCCCCCCGTTTTTTTTTCTGTGAAGCGCTGTGTCCGGCTGCGGAGGACTTGCGCTCCCGGTGTGTTTTTTATTTTTATTTTTCACTCGCCAGCTTCCTCAATGTTCTGCGCGCTCATGGCGCGCAGGACGCTGGGGCATGTAGTTTGGCGTTTGCGTTTTCGGCTTCTGCATCGTTTTTTCCCTGCGGTTTTCTTTTGATTGGCCACGGCGCATTTCCGAACGTTCCTTTTGCTCGCGCCTCTCAGCCTGATTGGCTGTGGCGCGGCGCGGCGCAAGAAACGTTGGGAAATGAAGTTGTTTCCCTTTTTTGCGTTTGTGGGGCTCTTGCCCCACTAGCGCATTTATCAATCCTTTGTTGACCTGCAGACCCAGTTCGGGCGTGTGCACGAATGGTCGGTGCGGGCTAGTAGGGCCTGGCTTACGATTGTATGTGAAGTTCCAACGGTTAACGCTTGATTTTATAGGTTAAGATTGGGGTAAAACTCCCAAAACAGGCAGCAGTTCGTCAGGGGAAGCACCCACCCTGGCGGATGACTGGCTGATGCCTTTGTACTTCTGAATACAAAAGCAACAGCCAGCAATCTGCAAGAAAGAGCACCACCCCTTACGGATCGCTGCCTGCTGATCTCCGGTTAGGTAAGCCGGGAGAAAAAGGAGACAGAGAGGAGAGAACCATCGTCAGGCAGGTAGCTCTTCTCTGCCTCCTTCTCCCCCGACCTACCTAATGAACCTTCCCGGGAGAAGAACGGGCTGACTGCCTCCTCCCTCCTTTCCCCTATTGCTGCATCTAAACCAAAATTCAAAACAGCAATGGGGAAAAGAGGAACCGACAGGCAGCCCGTTCTTCAAGCTAAACTAACCACCAAAAACAAACACCAAAATTATTTAAAAATAATAACACAAAAATAAATCAATAATTTAAAACCCCCCATTAATAAACAAAAAAATAAACCACAAAATACACAAACAAAAACATCCACAATAACACAAAACCACATACAAAACACCTAACTACAACACGAAAAAACCCACAAATTACACAAACAAACAACAACTAATTACACAAATAAACAACAACAAAATAAGAAAAATTAAACAAAATCAGAAATAACCAAACCAATTAAACAAACCTAAAACTCAACCAAAACAAAAAAGAACAGAAGCACCTCCCAGCTCACCACCACAAAAGCAAAACAAAGACAAACCCCAGAAGAAAGAAAACCAGACAACTCACCAGCACGTCCTCCCTCCACGATGACCGGAACAGAAATGAAGAAACAAAGAGACTACTTACCGGAAGAAGCCCCACCCAGAGGCCAGGAGAATAAAAACACGTGAAACTAAAACAGAACCACTAAAACAGCCCCACCTGCAGGGCAGAATAGTAAAAAACAACTCAAAAAGACACAACAGCCCCACCTAGAGGCCACAAGAGTAAAAACAAGTCAAAAACATAAGAATAAATCACAATTTTACACAAATCACAAACATATGTCAAAAAAATAAAATGAAAAGATTTATAACATCTTGTGTTGAGTTTTAACTCAAATAAAAACCCAAAACATCTAAACACAGTTTAAAAACATTGAATGTAAAAAACATGTACTTTCACATTTTTAAAAATATTACCTACGGTACAACTATGAAAAAAAAACCACAAACAAATTATTTAGTTAAATAAAACAATTTGAAACAATTATATCATCCTTTGTTCTTTTTTTAATCCACAAAAATCACCCAAAAAAGCTGATCACAATTTAAAACAGCCCGGCAACGCAGGGCAACCTCTGCTAGTGTGTGTGTGTGTGTGTGTGTGTGGATAGATAGATAGATAGATAGATAGATAGATAGATAGATAGATAGATAGATAGATAGATAGATAGATAGATATACTTTGTTTAATTAGAACATTAAACAAACACACATATCATATTGCAAAAAAATACTTTGTTTACTTAGAACATAAAACAAACACACATATACTTTGTTTAATTAGAACATAAAACAAACACACATATCATATTGCAAAAAAACCAGTAGGAAACATCAGGTAAATGTTGGCTGGACATCACCTACCATGTCTCAAACACAAGAAACCAGGTACTGTACTGTAAAGGTTTCCCTTGCTCGAAAGCCAGTTGTATCCGACTCTAGGGTGCAGTGCTCATCTCTGTTTCAAAGCCGAAGAGCCAGCGCTGTCTGCTGCTGCAGACATTTCCGTGGTCATGTGACAGGCATGACTAGACACCAGAGCGCACGGAACGCTGTTTACCTTCCCACCAGACTGGTCCCTATTTATCTATTTGCAACTAGCAAAGGTTGCCCGGCGTTGCCGGGCTGTTTTAAATGGTGTTGGAAAGTTTTTGTTGTTGTTGTTGTTAATGTTTGTAAAGAAGAGGTTAATCTATATTTGAAATTTTTAAAATTTTTATTTATACAATTTTTTTTGATGGCCTGTTTTAAACTGTGATGAGTTTTGTTTGGTGTTTTGGTTTTGTGGATGAAAAAAAGAATAAAGGATTATATACTTTTTCGAAAAACTCTTGGGGCATTTTGTGTGGGGCTATTGTGTCTTTTTGAATTTTTATTATTATTGTGGGCAGCAAGTGCTGCTGGTAGGGGTTATGTTGTATTTTGACTGTTTTTTCTCTCGTGGCCTCTGGGTGGAGCTTCTTCCAGTAAGTAGTCTCTTTCTTTATTCATTTCTTTTCCAGTCGTTGTGGTATGAGGTCGTGTGGTGGTGAGTTAGCTGTTTTTCTTTATTTGGGGTGGTGGTGGTGGTGGTGGTTGGATTTTGTGGTGTTTGGCTGGGTGCTGGGTGTGTTTGGAAATGTTTGTTGTTTACTTTTTTGGTGTTATTTTTGTTTGTTTTTGTGTGTTTTTGAATGTTTTTGATTGTTTGTTTTTGTGTTTTTTGGTGTCCTCCGTTTTTAAAGAGAAGTAACCACTTGGTTTCTTCTCTTTAATATGGGGCGTGTCTGTGGGGGGGAGGGAATCCCCTCTCTGCCGGGTCCCCTGGGGTCAGGAGGGTGGGGGAGACAGACGCCTTTTGTCCCCCCCACCCTCTCAACCCCAGGGGAGCCAGTAGAGAGGGGGAGCACAACACCCCCCCACCCAGTGATATTAAAGGGGAAACTCCGATTAGGAGCTTCAGGCGCCGTTGGGGAGGGGGGCTTTGGTTCCCGCGGCTTGGCGGACTTGCTCTCCCAGTGTTTTTGTTTTTGTTTTATTTTTTGGGTGCCGGCTTCCTCAGCGTTCTGCGCGCTCATGGCACGCAGGACGCTGGGGCTTGTAGTTATGGGTTGGTGCTTTGTGTTTGTGCTGCGTTTTTTAAAAATCGTTTTCTTTTGATCGGCTGCGGCGCGTTTCCGAACGCTGCACCGTGCGAGAGCCTCTCAGCCTGATTGGCTCTGGCGCGGCGCAAGGAATGTTGGGAAGTGAAGTTGTTTCCCTTTCTTCGCGTTTGTGGGGCTGTTGCCCCACTGCCGGTTTTCTCAATCCTTCGTTGACCTGCGAACCCAGATCGGCCGTGTGCACGAAGGGTGAGTGCAGGCAAGTAGGGCGAGGCATAGCAACCTATAGCCAGTTCCAATGGTTAACCCTTGGATTTATAGGTTAAGATTTCTTGCTTTTGAACTGCTAGGTTGGCAGGAGCTGGGACAAAGACAGGAGCTCATTCCGTCCTGCAGTACTTGGGAATCTGTTGTGTTTGGAGTAATGTGCCTTTAAGTAATGTAACAATCACCAACAGTAACACTGTAACCTTCTGTATGAGGACGCGAGCTAGTGACCACTAGGGGCAATAGCGAGCGCCTAGCTCACATGGTTCCAATTCCCCAAATACCTACAGCCGCGGGAAGATTCCCGCCACTACCTCACCTGGACAAGAAGGGCGTGACTGAGAGTGACGTCACGCAGACAGCAGCCAATGGGCTACCGAGGAGCCACATTCAAATGTATAGCCACTGTATATATTGAGCTGTTCGCCCGCCATTACCACATGTTCCCCCTGACCCATCATGCAATAAAGATGCGTTAAGCCAGGCTTTCGGCTGTTTATTGTCTTGGTTCTCAAACACTAAATTGGCGACGATGATGGGATAATGGATCCCCACGGAATCAAGACAACACAGGCCAGTTTCAACATCAACAAACCGGAGGAGTGGGAACTGTTCGAGATGGATTTCCAAAGCGCACTGATGGTGTCCGACATCTCGGACGAGGGGAAGAAAAAGGCCATCCTCATCAGGATGCTCGGGTTCCCGGCCATGAAGGTTTTGGTGGACCTGGTGTCTCCAAGGAAGGTGGGCGAGGTTCCGGTCAAGCAGCTCCTGAAAGCAATGCAGGACCATTTCCAGCCCTCGGTCTCAATGTGTTCAGCTCGGGACGCATTCTGGAAGAGAGTCCAGTCACCTGTTGAGTCCGTGGCTGCCTTTGCAGCGGCCCTCCGTTTGGCCGCCGGCCCATGCAAGTGGGAGAACCTGGAAATCGCCCTCAGGGACCGCATGCTGTGTGGCCTGTGGGACGAGGAGGTCCAGCGAAAGCTGATGAACAAACTTACAAGAGGTCGTAAAAGAGGCGCAGGCGGCAGAAGCCACGAGGGCCGGGGTTAAGGGGTTCAGGACAAGGCCCCCACAACCCGACAAGGCAGCAGGTTCGGTACAAGCGGCCAGGCGGGCACCACACTCCTCCACGGAGAGCAGCGAGGACGAGGACATCCGGAAGGTGCGGAAGGACGGCCGGCATTGCGACGGCTGCAGGGCGTCCCATGACCGCAGTAAGTGTCCGTTCAGGAAGGCGGAGTGCCATAACTGCGGGCGCCGAGGCCACATAGCCAAGGTTTGCAGGCAACGGCGCAAAGACCGGAAAGGCTCGACAGACCGCTCACCAAAGAAGCAGGAGGGCGTCTGGCCCTCGAGGAAGCAGGACGGCGTGGGCCGCATCTCCGACGAAGGCAACGACGACACGGCGGTCCACAGCGTGTCCTTAGGACACCCACGTTATTTTGTAGAGGTACTGGTGCAAGGGGTCCCCGTTAAGATGGAGACAGACTCGGGTTCCTCCTATTCCATCATTTCCCAGAGAGAATTTTTGAGGATTTCCCCCAACGTGCGGCCCAAGCTCAAAGCACTGAGGTCTACGCTGCGGGACGTACAGGGAAATAGCATTCCGGTGTTGGGGGTGGGAAAATTCAAGGTCCAATACAAGCGACACGCCTCGGACCTCCCTCTGGTTGTTCTCAAGGGGGGGGGACTGTTGCCTCCTCGGGACACAATGGTTTAAGCCCCTGGGTTTGTTCATCGGGGGGGTGCATACTATTGGAACTGACCCAATACAGGAGGTGTGTAATGCGCATCCCGAGGTGTTCAAGAAGGGACTCGGAAAATTCAAGGGGGCCCCAGTTGCGTTCGACCTGGACCCGGAGATCCGCCCAATAAGACTCAAACCGCGAAGGGTGCCCTTTGCACTTAAGGACAAAATAGAGGCGGAACTGGACAAATTGGTGGGCCAGGGCATTCTAGTTCCTGTAGATTCTGCGGAGTGGGAAACTACGATTGTAACAGCGCTAAAGGCCAACGGGGAGGTTCGAATTTGCGCTGATTACAAATGTACCATTAATAAGGCGATACGCCCAAATGCGTATCCGGTGCCGGTAGTCAGCCACCTGTTGGCCAGGTTACATGGGGGAAAGTGTTTTGCGAAGCTGGACCTGGCGCAGGCTTATCAGCAACTCTCGGTAACCCCAGCTGCAGCAGCTGCACAGACGATAGTCACCCACAAAGGGGCGTTTCAGGTGACGCGCCTACAGTTTGGCGTGAACTCGGCGCCAGGCATTTTCCAATCATTAGTGGAGCGTCTTTTGAAGGGTCTGGAGGGGTCTTGCCATATTTTGACGACGTATTGATAACAGGGGGAAGTGAGTCAGAATTGGCTGAAAGGCTAGACAAAGTACTGACGGTATTCGAAAAAGCGGGTTTGAGGCTGCGGAAAGACAAATGTGTCTTCTTCGCAAAAGAGGTAGAGTTCCTGGGTTTCCAGGTAACCCCTGTTGGCATAAAACCCTCCGAATCAAAGGTGGCCGCCGTTCAGAATGCTCCTCACCCCACCTCCAAGCCAGAGTTGCAATCGTTCCTGGGACTCCTAAACTTCTACCATTCCTTCCTGCCTAGGAAGGCGTCGGTAGCGGAGCCGCTTCATAAATTCAAGGTGCTGGTTTTGACCTTTAAAGCCCTATATGGGCCGGGTTACCTAAGAGACCGCATCGCCCTGAGGACGTCTGTACGTCCAACCAGAGCGGACCGGAGGGGCTCTCTAATTGTTCCATCAGCCAGAGGGGCTCGCCTCTCTGGCACAAGGAGGAGAGCCTTCTCCGTGTCTGCACCGGCCCTCTGGAACCTCCTGCCAACAGAGCTACGTCTCCGGACGGAATTGCTGCCTTTCAGAAAAGAACTTAAAACCTGGCTGGCGAGTCAAGTGTGGGGTGCAGGTGGAAGGGTAACCTCCATTGGGTGGTTGGTGTAGAAGAACTCTTCGCCATGGTGCCTTTGGATCCTGCACCCCTTGTTTTTAGGGGGTGGGTAGTTTTAACTGTTTTTAACATGTGTTTTTTAATTTTTATTGTGAACCGCCCTGAGTTGGCTTTGGCCGAGTGAGCGGTATATAAATGTGACAATTAAATTAAATTAAAATTGTTTAAAAAAGACGAGGCGTGGCGATGGGGCGAAAGTCAGGAGAGGGCATTCAATGAGCTGAAACAACTCTTATCCTCAGACGCCATACTAACCCATTTTGACCCCAAGAAACCAGTGGTTCTGGTATGTGATGCTTCTCCAGTGGGGGTGGGGGCAGTCCTGTGCCACGTGTTGGAAAACGGGCGGGAAGCCCCAGTGGCATTCTACTCCAGGTCCCTGTCTAAGGCAGAGCGTAACTATGCACAGACAGACAGGGAGGCACTAACGATAATCGCTGGGACGAAGAAGTTTCACGACTTCCTTTATGGCCGCCCCTTCACCATCGTGACTGACCACAAGCCCCTGCTAGGCATTTTCACCGCAGACAAGCCCACACCGAAGATCCTGTCCCCTAGCATGCTGAGATGGGCTATTTTTTAAAACGCGTACCAGAACGCACTGGTTTACTGCCCCGGAAAGGACATAAGCCATGCGGACGCCCTATCGAGGTCATCCCTGCCCCACATGGGCAGCCCCGTGTGTGAGGTGGAACAAGACCACCAAGTGCTCATGATAGAGGTCCTGGATTCACCCCCCATAGTGCCCGCGGAAATCGCCAAGGCGACGGGTAGAGATAAGACGTTGGCCCTAGTTAGTTCATGGGTGCAAAAAGGGTGGCCAACGTCTTCCCCAGCGGCAGAATTTGCTCCGTTTTTTAGGAAAAGTTTGGAACTGTCCATGGAGAGGGGTTGCCTCCTGTGGGGCCAGCGGGTGGTCGTCCCTGAATCCCTGAGAGCAAGAGTGCTCAAGCTGCTGCATGTCAGCCATCCAGGGATTGTCCGCTCCAAGGCATTGGCCAAGAGCTATTTCTGGTGGCCCCAGTTGGACGCTGACATTGAGCACATGGTGGGCACTTGCGAGAGTTGCCAAAGCTCCGGGCCTGAGGAGGCCCGACTTCCGCACAGGGAATGGGACGCAGCAAAAGGGCCGTGGTCCCGCGTGCACATTGACTTTGCGGGCCCTTTCAGAGGTTCGCTCTTTCTCCTTATAGTGGATGCTTATTCCAAGTGGTTAGAGGTTATCCCAGTGGCAAACACCTCCTCAGCCACAACCATTAAACAGTTGTGCAAGGTGTTCAGTTCATTCGGTATACCCGATACACTTGTGAGCGATAACGCAAGTTGTTTCATGTCCGCCGAATTCCGGGCGTTCATTGACATTAACGCCATCCGGCACATCACCTCTGCACCTTTTCACCCGGCGACAAACGGCTAGGTAGAACGCCTCGTGCGTACCACCAAAGACGCGCTGAGGCGCATGGGCCCCGGGGACCTGAACCTACAGTTATGCCAATTCTTGCTTGGGTATAGGGTGACCCCCCCCCCCCTGGCGTCAGGTTATTCGCCCACAGAGCTCCTAATGCGCAGGAAGCTGACTACGATACTGACCAGGCTAGACCCCACGAGAGTGGAAGACACTGGGAGGAACATCGGGATAGCGGGCACAAAGAGTTTTGAAATAGGCGCCCCGGTCCATTGCAGAAACTACGCTAGCGCAGGGCCAGCCTGGGTTCCGGGAGTAGCCATTGGGCAAACGGGACCTGTGTCGTACTGCGTAAAGACCAGCACAGGTCTACTCTGGAGCCGGCACGCTGACCAACTCCGACGCCGGGTTCCCGGTAACCAAGGCGTGGAAACCGCGAAACAGGACTCAACATTAGGGTTCTCCCCCACCCGTTCAGCCCAAGGGGGAGGAGAGGGGGGCCAGTGGTCCCCACCGAGGGGGGAAGGGAATAAGTTTGTCCCCGCAGATATCCTGGAGTAAGCCCCCATAGATATCCCAGAAGATGATTTTGACTTTGAGTTACAAAACTGGGGGGGGGGGTTCGGAGTGGTCCCCCACCCGTCCAAGCGAGAAGCGGGTTTTTTCGTTAGCCCCCAATGCCCCCGGTTTTCCCACAATGGAGTTTACCCCTACCCCGAAAACCGCAGAAACACGGCAAGTCGCTAACGAGTGTCCCTCTCCCATTGCAGGACAAGAGACCAGGGAACACAGAAGTGATAGCGCCCCCGGGACAAGCCAGCCAGCCTTGCGCCCAAAACGCTCTTGCAATAAACCATATTGGATGAGAGACTTCATCTCATCCTAGGGGGGAGGGATGTTGTGTTTGGAGTAATGTGCCTTTAAGTAATGTAACAATCACCAACAGTAACACTGTAACCTTCTGTATGAGGACGCGAGCTAGTGACCACTAGGGGCAATAGCGAGCGCCTAGCTCACATGGTTCCAATTCCCCAAATACCTACAGCCGCGGGAAGATTCCCGCCACTACCTCACCTGGACAAGAAGGGCGTGACTGAGAGTGACGTCACGCAGACAGTAGCCAATGGGCTACCGAGGAGCCACATTCAAATGTATAGCCACTGTATATATTGAGCTGTTCGTCCGCCATTACCACATGTTCCCCCTGACCATCATGCAATAAAGATGCGTTAAGCCAGGCTTTCGGCTGTTTCTATTGTCTTGGTTCTCAAACACTAAAGAATCGAACTGCAGTCAAGCTGGGAAACAGAGCAACACGGATGCCCCTCTTTTAATAGGATCAGGGATGTTTTAGACAGTTTTGTATTCGGTTTTAATGAGTATGGGGAGCGGATTTTAACCAATATTGTGAGCCACCTTAAGTCGCTGAGGTGAAAAAGGCGGCCATATAAATGTGAAAAAATAAATAAATAAAATAAACACGGAGACCCAGATGCTATTCAAAAACACAACACACACACCTTTTTCTTTTCCTTCCCTCTTTCAGGCCGACAAGCACACACGCTGCCTTGATGGAAGGAGACCGCTGCACTGTGGAGCGGCGAGATGCCAATCTGTCGTATTCCCAGTTCATTCAGCAGTAAGCGACTGTGGAAAGACCTTGTTGGAACAAGGAACAGTGCAGGAGTTCTCAGCCTGTTAAAGTCGGGAGCCAGATCACGCTCCCTCAGACAGTTTTGGGGGCCAGACAGCCATTTTGCCCTTCCTCCACCCCATAGCACTTCCGGGTGTGGTGGAGGCCACATGAAATGGTGCAATGGGCTTCATCCGGCCTGTGGGCCACAGGTTGAGAATCCCTGGAATACTTGTGCAGACCCAAGGCAGACAGAATAGCTACAGAACAATCAGTTCTTACAATATGTGACACAATAATTATTTTCATTTTCCAGGTATGCCTTTTCTCGGCCAGTTATACTCCAGGGCATAACAGACAACTCAGTGAGTACCTTTCCCCCCATCCCAGCCATGGATATATGGGTTGAACTCTCTTCTCTTTTTTTTTTTGCAATCTTTCCTTGGGTAGTATAGCTTACACTTTATTTCATGGACAATAACATTGCATTCTAATTATTTTTATTGTATGTATCATACGTTTTATTATCGCTGTGCACCACTCTGAAATGTTCAGGTCCAAGCAAATCTAAATTTTCTAAAATAAATGAGGCATAAATTATTATTATATTCACATTTCTATACCGCTTTACTTCCCCTAAGGGAACTCAAAGCAGTTTACATGTAAAATACAATATCCACAATACAGAAACAGTATACAAATCTAAATTCAAACAAAATCCAAAACCACAATTATACGATAATATATAAACATCAATTAATCACATCAAAAAGTACACAGTATAAAAAATACAAAGTCAATACAATCATCACAAAGTAACAATATAAATGAGCTAACGCTGTCCAAATCTGCGGACATTTCTGTGGTTATGTGGCAGGCATGATGAAACACATTAGTGCACGGAACGATGTTACCTTTCCTGCCAAAGCGGTACCTATTTATCTACTTCTAATTTCTTGCTTTCGAACTGGGTAGCCAGGCATTCTTCATCCCTTATCTAATTTAGGATCCTCTTTCTTCTGTCTTTGCAGGAGTTCCAGGCTTGGTGTACCAAAGAGAAGCTGTTGGCCAGGTTCGGGGACCAGATGGTTCGTCTCAGCACTGCCAATACCTACTCTTACCGCAAAGGTGAGGAGGGCAGGATTGCCAGGATCCTTGCACTGGCAGGGAACATGGCAGGGTTAAGTGGGCACCAATTCACACATCCATGAAGGACTTGGCTATGATTTCTCAGCCTATGCATAGCAGACCTCTGGCTGTCATTGATTAAAGTTATTGCATTACATATTACTAATGGTACTTTCTCGCAGCTGAACTGCAGACACATGTTTGGTGTGCATGTAGGGATGTGTGGGTGCAACGAAAAAAGATCTCTTCCAAATTCTGAGCCACAGTAAAGAGCAAACTATATCTTGTCCTGATTTCTTACCTGTAACTCCCTTTGTGACTTGATGAAAAAGCAAAATTGACTAGACTGGCTTTCTTTACTTTTATTTTCAGTGTCATACAACAACAAAAAACAAGAAAAACACAATATCACGTTAAGCTCATTCTGTCAACAGTCCTCATCTATTGGTAATCATCACTGCAAGAAACATATAGAAGCAAAGGCATAAAAAAACATACAGTGATGAAAAATCCCATTAATATTTAGAGTAGACCAGTGTTTCCCAAGGGGCTGTGGTGGCTCAAGTGCTTAAGATGCCGAACTTGAGGACTGGTAGGTTGGAGTTTGATCCCTGAGTACTGCAGAACGGAGTGAGCTCCCGTCTCTGTTCCAGCTCCTGCCAACCTAGCAGTTCGAAAGCAAGAAACTGCAAGTAGATAAATAGGGACCACTTCGGTGGGAAGGTAACAGCGTTCCATGCGCTCCGGTGTCTAGTCATGCCTGCCACATGACCATGGAAACGTCTGCAGAAGCAGACAATGCTGGCTCCTCGGCTTTGAAACAGAGATAAGCACTGAACCCTAGAGTGGGATACGACTGGCTTTCAAGCAAGAGTGACCTTTATCTTTTCTAGTGTTTCCCAACCTTTGGTTTTTGGATTTCAAATCCCAGAAGCCTAAGTCAATTTCCCAAAGCACTGATCAGTCAATGTACTAGACTGTCTCAACAGTATTGAGTCCAATCAATTTTTGCTTTGAAAGAGAATGAGGGAAGGAGAGTTCTTGGAAGCAGATCTTTAGGGACACACGTTTCCCCCTTTGCAATCTTTGTCAAAAACTTCGGCTCTGGGTATTCTGCCCTAGACAGGATGGCCATTCTTGAAATTGGCATCGAACAGCAGACCTTTACCCAGTTATATTGGGACTGATTTCCCCTTGGTCTTCGAGGCAGATAGAGTTGAGCTGTCGTTGGATGTTCTCATCACCCCTTTCCCCCTTTTTTCCAGTTGACCTCCCTTTCCAGGATTACATTGACCAGTTCCTAGAGCCTCAGGATCTGGCTTCTTTGGGAAGCGGTGAGTAATCCTGTCCGTTCTCCAGAACCACTTTTTTATTCCTTTAATCCCTGTCTACCTGCTTAGATACAGCCTGAGAAAGACCATGCTAAAATATTAATTTAATATTTTACTGGTGCCAATATGTTTTGGTTTGGGGTGGTATTGTTATTGTTTTGCACTTTTTGTCTATAATTTATTCTCTTTGCTAATCAGAATATCACGGGCACTTTGTCAAAGCCTTTGCTGAAGTCAAGATATATTACATCAACAGCATTCCCACTGTCCACCATGGAAGTTACCCAATTGAAAAATAACACCCATCCCTGGCTTATTGTTTGGTTTATTGGTGGATGGATGGAATCGTTTGACAGTGCCCGTGGGGTGAGATGTCTCCCTTCCTTGTGAGAATTAAAACCAGGCAAGCAGGTCTTGGCTTTGGTGAACAACTCAAATAGGTTTACTCAGAAGCAGGTGGTGCAAAGGTATAAACAGTGCAGAAACAGAAAGCAAATACAGTCTCTCGTATATCCCAGTTGGCTCCACTGGGAAACTACAGTTATGCAAAAGATACATACACGTCTCTACACAGCTTAGAGGCAGTCCAAAAAGAAGCTGTGGTCAGCAGTAAAGCAAACAGCCTTGCAGCTTAACCCCCGAGTAGTCTTTCTTTGCAGCCAAAACAGACAAGTCAGACAAGAGCCTTCCCTCACGGCAGATCGGAGGTCCAGTCCTTGTAGTGTGCTCTTGGACCCATAGAAGTCCTAGTCCAGGCTGTTGGCAGAAACCGGCAGAAGCTGGGCATCAGTTCCAGCATGGTAAGTCTGGTAGCCCAGGTACAGCATTGAAGCCAGCTTGAGCATGAGAGCCAAGTTGAGCAATAGAGCTAGAGGTCTGTGACTTTGCTCAGGCATAAATACACTGGCCACAGATCTCTCTAGAAACACCCCAACACCTGTGTGCTTCTACAGTAAAGTATTCAAGCACCACAGACATAATATGCCTTGCAATCTAGCTGGGATACAAGGTGAAGACTTACACCCCAACATCATTGATGCGATGGGCGTCGATCTGGCCAGGCTGCAGAAGATGGCAAAGGACAGAGGAGTCTGCCGTACGGTGGTCCATGGGGTTGCAAAGGGTCAGACTCAACTATGCGATTGAACATTTATGTCTAATTTTATATTGTGACTAGCAAGGGTTGCCCGGCGTTGCCGGGCTTTTTTTTTTTTTAAAAAATGAATCAATTTAGTTTTGAAATATTTTTTATTTATATGTTTTTTTGCATGCAATATATTGTTGAGAATAATCTGTTTCTGGATCATAGGAAAAGGCAGCCATTTTTAATGTTAGTTTCTGTCCTTTACTCTTCTGCTTTCTTTTTTCTCTTGTCTCCTTATTCTGTTTTAATCTATTTTCATGTCTTTTATTAGTTTCATTTGCCCTTGAAGCACTATCTATTTGTCTACATTGTGTTAACGTGCTTTCATGTTCTTCAGAATTTGTTTGTTGTGCCTTTTCTGAATATGCCTTTCTACGTTTACGAAGATTTTCTTCCCTTTCTTCTGCTGTCTGTTGTGTGGTTTGGATTTTCCTTTTTAATCTTTCACTTGTTCTTTGCGCTATATTTACTCTTTTCTTTGGTGGCATTTTGATATTCAATGTAATGGATTTATTCTAATTTTATATTATTTTAAAATAATGTGTAATATTTGTTGTATTTTATTTTCAGCAGAGTAATGGGAGTGTGTAGGAGACAAAATGGAATCTGAACAGTGTTTAGTTTTTTTCCTTTCCTGTTTGTTGTAGTGCAATATTTGTCCTGAATTAGGTTTAATGTAAAGTATTTTGTCTTTTTAAAATTGTTTATATTATGTTCTGAAGTAGAAGGTTGCAATCTTTAAATGGGGCTGTATCTTGTTAAATGAGTGATATCTCCTGCATTGTTGTTTTAAAGTAATTGTTCTATTATTTCAATCTTTTAAATTTTGATCAGTATTTTTTGCAATATTGTAAAATTTGAAAAGTGTATATTTGATTAATATTGTAATGGTATAAAGTGGAAGTCTTCTGTTTTTAAAGGCTTTTTGGTTATTTGTTATTTAATTTTCAGCAGAGTAAATGGAGTTTGCAGCAGACAAATGGATAGTCAGTGAATAGTTTACTGAATTAGGTTTAATTGAAACTATTTTGGATCTTTTAAAATGTTGTGAAGTCGAAAGTTGCAGTCTTTAAATGGGGCTGTATCTTTTTAAAAGAGTGAATACTCTCGAGTTGTTGTTTTAAAGAGTTCTATTATTCCAAGTTTTACAACTTGAAAAGTATTTTTGAAACGTATTTTATGGTATGAAGTTGATGTTTTCTGTTTTTAAATGGTCTTTTCTCTTTAAAATTGAGTGCAAAGTGCTGATTTGTTGTCTTCAAGGAATAGTATGGTGTGGTTTAAATTTATTTCCCTGGGTTATTTCTGATTTCGCGAAGGTATTCTGTTCCTTAATTGTCTTTAGTGTAAACTGCTGCTTTCCGCTTTTAAATGCGCTTTGCTTTTTTCTCTAATGTATTTTTCGGTCGTGTTTGGTTTATTTCAACGTGTATTAAATTTGATTTAATCTATTTTCGATGATTCTATTATTTTCGATGGTTTTTGTAACTTAAATAATTTATTTAGAGAATGGAGTGTGCTGCGTTAATAATTTGCTTTTCAATAGCTCCGATGCGTTACGGTTTGCGTAACGATTTGTAGTTCAGTAGGAATGGATCCGTTGCGTTCGGCTTATGTGTGTTGAGAATTGGTTCGGGATGTTATTTTTAAAATATATATATGTTTTTGGAGAGTATATTCGCAAATGAAAAGTAAATGAAAAGAAATGAAAGTATATTTTACGTAAACAAATTAAATCTTAACCTTAAAATCTTAACCTATAAATTGTAAATGAATGGATGATAACTGTAATTGTGGTTTATGCTCCGCTAAATAAAAAAAATAAAAAAGTATAATTAATTTAAATCAAAAGAGAAACTGAAAAGTGGAAGGTAAATTTAAAATAATAAATTAATTAGAAAGGAAGAATTAGGTTTTTCATAGTCAACGGTCTCTGCTCAAAGCTCGCAATTGTTTTAGCTCTGTACCAATACGCTATCGTATTGAGGGGTTTGCAAGGCAATGCAGCTCCTTTTGTACCGTTGGGAGTTGCTTTTTTCGTAATGTTTGACGCGTTCGCTCCAAAGCAGATGATTGGCTATATTACTGTGAATACGTAGCATGGTGTGATTTGTAGTGTAACTCCTTAAATGGTAATAACGCGGATGGACGCTGGGATATGTATTTTTCCCTCTGGTTTCAGCGTTCGTGCCTCGGCAAGGTTTTTAAACTCATGTTTGGATTGGCTGCGGCGCGGCTGCGAACGACTGAGAGCGTTGTGTTTCTCATTGTAATTGGCTGCCGCTCGGCGAACCACGGCAAAACGCATTGCTTTTGGGGTATTGAAGTTCTTTCAATTTCTTGCTGTTTGTGGGGCTGATGCCACCGGTTTTCTGAAACCTTCGTTGACCTGCAGACCCACTTCGGCCGTGCGCACGAAGGGTGGGTGCGGGTCAGTAGGGCGAGGCATAGCAACCTATAGCCAGTTCCGACGGTTAACCCTTGGATTTATAGGTTAAGATTTGTAAAACCATAACACTCTGTTGTACATTGCAACCTGTGGGTCCATTGTCCCCATAAAGGGGAAATCACTAGCATTTTGCCTTCAATGCTGGGTCCTTATGTTGAAGGACCTTGAAGGGGTCAGTATCTTCCTATGGCTGTATAACCTGCCTTAAAGCGCTTATGGTGTTTGTAAATGCAAACTCTTTCTGCTTCTTGCTCCATAGATACACTCTACTTCTTTGGGGACAACAACTTCACCGAGTGGGCTTCTCTCTTTCAGAAGTATAGACCTCCACCATTCCGGATCCCGGGCACCAGTGGAGCCTACAGTTTCGGAATCGCTGGTCAGTAACCAATCCCTCCAACAGACGTGCTGCATCTAAGATACTACACTTGATCTTAGCCAAAGGGCTGAGAAGCAGTCATTGGGGCTATTCAGAAAAGAAGTTGTCTTATTGATCAGATAGGGCATGTAAAGGTGATGAATTTTATTGATAATCTTACTGAGTATATTTTATACCTTTTATCAATATTATACCATTCTGCTTTTAACTGCATGATGGAGTGAGCTCCTGTCATCTGTCCCAGCTCTTGCCAGTCAAACGGTTCGAAAGCAAGAAATTGCAAGTAGATAAATAGGTGCCGCTTGGGCAGGAAAGGTAACAGTGTTCCGTGTACCTTTCATTTCTTGTTTTTTGTCTCTTTTCTGATGAAATGCAGGGTCTGGGACGGGTGTGCCATTCCATTGGCACGGCCCCGGTTACTCCGAAGTGATCTTTGGCAGAAAGGCGAGTGCTACAAATTGTTGTTATTGTTGTCGTTCCGCCCATCTGGGATCTTCTCCCACGCTGGGTGGCATACAGGAAATAAGAAATTTCCAATACAATATACAATCAGACAATCGTTATATAAATGGAATCAAATTGAAAGCAGGTGTAGTTGCTTTGGATATTTTTAAAGCCTTTGATTTGGTGGAATGGCCTGCATTTAAAAAAGTTAATTCGAGTTTTGAGATTTGGAATAAAGTTTTCAACAGTTGAAAACATTCCTTTTTAAAGAGGCCTTTGGGAATATTTCACCAACAACCAATTGTTAGGCATTTTATTCTGTCTCTCTAAGTCACAAACAGGTTTTTCCTTTAGTTTTATTTTGATGTATTTATATGACAATTTTAAAATTTGTATCTGTTTTTATTGTTGAGTTTTATGCTGTTAGCCACCCAGAGTAGGAAAGTTTTCCCTAGAGGGGCAGGGTATATATAAAAACTTGCAATAAGAAAATTGTACTCAAATAATACTTCCTTGGTGTTGATTAACGATGCAATAATTGCGGGTGGTGGTGGTGGTTAAGCTAAACGGAGGAACAAGACGTGGCTGCCCTCCAATATTGTTCATTTTGATGAGTGAATGACTGCAAATGCAATTAAGGAAGGATAAAAGGATAAAAAGAATAAGAAAGCAAGAACATGTTTTGTTGTTGTTCAGTTGCATAGAGTCGAGTCTGACCCTTTGCAACCCCACGTTAACATGTTAAGATCAATTTATTTGCAGACTACAGATGCAATCACAATTAATCAGACTATTTCTCTCTAAAGCCCAAGTCCTGTTGCCAGTCTAAAGCTAGCGGCGTAACTCTTAGTGACACAGGGCTGCATCGATTTTTCTGATGCCTCCCCCAAATCTTTATGCCGACTTGCTCAAAAGCCAGTCATATCGAACTCTAGGGTTCAGTGCTCATCTGTTTACAGCCACAGCTGTGTCTGCAGACGTTTCCATGGTCACGTGGCAGGCATGACTAGACACTGGAGGGCACAAAACACTGTTTATCTTCCTACCGAAGCAGTACCTGTTTATCTACTTGCAGTTTTTTACTTTTGAACTGCTAGGTTGGCAGGAGCTTGGATAATCTGCCAAGCAGCAACCGGGTCTCGAACTGCTGACCTGCTGGCCTTCCAGTTATCAAGCTCAGCGTCTTAACCACTAAGCCACCGCAGCTGCCTCTCCCCACTTCGTTACCAATAAAGCTTCCTCGGCCTAGGGCAGAAAAGGAAGCGTTTGAGTTGCTTCCAGCTGATCTCCTCTCAGAGACTGGAAGTGCTTATTTTTGGGATGGCAGATTTTGTATTCATGGCGGTGTGTGTGTTTGTGTCAGAGATTACTCTGGGTTGAAAGGATTTTTGCAGGGGACGCCCGAATGAGGCTCCTTCCATGTCCCCTATCATGCAGCTCTCGGGGAATCGAACCCTGGGCTTTTGGTCTCCAAGCACAGTATGTTTGCCCACTGAGCCACCCGGGGAGTTGCCTATTCAAGGGGGTGCCATCCCCATCGATAGCTCCTCTTCCCTTCTCTTCCCACAGCGCTGGTTTCTGTACCCGCCAGAGAAGACGCCAGACTTCCACCCCAACAGAACAACTCTGTCTTGGTTGTTGGATACGTACCCTTTGTTGCCGCCCTGGGAGAGGCCCCTGGAGTGCACCATCTGCCCTGGAGAGGTCAGCCATCACTGGTGGTCTAGGGTACACCACCCTAGAGCTCACCAGTGGAAAGAGAACAAGCAGGAATCCTATCACCCTAGCCCTTTGGTGGCACACCTATGGCACCAGAGGTGGCACTCGTAGCCCTCTCTGTGGGCACCTGTGCAATCACCCCGGCACAGTTTGTCCCACCCCTCTGCCCAGCAGGCCAATGGGAGTGCTTCGTCCCTCCATCACCACCCCACTCCTCTGCTCAGCAGCCCAATGGGAACACTTCCTCCCTCCCCCCAGCACAGAGTTTCCTCGCCCCTCTGCCCAGCAGCCCAATGGGAGCATTTCCTTCCTCCCCTGTTGCTGTGTTGGCACTTTGCAATAAATAAGTGGGTTTTGGGTTGCAGTTTGGGCACTCGGTCTCTAAAAGGTTTGCCACCACTGTTTTAGACCAATAAGATCAGGAGAACCCCCACTCTAAAACAAGAGCTCGAGACCGTGATTCTAGATATTTTTGTACTGCCAGCTCTCATCCCATATTACTATTAACCAGGGTAATTGGGGTCTGATGGAGAAGTCCAACTAATCCACAGTATCACACATCTTCTTATCCGTACTCTTTGTTTTTCTGCAGGTCCTCTATTTTCCCGACCGCTGGTGGCACGCGACCCTCAATCTTGACACCAGTGTTTTCATCTCCACATTTCTGGGCTAGCAGACCCAGACGGCCTTTCAGCAGGCAATATCCTCAGCTAGCTACGCCGGAGTCTCCGAGTACAAGGACATAGGGAGCCTCAAGCGATCTCCTCCTGGGGATCACTGGCCAACTTTGGAAGGACACCTTGGCCTTGGATGGAACTCAAAGAGGACCTCGACTGGTTTCAGCTAGGAGGCACGTCGTCTTTTTTAAAGCAAGACTCGGAATCACCGGATGTTGGTCGGTTACTTCTCAGCAAACAGATGTTGAGGCTGCAATGTTGCATTGTTGTTGTTTTTTAAAAGCCAAGTTTGATGAACCTTTTCCCGCCTTGCTTGGTGTGTATCTACCAGATGTTTTGGACTTCCAATCCCAGGATCCTTGAGCACGCGCCAGGGCTGTTGGCGATTGCAGTCCACACCTTAGGAGCAGGCTGATCCAACGGAAACCAAACACATCAGCCAAACAGTTTTGCACATCCTCTGATTTCTAGGCTGGTGCCTCCTGGTTGAATTGAATCCATTCATTCCGGGAGAGAGCCATTGGCATTGGGTGCAGTCAAGACAACTGTTAAAGAAGGAGATAAATGCCTTGACTACACCCGATGCCAGCGGGTCTCTCCCAGAATGACCCTGGGCCAGATTCTTCTCATTGTCCACTTTCCAAAATGGTCTTCTAGCACCTTGTAGCCATGCTGAGCAAAACTATCACTGCCTTGTCCTACAACAGGACAGCTTGGGGAGCCAGATGACCATTTTGCCTTTTCTCCACCACACGGCACTTTTTGGTGTGCTGGAGGCAGGGGGGGGGGGGGGTTACGACACATGAAATGGTGCCATGGTCTGCATCCTGCCCACAGGCTACAAGCTGAGAATCCCCATCCTGTTGTTGTTCAGTCGCACAGTCGATTCGGATCCTTTCAACCCTATGGACCACCACCCTCCAGGCACCTTTGTCCTCCACTATCCTCCTCAGCCCGCTCAGCTCTGTGCCCATTGCATCTACAATACCATCTAGCCATCTCATTTTTGGCCACCCCCTTCTTTTGCCCTCCACCTTTCCCAGCATCAAGGCTTTTTCAAGTGAATCCTCTCTTCTCATTTGATGCCCAAAGTACTTTAACTTCATCTTTACTATTGGACCGTCTAATGAGCAGTCAGGGTTGATTTCTTCTAGGATCAACCTATTTGTTCTCCTCGCTGTCTAGGGTACTCTCAAAACTCTTCTCCAACACATCTTGAAGGTATCTATTTTGCTGTGCTCAGCTTTCCTAATGGTACAGCTATCACAATCAAACATTACTACCAGGAACACCATTGATTTGACTATGCAGACTTTTGTTTGCAAGGTGATGTTTCTACTTTTCACTATGTTCCCCAGGTTTCTCATAGCTTGCCTCCCAAGCATCAGTTGCCTTTCTATTTTATAGCTGCAGTCACCATCTGCAGTGATCTTAGATCCTAAGAAAGTAAAATCTGTCACTGCTTCTACTTCTTCCCCATCTATTTTCCAGGGACTGATATGGCCTGTTGCCATTATCTTGGTTTTCTTGATGTTGAGTCTCAAGCCAGATTTTTCACTCTCTTCTTTCAACCTAATCCCTATCCTACAATCTCCAAAATTCCTGTCCCCAAATCCCCCAGCCAATGGAGCTCTCAACGGTGGGAGCTGTGGACCCAAGAAGTCAACTCAGCTGCCTTAATGAAGCCGAGACCCAAGACCCCACATGCCCATTTCACCCCTTCTTTCCTTCGTTTCTGAAGCATCCCAAACTCAGAGGTTCATTTATTTAGTTGGGTTATTTATATCCCGCCCTTCTGGTGCGAACGCCACCCAGAGCGGCTATACAAGAAAAGAGAAAGCTCTCTACAAGGAGAGAGCGATCTCAGCAATACCATGACTTGCTCCACGTGGGGCTTTGGGAACTGGATTGAGTGTTATAAGGCAAGCTTTCCAGATCACTGAATGCCCAGCTTGAGCAGCTTAAATCTTTAATTCTACTGCGGTTTGGTCAACTTTGGGGCCAACCACTATGTGGCAGCTGTACACAATTCTTTTTTAATGCAGGGGGTGTTGTGATTTGTGGAATACCATTTTCTCCCTAACATACCTCCTTCCTTCATTCCTTCCTGTTCCAAGAACTTTTGGTGTGGTTCTCAAAGGGATCGGGCAAGGGTAGAGCAGAAGGTTTTAAAGATGACCCTGCTTCGCCTCATTCTGCCTCTCCCATTTTGCAGAGGATGAACAAGCATCTCATTGAATCCACGGAAAATTACTCCAGGGCAGGGGACAAAACAGATCCGCGACCCCCAACAGATTGACCCCAGCTCACAAATTTCATCTACCATGACACCATATTGACATCCAAAGAGGTTATTTCCTCAGAGAAGGTTGACATTCTTGACAGTCTTAGGCCAGTCATCTCACCTTTAAAGAAGTTACTGGGAATGGAAACCTCTTTCTTTGGAAATTACATGGATGACCTAGTTGGGAAGCTCTGGTTTGGGTGGAATTAAGTTGCTTGTTTACACGTCCTCACCTGTAATTAAGGATGTTTTGACATTAGGTTTGCACCAAGGGTGGACCGTGCTTTAAGCAGGGCCTGTTCTCCTCTGTTGTTTACGTGAGGAGGCCAAATTTAACCAGTTCTTCCTCTTTCATCTCTGCAAGGATCAGATTTACCTGCTCTTTTATTCCTACGCATCAGGCTGTTGTTTAACATGAGGCAGACTTTGATTCAGTTTTAAAAGCCCAGTTGGTATTCACCAACCCTCTCTGGAGAAATTCTGGCTTTATACATTTCTCACTCACTGGAGTATCTAAGGCAGGGCTGCCCAAACTATGGCCCATGGCCTGGATCTGGCCCCCAAAGCCAATTCATCTGACCCACGCTGTCGTTGCCGCTTCCAGAAGCAGAAGTAAAACACCTGAGCGCATTTTACTTCCGCTTCTGGGAGCAGCAAGGATGGCGTGGGCTAGATGAATTGGTGTCTGGGGCCAGAGCCGGCCCATGGGCCATAGTTTGGACACCCACCTCTTTACACATAAGCCTCTCCAACCACCTGCTGCAGCCATGAAACAGCCAAGCTGCTGAACTCTCTTGCCTAAATATTTAACAGTTGCAGAAAGCTTACAAATGCTAAATGCATGCCATTATTATTATTATTTGCTTATTTCTGGAAGGGCAAAATTCTACACTACAGAAAGAAGGTTTCAGAACATTGTTAGTCAAGGAGACTGTTTTAATTTTTTAAAAAGCATGAAAATAACCACCTAGAAAGGGAGGAAGGAGCTTAGCTGCCCTCCTAGCACCTTCACACACAAACGGGTGACCGGCTTGACTGAAACAAAACTCAATTTTCCAGTCTACAACTACAGAGTAATAATGTATTTACATGCTACTTGAAGGTGTGAAATGCTAAGTGGATGAGAGTTAGAGCATTATTTCTTCCTCTTGCCCAAGTGGCTACGTCTGCTCAAAGTAAAACCAGACACACAGACCAAAAGTCTCCTTTGACAGACTCAAACGGAACCACCGAACAAAAACCCTACAGCTGGAGAGTTGGCAAGGACAGCTTGAAAGCCAAGCCTGGAATCTGGGGTGGACGTGAGGATTCTTGCCTTTCTGGTGCCTGGGTCGCCGCAGAGGTTGGGCAACACAGTCAACGGTGCTGTTAAAGGAGGGAAAGTGTTGTTGAAGGGGAGTCAAGGTATCGGTGAAGAAAGGTGCATGCAGTTTGAGTCCCTCACCTTGCCATGCTGGGTTCGGAAGGGCACCAAAGCCCAACTGAACTGTCTTGTGGCCCACAGATAAAAATATAAGTGGAGATTTCCCTCCTTGTTCTTCTGTCCCAGAGCCGGCCATTCTCTGCCATTCTGAGGCCCCGATTCCCACCTGTCTTGGGAAGGTGCTCGGAAGCAGACAGACGAAAGGGCCCGGTGAGATTTTTCCAGATCCAGGGGCAGCACGAATGTCCCAGGTCAGGGAAGGAGAGACAGACAGATGGACAGAGAGTAAGGCATGGCGATGGGATCGCCATTATATAGTGCAGTCCGTAGCAGGTCGTCGGGAGCCTTTGCCAACGCAGCCAGGAACATCCCGAAGCAGAGGTTGGGTCGACCGAGGGCGTTCCTCGTCCGACCCCACCCTGTCCTTCAGTCGTCAGTAATCTTCTACCCAACCGTTTTCGGATATGAACGTGTCTATCACCTCTTTCATGGCAAGATTTGGAATCAACTGGTCCTGGGTTAAGGGGCTTCGGGTCACTGGGTCAAAATGGCCAACACGCTGAGAAGACAGAAGAGAATGTGAGGACAGCAAAGGGATAACTTGGAAGCCGAACAGCGAGAAGGCTGGAGGGGTGAAATGCCAGGCCTGAGGAGGAATCTGGCCTTCTGGGCTTTCCCATGGGGACCAAGCCTCCTTTATCATAGAATCACTGAGCTGGAATGGACCTATACATCCCTTGAGTCCAATTCCCTGCTCAATGCAGGAATCCGAATCAAAACAGATCTGACAGATGGGGGTTCAATTCTCTATTGAACGCCTCCAGTATGTGAGCACTCCACCACCTCGAGCAGTTGGTTCTATGGCAGTGATGGCTAACCTTGGCACTCCAGGTGTTCTTGGACTTCAGTTCCCAGGAGCCCAAGTCTCTGTGAATCCATTGCATATGCACAGTAAACCCATTCGTGTGGATTCACAGAGACTTGGTCTTCTGGGAATTGAAGTCCCAAAAACACCTGGAGTGCCAAGGTTCGCCATTGCGGTTCTGTGGCATCAGTACCTGGACATCTGCCACACTCTGCATTCTTAAAAGATTGACACTCTTCTTCATAGCTATTGGCCATTAAAACCTTTGCCCTAAAATATCTCACTCCCTAGGTTTGGCCCAGTCTGGCCCAAGAATGCAGCCCACAAGAACCTATCCTTCAGATCTGCTTTGATTTGGACTCCTGCCTTGAGAAGGGGGTTGAACTCCGTGGCCTAAAAGGCCCCTTCCGACTCAGTCATTCTACAATTATCTGAAATTAAATTTAGTTCTCAGGTCGTCCTTGCTCAAAAGCCAGTCATATCTAACTCTAGGGTTCGGCGCTCATCCGTTTACAGACAGAGTCAGTGCTGTCTGCATCTGCAGATGTTTCTGTGGACATGTGGCAGGCATGACTAGACACCAGAGCGCATGGAACGCTGTTTACCTTCCCACCGAAGTGGTCCCTATTTATCTACTTGCAACTTCTTGCTTTTGAACTGCTAGGTTGGCGGGAGTTGAGACAGAGACAAGAGCCGACTCTGTCGTGCAGCACTCACTCAGGTCTCAAACTGCTGACCTGCCGACCTTCCAGTTGTCAAGTTCAGCCTCTTAACCACTATGCCACTGCAGTCCCTAGATCAGGGGTGGCCAAACTACGGCCCGTAGGCTGGATTTGGCCCATGGCACCTAATAATCCAGCCTGCGCTACACCCAGAAGCAGAAGTAAAATGCACCCACACATACACAAAACGCTGCCGGAAAGCATCCAGGCCTGTCGTAAACGTGTTTTACAACAATTTTTGACTCATCCTCTAGTCCAGTGATGGCGAACCTTGGCACTCCAGGTGTTCTTGAACTTCAATTCCCAAAAGCCCTGAGAAGGAGGAGTGCTGCCTTGGGCTTTTGGTAACTGATGTCCAAGAACACCTTGAGTGCCAAGGTTCACCATCACTGCTACCAAATTTGATGGGACATATTCCAAGTTGAGTTTGGGATTGCAACATCTGGTCTCTTCCTTATCATCCTCAAGGCTAGAAACATATTTTTGTTCTCAGAGTGAATCTAAGAGCCTTTTGCAACAAATGCACATCTCTAGAAGACAGCTGTGTTTGTCCTGGATTAGGAAAAGTTCAGTTTCACTTACCAGTGATAACTTTCGTTCTTCGAGTATATAGTTTGTGAATACACACTATTGGGTTATGTGCCTGCACAGAACACCGATCGGAGGCTTAAAAAGCTCATTGGTCAAAAGGTTTGGCGGTAAGACCGCCCACCGTACCGCCCACCCTGAGGCGCCAGTCTGCCATTTTACCTCAGTTCCATACTTTAGCCAAGCACAGGATAAACCAATTGATCTCATCTGTGCAGCTCAAGAGGGGAGGCAGGGTGGGTAGTGTGTATTCACAAACTATATACTCGAAGAACGAAAGTTATCACTGGTAAGTGAAACCGAACTTTCTCCTTCGTATAGTTTGTGAATCCCCACTATTGGGAGATTAGCAAGCTCACACTTACTTGGTCGGTGGGTAGTCGGATGAGATGATCCCACGATGAGTATGATGGTCAGGTAGAGTGGACTGTCAAGGGCGATGAGCCCGGAGCCCCCTGGCGAGGACGACACGACCAAGTCTGGCGTCCGCAGTGGCTCTGGTGTCCACTCTGTAATGTTGGACAAATGTAGAAGGTCTGGACCAGGTGGCAACCTTACAGATGTCCTCAAGCGGGGTGCCCTCCAAAAAGGCAGTGGATGTGGCAACCGCTCTCGTAGAATGCGCCCTGACATGCGGCGGAGGTGGCAGTGAGGCCGACTCGTAGGCCAGGTAGATGTGATCCATTTGGAGAACCTCTAGGCAGAGATGGGTTCGCCCTTGGACTTTCCACCATAAGCAACAAATAGACGCTGTGACTTCCTGAACTCCCTTGTCCTGCTGGTGTAAAACAATAAAGCTCGTTTCACATCCAGCGTGTGCCAAGTCTTTTCTTGGGCGTTGGTGGGGTTCTGGAAGAAGGTTGGCAGCGAGATAGTCTGTGCCATATGAAACTGGGAGACTACCTTAGGAAGGAAGGTGATATCCGTGTGGAGCACCACGCAGTCACTGAAAAACTGAAGAAACAGTGCGTCTGCCCGTAGAGCAACCAGTTCACCGGCTTGTCGAGCAGACGTGATAGCTACCAGAAATGCAGTCTTCCACGTGAGGAGACGAACATCCGCGGTAGCCATAGGCTTGAAAGGAGTCCTGGTGAGCGCGTTGAGAACGGCAGACAAGGACAATTGTGCTGTTGGAGTCCTGACCGGCGGAAAGGCATTTCGCAATCCCTTGAGGAAACGCTTTACCGTATGGTCGCGAAAGGCACCAGAAGCAGGCGAACCAGCTGGAGAGTGAGCCACCACCGCAGTGAGATGGACCCGGATGGAGGTAATGCTAAGGCCAGACTCTGCCAAATGGAGGAGGTAGGCCATGATGTCCTGTAGTCCCACCTGTGGAGAGTACGTCTGCTGGGATGCCAGGAAAGCACAAAAGCGTCTGTATTTGGAGGCATAAGACTTCCTTGTGGAAGGACACCGTGCTAGCTCCAAGATCCTGGACAGTCTGGGGTTATCCTCCATGCGGTGAGGTGGAGGCTGGGTAGGTCCGAATGGTGGAGCTTGCCGTGCTCCATTTGGAGAAGCGTTGGCGATTCCGGCAGCGTGCGATACTGCGACGACATGTGTAACAGTAGCGGAAACCAGGGCTGGCGAGGTCATGCCGGAGTCACGAGAATTGCGTTGGTCCGGTGTTGGTACATTCTGGTGAGGACCTTCTGAACCAGAGGAAACGGGGGAAAGGCGTAGAGGTAGTCCTGATCCCACCGTTTCATGAAGGCATCGCCCTCGGAGTTCAGTCCGATGCCTGCTCTGGAACAGTACCTGTGGCATTTCCTGTTGGACTCCGACGCAAAGAGATCGATGCTCGGAGTCCCCCAAGCCCCGCAAAGGGACTGAAACACCTCGTCGTCCAGTTCCCACTCGTGGGTCGTCGAGGTGAGACGGCTGAGGTGGTCGGCCAGAACATTCAGCTTGCCCTGAATGTGTACTCCAATCGGAAAGATGTGTCTTTCCAGGCACCACTCCCAGAGTTGCACCGCAAGGTAAAGTAGGATGGTGGACTTTGTCCCTCCCACTTGTTCAGGTATGCCACCGCTGTGGTATTGTCCGAGGCCACTTGAACCACATTGCCGGTGACCAGGGCCTCGAAGGAACGTAGGGCCTTCCAAACGGCCAGCAGCTCCAAATAGTTGATGTGGTGCACCATCTCGTGAGGCGACCAAACGTTGTTGACCGTTAAGAGTCCCGCAGGCAGCCCCCCAGCCGAGGTTGCTTGCGTCGGTCAAAACCTACAACGAAGGTTGTGGGGGGTAAAAACTCTTCCCCGTGGCCACATTGAGCGGCATCGTCCACCACAGTAGCTGGTCTATCAGTTCTGAAGACGGAGTCAGTCGTTTGGACTGGCCCTCCCTGAGCGGGTCGAACTCGTGGAGGAGCCATGACTGCAGGGACCGGAACTTTAACTTGGCGTGAGGAATTACTGCCGTCATTGAGGCCATGAGGCCTAGAAGTCTCTGTGCCTTTTTCGCCCTGATAAAGGGCTTGTTCCTGAAATCGCTTACCCCTTGTGCAATGTCCAGTAAGCGTTTCTGGGGGGGCGAAGGCTCTGGTAACTAGCGAGTCAAGTACCGCTCCAATGTACTCGACGCCCTGAGAAGGATTCAACTTTGATTTGGCAAAGTTGATCCTGAGGCCAAGACTCTCCATGAGGTGAACCGTGAACTGCGTGTCCCGAATGGACAACGAGCTGGTGGGAAAGACAATCAGCCAGTCGTCGATGTACGGGAAGACCCTGATCCCCTTCTGATGGAGGAAGGCAGCCACCGGAGCCATGCACTTGGTGAAGACTCTGGGTGCCGTAGCCAGACCGAACGGTAGGCACCGGTACTGGTACACAGAGTTTCCGATTCGGAACCGGAGGAACCGTCTGTGCTCCTCGAGGATGCTGATATGAAAGTAAGCGTCCTTGAGGTCTATCACTGTGAACCAGTCCCCTTTGTTGATGAGGGGGAGGACGGTCTGCAGGGTCACCATCCGGAACTTCCTGGTGTGGATGCACCTGTTCAGGGGGCGCAGGTCCAGAACTGGGCGAAATCCTCCGTCCTTCTTCTGAACCATGAAGTACCTCGAATAGAAATCATTGTCCCAATCGGTTGGTGTTACCCGCTCGATGGCTCCCTTGGACAGAAGAGTCGAAATTTCTTCCTCCAAATGGGGGGACGAGGTGGTGAAACGGTGTCTTCCTACCCGAGGCACCCGCACGAACTCGATGGCGTAACCAGCGGACAAGATCTTCAAGACCCACCGGTCACCCGTGATGCCTAACCACACATGGAGGACGTTCCGGAGGGGGAGGTACGGGAGGTGGAGCGAGAGAGCCTTGGCCTTCGTAGTTTCAAACCCGGGACTTGGCTTTTGCGTCGGACTGCTTGCCCTGTCCATAAGGTTGGTAGCGAGGCTTGTGTTGGCGTCTCTGTTTGTAGAAACTGGGCCTGGGCTGGTCAGTCGAGCCGCCCTGTTGCTGTGGGTTCCCCCGATATCGATGCGTAAAGGGTTGGAACCGCGGTTTGGTAGGCTGAGCCGGTGTGGTGAGTCCCAGGAACTTAGCCGTCGAATTCGTTTGCCGCAGTTCGTTAAGCACCTTATCGGTGTCTTGTCCAAACAGGCCTTGCCCATCAAATGGAAACTCTTCGATGAGCTTCTTCATGGCGTCATCGAGAGAAGTGCCCCTGAGCCAAGCATGGCGACGGAGCAGAATGGCAGAAGACATGTCCTTGGCCGCGTAATCGTTGATGTGCCTGGCAGTCCGCATCTGCTGTTCTGCCAGAAAGTCTCCTTCTGCAGCCAGAGAGTCGAATCCTTTCTGGGCATCGGCAGGCAGTTTTGCAGCAAGGATCTTCACTTGCTCCCAGAGGTGTGACTGATAGAGGCCCATGGCCGCTGAGTAATTAGCGGCTCGCAGGAAGAGGGAACCGGTGGTGTAAAACATACGGCCCACCGCGTCCAGTTTCTTCCCTTCCGGAGTCGAAGGTACCGGAAAACCGCTGACGTCCGTTTTATGCTGGAAGGCCTTGACCACCAAAGAGTTCGGCAAAGGGTGCGCCTGGAGAAACTCAACGTTCTCGTCCAAGACCCTATACATTCCGTCGAGTCTGGACGAAACGGAGTGCAATGACACCGGCTTCCTCCATGTTGCCTTCGCTGACGTCAACATGGAAGGAAGCATGGTGATGTGGACCAGTCGAATCGCCTTTTTGTCCAGTTTGGCGGTCATTTGGTCCTCGTCCTCCAGTGGCGGTTGGTCCACCTTCAGATTAAGAGCGGTCCCCAAACGAGTGAGCATCGCCGTGAGGGAGCGTTGATCCTCACCACGCGGTGGGTCAATCGCGCCGATAGCCTGGTCCGGCGTCTTGTCAGCATCGATGTCTCCCTCGTCCTCCTCCGAAGACACGCTGGAATCATCGGAGGACGAGGGAGGAATCCTGGTATCCACGTCGGGACAGCGCCAGTACGGCCTGGGCGGGTCGACGGGCTGGGAGCTCACCACATCGACGTCTGGACCACACCAAGACGACATGGGTGGGCCAGCGGAGCGAACGCTCGACCCTTGAGAGGTTGGCGGAGCGATAGCAGGAACAACATCCCTGGGGCTTGCGGTGGTCGGCACAGGAGCCGCAGAGGCCGCAGGCATGGAGGCCTTGAACTGTTGGGCGAACGATTTCGCCATGGCCTCGAACATCCCTTTGAAGAATTCCACCTGGGACGCATCCACCGCCGATGACTGGGACGAAACGGTGGCAGGCTAAATGGTGGTCGGAATAATAGGAGACGAAACGGTGGCCGGAATGATGGTTGCCGGTTTGTCTATTGTCAGAGTCCTAGGCCTCGGAGAGACAGATGCCTGCCTCGTGGGTGGACGGCCCCTCTCACAAGGCGGAGAAGAGAGTACCTGCAGTGGGCGAGCTGGAACCCCAGCCCTGCGACTTTTTGCAGGAGATCCCGAAGAGGACCGTCCGCCCCACATCGAGGATCTGGGTGAAGGACATCTCGCAACCGAAAAGGGAGGCGAAGGCCCTGGAGAGATAGGAGGGCGAGGCATAGGTGGGAGTGATCGCCTTTCCTCCGACCTATGTTTCTTCTTCTTCTCCCCATTTTTCTGCTTCTTTTTCTTCTTTCTGATGGAGAGGGTGGAAGAAGAAGGTAGCGGCAGAGGCCGAGAGGGCTGAGAGGCACCAGCGGACGTGGAAGCAGCCGCGGCGGGAGCCAAAGCGAGCTCCATAAGGTGCACTTTCAACCGGTTGCTCCGGTTCTGAACTGCAAGTCGTGTAAAGTTCTTGCAGTGAGCGCAGGATTGGCTCTGGTGCGATTCTCCCAGGCAGAAAAGACAGAAGCTATGCCCGTCAGAGGCAGGGAACTTCTTGAGGCAAGCAGAACACTGCTTGAAGGCTGCAGCCATCAAAAAAATTTCCCGACGGAAGGTTCGAGAAGGCGAGCACCCCGAAGGGCAGGCCAGCCGCCACCCCCTTGAGGGGGGAAACGGTGACCGGAGTGAGTAGGTAACTGAGTCCACCAGAAGGAAGAAACAGCACCAGGGTGGCAATCCTGCCCAAAGGACAAGATTGCCGAAAAAATTGTTAAAGTTCGTCGAAGACTTTCCCTCAGAAAAGACGAAAAAATTGAGGAAGCTCTCAACGATCGTCCTGCTGCTAAGGCGGAAAGAAGAGAACTGAGGTAAAATGGTGGACTGGCGCCTCAGGGTGGGCGGTACAGTGGGAGGTCTTACCGCCAAAACTTTTGACCAATGAGCTTTTTAAGCCTCCGATCGGTGTTCTGCGCAGGCGCATAACCCAATAGTGGGGATTCACACTATACGAAGGAGAACCAGAGTAACTCCTCCTCTGAACTCAGCAGTATAGACTCTAATACATCTCATTGCAACATCCCAAAGGCCTAAGTTACCTGGAGATGCTCTTCAATGTCCTTCCGGTCATAGGTGATCCCACTGGGTGTGATGCAGGGCTCTCGCATTAATTCGAAGCTGATCTTCCCACACAGGTAATCGGGGATGTCCCGTTTCTGGTTTGAAGGAGAGGGAAAGTTCAGAAGTCCTACACCTGTCCAACTCAACAGCCCATGTGGCAGATGGGCGGGGCAAACTCTGCTGTAGAGAGGAAGGAAGTGCTCCCATTGGGCAGAGAGGCGGGAGACACTCTGTGCTGGGAGAGGGAGGAAGCACTCCCATTGGGCTGCTGGGCAGAGGGGAAGGACGAACTCTGTGCTAGGGAGATGGTGTGTGTGCCCACAGAGAAGGCTCTGAGTTCCCCTCTGGTATGCATGCCATAGGTTTGCCACCACACTGTCACTACAGGGCGCTCATTCGGATATTGCTGGACTGCAACCCCCAGCTTCCTTCTTGCCCAGTTACCCTATTTTCCTAAAAATAAGTCCTAGCCAGAAAATAAGCCCTAGCATTTTTCAGGATGCTTGTAATATAAGCCCTACCTCAAAAATAAACCCCAGTTAAGATTTGTCAGCCAGACAAATGCATTTAGTACATCTGCAGCAATGCACAGCAGACATATTGAATTATAAATATATAGGTATATTAATATATAGGTAAAGGTAGAGGTCATTCTTGCTCAAAAGCCAGTCGTATCCAACTCTAGGCTTCAGTGCTCATCTCTGTTTATAGCCAAAGAGGCAGTCTGCATCTGCAGATGTTTCCGTGGTCATGTGGCAGGCATGACGACACCAGAGCACACAGAATGCTGTTTACCTTCCCACCGAAGTGGTCCCTGTTTATCTACTTGCAATTTCTTGCTTTTGAACTGCTAGGTTGGCAAGAGCTGGGACAGATGACAGGAGCTCACTCCATCATGCAGTAATTGGGAATCGAACTTGGACCTTCGAGTTCAGCGAATTAACCACTTGAGCTACCAGTCCCATATTAATATACTAGCAGAGGTTGCCCGGCGTTGCCGGGCTGTTTTAAATTGTGTTGGAAGGTTAAATTGTGTTAATGTTTTTTAAAAATTGCTTAGTCTGTAATTTTAATTTTAAAAATGTTTATGTAAATTTTTTTTGGCTTGGCTGTTATTAACTGTGATCTGCTTTTTTGGGGTTTTTTTGAGGATTAATAAAAGAACAAAGTATGATATTTTTTCAAATTGTTTTATGTAAGCGAATAATGTTTTAGTTTTTTGAATTTTAAAAATTAGTTGTACCGTAGGTGATAATTTTAATAATGTAGAAGTAAATGTTTTTTACATTCAATGTTTTTAAAATGTGTTTAGATGTTTTGTGTTTTAATTTGAGTTAAAACTCAGCACAGGATTTTTAAAAGTTTCTATTGTATTTTATTGACATATGTTTGTGATTTGTGTTAAAGTGTGTTTTAGTGTAATTTTTCTGACTTGTTTTTATTGGTGTGACCTTTTGTGTAAAATTGTGAATTTGTGTTATGTTTTTGAATTGTTTTTACTCTTGTGGCCTTTTGTTTGGGGCTGTTTTGTGTTTTTAAATTGTTTTTACTATTGTGGCAAGCAGGTGGTGCTGGTAGGGGTTATTGTATTTTGACTGTTTTTTTCTCTCCTGGCCTCTGGGTGGAGCTTCTTCTGGTAAGTACAGTAGTCTCTTTCTTTATTCATTTCTTTTCCGGTCCTTGTGGAGGTAGGACATCTTTTGGTAAATTTGCTTGTTTTCTTTCTTTTGTGTGTGTGGGGGGTGGGGTGGGGGGTGGGGTTGGAATTTGTATTTTTGTCTGTTTGTTTTGTTTTTATTGTATTTTTGTTTACTTTGTATTGTTTTTGGTGTTTTTGTTTGTTTTTGTGTATTTTTGGATGTTTTTGACTGTGTTTTTAGTAATTTTTTAAAAATTATTTCTTTATTTGGTGGTGGGGAGGGGGCGTGGTTGTTGGGGGTTAGGAAGGGTGGGCTAGGTGGGGGGGCATGGTCGTTGGGGGTTAGGAAGGGTGGGCTAGGTGGTGGGGAGGGGGCATAGTCGTTGGGGGTTAGGAAGGGTTGGCTAGGTGGTGGGGAGGAGGCATGGTCGTTGGGGGTTAGGAAGGGTGGGCTAGGTGGTGGGGAGGGGGGCATGGTCGTTGGGGGTTAGAAAGGGTGGGCTAGGTGGTGGGGAGGGGGCATGGTCATTGGGGTTTAGGAAGGGTGGGCTAGGTGGTGGGGAGGGGGCGTGGTCATTGGGGGATAGGAAGGGTGGGCTAGGTGGTGGGGAGGAGGTGTGGTCATTGGGGATAGGAAGGGTGGGCTAGGTGGTGGGGAGGGGGCATGGTCATTGGGGGATAGGAAGGGTGGGCTAGGTTGTGGGGAGGGAGCGTGGTCGGTGGGGGATAGGAAGGGTGGGCTAGGTGGTGGGGAGGGGGCGTGGTCATTGGGGGTTAGGAAGGGTGGGCTAGGTGGTGGGGAGAGGGGCATGGTCGTTGGGGGTTAGGAAGGGTGGGCTAGGTGGTGGGGAGGGGGGCATAGTCATTGGGGGTTAGGAAGGGTGGGCTAGGTGGTGGGGAGGGGGCATGGTCGTTGGGGGATAGGAAGGGTGGGCTAGGTTGTGGGGAGGGAGCGTGGTCGGTGGGGGATAGGAAGGATGGGCTAGGTGGTAGGGAGGGAGTGTGGTCGATGGGGGATAGGAAGGGTGGGCTAGGTGGTGGGGAGGGGGCGTGGTCATTGGGCGATAGGAAGGGTGGGCTAGGTGGTGGGGAGGGGGCGTGGTCGTTGGGGGATAGGAAGGGTGGGCTAGGTTGTGGGGAGGGAGTGTGGTCGGTGGGGGATAGGAAGGGTGGGCCAGGTGGTGGGGAGGGGGCTACCACCTTCGGCTCTCCCGGTGGGGCGGGGAGGCTCCCGTGAGGATGGACGCCGAGCCAACCCACCACCAGCTGGCGTCCCAAGCTCCGCCTCCAGCCCGGGACTTTTAAAAGGCTGTTGAGGCAGCTGAGCCTTCGCTACCACCTTCGGCTCTCCCGGTGGGGCGGGGAGGCTCCCGTGAGGATGGACGCCGAGCCAACCCACCACCAGCTGGCGTCCCAAGCCCCGCCTCCAGCCCGGGACTTTTAAAAGGCTGTTGAGGCAGCTGAGCCTTTGCCACCACCTTCGGCTCTCCCGGTGGGGCGGGGAGGCTCCCGTGAGGATGGACGCCGAGCCAATCCACCACCAGCTGGCATCCCAAGCCCCGCCTCCAGCCCGGGACTTTTAAAAGGCTGTCGAGGCAGCTGAGCCTTCGCTACCACCTTCAGCTCTCCCGGTGGGGCGGGGAGGCTCCCGTGAGGATGGACGCCGAGCCAACCCACCACCAGCTGGCGTCCCAAGCTCTGCCTCCAGCCCGGGACTTTTAAAAGGCTGTTGAGGCAGCTGAGCCTTCGCTACCACCTTCGGCTCTCCCAGTGGGGCGGGGAGGCTCCCGTGAGGATGGACGCCGAGCCAACCCACCACCAGCTGGCGTCCCAAGCCCCGCCTCCAGCCCGGGACTTTTAAAAGGCTGTTGAGGCAGCTGAGCCTTTGCCACCACCTTCGGCTCTCCCGGTGGGGCGGGGAGGCTCCCGTGAGGATGGACACCGAGCCAACCCACCACCAGCTGGCGTCCCAAGCTCCGCCTCCAGCCCGGGACTTTTAAAAGGCTGTTGAGGCAGCTGAGCCTTCGCTACCACCTTCGGCTCTCCCGGTGGGGCGGGGAGGCTCCCGTGAGGATGGACGCCGAGCCAACCCACCACCAGCTGGCGTCCCAAGCCCCGCCTCCAGCCCGGGACTTTTAAAAGGCTGTCGAGGCAGCTGAGCCTTCGCTACCACCTTCGGCTCTCCCGGTGGGGCGGGGAGGCTCCCGTGAGGATGGACGCCGAGCCAACCCACCACCAGCTGGCGTCCCAAGCCCCGCCTCCAGCCCAGGTCTTTTAAAAGGCTGTCGAGGCAGCTGAGCCTTCGCCACCAGCTGGCATCCCAGGTGCTGCCACCACCAGGACCTTCATGACTGCTATTTTCCTTCTGCGAATTTGTCGTCGGGAGAGGGAGTGAGTCATGGGTTATTCTGTTATTTTTCATTGCATTTTGTATCTATTGTACCGGATTTTGCATCTATTGTATTTTGCACCGTGTTTTCTATAGTGTATCTTTTGCTTTTTGTGATATTGGATGGCTGTGGGGATGTGGGGAAGTGGGAGCTTTTGGGTGCTCCCACTGGAGGGGGGGGGTAGTATGGGGCTTGCGTTTTTTGAGATTAACTGTATGGGATTTTCTTTTCTTTTTTCTTGTAATGTGTTAATTTTCAATCTGTTCTTGTAATTATGTAATTATATTTGTAACATTGTATTTATATGTGTTGTAAGCCGCTTTGAGTGGCACTTGTGCTATGAAAGCGGGGTAGAAATTAAAACTTATTATTATTATTATTATTATTGTGTTATGGTGCTTTGATTGTGTGGAGTCGTGAAAGTAGATGGGGTTTCCCCTTTAATATCAGTGGGTGGGGTGTAGCGATCCCCCTCTCCGCTGGCTCCCCTGGGGTTGGGAGGTTTGGGGGGGACAAAAGGGGTATGTCCCCCCAACCCTTCTGGAGCCAGGAGACCAGGGAGAGTGGATTGATTTCCCCCCCTTAAAACAACTCCGTTTTTAAAGAGAATTAACCGCTTGGTTTCTTCTCTTTAAAGATGGAGTTTTTTTAGGAGGGGGGGAATCGATCCACTCTCCTTGGTCTCCTGGGTCAAGAAGGGTTGGGGGGACATACCCCTTTTGTCCCCACAAACCTCCCAACCCTAGGAGAGCCAGGGGAGAGGGGGCTCGCAACCCCCCACCCACTGATATTAAAGGGGAAACTCCAGTCAGGACCTTCAGGTGCCGTGGGTGAGGGAAAGAAAGCCGGCTGGTGTTTGCTTGGCTGTGAGGCGGTGAGTTGTTTTTCTTTTTAATTTTTTGGGCGCCGGTTTCCTCAGCGTCCTGCGCGCTCATGTTGCGCAGGACTCTGGGGCTTGTAGTTATGGGTTTGTGATTTGTGGTTGTGGTGCGTTTTTTTCCTGTGGCTTGATTTTGATTGGCCACGGTGCGTTTTTCAATGTTCTTTGTGGTCGCGCCTCTCAGCCTGATTGGCTGTGGTGCGGCGCGGCACAAAGAACATTGGGAAAGGAAGTTGTTTCCCTTTTTTCGCGTTTGTGGGGCTCTTGCCCCACTGGCGCATTTCTTAATCTTGAGTTTACCTGGGTACCCAGTTTGGGCGTGTGCACGAATGGTGAGTGCAGGCTAGTAGGGCCTGGCTAAGGAGCCTATGCAAAGTTCCAACGGTTAACCCTCGATTTTATAGGTTAAGATAATTAAATACAAATAAATAACATTATTGACATTAATACTTAAAATACTGTTTTTGCCAGCATATAAGACACACAGTAGTATAACACACACCCTGTTATTACCAAAATAGCCCACTACTGTATAGGCCACTATATACAGTATAAGACACACTCCATTTTTCCAGTGTATTTTAAGGGCGGGGAGTGGGTATTATATTCCAGCAAATATAGTAAATGATAATATAGCAATAGCAATGAGACTTTAATTATCATAAATTATAGTTAAGTATTTGCAAATACCCAAGTAGGTGCCTTTGGACAAGAGGTAAACACCTATATAAAAAGATGAACTTGAGATGTATTGCTGGATGATGAATCGGATTACAGACACAACGCATAAATAACGTGTGCACTTGATAACGAACGGATGTGGTTGTGTCTAATATGAATCTTCATAATTCAACGTTATGTTGTAATGGATGTACTTAATGCACTGCATCCTCTGGAAATAAGCCCTAATACATCTTTTGGAGCAAAAATTAATATAAGACCCAGTCTTATTTTTGGGTAAATACAGTGGGCTGATGGGACTTGTGATTATTAGTTTCTAGAGGCCACCCACTCCTAACCGTTTTCCTTCTAAGGCTGTGATGGCAAACCTTGGTACTCCAGATGTTCTTGGACTTCAATTCCCAGAACCCCATACCCCCTGTGAATCCACACGAATGGGTTTACTGCGATTCATCCGGTCCACGCTGCCCTCGTCGCTCCTGGAAGCGGAAGTAAAACGCGCCCGTGCGGAGGAAGGTTTAACTCGGAAAAGCCTTAACCGTCCGGGTACTTCCGCTTCCGGGAGCGACGAGGGCAGCGTGGGCCGGATGAATCGCAGTAAACCCATTCGTGTGGATTCACAGGGTGCTTGGGCTTCTGGGAATTGAAGTTCAAGAACATCTGGAGTGCTAAGGTTCGCCATCAAGGTTCTAAGGTATGGTAGTTCTGACCCCCATCAGCCAGCAATGGGCAACTGCCTCGTTATAGTGGCCAACCATGCCTAAAACTGCTGGAAGACACCAGATCTTTTGGGCAGCAGACAAGATTTTGTGACTGGGGCCTCTGCTCAGAACCCAAAGGAAACCCTCAGATAAGGAATCCTAATCTAAGTGGGTACAAGTGACCCCCATTGAAAGCTGGGACATCCAGAACTACAGCATGCCAAACAGTACCCTGGCTGAAGCACGCCCTCACCTTCCGCTTCTCATCCACTTGTGAGAACAGCTCATCCATGTCTGCCAGATATTTTTCCTGAAAGAGAAACAGAAGACTCAGCCATTCCTGAACGCCAGTGGCCATCCAGACAAAAGGTAGGTAAAGGTCTCACTTCCTTGAAAGCCTGTCATATCCAACTCTAGGGTTCAGTGCTCATCTCTGTTTATAGCCAAAGAGCCAGCGCTGTATGCATCTGCAGATGTTTCCATGGACATGTGGCAGGCATGACTAGACACCTGAGTGCACGAAACGCTGTTTACCTTCCCACCAAAGTGGTCCCTATTGATCTACTTGCAATTTCTTGCTTTAGAACTGCTAGGTTGGCAGGAACTGGGACAGAGACGGGAGCACACTCCGTCATGCAGCACTCAGATCTCAATCTGCTGACCTGCCAGTCATCAAATTTCAGCGTTTTAACCACCAAGCCACTGCGGTCTCTTGCTCAATCAATGCTGTCCAGACTTTGTGAATGCCAGCCCTCATTCATCATATGGGATCAGGCAGATTTCTTTCTCAGCCCTGGCTCAAGGAGGATCCTTTGATGGCCACCCATCCCAATACTAACCCAGCCTGACCCTGCTTAGCTTCCAGACTCAACTACGATTAAGAGTGGCCCAGTTCATTTGATGAGCCACAGGTTGCTCGACACATCCCCCACTCAGGAGACCCTGGATAGCCAAAGATTGAGAAGGACTCTCACATGTTTGGCTTCTATGTTGGCCTGCTGTGTCCGGCTCCGGCTTTCGTCAATGTTCTCTTCTTCCTGGGCTTGTCTGCATTCATCTAACTCCCTGCGGGGAAATCAGAGTGGAGTGGGGAGGTGATGCAGACATCAGCTAGCAAGGAATACCAGTTTCTTCGGTGTTAGAAATGATTACAAGCTGCTGCTTCTTCTTCCACGTCTAGACCAGAGGTGAAACTGCCAAAATGAAGCCACCTTTTGGTGAGTTCATTCTGCAGTTCCTTTTGCCTGACCTAGTGTGAGAAAGATTAGCAGGCAACACAAGGTTGCCGTTACCAGGGTACACCCAATTGTGGTTCAGAAATACCACGGGGAGAGACTGTGGATCAGTGAAAAAGCAGATGCTCTAAAGGCGTTGCCCTTCAAAGGGTGCCAGTTTACAACTCCCATCAGCCCTAGTCAACACAGCCAATGGTGAGCAATGATGCAGTTAGTGTAACACAAAAAGCATTCAGAGCACCTGAAAGCACACTAGTTATTGTGTATCAGAGGAAACAATACAACAAAAAAGACTTTAAAAAGTTGTGACACCTGAAAGTACAGGTTCTCAACTTTTTTAATCCATAGGGCAGACCACGCCCCCTCAGATAGCTGAGTGGGCCGCACTGGTCGTTGTTGCTCCCCCCCCCCAAATCGTAAATTATGCCACAAAACGCATCCATGGCTGTCATAAACACGTCCACTTCCAGTGGTGGTGGCATGGGCCACATGAAATGGTGCTGCAGGCTGGGCCCAGCCTGTGGGCCGTAGGTTGAGAACCCCTGCCTTAAAGACTAACTTCTGTATTTAAATGATCTGGGAAGCTCATTTAAATACAGGAGTTAGTCTTTAAGGTGCCACAACTTTTTTTTATTGTTTTGTTTACTCTCTGATACGCTTGCACAAATTAACACGGCTACTGTTTCATAAAATATAAGTTATTGCAATGATTATAATCTAAGAGAGCAAACCAGAGAATACACACCCATCACAGCTGTAAAAAACAACCCCTAAAAGCCCATCAGCCTGCTTTTCCTTCTAGCTCCCCCACCCCTATACCTTTCTTTCTCTGCCATGATAAGTTTGGTGAGATAGGCGTGTAATTCATTCTCCTGGTTGATCCGCTTCTCCTCTATGTTATTCCAACGCTTCTTTTTGGCGATCCGGAGAGCGCTTGGAATGTCATCCCCAAAATTCAGCCGCTGCTCTTTGGCTAAATTGTAAGCTGTCCAAGGATTGGGGGGAGGGGAGATAAGAGACAGAGGCTGAGACAAGAGAAAGAACAGGCGTTCCTAATTCTGCGCCTAATTCAAGGAGCCAGGATACCAATTCGTTATAGATTACAGATTAGTCATAGTTTGCAAACATACCAGATCAGTTCAGATGTAACAGAAAGACAGCTTTTCTTGCAGTGTGAATAAGCCTGCCTGAGCAACAGACTTAGAAGCTCTCTTCTGGCAGGATCACACCGCGGTGGCTTAAGGCACTGAGCTTGAAGACTGGAAAGTCGGGGTTCGATACCCGAGTGCTGCACGACAGATCTTAGGAGCCTCATTCGGGCATCCCCTGAGCGGAGTTTCTCCAGCAAAAATCCTTTCAACCCAGAGTTATTTCTGACACAAAATTTATTTACAAGCAGGAAAATGAAGGTACAGTAAAACCCCTACTTACGTAAAAAGTCTGTTCCGTAGGCTTTATGTAAATCGGTTTTTTACTTAACTTGAAGCAAACCCATAGGAAAAATGTATTTTTTACTTAACTCAAAGCAAACCCATAGAAAATTGTGTTATGTAAATCGGGACATTTATGTAAATCGAGACATGGTTTTAGTGCAAAAATCATTATGTGAGTTGAATTTTATGTAACTTGAGGCATATGTAAGTTGGAGTTTTACTGTATCTCCTTGTATTTTAAAACGAGGTAGTTTCTCCTTCTCCTTCTTGTGCTGTAGCTGATTCCAAATATTGGTGATCTTCATGGTTATCAGCCATGAAGACTGTCCTGAGAATATAATGTCATGGCCTCTCATCTGCCTTCCATATCGCAGTGTGACACCTGTACCACTGATCCAGTTCCGCAAATCACTTTTTGGTCCTGAGCCCTTTTGCCAGGCAAAGTCCTCCTCAGCCCCAGGCCAGTGTTGATGAAGCTGCTGCCCTCCATCAAGATGGATTCAAGTGGAATTTATTGGGGACCATCACCTTTCCCTGTGGACTTCGCAAAAAGTTGCTAGTCCTCAGGGTGGTCAGGTTAGTTAACCCCCCCCCCCATCCCATCTCTTTTAACTGATGGGTTGGTTAATTTTTGTGGGTAGTTTTAATGGGCTTGGATGGGTTTTTAAAATGGGTTTTAAAGGATTTATTCATGCTTGTTTTCTGATGCTGTTAGCTGCCCAGAGTCGTTGTCGAGTTGGGCAGCAATAGAAATCTGAATGAATAAATGAATAAATAAATAAATGTGCCCCCCCTCCCTTACTGCCTTTGCCACACCTGGAAGTGCCATGTCTGGCAGGCAGGGCAAAATGGCTGTCTGCCCCCAAAGCTGTCTGAGGGAGCATGACCCTCCGGCCTTCGGCTTGGAAAAGGTTGAGAACCCCTGCACTAAACCAACAGCCCAATGGATGCAGGCTAGCTCACCTCTCTGAAGGTTGCCAATGGCCTCGTCGTAGTTCTCCATCTCCATCTGGCACTGGCCCAGGAAGAAGTGGGCCTTCACTGACTGGCCATCCAGCTCCAGGGCACGCTTGCAGTCAGCCAAGGCTTTGTCATGCTGCTGCATCTTGAGATAACATAAGGCCCGGTTGGTGTAGTAGACAGCCACTAAGGGGTTCCGGTTCTGAAAGAAAATGACAGGCATGAGAGGCCATCCAACACACAACCTGTCGACAATGCCGCATGCAAGAAAAATCAGGACTGCAACTTGTTCATTTTCATGTCAGAGATTACTCTGGGTTGAAAGGATTTTTTGCAGGGGATGCCAAAATGAGGCTCCTTTCACGTCCCACATCGTGCAGCTCTTGGGAATTGAACCCATGTTTCCGGTCTCCAAGCCTAGTGCCTTAACCACTACGCCACCGGGGGGAGCTGTAGGAATGCAACTGAATTAACAGGGCTGTGTTGGCTCAGTGTTTAAGCAGCTCACATTGTTAGCTGGATCCGGCCCCTGGGCCATAGTTTGGGCACCCCTGGTGTAAATAAACAGTGGTTAGCCATCATGTGTGTTCTATGTGACTTCCCTTCTTTTTGCTTAATTAACATGATCTTTCTGAAATCTGGTGGTTAAAAAGCTCATCTTGTTAGCTAGAAGGCTGGCAAGTCAGCAGTTCAAGACCCAGGTACTGCATGATGGATTGAGCACCCATCTCTGTCCCAGCTTTTGGGGACATGAAAGGAGCCTCATTTGGGTATTCCTTTTTGGAACTACAACCTCTCATATACCTCTATTTCCATGTTCAGGAGCAGTGTTCTATGAGCATCATTTATGTGGAAGGGAATATCCAAAGAGGGTGCCAGCTGCAAACATGGTTTGAGACACAAACCCAGCCCTGACTTTCCTATAGTTTACTTCACACCCCTGTTGCCACTTCACTTTGCCTCCTAAACAGATGTGGAAGAGGGCAGCTCCCAGACCATGCTCAAAGAGTTCTTTTCTTCATTAACCAATTAGCATACTCTTGGATAAGCCTTGAGCACTGTAACTAAGATGAACCTTACTACAAACTGTGGTCTACACACAATCTGCTTTGGTTCTTGCAACATATTCTTCCCATAGATATCTATCCACCCATCTACCTACCCATCCATTCATCTATCTTTCTCCCTACCTATCCATCTACCTACCTACCCATCCATCGATTCACCTACCTATCTACTTACCTACCCATCCAATCTTCTACCTACCTACCCATCCATCCACCAATCTTCCTCCCTCTCTCCCTCTCCATCAATCTACCTATCCATCTATCCATTTCTTTCTTAATTTATATATTGCCCTTCTAGCCAAAAAGCCACCCAGCAGGGTAAAATCCACATAAATATATATGTTTAAAATACCACAAAATAATAAAACATATAACTACACAACACTCTATACAGGAACCAATTAAAAATAAAGAATATGATGAGCCAGAAATGGAACCAAGGGCATCAGGTAGGGAATAGCAGAAAGTCTGCGCTACATACCTACCTAGCCATCCATCTATTTTTCTTTTGTTTTCTTTCCTTCCATCCATTTTTATTATCTATCTGTCTATCTATCTATCTACTTACCTACCTACCCACCCATCTAACCAACCAACCATCCACCTACCCATTCATCCATCTACCTACCCAATCATCCTAGTAAAGGTTTCCCTTGCTTGAAAGCCAGTCGTATCTGACTCTAGGGTTCAGTACTCATCTGTTTCAAAGCCAAAGAGCCAGCGCTGACTGCTTCTGCAGACGCTTCCATGGTCATGACTAGACACCGGGGCGCATGGAGCGCTGTTACCTTCCCACCAAAGTGGTCCCTATTTATCTACTTGCAATGTCTTGCTTTCGAACTGCTAGGTTGCCAGGAGCTGGGACAGAGACGGGAGGGAGCTCATTCCGTCCTGCAGTACTCGGGAATCGGACTGCTGTCCTCCCGCCTCCCAGTCAGCATCTTAGCCACTTGAGCCACTGCAGTCCTTACCCAACCATCCACTACTAATTATTTAATTATTTCTCTCCAAACCACTTTCAGAAACCAGACTCTAAATTCAACTACAGCCTTTACTCGCCTCTTTACTACACAGACACCACAAATCCCAAACCAGGCTAACTAACAGCGGCGCACTCTGCCTGTGCTCAGAGGCACTCTTCACACACACACACCTCTGACCATAGATCCATATTAGAAGACCTGATCTCAGTCCCCCCAAACCTTTGCAACGCCAAAATCTCCCCCCCCCCGTCCCCCCTCCAAGCCCGGTTTTTGGACGTCGACGACTCACTCCCCTCTGGCCGGGGGATTCTGGGAGTTGTAGTCCCCCCACCCCCAAGAGGAGAAATAATAACTGCTCCAGCTCCCCACACGTACGATGGCCCGCCCGTAGCAGGCGGCGGCCTCCGGGTACTTTCGGCCGACGAAGAGCCGGTTGCCTTGCTCCTTGTACTCCTGGGCGTTGCGGCTCTTCTCGGGGCTGCCGCCCGCCAGGCCTCCTCCGACCAGGCCGGCGCCCCCTAACCCGAGGCTTCCGCCGCTGCCAGGCCGCCCGACGCCGACGCCCCCCGGCTGCAACCCCAGGCCGCCTTCCTTCTCCTTCTCCTCCTTGCTCTTCATGCTGCCGCCGCCGCTGCCCAGGCAGCAGAAACAGCCACAGCCACCCTCGGCCCGCCCGGAGGAGCCCGGCGGGCACCGCTCGCCCCGGCCTCGCCTCACGGCCACCACCGCCCGGCTCGGGCCTGCACCGCCTGCTGCCGAGTCTGTCCGACCGACCCAGAAGCACAGGCACAGCCCGTGGGGGCGGGGCGGGGGGGCCAGGGGAGAGAACTTAGGCCCCGACGCGGCAGCTGTTGCTGGTTCTTCTGTGTCTGTCTGTGACCAGTCACCAGCGGTCGGAGGAGGCGGGGAAGGAGGCGGAGGCGAAGGCGAAGGAGGGACCGGCCCGGGAAGAGGCGGCCGCGGCCTAGACTGGCGCTAGGCCTCAGGCGCGTCGGTGGTGGCTCTGTCCTGAGGAAAACGGTTGATAGTGTGTGTGGCGATTGTTGGCAGATATCTGATCGATATCCTGAGGTAAAAAGGATGGAAAACCGTCTTTAATCTCCCCTAAAAATCTCCTCAGGAAAGTAGCGCATGCGCTCTGAGGGGGGAGAGAGAGAGGCGCCCAAGTAGTCATCTGGAGAGTCAGGTAAAAAACCACAAAGTTGATATGGGGGAGGGGGGGAGAGAATGTGGCGATTATTGACCGATATCTGATCGATATCCTGAGGTAAAGAAGGATGGGACGTCGTCTTTATTTTTCCCTCCTAAAATCTCAGGAAAGTGACGCATGAGCTCGGGGGGGGGGGAGAGAAGTGCCCAGATGGGTCACCTAGAGTCAGGTAAAACCACCACAACGGTTGATAGGCGTGTTGTGTGGCGATTATTGGCCGATATCTGATCGATATCCCGAGGTAAAAAAGGATGGAACGCCGTCCAAAAATTTCACCCAAAAAATCTCAGGAAAGAGGCACATGTGCTCTGAGGAGAGAGAGTCAGGTGAAACCACCACACATACATGTACACATATGGACACTTTCCTGTGGAGGTGGATTTCTTTTTTTCCTTTGTATTGTTTTGAAGGATTTTTCCTCACAAGCGGGAAAATCTGCCAGCTGGGGGATTCTGGGATTTGTAGTCCCCCCAAAAAAGAATTAAACATCCCAGCCTCTGATCCTTAATACCTGGTGAGTAAAGCAAAAAGCAAAGCTATTAAAGCAGGGGTGCCCAAACTATGGCCTGTGGGCTGGATCTGGCTCCCAACGCCAATTCATCCGGCCCGTGCCACCCTCGTTGCTCCTAGAAGCGGAAGTATAATGCGTTTTATTTCCGCTTCCGGGAGTGATGTGGGTGGCACGGGTCAGGTGAATTGGTGTGTGTGTGTGGTGGTGGTGGTGGTGGGGGGAGATCCGGCCCACAGGCCATAGTTTGGGCACCTCTGTATTAGAGCATTTTATGCCCCCAACAGGCTGGGTACTGATTTGACCAACCTCGGGAGGATGGAAGGCTGAGTCAACCTTAAGCCCTGGTCAGGATCGAACTCACAATCTGGTTGCGGTACAGCGGCTTAACCTGAGCCTCCAGGGCTCGTGCCAGCGGCCTGCCCTGTATCTGGTAGACTTGGTATCAGTGGGAAGAGAGGGCTTCTTCACAGCCTAAAATGACCTGCCCTCTGCCACTGAATTAAATAGGGTCTTTTTCTGGCGTTAAAGGCAAGTCCTTGCCTCCTTTTCCTATTTTGCTTTTGTTGATTCTCTTCTTTCTCTGACCATGCTTCAGCCAAGAAGCATGGAGACTACATTTTTCCTGTTTTTCTACCTTTACTAGCTGTAGATTCCAAATGTAAGTAAAGCTACCCTTTTTCTACTTTAAATGCTTTTAGAGTGCTTTGTACCATATCAAGTTCTAGTGCAGGCTTTCTCAACCCTTTTAGGTTGTGGGCCTGACAACACCTCCTGGGCAGCTGATCGGGCCGGTCATGTGGTTCCGCCCACCCGGAAGCGGAAGTAAAATGCACGTTGCGCATGCACAGAATGCATTTAGCATTCTGCACATGTGTGGTGCGCAGTTTTTTCCTCTTCCAGGTTTGGCGAGGGCGTCACGAGCCTGATGAAATGGCTTTGGGGGCAGGCTTTGGCTCGCAGGCCGTAGGTTGAGAATGTCTGTTTTAGTAAGTGGTAGGAGAGCAGCGACTAATGAGAACTCAGCTAATCCTTCCACATTTCCCTGTCCTGCTCCTGGTACTTCATACTCGGTTAACTAAGAGCAATAACCAGAGTGAAAATATCTAAACATTTTAATATTTGAATTTTATTTATTTATTAATATCTGTCCATAGTTTTAAACTTTGCAATGCTCTGACACAGCGAAAGAAGAAAGGTGAGAGCTAGACTTTCTGAGTGCCACAGTATGTTGCTGGTAGAATTATTTGCCACCTATGGAGCCTTGGGCAAACAGCCAGAAGCAGGGACTGTAAATTGGCTTCTGAGTATTTTATACCTAGAAAATCAAGGAGCATTATTGCAAGTTTGAATCAACAAAGAATATTTTGTTGTTGTTTATTTGCGGTATCTAGTCTTTCCTGCAGTGAGTTCAGGACATTCATAACTGTCCTTAGCCTAGTTTCCCTGGCTCATATTCAATATTTTGCCTTTCTTTCCAGGTGGCTATAGATGATGATTCCTGAAGGAGGCCTTTACAGCTGCTCTGATCCTGCTTACTGGAGGGCTGCTTTGGATGTTTACGAGGATGCAGTGAAGGCCAAAGGAAGCAAGCAGAAAAAACTCCTTACCTTGGATAAATGGTAAACGTTCCTGGCCATTTAGCTAAGCTGAAACTAATTTAGTATCTTATAAGGCTGGGACGGGCAATTTCAGAAGCTTAGAGATTGCATATCACAGGTGTGTAATGTCAGAATGTTTATTTTGCAAAAACACATCCTAACTCCTCAAACTGATTCCCGTCAGAGATTCACCGCTGTAAATAAGCAAACGGATTGCATGTTATTACTGGTTGTAAATAACTCATTGATTTGCATATCCATTTCTTGAACTAACCAACTCTGCCCAGCTACTCTGGGACTCTATACCAGATATGTACAAAAGTACAGTATACCATGATATCCACTCTTATGTCTGATGAAGTGGACTTTAACCACAAAAGCTAACATTAAAATACAGGAATTAGTCTTTAAGGTGCCACGGCTTTTTTGTCTTTTGTTTTGTTTACCCTCTGATATGCTTGCACAGACTAACACGGCTACTACTTCAAAAATGAGATTTCATGCATGTTTTCTTGGATCTGGGGCCCACATTTCCTTCTGTGTCCTATATGGTATTTTCAGGTCTTTTACTAAAAAAAAGGCATTCCCCCCCACCACCCCAATACCAACTAGTGTTCAGAAATTTTAAAAATTGCCCCGCATTCTCCAAAGGTCATAAATAGACTTTTTGAGTCCTCTCCCCCACACCATAAAAATGAGAGGATGCTCTTTCCAACTAGTGGCAGTTAGTGACTCCAGGTTCAGGGGTGTTCCACATCCATCTCAGCTTTTAGTCTTGATTTTATTTCGTATGTGCCGCAGGAGATGGCTCCATAATCATAGTGTGTGGGTCACTTCTTGGCAAGCTGGGATCCATCTTAAATAAATTCATGCCAGTGGCATCTTTCCTGTTTGTCATCCTTCTTTCAAAGTCCAACACCGATGGGATAAGGACAGTGGAGGCAGGTTTGGGTGGAACTGAAGCCTCTAGTTCGGACCTGCATGTTGGCAGCAGATATGTGAAATAGCATCATAGGCCATCATCTTAGACGAATAGGGCATGTCTGCCGTATGGACAGTTCCAGGCTTCCTCGTCAAATTCTTTATGAGGAACTTAGCGTTTTACTTCTGCTAGAGTACCTTTGAAATGTTTTAAGGACCAGCTGAAACAAACCATGAAGGTGTCAGATAAAAAATAAACCCACAAACCTGGGAGGCAGCAGCTGCAGATCACCTACTTTGGCGCCAAACCATCTCTGCTGCTACTGATCACTTCAAAGGAGAACGCCGCAGACATGAAGAGGCTAAGCGACAACCACTGAAGCTTCGTCAAACTCAACCACGCCCTCCACCATCTATTCAGGGTAATGTGTGTGGTCACATGTTTCATGCCAGGATCTGCTTATTGAGTCACCAGAGACACACCCATCAACTGAGAAAATGACTTCCAGGGGAAAAAATGCATAAGAATTGTCCAAGGTTGAATCTAAACCACTTGATGCCATTGTCTTGGCTTTTATTCTGTAAAGTGGAGATTAAAACCTGGAGTGGATTCACAGCAATCTTCTTCCAAAAGTGGTCATCTCCTGAATAACACTCATCTCTCTGTTTGTGTAGTGGCAAATGCGTGCGATGCAGTTTTTGTATTCTGGCAGGACTGGGGAAGACATAAAGATTAATTAACCTTTTAAAAATCTATGCAGAAGTCTCTGGAAACCCATAAGATTGAGACACTGTCCAAGGATGTTTAGATCATATTTACAACACTTTAAAAAATTATATCAATACAGTGTCTCCAAATGTAGAATTAGAATGTACAGTAAAACCCCTACTTATGAAAAAAGTCCATTCCGTAGGCTTTTGGTTAAATCGGCTTTTTATGTAACTTGAAGCAAATCCATAGGAAAAATTAATTATTTTACGTAACTCGAAGCAAACCCATAGGAAAAATGAAAATTTTACGTAACTCGAAGCAAACCCATGGGAAAAATAATCTTTCTGTAACTCAAAGCAAACCCATAGGAAATCGTGTAAATCGGGACATGGTTTTAGCCCAAAATCATTATATAAGTCGAATGTTATGTAACTCGAGGCATATGTAAGTGGGGTTTTTACTGTATATTCCATTTTTCCGAACTAAGATCTTTGAGCTCTAACGTGTTTGGAATTAAAATTATCACCACGTAGGACTTTTCATAAACAAAAATTGTAACAATAAAAAACTGATTAAAAATTTTAAAAATCAGATCTATATTAAGAAGCTTAACTTACTTAGACTTAGATCAGTGGTGGGAAACCTATGGCATGCGTGCCAAAGGTGGCACTCGAAGCTCTCTCAGTGGACACCTGTGCAGCCACCTCAGCACAGACTTCACTGCCCAGCAGCCAAATGGGAGCGTTTCCTTCCTCCCCTGTTGCTGTGTTGGCACTTTGCAACAAATAAGTGGGTTACAGTTTGGGCACTTGGTCTCTAAAAGGTTCGCCATCACTGGCTTAGATCCTCCCATGCTATGTAGCATATCGGGCGGCAAGGGATATCCAATGGTTTAACTCTTGAAAAAACTTAATTAAAAAAATGGCGATTTTTAAAGAGAATAGTTTTAACCTCAACATGATGGCCTTTAGTTGTTCATGAGTCTAAGCTGGTATTCAAAGATAAACCACCTACGTAGGTTTCATTCAGTTAGCCTGACCAGAACTTGGACTACACCTCCCATCAACCTGCAAGCAGCATGCTGGCTGAGAATGTAGCGTTTACAGATTCTGAGTCATAAATGTGCTCAATCTTCTGTTTAAAGCTCTTACCAAATCCTGCAGCTATAAATCCTTGGCTTTATATCATGCAAGGTTCTTAGAATCATAGAGTTGGAAAGGGGCCTATGAGACCATCAGATCTAACCCCCTGCTCAATACTGGAATCCCAATCAAAGCATAGTTTGTCTTTTTGTCTTTCACTTGTGTTTGTAATAGGGCAAAAACCTTTCTCTAAAGGGAAAATACCAGCACAGGAAACTACGTCTTTTTTGTAATAGAATGGATCTGTGAATTAAGAGAAGAGAACAATTTTTTCCAAGATTTTGGTGGTGGTGCAGAACATGTAAAGGCATTGTTTTGTTTCATTAGTATGTATATATTGTCAGATGTTGTAAGTAAATTGTGATTTTTATATATTCTAAACCACCTTGAGTGGTGCTTGCATCAAAAGGGCAGCGTATAAATGTAAATGAATGAATTCCCATTCTATGTTATTTACTCTTCCCTCCACCCATTCATTCATCTCCCCCCACCCCCACCCCCACCCCAGGTATCAGGAAGATCTACCCGTTGCCATTGCTGAACGGAGGGGAAGATACTTGACAAAAGAAGAACTGGTGAAGCTGATGGAGTGGAAACTTTCTGTAAGTAACTGGAGCAGAGTCCATGTCCCTATGTAACAGATGAAGGAGGAGTGGATGATGTCTGAAGTTATCAGAAACCCTGGGCTTGAACTTTTGCTCAGTCCTTTTCAGACCTCCATCTGTACAAATGGAAACATTAATGGTGTGATTTTTTTAGTGAACTAGCAGAGGTTGCCCGGCTTTGCCGGGCTGTTTTAAATTGTGTTGGAAAGTTAAATTGTGTTAATGTTTTTTAAAAATTGCTTAGTCTGTAATTTTAATTTTTAAAATGTTTATGTACCTTTTTTTGGCTTGGCTGTTATTAATTGTGAGCTGCTTTTTTTGAGGATTAATAAAAGAACAAAGTATGATATAATTTTTTCAAATTGTTTTATGTAAGCGAATAATGTTTTAGTTTTTTGAATTTTTAAAATTAGTTATACCGTAGGTAATAATTTTAATAATGTAAAAGTAAATGTTTTTTACATTCAATGTTTTTAAAATGTGTTTAGATGTTTTGTGTTTTAATTTGAGTTAAAACTCAGCACAGGATTTTTAAAAGTTTCTATTGTATTTTATTGACATATGTTTGTGATTTGTGTTAAAGTGTTTTAGTGTAATTTTTTTGACTTGTTTTTATTGGTGTGACCTTTTGTGTAAAATTGTGAATCTGTGTTATGTTTTTGATTTGTTTTTACTCTTGTGGCCTTTTGTTTGGGGCTGTTGTGTGTATTTGAATTGTTTTTACTATTGTGGCCAGCAGGTGATGCTGGTAGGGGTTATTGTATTTTGACTGTTTTTTCTCTCCTGGCCTCTGGGTGGAGCTTCTTCTGGTAAGTAGTCTCTTTCTTTATTCATTTCTTTTCCGGTCCTCGTGGAGGTAGGACATCTTTTGGTAAGTTTGCTTGTTTTCTTTTGTGTGGGCTAGGTGGTGGGGAGGGCGTGTTTGGTGGGGGTTAGGAAGGGTGGGCTAGGTGGTGGGGAGGGGGCTTTATTGTGTTATGGTGCTTTGATTGTGTGGAGTCGTGAAAGTAGATTGGGGTTTCCCCTTTAATATCAGTGGGTGGGGGTTGCGATCCCACTCTCCACTGGCTCCCCTGGGCTTGGGAGGTTTGGGGGGACAAAAGGGGTATGTCCCCCCCAACCCTTCTGGACCCAGGAGACCAGGGAGAGTGGATTGATTCCACCCCCTCCAAATAAAAAAACCTCCGTTTTTAAAGAGAAACCGCCTGGTTTCTTTTTCTTTAAACTCTGTTTGAAGACGGAGTTTTTTGGGGGATGGGGTGGATTCGATCCCCTCTCCCTGGTCTACTGGGTCCAGAAGGGTTGGGGGGACAGATCCCTTTTGTCCCCATAAACCTCCCAACCCCAGGTGAGCCAGCAGAGATGGGGATGGCCACCCCCCACTTACTGATATTAAAGGGGAAACTCCAATCGGATTTTCCCTTTTAATATCAGGGGGTAAGGTTGGAATCGATCTCCTCTCTCGGGTCCCGTGGATCCGTGAGGGTTGGGGGGGAAAGGGGGTATCTCCCCCCCCCCAACCCTTCTGGACCCAGGAGACCAGGGAGAGTGGATCGATCCCCCCCTCCTTAAAACAACTCCGTTTTTAAAGAGAAAAAACCGCTTGGTTTCTTCTCTTTAAAGACGGAGGGTTGTTTTTTTTGGGGGGGGGGGAGAATCGATCCACTCTCCCTGGTCTCCTGGGTCCAGAAGGGTTGGGTGGACATACCCCTTTTGTCCCCACAAACCTCCCAACCCTAGGGGAGCCAGCGGAGAGGGGGATCACAACCCCCCACCTACTGATATTAAAGGGGAAACTCCAGTTGGGACCTTCAGGCGCCGTTGGTAGGGAAAGAAGGGTGGTTGGTGTTTGCGTGGCTGTGAGGCGGTGAGTTGTTTTTTTTTTTTATTTTCGGGCGCCGGCTTCCTCAACGTTCTGCGTGCTCATGTTGCGCAGGACTCTGGGGCTTGTAGTTATGGGTTCGTGATTTGTGGTTGTGGTGCGTTTTTTTTCCTGTGGCTTGATTTTGATTGGCCGCGGCACGTTTCTCAATGTTCTTTGTGGTCGCGCCTCTCAGCCTGATTGGCTGTGGCGCGGCGCAAAGAACGTTGGGAAATGAAGTTGTTTCCCTTTTTTCGCATTTGTGGGGCTATTGCCCCACTGCCGTTTTTCTCAATCCTTCTTTGACCTGCAGACCCAGTTCGGCCGTGTGCACGAATGGTGGATGCGGGTCTTTAGGGCAAGGCTTAGGAACCTATAGCAAGTTCCAACGGTTAACCCTTGGTTTTATAGGTTAAGATGGTGCAGCTTTGTTTCATACTTTAGCTAAATGGGGGCTGTGTGGTTAAGCTCGCCTTGTTAGCTGGAAGGCTGGCAAGTTGGCAGTTCGAGACCTGGGTACTCCATGACAGATTGAGCGCCCGTCTCTGCCCCAGCTCTTGGGGACATGAAAGGAGCCTCATTTGGCCGTTCCCTGAGAGGAGTTTCTTCCACAAAAATCCTTTCAACCCAGAATAATTTCTGACATGAAATTATTATTATTAACTAAATTGCCTGGTCTATGAATCTAAACTGATCTTCTTTACCAGTCATATAGAAGCATATCAGTCGCCTGAGAAGAACACCCAAATTCTTTTGATGGTTTGGATTTTTTTGTTCTTTGTAACTATTTTAGTCTTTTTAATAATTAAAAAAAATATTTTACCAAGGTGTTATTTTGAGAGTAATGAGTTTGATGTGTCTAACGAAAGTATCTTGACCAAAGGCCGACACTACATTACATTTGCTAGCTTGGACTAATTGCTAGCTGGACTTCCTGCTCTGGCTATTGTGAAATACCAACCAGGAAAGGATTTTGTCCCTAGCTACAAGAGACAGGAGAAACCTTGAGGAGATTTCCACACACCTTGAAGCATCAAGGGTTTTATGTTGGCTTCAGGAGAAAACTGGTGAGGTTAAGAGGGTTTAAGGGTCTTTCTCTAGGCAAATTCATAAGATTGACTCCTGGGTTTCTTTACAATGGCCCTCTCAATTTAACGGTAAACTCACTGCCTAGAATGTCAGTTTAATTCCCTGGTACTGCATGTCAGAGTGAGTTCCCATCTCTATCCCAGTTCCTGCCAACCTAGCAGTTTGAAAGCAAGAAATTGCAAGTAGATAAAGAGGGACCACTTCGGTGGGAAGGGAAACAGCGTTCTGTGCACTCCGGTGTTGAGGCATGCCTGCCACATGTCCACAGAAATGCTTGCAGATGCAGACAGCGCTGGCTCTTTGGCTAGAAACAGAAGAGCATTGAACACTAGAGTCAGCTACAACTGGCTTTTGAGCAAGGGCGACCTTTACCTAATAACATTCCAAAAATGCTTTTTGAGTGGGGAAATCTGTCTAAAGATAGTTTTCTATTCATGACACATTAGAGTCCAAACTTTTTCCATTAGGAAATAAGGATTAGCTTTTAATTGCATCGTGTGAGGCTGTATATCCATGCAACACTTTTTCTAGCAAATGAATTCCATTAATAATCCATTCACATTGCTATGTTCTTCCAAACGGTTTCTGTAAGATTATTGGGCAATTTTTCTATTAAGATATTATCACAGATGCTTGGTTTTACTGTTCTCAAAACTGAATTTGCATTTGCAGAGATCGCAAGCTCCTGTTTCTCAGCCCCAAAAAAAGGTTATAAAATAAACATAGTTGAGAAAACAACCTTAATCCCATTGCTCCTTTGAAAATCTATGTACTGTACAATGAATAATCCCCTTACCTCTTATGTGCCAAGTTAAAAAAATGTAAAAAAATCTGATTTAATTTTTTTTAAAAAAAAATATTTTAAAAAACCATTGCTTTTTACCCACCCTTGTTGCTGGATTGCAGCTCCCAACTTTTCTCACCATCAACTGTGTGTGGAACATCTGGTCAGCCTTCTAGAGGGCTGCATTTGGCCCATTCCAGTTGTTCCTTATTTCTTAACTAGCATATTTTGCCCGGCGGTGCGGGCTTTGTAAAATTGTGTTCGATAGTAAAGGGTTTCATTTTTTTTTCTTGAACCAATGATGCTGGGCTGTTTTAAATGGTGTTGAAAGGTTTTGTGATTTTGAGGCGCTGCGTCCGCCTGTGGCGGACTTGCACTCCCAGTGTGTGTTTTATTTTTATTTTTTGCACGCTGGCTTCCTCAGTGCCGGGCTCTTTAAATTGTTTTTGGAAGGTTTTTGTTTTATGTTTATGCAAATTTTATTTTAATTTAATTTATTTAATGTAAATTAATTTTTAAAATTTTAAATTTATTTTTGGTTTTTAAAATCTTTATTTGTACGCATTTTTTATTTTGGTTTTTTGGTTTTTTTTAGTGAAAAGTGATTTCTGGGTATTTTTTGGTATTTTTTGAGATTAGTGTGAATATTTTTGAATGTTTTGATAACTTTTTGGATTAATTTGGGAATTAATCTTAATAGTTTCAATATTTTTGAATGTTTTTTCTCTTGTGGCCTCTGGGTGGGGGTGGTGAGCTTTTCTTCCTCTCTACAATTTTTTTCTTCTGTCCTCTGGGTGTTGCTTCCGGTGAGTATTCTCTTCATTTTCTCAGTTGAGTTCCAGTCGTCATGGAATGAAGACATCTCTTGGTAAGCTCCCTGGTTTTTTTTGTTGTTTTTTTTGGGGGGTTGTATTGGTTTTTTTGGGGGGGGGGGTCTTTGTGATGTTTTTGTGGTAATTTTTTGGATGTTTTTGTGTTTCGTTTTGACTGTTTTTGTGACTTTTTTTACTGTTTTGGTGTGTACTTTTTTTTGGGGGGGGGTCTTTTTTTTCCACCGGCCAGGCTCAGTCCCTGGCCTGTGGAAAGAAAAGGGAGGGCGGGGGGGTGTTCTTTTTTTTCGCGGGCCAGGCTTGAAGCCTGGCCCATGCAAAGGGAAGTGAGGGGGGGTTTCCTTTTTTTCACGAGCCAGGCTCGAAGCCTGGCCTGTGCAAAGGAAAGGGCGTGGGGGTGTGTGTCTCTTTTTCTTCACGGGCCAGGCTCAATCCCTGGCCCGTTGAAAGTAAGGGCGTCGGCGTTGGCAGGGGGGGTGTTTATTTTTCACGCGCTGGCTGCCTCAGCGTTCTGCGCACTAATGGCGTGCAGGACGCTGGGGCTTGTAGTTTTGCCTGCGCATGTTTGGTTTGGAAACCATCCTAAAAGATAGAATTAATAGGCACATAGAAGAGAAGGCGCTGCTAAAGGAGAGCCAACATGGCTTTTGCAAGGGCAAATCATGCCTCACTAATCTGTTGGAATTTTTTGAGAGTGTCAACAAGCATGTGGATAAGGGGGATCCAGTTGACATTGTTTATTTGGACTTTCAGAAGGCTTTTGACAAGGTCCCACACCAAAGGCTCTTGAATAAACTTACCAGTCATGGAATAAAGGGACAGGTCTTGTCCTGGATCAGCAACTGGCTAAGGGACAGGAAACAGAGGGTAGCACTAAATGGACACTTCTCCAAGTGGAGGGAAGTAAAGAGTGGGGTCCCCCAAGGTTCAGTACTGGGACCACTGCTTTTCAACCTCTTCATAAATGATCTAGAGATAGGAGTAAAAAGCAAGGTAGCCAAATTTGCTGACGACACTAAATTATACAGGGTAGTGAAAACTGTGAGAGATTGTGAGGAGCTCCAGAAGGATCTCTCAACACTGGGGGAGCGGGCAAAACAGTGGCAAATGAGTTTCAACATTGGTAAGTGCAGAGTGATGCATGTTGGGGCAAAGAACCCCAATTACACTTATAAACTGTTGGGGTCTGAACTCTCTGCGACAAACCAGGAAAGGGACCTTGGTGTCCTGGTGGACAACTCAATGAAGGTGTCAACCCAGTGTGTTTCAGCAGTGAAAAAAGCAAACTCAATGCTAGGGATCATTAGGAAGGGTATAGAAAATAAGTCAGCAAGTGTCATTTTGCCTCTTTATAAATCTATGGTGAGGCCCCATCTGGAATACTGTGTACAGTTCTGGTCGCCATACCTCCAGAAGGATATTATGGAGCTGGAAAAAGTGCAGAGGAGGGCAACCAGAATTATTAGGGGACTGGAACACCTTCCTTACCATCTGAGGCTGCAAAGGTTGGGCCTCTTCACTCTTGAACGACGACGTCTAAGAGGTGACCTGATTGAAGTTTATAAAATCATGCACAGTGTGGACAAAGTAGATAAGGAAAAACTGTTTTCCCTATCGCATAACACTAGAACTAGGGGACACTCCATGAAACTTTTGGGTACTAGTTCTCAAACAAATAAGAACATAAGAACATAAGAACAGCCTTGCTGGAACAGGCCACAGCCCATCCAGTCCAGCATTCTGTCTCACACAGTGGCTCACCATTTCCTTCAGGGTATTCCCAAGCAGATGCCTTCACCTGCTTAGGATTCCCTGGAAATGATATTGAGAGATATCCTGCCTATCTCTCCAACCCGGAGGTTGTCCTTAAGTATCCATAATTATAGCCATTGATACTCTTGTCCTCCATGAACTTGTCTAATCCTTTCTTAAAGCTGTCAAGACTGACAGCTGTCACCACTTCTTCTGGCAGGGAGTTCCATGGACCAGTAATCCTCTGGGTGAAAAAGTACTTTCTCTTATTTGTTTGAGAACTAGTACCCAAAAGTTTCATCGAGTGTCCCCTAGTTCTAGTGTTATGCGATAGAGAAAACAGTTTTTCCTTATCTACTTTGTCCACACCGTGCATGATTTTATAAACTTCAATCAGGTCACCTCTTAGACGTCGTCGTTCAAGAGTGAAGAGGCCCAACCGTTGCAGCCTCAGATGGTAAGGAAGGTGTTCCAGTCCCCTAATCATTCTGGTTGCCCTCCTCTGCACTTTTTCCAGCTCCATAATATCCTTCTGGAGGTATGGCGACCAGAACTGTACACAGTATTCCAGATGGGGCCTCACCATAGATTTATAAAGAGGCAAAATGACACTTGCTGACTTATTTTCTATACCCTTCCTAATGATCCCTAGCATTGAGTTTGCTTTTTTCACTGCTGAGGCACACTGGGTTGACACCTTCATTGAGTTGTCCACCAGGACACCAAGGTCCCTTTCCTGGTTTGTCGCAGAGAGTTCAGACCCCATCAGTTTATAAATGTAATTGGGGTTCTTTGCCCCAACATGCATCACTCTGCACTTACTAATGTTGAAACTCATTTGCCACTGTTTTGCCCACTCCCCCAGTGTCGAGAGATCCCTCTGAAGCTCCTCACAATCTCTCACAGTTTTCACTACCCTGTATAATTTAGTGTCGTCAGCAAATTTGGCTACCTTGCTTTTTACTCCTACCTCTAGATCATTTATGAAGAGGTTGAAAAGCAGGGGTCCCAGTACTGAACCTTGGGGGACCCCACTCTTTACTTCCCTCCACTTGGAGAAGTGTCCATTTAGTGCTACCCTCTGTTTCCTGTCCCTTAGCCAGTTGCTGATCCAGGACAAGACCTGTCCCTTTATTCCATGACTGGTAAGTTTATTCAAGAGCCTTTGGTGTGGGACCTTGTCAAAAGCCTTCTGAAAGTCCAGATAAACAATGTCAACTGGATCCCCCTTATCCACATGCTTGTTGACACTCTCAAAAAATTCCAACAGATTAGTGAGGCATGATTTGCCCTTGCAAAAGCCATGTTGGCTCTCCTTTAGCAGCGCCTTCTCTTCTATGTGCCTATTAATTCTATCTTTTAGGATGGTTTCCATCACTTTACCTGGAACACATGTCAAACTGACAGGTCGGTAATTTCCTGGATCACCCCTGGATCCTTTTTTGAAAATTGGTGTTACATTCGCTACCTTCCAGTCATCAGGCACAAAGCCTGATTTGAGGGAAAGATTATATATTTTGGCTAGGAGATCAGCAATTTCATCTTTAAGTTCCCTGAGAACTCGTGGATGGATGCCATCTGGTCCTGGTGATTTGTTAGTGTTTAGCTTAACAAGACATGCAAGGACCTCCTCCCTGGTTTTTTCTATCTGGCTTAATTCTTCGGTTTCCCTCCCTACGAAGATAGGCTCTGTTTTGGGCATGTGGCCTCTGTCTTCTTCAGTGAATACTGAAGCAAAGAATTCATTGAGTCTCTCTGCAATCTCTGTTTCCTCTTTAATAACCCCTTGCCTTCCATTGTCATCTAATGGTCCAATGGCCTTCCTAGTTGGGTTCTTACTTCTAATGTACTTAAAGAAGTCTTTGTTATTTCTCTGAGTATTTTTAGCTATACGCTCCTCAAAGTCTTGCTTTGCTTTCCTGATTGTTGCCTTGCATTTGTTCTGCCAGAATTTATGTTTCTGCCTGCTGTCCTCATTCGGACAAGCCTTCCATCTTCTAAATGAGCTTTTCTTGCTCTTGATCACTTCCCGAACAGCTCCTGTAAGCCACATTGGAGTCCTCTTGGACCTGGCAGTGCCCTTTTTCCTTTTGGGTATGCATTCCAATTGAGCCTCTGTTACTGTTTTTGTAAACAGCCTCCATGCCTCTTGGAGTGTTTGGACTCTCTCAATTTTCCCTTTCAGCTTCTTTTTTGCTAGTTTCCTCAACTTTGGGAAATTTCCTTTTTGAATATTTAAGGTCTCTGTGTTAGATTTTATCAGTGACTTGTGGTCTATGATCAAGTTAAACATAATTGAGTTGTGGTCACTGTTCCCTATTGGATCAGTCACATTAACATCTTGCACCAGATCCTGAGTATTACTCAGGATCAAGTCAAGGATTCTTGTACCTCTAGTTGGGTCTTCAACCATCTGTCCCAGGGAACAATCATTTAGCATATCTAGGAACCTTATCTCTTTATCATGTGCTGAACAACAGTTCACCCAGTCTATGTGAGGGTAATTGAAGTCCCCCATTATAACCAGGCTTCCCTTCTTGGATGCCTCCTTTACAACATTCTCCAACTGCAAGTCTCCCTCAAGAGTTTGGGTCGGAGGCCGATAGTATATGCCTACTGTTAGACCATCCTTGTGGCCTGGTACTCTTACCCACAGAGCTTCTAATGGTGACTCCAGATCACCTAGATATTCCAATTCATACGATTTTATCACTTCTTTGACATACAAGGCTACACCACCTCCCGTTTGCCCCTTCCTATCCTTCCTGTACAGTTTGTAGCCTGGGATAACTGTATCCCATTGGTTATCATCCGTCCACCAGGTTTCTGTGATACCAATAATATCAATATTCTTATCTATTGCTAAGTATTCCAGCTCCCCTATTTTGTTCCGGAGGCTTCTGGCATTTGTATACAAGCATTTATATATGCTTTTCTGACACAGTCTTTTGTGTCCAGTTGCATTGTTAGACTGCCTCTTGCATCCTTCTGCTAGAATGCTAGTGACTAGCTCCTCGCTCTGCTCAGTAATTTTTGCATCCTCCTCACTACTCAAATACACACTTTCCCGAACCGGATGCTGCCCAGCTCCTGTCGGAAAGTACTTTTTCACCCAGAGGATTACTGGTCTATGGAACTCCCTGCCAGAAGAAGTGGTGACAGCTGTCAGTCTTGACAGCTTTAAGAAAGGATTAGACAAGTTCATGGAGGACAAGAGTATCAATGGCTATAATTATGGATACTTAAGGACAACCTCCGGGTTGGAGAGATAGGCAGGATATCTCTCAATATCATTTCCAGGGAATCCTAAGCAGGTGAAGGCATCTGCTTGGGAATACCCTGAAGGAAATGGTGAGCCACTGTGTGAGACAAAATGCTGGACTGGATGGGCTGTGGCCTGTTCCAGCAAGGCTGTTCTTATGTTCTTACTGCAGCGTTTTTTTTTTTATTGGCCGCGGCGCGTTTCCGAACGTTCCTTTTGCTGCGCCGCTCAGCCTGATTGGATCTGGTGCAGCGCGGCGCAAGGAACGTTGGGAATTGAAGTTCCCTATTTTTGTTTGCGTCCGGGGGGCTCCTGCCCCCTGGCCGAAAATTTCAACCCGATAGTTACCTGTGAACCGGGTTCGGGCGAGTGAACGGAGGCCCATTACGGGCTAGTGTGGCCTGGTGCAACATCCTTTGTCACATTCCAATGGTTAACACACCATTTTATAGGTATAGCTTGCCACAACCAGGAAGTGTGTACGCTCCCCCGCAAATCAGATGTAGTGGGAAATTCCTATATTTTCAAGGTGGTCCCTAATCAAAGGATAAGGAGGATCACTTTCAGACTGAAAACAGGATTCAGTTTCAGAGGGTGTTGGGCATTCATGTTCCAGTGGTAGGTGGGCCCAAAGACAAATAAATACCAGGTTATTTTTCTCTTAAAGTGATAAGTCATGTTTGTGAGAGGTGTCCCAACCTTTTAGAAAAGGGGGAATTTTAGAAAAAGCTGAGAAATGCACCAAAGTTCTTAAACTACGTGTTGTTACGCCTAAATAAATTAAAAAGGCTGTGACAAGACCAAGATCTTTCTCCGCCATGGCCCTCATTTTATGGAAATTCTGTGGAAATTCTGCTTCCACAATTATGACATTTCGTAAACAGCTAAAAATATTCCTTTTCCATTCTAGGTAAATTGATTACAAAAATGCAGAATTCCTCAATTAATGATGTCTATTATTTTCTCTTTTGTTTTGCTGACTGAGTTAATAGCTTGGCTGAAAATAGAAAACATAGGTTATTAATTAGCATAAGACTCTAAATTTATTAATGTCATCTAGGTAGGTATTTTATTAATCTTTATTGTTTTTATTTAGTTTAGATTGTTCTGTTTTATATTACTATTTTGTGGGCTCTTCTTTCATTGCTTTAAGCTGCCCAGAGTGAGTGGGTGGGTGGATTGATTCTTCTTTCATGTCCCGATCACACCCTGAACTGAAAAAATGAAATCACTTTCTTGACTTTGTTGTTGGCCAACCTTAAATCTTCATCGGTGCATGTTTCTGGCATTAATTGGTAGACCAGTAAATGAAGCGGATTCTTTTTATCTCCATATTTACACAATGTGTTAGCGGGTGAGTGAATGAATGAATGATGATAACATATAGCACCTTAGAGGGTTGGCTTTGTATTCCAGTTGGACCATATTCACCCCGTAAAAGGTTGCCTTTGCTTGGAAGCCAGCCGTATCCGACTCTAGGGTTAAGTGCTCATCTCTGTTTCAAAGCTGAAGAGCCAGCGCTGTCTGCTTCTGCAGACTTTTCCGTGGTCATGTGGCAGGCATGACTAGACACTGGAGCGCACGGAATGCTGTTTCCTTTCCACCGAAGTGGTCCCTATTTATCTACTTGCAATTTCTTGCTTTCGAACTGCTAGGTTGGCAGGAGCTGGGACAAAGACGGGAGCTCACTCCATTGTGCAGTACTCGGGAATTGAACTCCAACCTTCCAGCCGTCTAGTCAAGTTCAGCGTCTCAACCTCTTGAGCCACCTCAGCCCATACCTGTTTTTTAATCATATCTTTAGCTGCTCTGAGAGAAGGGCTGGCTAGATAGCAAATAAACATCTTAAGAGCCGCAGAGAGCTATAACATCAGGGCATGCTTTCTTTCTCCAGAGAGGAACATTTCGTCCTCGTCTGCAGCAACTGGTGGCCACCAACTCAAGCGAGGCAGTGGAGGACTCGACCAGAAAAGCTTTTGAGCTCCTTCCCAATGTTGCATCTGCCGTGAAGGAGTTGAGCAAGCTGAAGGCGGTGGGACCGGCCACAGCTTCAGGTAGGGAAAGGCCTGGAGAATCTGGAGGTTTATTTGGAGAGATTATGTGAAATATACTAAAAAATAAAATAAAACATTTAATTTTAAAAGTCAAGTTTACCTCCAAAGGGCCTGCAAAGATCTGATGCTGAATCTTTGTGGAATTCCATTCTTGCCATCCTCTGTGACATCTTTCTGATCCGCATATTTCTGTTCTAGCAATCTTGGCCGCCGGAGCTCCAGAAGCAGCTGCGTTTATGGCTGATGAGGCCGTAGAATCCATCCCTGGCCTGGCCCCAATTCAGTACACCTTGAAGCACTATTTACTCTATCTGGAGAGGATACAGAGTTGTGTTGAAAGGCTAAACGCAGGTAAGGAGGTAGAGGATTGCCCACCATATAAGCCACTGTATAATAATAATAATAATAATAATAATAACAATAAAGTTTAATTTCTATCCCGCTTTCCTGACACAAGTGCCACTCAAAGCGGCTTACAACATACATAAATACAATAAACAGAGCAAAATATACAATAAACTACAAAAGGCAATACACAATTAATACAATCAAAACATCAGAATCCTGATCCTTTGAAGGAAACCCTTTAGCATATTTCTCAGCTGTGTTAAAAAAAGGTTGGTATGTTAAAATAGGATGACATTTATTTGTTAGACCACAGACACCATCATTTTCTATCTTATTTTTTGACTTCACCTTCCAGAAAGCCTAGCCAGCAGGGTCAATGATAAGAAATTGCAGAATTGATGTTCATAACATCTGAAAAACCAATCGTTCCCATCTACTCCACTGGTATTTATAAACCATCATCATCTTTTGGGGGCACTTTCAAACCCAAATGACCTGTGCTCCTGAACCAAGGTGTGCAAGCATGTTAATTTGGGGACATTTCTGACCTTCTGTTGCACACAGGCCTTGAAGATATCTTAAAATTCTGTAACATTTTGGAGTTTTAAAGATGGGCATTTCCCATCAACCTTTTGAACAGACCCACTTTAAGGTTTTAGATCAGGGGTGGCCAACCTTGGTGCCCCAGGTGATCTTGGACTTCAATTCCCAGAAGCCCTGATCAACAGGTGTGCTGATTTGGGCTTCTGGTAATTGAAGTCCAAGACCATCTGGGGCACCATGGTTGGCCATCCCTGTTTTAGACCCCCTAATTGGTATCTCAGGACTGCAGTGGCTCAAGTGGCTAAGACGCTGACTGGGAGGCGGAAGGTCAGCAGTTCGATTCCTAAGTACTGCAGGATGGAATGAGCTCCCGTCTTTGTTCCAGCTCCTGCCAACCTAGCAGTTCGAAAGCAAGACATTGCAAGTAGATAAATAGGGTCCACTTCGGTGGAAAGGTAACAGCGTTCCTTGCACTCTGGTGTCTAGTCATGCCTGCCACGTGACCACGGAAATGTCTGCAGAAGCAGACAGCGCTGGCTCTTCGGCTTTGAAACAGATGAGCACTGAACCCTAGAGTCGAATACGACTGGCTTTCGAGATAGGGAAACCTTTACCTTTTAATTGGTATCTCAAAATGGCAGTGTTGACCTCAGTTTAAGAGCATTCCCTATAGATGGAGTTTCTTGCTTTCTGTGTTTTCTAGTTGATTCCAGGAAAACATGGACACCCCATTGTGTCGAGATGAGCCTCTGGGCATCGGCGGTTGCCCATAAACTGCGGCTGCCCTCACTCCAGATCTTAGATGGGGAGAAGGAAAAAGGTGGTGGTTGTGTTGAGGAATTGAGTAGAGCCAGAAAGAAACAAAGGACAGAATGAAGACTTCCAGGCTGCGATGGTTGCAGTTTAATACTCATCTCCATCTTTCTGTGTACAGAGGCTAAAGCTAACTTACACATAAAAACTACGTGCTGCAAGGAGAGTTTTTGTCACTGGCTGTTCAAGAACTCAATACTTGTGGGGTAAACCGTGCTGCAAGGATATTTGGGCAACCTGCCATGTTTGTTCTACCTCCGTAGTGGTGAACCTTGGCACTCCAGATGTTCTTGGACTTCATTTCCCAGAAGCCCAAGTCCCTGTGAATCCACACGAATGGGTTTACTGCGCGTACGTTTCTGGTGTGTAGTTCTTTCACAAAAGTTTTCAGCGATGCCTACAAGTGGATGAAACAGCTATCCAGGTTTCTCAACTTGATTTTCTTCTGAGCCTTTGGCAATAAGATCCCCTGGATACTTTCTGCTGTGATGGAAATGCACAGCCCATTTTCTGTGCTAACGTTTAGCAAAGCACACTGCTGTGACCCAGGAATTTTAGCCGCTGGCTTTGCTCTCTACTGCTTGGACTTTTCTGCTCCAGTAATTTTTGCCTTGGATAATTAAAGCCTTCCCTGCCTTGTTCATACTGTCCCTGTTTTATTTTCCTTTTATGAGCATCACCACGACTACCAGTAGCGTTTGGTTTTTTGGTTTTTTTGTGGGGGAACCAATTGGATGATGATGATGATGATGATGATGATAATAATTCGAGTCAGAAATTATTCTGGGTTGAAAGGATTTTTTCGGAAGAAACTCCACTCATGGAATGCCCAAATAAGGCTCCTTTCATGTCCCCAAGAGCTAGAGCAGAGACGGGTGCTCAATCTGTCATGAAGTACCCAGGTCTTGAACTGCCAACTTTCCAGCCTTTCAGCTAACAAGGCGAGCTTCTTAACCACTGAATCAATGCAGCCCTGGTTTATGATCAAAGGAGGAGTTGAAAGCCAGATTGACATTGTGGTTGTTACCCTCTTACATGACAAATGAGAAAAATTGGGGGGGGGGGGGTTAGCTGTGGTGGTGGGAATCTGCCAAAAGATGATGAGACTTTTTCAATCTTGCAGAAATTCTGAGCATGTTTGAGTTTCTTTTACAAATATTTCGAAAGAATGTAGGGTGTTGACCAATGTGGTACCTGTTAGTCTTGTAGATGCTGAAGCACTAAATGGGTTGTTTGTGTCTCTATGATATATTAGCCTTTTTTGAAAGTTCTGTGTGTGCGTGTGTGCGCGCGTGCGTGCGTGCACGTGGACATAAATGCTTAGTTTCATGATGGGAAAATGTGCTAGTTGTGAATATAATGTTTTGGAAGTTTTTTTGCAAAATATGGGGGAAAGTGGAAACTCTCAGTGTTCTGGTTTCACATTGGGCATGAAATCCTTTATATATTTTCTTGCGGAAATTAAAAGATTATTTCAAACAAAAATGAGATGCAGGTGAGATTTTTATTTTTTACTAGCAGAGGTTGCCTGGTGTTGCCGGGCTGTTATAAACTGTGATCAGCTTTTTTTGGGTTTTTTGTGGATTTAAAAAAAAGAACAAAGGTTGATATAATTTTTTAAAATTGTTTTATTTAACCAAATAATGTTTTATTTTGTGGGTTGTTTTTGTTTGTTTGTTTTGTTAATAGTTGTACCGTAGGTAATATTTTTTTAAATGTGAAAGTACATGTTTTTTTACATTCAATGTTTTTAAACTGTGTTTAGATGTTTTGGGTTTTTATTTGAGTTAAAACTCAACACAGGATGTTATAAATCTTTTTTATTTTTTTGACATGTTTGTGATTTGTGTAAACTTTTGATTTATTGTTATGTTTTTGAGTTGTTTTTACTCTTGTGGCCTTTAGGTGGGGCTGTTGTGTCTTTTTGAGTTGTTTTTACTATTCTGTCCTGCAGGTGGGGATGCTAGTGGTTCTGTTTTAGTTTCACGTGTTTTTTCTCTCCTAGCCTCTGGCTGGGGCTTCTTCCGGTAAGTAGTCTCTTTGTTTCTTCATTTCTGTTCCGGTCGTCATGGAGGGAGGACGTGCTGGTGAATTGTCTGGTTTTCTTTCTTCTGGGGTTTTTCTTTGTTTTGCTTTTGTGGTGGTGGGCTAGGAGGTGTTTCTGTTTGTTCTTTTTTGTTTTGGTTGAGTTTTAGGTTTGTTTAATTGGTTTGGTTATTTCTGATTTTGTTTAATTTTTCTTATTTCGTTGTTTATTTGTGTAATTAGTTTTTGTTTGTATAATTTGTTGTTTTTTGTGTTGTACTTAGGTGTTTTGTATGTGGTTTTGTGTTATTGTGGATGTTTTTGTTTGTGTATTTTGTGGTTTATTTTTTGTTTATTAATGGGTTTTTCAAAATTATTGATTTATTTTTGTGTTATTATTTTAAATAATTTTTGTGTTTGTTTTTGATGGTTAGTTTAGCTTGAAGAACAGGCTGCCTGTCGGTTCCTCTTTTCCCCATTGCTGCTTTGAATTTTGGTTTAGATGCAGCAATAGGGGAAAGGAGGGAGGAGGCAGTCAGCCCGTTCTTCTCCCGGGAAGGTTCGTTAGGTAGGTCGGGGGAGAAGGAGGCAGAGAAGAGTTATCTGCCTGACGATGATTCTCTCCTCTCTGTCTCCTTTTTCTCCCGGCTTACCTAACCGGAGATCAGCAAGCAGAGATCCGTAAGGGTTGGTGCTCTTCCTTGCGGATTGCTGGCTGTTGCTTTTCTATTCGGAAGTACAAGGGCAACAGCCAGTCATCCGCCAGGAAGGGTGCTTCCCCTGACGAACTGCTGCCTGTTTTGGGTTTTTTTTTCCCACCCCGGCTCAACTTTCCTTGAGGCTGGTGCTGGTCTCGCTGTGTCTTTAGCGGGTAGCGTGGAGGAGAGGGAGTCCCTCTTCTCCCCGTTGCTCCGGGAAAGAAGGACGGCGGGTGTTTCGCAGTGGCGTTTTGTGGCTTTTTGTTTTGCGTGGCTGTTAGGTGCTGAGTCTGCCTGCTGGAGACTTGCGCTCCCGTTGCCTTTTGTAAGTTTATTTTTCACGCACCAGCTTTCTCAGCGTTCTGCGTGCTCACGGCGCACAGGACGCTGGGACTTATAGTTTTGCGTTTGTGCTTTGCTTTCATGCAGTGTTGTTATTTTTTCTGCGGCTTGATTTCAATTGGCCGCGCCGCGTTTCCCAACGTTCTTTTTGCTTGCGCCTCTCAGCCTGATTGGCTGTGGCGCGGTGCAAAGAACGTTGGGAATTGAAGTTGTTTCCCTTTGTTCGTGTTCGTGGGGCTCTTGCCCCGCTGGCGCGTTTCTCAAACATTTGTTGACCTGCGGACTGGGTTCGGGCGAGTGCAGGAGGCTCGGTACGGGACAGTGTGGACGAGTGCAGGAGGCTTTGTCACATTCCAACAGTTAACGCTTGGATTTATAGGTGTGTGTATATATACACATGAGGCTCCTTTCATGTCCCTAAGAGCTGGGACAGAGACAGTTACTCAATCCATCATTCAGTACCTTGGTCTCGAACTGTCGACTTGCCAGCATTCCAGCTAACAAAGTGAGTTTCTTCACCACTGAGCCACGACAGCACCCTCTGTATATGTATTTCTGAGTTCAGTAACCTCCGTACCAGGTTCGGGCGAGTGCAGGAGGCTCAGTACGGGATAGTGTGGACGGGTGTGGGAGCCTTTGTTACATTCCAATGGTTAACCCTTGGATTTATAGGTATAGATTTTGCTCCATTCAGAGTTTGACAAAATTGGTTTTCTGAAGAACCTATCAGTTGTTTTTCAAAGTGAAGAGTTTTACATTTATTTTTTGGTCTAGCTCCTGCCAATGTAGCAGGACCACTTCGGTGAGAAGGTAAACAGCATCCCATGCGCTATGGCCTCTAGTCATGCCTGCCACATGACCATGGAAACGTCTGTAAATACAGACAGCACTGACTCTTCGGCTATGAAACAGAGATGAGCACTGAACCCTAGAGTTGGATACAACTGGCTTTCGAGCAAGGGAGACCTTTACCACTCCATGCAGCACTCTATGCTGAGTTCCAAATTCCACAAAACATCCAGAGGTATACATGGAAAGTAACCTTTATTCCAAGAAGAAGTACTTTTCCAAACTGGTCCACAGTTGTGGGGTGAAATTTCAATGCCACAGATTTACACAGAAAGAAAGATCAGACAGGAAAGCAAATGTTAACCACGATCTTTCCATGTCACTATCAGAGGGGAAATTCAGAAGACATGCTCGAGTTTGCTATACTAATATTCTGTTCACTTGGGAGAGACGGCATTAATGCACTCACGCCAGCTCTAAGGTGGATATTGTTGTTCCTTTTCTTGATTTAGCTCCAAGAATTCCCCAGATTGCATGGCTGATTGCAGGTTTGGGAAACTGTAATTCTCCTAAAATGAACAGTTCTAGCTATGTAAGGAGCCTTTCTCAAGGGCACCATTCTTTTTCTAACAACAAATGGTGCAAGCAATGAATCGTACGCTCCTACCAGATCTGAGTGACCGTGTGTTGACAGGTCACTCAGCTTTGGAGAAATGACAGGAAAGGAAACCTTGCTCAGTGAAACCTTGCAGTTTGCAGAAGTAGCTGCACTAGGTGAAGGGAAAGGTCTTCCTTGCTGGAAAGCCAGTTGTGTCCGACTAGGGGGCGGTGTTTGTTCTTCTCCGTTTACAACCAAAGAGCCAGTAGTGTCTGCCTGAAGATGTTTCTGTGGCCATGTGGCAGGCATGACTTAGATCAGGGGTTCCCAACCTAAGGCCCGTGGGCCGGATCTGGCCCCTGGCACCATTTCATGTGGGCCCTCACCCCTCGAAGAGCATTCGAGAAACAAAATGGCAGCCCCTTTGAAGCTGTTGGAACAAAATGGTCACTGCCATAATGCAGGCAGGGCAAAATAGCCATCCACCCCTCTAAGCTGACTGAGAGAGTGTGACCCAGCCCCCAGCTTGTAAAGGTTGGGAATCCCTGACTCAGATGCTGGAGCTCACAGAATGCCATTACCTTCCCTCTCGAAATGGCCCATGATTATCAATTTGCAATTTCTTGCTTTCTAGCTGCTGGGTTGGCAAGAACTGGGACAGATGATGGGAGCTCACTATCGCAGAACTCAGGTCTCGGATTGGTCGTCAAGCTCAACGTCTTCACCACTAAGCCACTGCACAGACGAAAAAAGTTTTATAAAGTATCAATCATCCAAAGACACTCAGCCACTGAACTCTAGTGTTTCAGAGCAGTGATGGGGAACAGAATGGCTCAGTCAAGAGCATGGCTGGCAATTGGGCAAACATCAGTTTGTCGAAGTTGCTTCTTGCTGGATCCTAACTGGAGTTGCAGGGACTGCAGTGGCTCAAGTGGTTAAGACGCTGAAGTCGATGACTGGAAGGTCGGAGTTGGATTCCCGAGTACTGCACGATGAAGCTTACTCCGTCATGTCCCAGCTCCTGTTCCAGCTTCTGCCAACCTAGCAGTTCAAAAGCAAGAAATTGCAAGTAGATAAATAGGGATCACTTTGGTGGGAAGGTGAACAGCATTCCGTGCACTCTGGTGTTGAGGCATGCCTGCCACATGTCCACGGAAACATCTGCAAACACAGACAGTGCTGGCTCTTGGCTATAAACAGATGAGTACCGAACCCTAGAGTAGGATATGACTGGCTTTCAAGCAAGGGTGACCTTTACCTAACTGGAGTTGCCATCAGGTCCTGCTTTAATGCATTCAACAGGGAAAGCTCTAGTTCAGTGGTTCCCAACGTGCAGACTGGGGTGGGGTGGGGGTGGGGACTTCAATTCCCAGAAGCCTAAGTCAGTCCATTGGCTGATCAGTGCTTTGGGGAATTGACTGAGGTTTCTGGGAATTGAAAGCCCAAAACCAAAGGTTGTGAATTGCTGATCTATTTGGATGTTACTGGCCACAATTGCCACTGCAAAAGGATGGAGGAGACAAAACTGTCTTTTTGCCATCAAACTTGCAGACTTGGTTATGTAAGAAGCTTTCCCCCTCTCTAACACCCGAAAAATGGAAGAATTCCCATAGGTCTCAATTAGATAGATAAATCTTTATTGTCATTGTCCTGCACAGAACAACGAGATTGAATAATACATGGCAATAATAGCAAAGATGTGATGAATTTAGGGGCTGCAGTGGCTCAGTGGTTAAGAAGCTCACCTTGTTAGCTGGAAGGCTGGCAAGTCGACTGTTCGAGACCCGGGTACTGCATGACTGATTGAGCGCCTTTCTCTATCCCAGCTCTTGGGGACATGAAAGGAGCCTCATTTGGGTGTTCCCTGAGCGGAGTTTCTTCCACAAAAATCCTTTTAACGCAGAATAATTTCTGACACGAAATTATTAATGTGATGAATTAGTATATAAACAGGTATCAAGGATCTGGTTTGAGTTTATTGGAGTTAATCCAGAATGACAGCTCCTGTTCTACTTTATAAGCCACTCTGAGAACACTGTTGGCGTGGAAGAAGGGGCATCGATTCGGATATGAAATGAAAGCCAATATCAACAGAATCAAGTCAAATCTACTGTGCTCATCAATCACAGCGAACAATTATTGTCTGCCACTGAGGAAGGAAATCCCAAGCCTGTGTTTATTCTAATCTTCCCAGTGATGCTGATACGTTGCACATTCCCTCGTCCTCTTACATGGCAGCTGCATTTCGCAAGGGAAAGTCAAAAGCAATTAAGTGCTTTGCAATCTTCATTAAGATTAAGACCTGCTGTCAGTGCTTAAGATGCTGAACTTTATGACTGGAAAGTCGGCAGGTCAGCAGTTTGATATCAGAGTGCTGGACAACCTAGCAGTTTGAAAAGAAGAAGTTGCAATTAGATAAACAGGTACCACTTTGGCAGGAAAGGTAACAATGATCCATGGGCTCAGGTATTTAGTTATGCCTCCCACAAGACCATGGAAATGTCTGCAGACTCACACAGTGGCTGTAAATGGAGATAATCACCACACCCTAGAGTCAAATACGACTGGATTTTGAGCAAGCGAGACCTTTACCTTTACTTAAGGGTGTTGGCAATGAAGGAAGATTTCCGCAGCCTTATCAAGATCCTTTTTTATTTTTGTCCCTTGTATGTGAGCACTAGCAACTAAGAGGATAGAGAACTGGGATTAGGTAAAGGTTGCCCTTGCTCGAAAGCCAGTTGTATCTGACTCTAGGGTTCAGTGCTCATCTGTTTATAGCCAAAGAGCCAGTGCTGATTGCGGATGTTTCCGTGGACACATGGCAGGCATGCCTCAACACTGGAGTGCATGGAACGTTGTTTACCTTCCCATCGAAGTGGTCCCTGTTCATCTACTTGCAATTACTTGCTTTCGCACTGCTAGGTTGGCAGGAGCTGAGACAGAGACTGGCACTCACTCTGTCGTGCAGTACTTTGGAATCGAACTCCGACCTTCCAGTCTTCAAGTTCAGCATTTTATCCACTTGAGCTACTGCAGTTCCTGAGCTGGGTTTACAGAGACCCAGACCCAATCTTCTTCTGCCCAGGTTGGATTCCTCCATGATGCTATCCTGCACTCCTCTAGAAGCAGAGAAATCACACACCCTCTTCCCAATGCTCGCATTCTGGAACATGCGACTATGCGTGGAGTCCTGATGAATATTCAACTTGATTTGGTTCTGTGGACTTCAGGATTTGCTAACCAGCTGCTGGATCGGCAGTTTCTCCTATCTGCACTTTACAGCTGGTGTGTGTGTGTGTGTGTGTGGTTGTTAGGCAGGTAGAACCATTGTTCAGCACAGCACTGCTTCATGGAGCATCCCAGCCTGGCATTAAGTCATTAAATCATCTCAGCTAAGATGAGGCTCATCAGCCTTCCAAGAAGCCGCCACGGTCATGTTGTTCACCTTCCGTTTGACGTGCCAGTCGTAAACAGGTTAGCATGTTTATATCTTCATGCAGGCATGAAAAACACTTCCCATCACGCATCCTATTTCTGAACAGCAAACTGATGTGGAAAGTTTAAAAAGTGAGGCCAAGATAGTAAAAGAAGGTAAGGCGCAAAGGTCGCCCTTGCTTGAAAGCCAGTCATATCCGACTCTAGGGTTCAGTGCTCATCTCTGTTTATAGCCAAAGAGCCAGCACTGTCTGCATTTGCAGATATTGCCATGGACATGTGGCGGGCATACCTAGACACCAGAGAGCACGGAATGCTGTTTACCTTCCCACTGAAGTGGTCCCTATTTATCTACTTGCAATTTCTTGCTTTCGAACTGTGCTCCGGTGGCACTCATCTCCATTTACAGCCAAAGACCCAGCACTGTCTACATCTTTCCATTGTTACCTTTCCTGACAAAGCAGTCATCCACTTGCAAATTCTTGCTTTTAAACTGCTAGGTTGGCAGGAGCAGGTACAGATAACAGGAATTCACTCCATCATACAGCACTTGGGTCTCGAACTTCTGGCCTGAAGACCTTCCAGCCATCAAGCTCAGCACCTTAACCCCTAAGTCACTGCGGTATGGCATTCCTTGGCACCATTTCTCCTACTCTCCTATATTTCGTTAGTATAAGGGAGAAGATAATGGTGACTACCGGAGAGTTGAGATGAACTGCAAATGTGGAACAACAAATGAAGAGAAAAAGAAGGAGAGGAAAAAAAAAGGTTTGCAAACCTTTAAATGTCATATAGAATGAGATCCCAAGGCAGAAATGAATGCTGACTCAGATTTTGCACAGGTCGTGAGTCTACTCCAGGTTTTCCTTGCATTTTACACCTGTTCTTCAAAGTGCTGCATCTATTTTAAGGGATAAAATTCAGCACCTTGGATAGATCCTTTAAAGACCAGGTCATAGCTCAGCATGACCAAAGCACATCCCTGAAGCACAGAAGTCTGGGAGATGTAGTCTAATGCACACACACACACACCCCACACACATTTCTGATCTTTGGTTTTATGTGCTGAATTCACCCCTTGACCCCAATAATGAATCCAAGGCAGGGATGATGAATTGTGATAACAACACTGGGGTTATATCATAGAGCTGTGATGGCGAACCTTGGCACTCCATATGTTCTTGGACTTCAATTCCCAGAAGCCCAAGCACCTGTGAATCCACACAAATGGATTTATTGTGATTCATCTGACCCGCGCTGCCCTCGTCGCTCCTGGAAGCGGAAGTAAAACGCGCCCGTACAGGATCAGCGGTACAGGTGTTATGCTACGATGTGGAAGGCAGATGAAAGGCCACTACATTATATTCTCGACAGTCTTCATGGCTGATCGCCATGAGGATCGCCTATATTCGGATGCGGAAGAAGAAGGAGAAGAATTTTTTTGGAATAGCCGTGTTAGTCTGTGGTTCAGGCATATCAGAAAACAAAAACAAAAAAACAAACACTGCAGCACTTTAAAGACTAAGTGCTATATTTTTACTGTGAGCTTTTGTGGATCAAGTCCCCTTCTTCAGACAAAGGAGCAAAATTTCCAGGCATAGTTTATATACACCAGATGCAGGGGTCAAGATGTCACAAGGTAAATGGATTGCAAAGCAATGAGGTAAAGAGTAATCAATCAGAATGACAGACAAGCATGCATATCAATACAGCTTCCTACAGCTAACAGTAATCGTTCAGATTCGGATACGGAAGAAGAGGAGAAGAGTGATTGCTATGACCCATGTTGCCAAATCTGGATGGCAGCAACTGGGTCCTTGTTGTTGATGTGTGTATGAGTGCAAAGAAACAGAGAAAAACAACATAAGGGGTAGGACTAGAGATCTTTTCAAAAAAAATTGGAGAAATCAAGGGAACGTTTAAAGCAAAAATGACCATGATAAGGGACAAAAACGGCAAGGAGTTAGCTGATGCAGAAGAGATTAAGAAAAGATGGAAAGAGTACACAGAGGAACTCTACAAAAAGGACCTCAATACTCCTGGTAATAACAGTGATGAAGAAATTGAACTTGTGCCAGACATCCTAGAGAGTGAAGTCAGAAAGACCTTAAAAAGCACTGCAAACAACAAAGCCAGTGAAGATGATGGTATCCCAGCTGATTTTTTCAAAGCCCTAAAAGATGATGGAATCAAATTATTGCATTCTATATGCCAGCAGATTTGGGAAACAAAACAGTGGCCACGGGATTGGAAAAGATCAGTATACATTCCAATCCCAAAAAAGGGTAATGCCAAAGAATGTTCAAATTATTGAACAACTGCGCTCATTCCACATATGCTAGCAAGATTATGCTCAAGATAATACAGGATAGGCTGCAGCAGCACGTGGAGAGAGAATTACCAGAAGTGCAGGCTGGGTTCCGAAGAGGCAGGGGAACTAGAGACCAAATTGCCAACATACATGGGATCATGGAAAAAACAAAGGAATATCAGAAACAAGTTACTTCTGTTTCATTGACTACACTAAGGCATTTGACTGCGTGGACAACACAATGTGGCAAGTAATTAAAGAAATGGGAATACCAGAACACCTTATATGCCTTGTGAGGAATCTTGTACATTAGTCAAGAAGCAACAGTTAGGACAGAATACGGAATGACGGAGTGGTTTGGAATAAGAAAAGGAGTAAGAAAAGGCTGCATTTTGTCACCCTGCTTATTCAACTTATATACAGAGCACATAATGTGCAATGCAGGGATAGGGGAGTCACAATATGGGATCAAAATTGCTGGAAGAAACATCAACAACTTGAGATATGCAGATGATACCACCCTAATGGCAGAAAGTGAGGAAGACCTAAAGAATCTCTTGATTGGGCTGAAGGACGAGAGTGCAAAAGATGGCTTGAGACTCAATATCAAGAAAACCAAGATAATGGCAACAGGCCCCATCAGTCCCTGGAAAATAGATGGGGAAGAAGTACAAGCAGTGACAAGCTTTACATTCTTAGGATCTAAGATCACTGCAGATGGAGATTGCAGCCATGAATTAAAAAGGCGACTGATTCTTGGGAGACAGGCGATGAGAAACGTGGGGAACATAGTTAAAAGTAGAGGCATCACCTTGCAAACAAAAGTCTGCATAGTCAAAGCAGTGGTATTCCCGGTGGTAATGTATGGATGTGAGAGCTGGACCATAATGAAAGCTGAGCACAGAAGAATAGACGCCTTTGAAATGTGGTGTTGGAGGAGAGTTTTGAGAGTCCCCTGGACAGCGAGGAGAACAAATAGGTCAATCTTAGAAGAAATCAATCCTGACTGCTCCTTAGAAGGTCAAATAGTAAAGATGAAGATGAAGTACTTTGGATGTCAAATGAGAAGAGAGGGCTCACTTGAGAAGGCCTTGATGCTGGGAAAGTTGGAGGGCAAAAGAAGAAGGGGGAGGCCGAAAATGAGATGGCTAGATGGTATTGTAGATGCAATGGTCACAGAGCTGGGCGGACTGAGGAGGATGGTGGAGGACAATGGTCCATAGGGTCGCAAAGAGTCGGAATCGACTGTGCGACTGAACAACAAAAAATGAGTGGGGGAGCTTGACATCCCCCCCCCCCAGTTCTCCCTGCACACCCCACCCCGGGCCCAAAGGACACACGTGGATTGGGAGGAGACATCAGCTGAGATTTGTGTGGATGGATGGAGCTCAAAAGAGGGGGGGGGTCGGCCGGAGGGAGGCTCCTCCTCTCCCCCCCAGGCACCGCAGCTTCCCCGGCAAGGCCAGCAGGGGGCGCCCTCCCTCCCTGTCAATCTCCGCCCCAGCTGCAGCTTGGGCGGCGTCGCCTCCCCTCCTCATCCTCTTCCTCCGGTGCCGCTGCAAGCCTCGCCGGCTCCGGGATCGCCCTTCGCTCTGGCAGCGGCTGGGAAGGGCAGGGAAACGGAGGCTAGCCGCCCCCAGCCCCGCTGCCGCCTGAGGAATCCCTGATCGCCTTCCTCCTCTTCCTATATGGATAGGAGCTCGTTGCTGCTGCTCATCCAGGAGCAGGTGAGAGACCACCGAGCGAGTCGCCCTACAGCTGCGGAAATGGGGGGGGGGGAGGGACGTGTGTATGTGGGGGGGGGATCGAACCCGGGAAAGCGGGTTGATTCGCCCTCCTTCCTTCCTCCCCACCATCTATGCTCGCCCGAGAGGGGTTTCCGCCCGAGAGGGGTTTCCCGGGTGATGATGAGGAGTTGGGGACGCGGGCAGTTATAGGGGGCAGCCCCCTTCCTTGGTTGGGGGGGGGAATGAACATGTGCATGTGGACAGGTGTGAGCGGGGATCCCCGGGAAGCAGCTTCAGAGGCTCAGCGGGTCCCCCCCCCCCAAAATAAATAAATAAAATCCCAGCCCCAATTCCTGGCTTGCAGGGAAATGTTTGGCCAGGCGGGGTGGAGAGAGATAGAAACCAGGTGGTAAGATGGCACAGGGTGGCATAATGCAAGTTTAGCCCCATGGTTGGGATAGGCAGGGGATTGGGGGGGGGGGTCGTTTCAGGACAAGGGGGCCAAGATCAGGCTCAAGGGTGGGCAGGTGTTGAGCCATGGGTTGGCAAGCACATGGAACTGCAAGGCAAGTGGGTATTCTGGACTCAGGTCACTTCTTAGGGTGGATCCAGAAGATGATGCCCCCCTCACCCAAATAAAAGGCTGCACATCTGGCCTTTGAGCCCACTTTCAGAGCACCTGGGATGGAGAGAAAAGGCAGAGAAGTGAATCTGAAGGGTTGCCAATGCGACTTTTCACTTCTTAGGCTGTATGGCCATGCCCAGGTGCCCTACTAATGGGATTGGGATGTTGGTTTCATCCATGAGGTCCTGCGCCAGGTGCCATCTCTCCAACATCTCTTCAGAAGGCAGTGAAAGGGGGTTTGCATCCGGTCGGTTTTTGGACTTCAATCCCCAGAAGCCCAAGTCAGCATTCCAGCTGATCAGGGCTTCTGGGAATTGAAGTCCAAGAACACCTGGTGTGCCAAGGTTCACCAACACTGCTTTAGACCAGCTGAGATTGGAGGGGGCCTGGCTAGCCATCTTCATCCATTCTGAAGGCACCAGGTCTGGCCCAGCAGTCATCCTGGTGAATCACGTGCAAACTCCACGATCAATAGATCCATAGCAATTACATATATAGCAATCACACTTCTATAGTGCTTAGGGCACTCACTGGGCGGTTCACAAATTAATTAGCATGTTTGCCCCCAATATGTTAGGGACCCCGTTTTACTGACCTCAGAAGGATGGAAGGCTGAGTCAACTTTGAGCCCTGGTCAGGATTGAGCTCACAACCTTCTGGGTGCGGTACAGTATTCCTGGTCAGGATTAAGCTCACAACCTTCTGGCTGCAGTACAGTAGCATAACCACTGCGCCACCAGGGCTCTTCGTCATTCTCTCTTCCTCCAGTTCTGTGGGACGATCCATACCACGGCTTCTGGGGCAGATGGTGGCTTGACCTGCTCAAAAGAAGGACATTCCGAAATTGGATGGATTCATTTGCCCTTTCAGCCCTGAATGTTGGCATGACAGAGATGTGGAGAAGGTGACCCCATTGATGAAATCATAATTTAGTGTCAGAAATTAGTCTGCGTTGAAAGGACTTTTGCTAGAGAAACTCTACTCAGGGGACACCCAAATGAGGCTTTCATGTCCCCAAGAGCTGGGACAGAGGCTGGTGCTCCATCCGTCATGTAGTACCCGGGTCTCGAACTGCCGACTTGCTGGCCTTCCAGCTAACGAGGCAAGCTTCTTAATCATTGAGCTACCACAGCCCCTACCTCGATAAAAGTCGCTTTTGGTGTAGCTGGTGCTCAGCCTCATAGATAATTTAAGTGACTTTCCTTGGAGGATATTTGAGCGAAGAATCCCGTAGATTGGCTTCCTGTTGTGTTGGTGTTTGGATGAAGTTCTTGAAAGCCAGTCGTGTCTAACTCTAGGGATCAGGAACTCATTTCCACTATAGCCAAAGAACCAGCGCTGCTTGGTCATGTGAGAGGCATGACTAGATGCCAAAGTGCGCAGAACGCTGTTACCTTCCCTGTCAAAGTGGTACCTGTTTATCTACTTGCAATTTCTTGCTTTCACACTGCTGGGTTGGCAGTGGAAATGAGTTCCTGATCCCTGGGACGGATGGCGGGAGCTCACTCCATCGCACAGTTCTCGGATCTTGAACTGCTGACCTTCTGGTCACCCAGCTCAAACCAGGCTGGTAGAAAGTGACTGGCCCGAGGTCACGTGGATAGTTTAATCAATGCTTAGTGGACGCTTGAGCCGGGATCATCCAGGTATTAGACCGACACCCTAATCTATGCCTAATCGCTAAACTACTGGATCTTGCTTTTCTTTATCAAAGCTTAGTTGGACTTGTAGTTGCTAGTAAGAAATACGGAAGAAGAGAAGCAAAATTGCATTTTCTTTACCCTTAGAGTCTTTTCAGGGAGAAATTATCTCATGCTTCCTGCAGTCTATCCCAAAGGTCCATTTCAAAGCCTTAAAGGCCGGGTCGTCCTCTTCTTTGGCTCCGTCAGGGACGTGCAAGCCATGGGGTTCTGTTTTGGGGATGTTGGTGGCCAAGGGATTGTGTAATTAATTTTGCTATGTTAGAACTTAAATTTTTTTTTTGAGACATATGTTTTCTTTTCTGATTTCATTAGTGTATTGTATTATTATTATTATTATTATTATTATTATTGTATTGTTGTTCAATTCATGACTTATGTATTCATGCTCTGATTATTGTATTTATGATGTATTTTTGCCTGATTGCTTTATTTTTGTTACTGTGTTTCAGGGTTTGCTGATACTCTGTTTATATGCTGTTTTTTATAGGAATTGTGTTCATTGCATTTTTGTTCTGATTGTATGATATATATTTTTAATTGACATTTTGTATGTTTATTATATTTTGTTTTGTTGTATCTTTAATTATGTTGGAAGCCGCCCTGAGTCGGCCTACAAGCTGCGTAGGGCGGGGTACAAATTAAAAATTGAATTGAATTGAATGTGCGGATTAATGACCAGAGCGATTGCCTGTAAGATCCCCTAGGAAGGACACAAGAATGCTTTCTAGATGACTGTGAATGAGAAATCCCTTGTTTCTCAGCCTGGCCTATTTTGCAGGGTGGTTGTAAAGAAGGCAAAGTTAAAGGTCGCCCTTGCTCAAAAGCCAGTCGTATCTGACTCTAGGGTTCAGTGCTTATCTCTGTTTATAGCCAAAGAGCCAGCGCTGTCTGCATTTGCAGACATTTCTGTGAACATGTGGCAGTCATGACTAGACACCGGAGCACATGGAACACTGTTTACCTTCCCACCAAAGTGGTCCCTGTTTATCTACTTGCAATGTCTTGCATTCAAACTGCTAGGTTGGCAGGAGCTGGGACAGAGACGGGTGCTCACTCTGTCCTGCATTATTCAGGAATCGAACTGCTGATCTCCCGCCTTCCAGTACCTGGGAATTGAACCTTCCAGTCAGCAAGTTCAGCGTCTTAACCGCTTGAGCCACTGCAGTCCATGTTTGTGAAGAAACATGGGCTGTAAATACGAGAACGATAAGGTGATATATTGAAGTGTGGATAGTGAGGAACAATCATTTGCAATCAGATATTTGTAATCAGCGGTATGGTTTGTTTACTAAGACAAATTATCTAAATTGCAAGTTAGGACCATGGTGGCTTTAGTGGTTAAGACACTGAGCTTGGTGACTGGAAGGTCTGCAAATCAGCAGTTTGTGACCTGAGGGCTGCATGTTGGAGTGAACTCCCATCCTCTATCCTGGCTCCTATCAACCTAGTAAGTTGAAAGCAAGGAATTGCATCTAGATAAATACGTACCCTCCTGCCAACCTAGCAGTTTGAAAGCAAGAAATTGCAAGTAGGTAAATAGGTGCCACTTTGGTGGAAAGGTAAACAGCATTCCGTGCACTCTGGTGTCGAGGCATGCCTGCCACATGTCCATGGAAACGTCTGCAGATGCAGACAGCGCCAGCTCTTTGGCTGTAAACAGAGATGAGCACTGAACCCTAGAGTTGGATATGATTGGCTTTCGAGAAAGGGCTACCTTTACTTTTACTAAATACGTACTGCTTTGGATGGAAATGTAACAGTGTTTTGTTCACTCTGGCATCTAGTCATGCCTGCCACATGACCACAGAACATAGATGTCAACTATCCCATTTCGCCCGGGAAAACCCCGTAATTTAGCCCTCTTTCCCGCTACCACGTATTTTTAAATAATCTCCCGTATTTTAAAAAAAATCCAGAGGGGATGTAGATCTTTCATACATTATTGTACAGTATTACTATATCTTTATTTATGAGATATGTTCCTCATACCAGAGCCAAAGAGGAGTGTTGGGCTCCCCCTGGTAGAGGAGGAAGCATCTCCTAGGCACTGCTGTTAGCACTACTACTGCCCCTCACGGGGATGAAGGCAGCAGGCCAGCCTTACTGTGATAATTCTATTTTAAATCTTTCCTCATTCTCTGCTGCGATAGCATTTCATATTATGGTGATTTTTCATGGAACTGTTTTTTTACACTTATATCAGTTAATTGTCTACTGTCTTAGCCTTGTGTACCTCAATTACATTTTTTAAAAAACTGTGTTTAAGAGAAAACCACGGAAATAACCTCTTTATGCTGTATGCAAATATACTTAAAGCCCTCTCTCTCCTGGGGAAGAGGGTGTTAAAGGGAAGAGACAATGAGCCAATCGGAGCGCTTCCTCCTTCTCCCAGCACAGAGTTTGCCCCTCTGCCCAGCAGCCCAATGGGAGCTCTTCCTTCTTCCGCCTAGCACAGAGTTCACCCCGTCCCTCTGGCCAGCAGCCCAATGGGAGTGTTTCCTCCCTCCCCCCAACACAGAATGGGTTTTGGGTTGTAGTTTGTGCACTCATTCGCTAAAAGGTTCGCCATCACTGACCTAGCTGGATTAAGAGTCTGACCCAACGTAAAGCATCTTTCTGGGTTCGCTTTGAAACAGAGATGAGCACTGAACCCTAGAGTCAGATACGACTGGCTTTCGAGCAAGGGAAATCTTTGCCTTTAAAAATATTGGCACCAGGAAACTATGCGCATATCACTCGGCCATCCTCAGCATCCTAGATCTCTGTCTAGGTAGGATCAGATCTGTTCAGTCCATGGATGGAGATCACCAGCGAATGGTGGAGATTTCCAAGTAGGGCGAGGAATGAAGTCAACCTGTGGCCTTAGAGAGACATTGCTGCCAGCCAGACTTCCCACCACTGGGCTGGAAGGGTCGATGTTCCAACAGGCAGCTTGAATCTGTTTCTCTGGGCCTTTGATGATGATGATGTGGTCATGCTGGCACAGAGGAAAGAGCGGCTGGCTACAATAGAAGCAGCTGATGCGCTTTGTAATTTGCTGACCTAAATAATCCACAAGAATTCTCTGTATCCCCTATTGACCTCCCAAGGGAGAGATGAACAGGGATGGGTGCTAAGAGCCATGACACTAGCCTTATCACCAGGCTGGATTTTTTAATTATTATTTTTTTTTTTTACATTTTGTATTTTATATTTTGAGGAGCCTCTTTAGAGGGGGTGATGGTCCTCCTCTGTGGAGGAAATGCCAGTGGAAACCATCATATTGGGCCCAATGGCAAAATGAGCAGAGGAGGAACTCTGATTCCCAACAATCATGGAGGCAGAAGAGCCCATGCTAGATGGACTGGCTGTGAAGGCGCACCTTGTCTATATCCTCAAGGCTGTGGCAGTCCATTGCAGTCCCGGTGTTAAATTCTGCACGTTTCATCTCATACGTGCCACAGGAGATGGCTCTGTGATCACAGTGTATGGGTCACTTCATGGCAAGCTGGGATCCACCTTAAACAAATGCACTGCAATGGCGTTTTTCCTGCTTCAGGAAAAATGCATTCTCGGTTACGAGTTGCAAACAATGACATTTTGTATTACAATATATTCCCCAGGGAACTGCTGTACCCCTTCTAAATAATGCCAGACCCTATATTTGGGAATCGTGTTATATAGATCTTAATTGTTCCAAAGCCTCTTGATTGGGATCCTCTTGTAAAACAAAGGGCAAGCTATGATAATGGGGACTGCAGTGGTTTAGTGGCTAAGACGCAACTGGGAGGTGGAAGGTCAGCAGTTCGATTCCCGAGAACTGCAGGACGGAATGAGCTCCCATCTTTGTCCCAGCTCCTGCCAAGCTAGCAGTTCAAAAGCAAGAAATTGCAAGTAGATCAATAGGGACCACTTCGGTGGGAGGGAAACATCATTCCGTGCGCTCCGGTGCCTAGTCATGCCTGCCACATGACCACGGAAACGTCTGCAAAAGCAGACAGTGCTGGCTCTTCGGCTTTGAAACAGAGATGAGCACTGAACCCTAGAGTCAGATATGACTGGCTTTCTAGCAAATGAAACCTTTACCTTTAAATAGGTAGTACTTTGGTGAGAAAGATAACAGTGTTCTAGTCATGCCTGCCACATGACCACAGACACATAGGCAGATGCAGACAGCGCTGGCTCTTTGGCTGTAAACGGAGATGAGTGCTGAACTTCGAGTCGAATATAACTGGCTTTTGAACAAGGAGGACCTTTACCTTCACAATAATGGTACAAGTTTCCCCTCTTTTGGTGGGACTTCTATCATGTGACAGAGATCTCTCAATGCGGGGAGCAGTTTGTACAATCCCTATTGAACATGGTTCCCCCACCCGTATCCTCTCCTTGATGTTTTATCGCAGTCGTGAAAACATATTTATTTTGTACATCAGCCCAACATGAAAAAGAACATCACAATAGCATCAGTTAAACCCACATGCTAAATAAAACAGCACCTTAAAAATAAATGGTTTTTTCTTCCCTCTGTTTTAATGGCTGCGTTGGCTCAGTGGTAAAGAATCTCATCTTGTTAGCTGAAAGGCTGGCATGTCAGCAGTTCGAGACCCAGGTACTGCATGATGGATTGAGCGCCCGTCTCTGTCCCAGCTCTTGGGGACATGAAAGAAGCCTCATTCGGGCATTCCTTGAGCGGTGTTTCTTCTGCAAAAATCCTTTCAACCCAGAATAATTTCTGACACGAAATTATTATTATAATGCCAGAGACAGGTAACATCCGTTGGATTATTTCTTTAAAATTACAACCTGCAAGTATACCCCAGCCAACATAGAATTAGAGTCCCAAAAATTAAAGTCCCAGAATTAGAGTCCCAAAAATATATATCTGTTTTTTATCTATTTTTTTGTCTAAAGCTGGAACCGAGAGTCATCCAAAGCAACGAAATGCTGACCGGAAATGAAAATGGATGCGTTGTCAAAGCAGCTATCCCAGGGCATTTGTCTCTTTCACATACAGGGATTACCACCAAACCCTGAAAATTTGGCAGAAGCCAAAGGCAAGAATTCTTTCAAGTTCATTAATAACGGCCAGCCGGACGCTCCCATTAAAAGTACACGAATCCTGTTTTGGATCTGGCAAAAAGGCTGGCAAACCACCATTGCCCCCTGCCCCCCTTTCCAGATCATGTATTATTAAATGTCCTTTTCTGCAGTCAGCATTTGGGCTGATTTGCCTCATTCCCAAACAGTCCTGGCTGATTAGAGCTCTCCTTTTTCTGGAAAATAGCCTTTTGTTCTCTTCTTTTGGCATCCTATTTTTAGCAGTTTTCCATCTAAAGCATCGCTAACCCGTTGGGTATGAGCGGCCCTGCGCGCTCTCTCTCTCTGTTGCTCTTCATTTGTTCACTGGTACAAAATAATTCCTTCCTCTTGTTTCTCTCGTCTGCTTCAATTTGGCTAGAAAACCACCGCCGGAAAGCACGGTGGGGTGTGAAATTTACCCATGCCTACACTGGGTGGAGATGATGTCTGGTGGAGGAGTAAAAATCTCATCTCAGAATGAAGCTATAATCTAAAGCAGGCGTACCCAACCTTTTCAAGCTGGGGGGTGGGGGCAGCCGGGCCACACTCTGTCAGCTTCAAGGGCCGGACGGACATTTTGCCCTGGGACAACTGGCGGGAGCTCACTTCATCATGCAGCACTTGGGTCTTGACCTGGTGACCTCCCAGTTGCCGAGCTCAGTGTCTTAACCACTAAGCCACCACGATGCAGATTGTGGCTTCCCGGCCCCGCCCTCCCCCCTCGAGGGACTCTGAAGGCATGGGAATTTGTGGGTGGTTTAGCTGATTTGTATTTATTGCATTTTTGTATTGTAGTTGGTGTAATACCATGTACTGTTGTGTAATTTTGTATTGTTGTTTTGCTTGTGAAACTGTATTTTGCTTTGTATTGGTGCTATATTGTATTTCTGTACGTTATGCATTGTGAACCACTTTGGGCTGTCTGCTGGACGAGGAAAGCGGTATATAAGAATAAATTTCAATTCAATTCAATTCAATATTTTCCCAAATGCAGCTGCTGCAACTGGATAATCCCCAGGGTGCGAAGATAATCCAGTTTGAGGAGTGCCTGGTCCTCTACCTGGAGCCACCCCAGCTGGAAATGCTGAACTTTGGCTGGAGACATCAGAGATCAAAACAAAACTTAGAAAGTCACATTTTTGGGCTGCTACAGCTCTCAGGATCCCCCAACCAGCATGCTGTGGTTCAAACGGCCTTTATATAAATCTCATCTCAGAATGAAGCTACAATCTAAAGCAGGCGTTCCCAACCTTTTCAATTCGGGGGACCGGGCCCACACTCTCTCTGTCAGCTTCAAGGGCCGGACAGACATTTTGCCCTGCTGCATGATGCGAGTGGCCATTTTGTCCCAACAGCTTCAAAGGGGAGGCCATTTTGTTTCTTGAATGCCCTTGGAGGAGTGGGGCGGGGGACGTGAAATGGTGCCCTGGGCCTTAGGTTGGGAACCCCTGATCTAAAGACTACAGTAAAGGTAAAGGTTTCCCTTGCTCGAAAGACAGCTGTATCTGACTCTAGGGTTCAGTGCTCATCTCTGTTTCAAACAAAGCCGAAGCGCCAGCGCTTGTCTGCTTCTGCAGATGTTTCCATGGTCATGTGGCAGGCATGACTAGACACTGGAGTGCATGGAACGCTGTTACCTTCCCACCGAAGTGGTCCCTATTTCTCTACTTGCAATTTCTTGCTTTCGAACTGCTAGGTTGGCAGGAGCTGGGACAGAGATGGGAGCTCATTCCGTCCTGCAGTTCTCGGGAATCGAACTGCTGACATCCCGCCTCCCAGTCAGCATCTTAGCCACTTGAGCCACTGCACACTACAGCGGGTACCTTCAAATTCCACACACACACCCCTTTCCTGCCTCATGGTGTCCTATCCAGGACTATACTACTCAGAATCCCCCACCCAGCATGAGGTGTGATGGTTCTCGCTGGGGTATTTTGGGAATTATAGTCTCTGTCCCAGCTCCTGACAACCTAGTAGTTTGAAAGCAAGAAACTGCAAGTAGATAAATAGGTACCACTTTGATGGGGAGGTAACAGCCTTCTGTGCGCTTTGGCATCTAGTCATGCCTGTCACATGACCACGGAAAATATCTGCAGCTGCAGACAGCTCTGGTTCTTTGGTTGTAAACCAGTGGTTTCCAATGTGGGGCCAACGCCTCACCGGTGGACTTCAATTCCCAGGGTTTTTAAAAATTGTTTTGTTTTAATGAAGAAGACAGTGAAAATGTCAGAAACTTGGGTGCTGAAAGTTTTTATACAAGGGCTTTAAAATGTCTTGTATTTTTTCTTATGCGTCTTCTGAGGTTGCTTCCATCCAAAAAGAAAGGTGATACATTGACCACACCAATGCTTTTTGAAATTAACTGTCTAAGCCAAGGGTTCCCAACCTTTTCAAGCCAGGGGCTGGGTCATGCTCTCTCGAGGGCCAGACGGCCATTTTGCCCTGCCTGCACGATGGCAGTGGCCATTTTGTCCCAACAGCTTCAAAAGGGTGGCCATTTTGTTTCTCAGATCCCCTTGGAGGGATAGGGGCCACATGAAATGGCACCAGAGGCTGGATCTGGCCCACAGGCCTTAGGTTGGGAACTCCCTGGTCTAAGCCAAGACAGATGGCATGCGAGAAAGACACGTCTCTCTGTAGCAGGGCCACTGCTTTTTCATACAGAAGATCCCAAGTTCAGTTCTGGGCATCTGCACAACAGGCTGGGATAGAATCCAGTTGCTTAAAACAACAAATAAGTTTAATACTTATTAAGTTTAATACTGAGCGAGTAAGTTTAATACTGAGCAAGATGGTGCAATGCTTGGTGAGAGCTTGAAAATAATACAGCGATGTTAAAATGTCAGTTTTGTGCTAGCAGGATGACGAACCAACTGATGCATCAAAATAGTAACTTTTTGAAAGTAATATTCTCCATGCTATGGTGATAGTTTCAAAGCATTATTGTCAAAAGACTAGGTGCAGTCTTCTTGCATGATATAAAAGTAATACTTCAGCACTCGTGTGTTCCATATAACATGCTATTTCAAAAATCTGGCATCTGCTTGGTATAAAGCACCTTTTTGTATCGTCAACCGACAACTCAGAGTTCTGATGAACAAGTGAAAGAATGTGTGAGGGCATGCTTACACTGCTCCAAAACACGAGATTTAAAGTCCCGATTACAGATCACGTGGTGTTTGAGTCAGCGTGCACGTCCATACCTGTCTCCCCTGATCATAGCCACCAATCAGCAACGCCCCTCTTTGCTGATCGGCAGCTATGATAATCGTTTAAAACATTTATTGAAAGTGTCATTGTGCTATATAATTTCAAATAAATATTTTTTTAAAAAAATCTACGGCAGTGAAGAGGGTAAAGATGATTGGTGGATGATTGGTGACCTTCAGCTACAGTGAAGATGATGACATAGATCAGCTGGCATTTATCTCCGTTCCCACCACAAGTTTATCTGGGAAACCTCAGATAAACAACGATAGAAGTGGGCACATTTCGTAAATCAATTTAGTTTATATCAGTGGTGGCATGACCCAAAGCCTTCTCTGTGGGCACCCATGCGGTTACCCCAGCACAGAGCTTGCCCCGCCCCTTTTCCCAGCAGCCCAATGGGAACGCTTTCTCCTTCCCCCAGCACAGAGTTTGCCCCACCCCTCTGCCCAGCAGCCCAATGGGAGAGTTTCCCTCACTCCACTGTTGCCATGTTGGCACTTTGGGATAAATAAGTGGGTTTTGGGCTGCAGTTTGGGCACTTGGTCTCTAAAAGGTTCGTCATCACTGGTTTATATCAATACAGATAATGGTGTAAATCAGCGGTGCCCAAACTTTTTGTGCCCGGGGCCAGTCACGTGGTTCAGGGGGCTGGTCACTACGGTCCGGGGGCTGGATCTGCCCCCCAATGCCAATTCATCCAGCCAACAAAACCCTCATTGCTACTGGAAGCGGAAGTAAAACGCTTCTGGGAGCGATGAGGGCTTCGTGGGCAGGATGAATTGGCATTGGGGGCTGGATCCGACCCCTGGGCCATAGTTTGGGCACCCCTAGTGTAAATAAACAGTGGTTAGCCATCATGTGTGCTCTATGTAACTTCCCTTCTTTTTGCTTAATTAACGTGATCTTTCTGAAATCTGGTGGTTAAAAAGCTCACCTTGTTAGCTGGAATGTTGGCAAGTCAGCAGTTTGAGACCCAAGGACTGCATGACAGATTGAGCTCCCATCTCTGTCCCAGCTCCTGCCAACCTAGTAGTTCGAAAGTAAGAAATTGCAAGTAGAGAAATAGGGACCAGTTCGGTGGGAAAAGATCTTGGGGACATGAAAGGAGCCTCCTTCAGGCATCCCCTGAGCGGAGTTTCTACAGCAAAAATCCTTTCAACCCAGAATAATTTCTGACACAAAATTATTATCATGTGTGTTGCCCAATCTTAAAATCAATCAGGAACCAATGGACATATGGGATTAATTTTAATCAATGTAGATGCACCCTAAGAAGAGCTGGGACAGAGACGGGTGCTCAATCTTCCATGCTGTACCTGGGTCTCGAACTGCTGACTTGCCGGCCTTCCAGCTAACAAGGCGAGTTTCTTAACCACTGAGCCAACTCAGCCCCTTTACGTGATAGAGGACAAGTGGAAGACATGTCAAGATAATCCATGCCTCTATCATCTCCCCAGAGCATCCATGAATCACACTGTCTCTAGTTCAGTCCGACAACTCCAAGATGAGAATCAGGCACAGCCGATAAGATCCTGAATTTTGAGTACCGGTAACTCCCATGTGACGAATGTGACTATGATCCTGCTTCCATTGCTTTGAGCTGAAAAAGCACAGGTTTCCCTGGAATATCCATCCCAATGTCTCTCTGAAAATCCACACCTCTTTGAGAAATCCACATTAAACAGAAATCTGATTACTTTTTAATGAATATTTAAGAATCTACTGCACTTCTTTGCTGGAGCGTGTATGGTTTCTTTGCTACATGAGGGCCAGTTGAAACCTTCTAACTATGAGTGTAAGTGGCAATGAATGGGAAATGCTAAGTCTCTCCGCAATAGAAAGCATTGGTAAATCCCAACCTTTTCAAGACGGGGACTAGGTCACACACTCTCAGTCAGCTTTGAGGGCCGGACAGCCATTTTGCCCTGCCTGCATGATGGGGGATGCCATTTTGTCCCAACAGCTTCAAAGGGATGGCCATTTTGTTTCTTGAATGCCCTTGGAAGGGTCAGAGGCACATTAAATGGCACTGTGGGCCAGATCCGGCCCACAGGCCTTAGGTTGGGAAGCCCTGATGTAAACCTTTCAGGAGGGAGAAAAATTAGCAAGGTAAAAAGCTAGAAATAGTTATACCTTCTGCATTTAGCCTGTGCAGAATGCCCATTTCCGTATCATTTTCCATAGGGGTTTGCCCACATTTGTCATGTGCAAGATAACAACTTTAGTTGAAAGAGGCATCTGTTCCAGTGTTTGTGCCAGGTTTCTTTCAGTTCCCTCCGATATTTGTTCCGTTGGCTACACACCGTTCACACCAATTGATCCAAACTGTTGGCAGGAGTATGTGATGTGCTTTGTTTGGCTGGCAGAGCTTGTGTGTGTGTGTGTGTGTGTGTGTGTGTGTGTGTGTGTGTGTGTGTGTGTGTGTGTGTGTGTGTGTGTGTGTGTGTGTGTGTGTGTGTGTGTGTGTGTGTGTGTGTGTGTGTGTGTGTAGCATTTCCAGTTAAATTATTTTGTCGTGCTTTCGGTTTGTGTGATCACCTGTACTGTTCCTTAGCGTTGGTGGCTTAGCATGTCCCGAAGATCTCATGGTTGATGGAGCTGGAAATGGCGAGAGAATGAACTGTATCCTTTTGCTTGCTTTTCACGCACACTGATAAGGACTACAACTGTAACACAACTTGCAAAATGTATTCCATTTTAAAACGCTGCTAGTTAAGTGCTACAGTGCTCTTTCTTCTTTCTTTGTCCATCATAGGAGCCCCGTGGTACAAATAATAGATACATTAAATAATTTTACCTAGCTCTATAATGCTAAACCAGGGGTGCCCAAACTATGGACCATGGGCTGAATCTGGCTGACGCCAATTCATCTGGCCCCCCTCGCCGCTCCCGGAAGCGGAAGTAAGATGCCATATGGGGTCATTTTACTTCCTCTTCTGGGAGCGACAAGGGTGGCACGGGCCAGATGAATTGTGTCGGGAGCCGGATTTGGCCTTTGGGCCATAGTTTGAACACCCCTGTGCCAAACTGTTGAGGGCCACGATGGCTTAGTGAAGGGGTTCCCAACCTTTTCAAGCCATGGGCCGTGTCATGTTCTCTCAGTCAGCTTTGAGGGCTGGGTGGCCATTTTGCCCTGCCTGCATGATTGGGGTGGCCATTTTGTCCAAACAGCTTCAAAAGGGTGGCCATTTTGTTTCTCAAATGCCCTTGGAGGGGTGGCATGAAATGGTGCCATGGGCTGACTCTGGCCCACTGGGAACTCCTGGCTTAGTGGTTAAACTAAAGATAATCATAAAGAGGAAGTGAAGGATCCCAGAATGCAGGGCGTGTAGTAACAGGCTCAAACTACAGGAAGTCATATACAGGCTGAATATCTTCTTAATGGTTAGAGCAGTATGAGAGTGGAACCAATTGCCTGTTGCATGCACCAACACTGGAAGCATTCAAGAGAGAATTGGACAACCTTCTGTCAGATGCGCTTTGATTCAGATTCCTGCGTTGAGCAGGGGGTTGGACTCAATGCCCTAAAAGTCCCCTTCCAGCTCTGTTATTTTATGATTAAGACACTGGCCTTGACGACTGGAAGGTCGACAGGTCAGCAGTTCGAGACCTGAGTGCTATGCACTGGAGTGAGCTCTTGTTGCCTGTCCCAGCTCCTGCCAACTGAACAGTTCGAAAGCAAGAAATTGCAATTAGATAAATACAGTGGAACCTCGGTTAACGTAATTAATGCGTTCTCCAGGGCATTTCTTTTTTTTTTAATTGATTTTTATTAAGTTTTTTTAACAGACATACAGAAAAAAAAGAAAACAATAATATTACAATACAATAATACCTCAAAGATAACCTCAATGCAATATTAACTCACATTCATAGAGGCTAGCACATAACAATACTTAAACTAATTGTTTACCATTTAACCACAATATTAGATACCACAATGTAAAATATTACTCAATCAAACAGTAAAAGCTTTCTAAGCTACCTCTATTATACTTTTTTAATAATTACAAATCACCCTGTGAATATATACAATGCCCGGAGAGCTTAGTTGCTATTTCAACTCCAGAAACCTCTTTGAGATGGTGCAGGTCCTGAACTGTCATTTACCATAAGAGAATGCTCCACAAACGGTTTCCATATATTCCAAAACCTATTCTCTTTTAAATTATCTCGTTTCACTTTAATCTCCCATGTCAATTTGTCATTCAATGCTAGGCTCCACATTTCCTTGTACCATTCTCCGATCTGTATATCTACATCATTTTTCCAATTTCTAGCTATACATTGTCTAGCAGTAGTTAATACAATTTCCAATAATTCTTTTTCCTCCTTATTCAAACCCAAACCTTCCACATTTGTTAAAAGAATGGTACCTGACACCAACTTGACCTTTTTACCCAATATTTCACCAAACTCCCCTTCTATTCTTCCCCAAAAATCCCTTATTTTTTTACAACTCCACCACATGTGTTCATATGTTCCATCTGTTTCTTTACATCTCCAACATAACTTATCTCTTTTATTATCCATCTGATAAAGCCTTAGTGGTGTCAAGTACCATTGCCACAACATTTTAAAGTTATGTTCTTTGATTCTTACAGACATTGTTCTCATAATCCTCTTTTTCCATTTATTTCTCCATTCAACCTCCCCAATTTTTATATTCAAATTTTGTTCCCACTTCCGTTTCAAGTCTTCCTGTGGATCATTACCCTTGTTCAATATAATATAAAGTTTGCTTACAAGACCCTTAATGCCTCTTTCCCCTTTTCTGATCTTTATTACCAAATCCTCAAATTCCGTCTTATTTCTATCTAACCCTACTTCTCTTTTATATTTTTTATTCCAATTATCCACCTTCAATTTCTGAAACCAATCCAAATTTAACTTCTCAAATATTTTTTTCCCTCTTAGTATCATCATCACACACTTTTAACCAATCCTTCAATGAAAGCACCCCATTTTTATCCAATATTTCCATTTTTCCTTATCTATTTTTATTGTGAAACACCCCATATCCGTCAATTCCAAAATTGGAGAGAGATTTGGGACTATATCTTTCTTTACTTTCTTCCACACTTCCATGAGACCTCTCATCATAATATTATTTGACCTTTTCACCTTGTCCTTTATTCCCAAAAAAATCATACTACCAATGTCTCTATATTCTTTCATCTCCAATTGCTCCCAAATTGTCTTTTCTCTTGCCAAGATCTTCACAACATTCTTAATTTGAAATGCTCGATAGTATACTAACAAATTTGGCATACCCAAACCCCCTTTTTTCTGAGACAAGTACCATAGTTTCTTTGGAAGTCTAGATTTTTTTACCCCCATTACAGAAACCATTAAACATCTTTTGAAACTTATTAATTTCCTTCTCCTTCAGATGGATCGCTACTGCATCAAATAAAAAATTAATCTTTGGCAACAATATCATTTTACAAATAGCGATGGTTCCGAACCATGACAGCTTCAACTTCTGAAATTCTTGTATTTTATTCTTAAATTCCGCTCTCAAGCTGGTAATGGACAGGATCAAAGATCATATACAGGTATTTGAAGTTACAACTGGATTAATGATAAATTGGGATAAATCAGAATTGATGTTGTGTAATGTGGGAGTAAGTGAGATGGGTAGGATAGTGGAGACACTTAATATACAAATTAAAGATAAGCTGAAGTATTTGGGGATAATTATTTCAAACAAATTAGAAGAACTCCAGGGCATTTCTTACAGCAGAAATTACTTTAACGAATTTCCCATAGGATGCACTGAATGAAATTTACCATAGGAACGCATTGAAAACCAAAATACCCAAGGGTGCACGAACTGTGGCCCGTGACCTGGATCTGGCCCCTGATGCCAATTCATCCGGCCCACAAAGCCCTCATCGCTCCTGGAAGCAGAAGTAAAATGTTTTCTTACGGGGGCATTTTACTTCCGCTTCCAGGAGCGATGAGGGCTTTGTGGGCCAGATGAATTGGCATTGCGGGCTGGATCCGGTCCATGGGCCATAGTGACCGGCCCCCTGAACCATGTGACTGGCCCATGGTCTGAAAAGTTTGGACACCCCTCCTTTAACCAAAACGCAGTTTCCCACATCAATGCATTGAAAACTAATTAATCCATTCTGGGAGGAAATTCCATACACCGAGCCAGTATTTTCTGTGGATTTCCTTTTGTTATGCGATTTTTATGTTAACCAAGACGTTTGTTAACCGAGGTTCTACTGTAGGTATAACTTTGGCAGGAAAGGTAACAGCTTTTATTGTTTTATTATGATATTTTGTTATTTGCATGTGAACTGCCCAGAGTGGGAAATATCCCAGATGGGCATTATAAAAATGCAATCAACCAATCAATCAATACCACACTTCTCTGAAAGGCAACGGATTCATCATTGTGCAGACACTGGAACTGTCCTAATCCAGAGAGTATCTTCTTATAATTCTTCGTTACCATAGCCATAACATCAATAATAAATGGTACTCAAAGAAGGTATAAGTAAACACATAAGGAAAATATATCAGACTTATTGTTTGCACAAGAAAGCTTTAGCACCTCTGCTGCGATTACAGATTGCAGAAACCTAAAAAATGCTCTTGAGTCATGAAACTATGTGGAGTCATTTGCAAGGGGGTTGTGTGTGTGTGTGTCAACTGCGGTGGCTCAAGTGGTTAAAAAGCTGAACTCAACTGGAAGGTCAGCAGTTTGAGAACCAAGTGCTACATGATGGAGTGAGCTCTCCTAGTCTGTCCCAGTTCTTGCCAACGTAACAGTTCAAAAGCAAGAATTTGCATGTAGATAAATAGGCACCACTTTGGTGGGAAACTTAACAGCATTCTGTGTGCTCTGGTATCTAGTCATGCCTGCCACATGACCATGGCAACGTCTGCAAAGGCAGACAGTGCTGGCTCTTTGGCTTTAAACAGAGACGGCCACAGACCCGTAGAGCCAGACACAACTGACTTTCGAGCAAAGGAGACCTTTAGGTTACCCTTGCTCGGAAGCCAGTCATATCCAACTCTAGGGTTCAGTGCTCATTTCTGTTTACAGCTAAATAGCCAGCGCTGTCTGCATCTGCAGATGTTTTCATGGACATATGGCAGGCATGCCTCAACACTGGAGTGCATGCAATGTTGTTTACCTTCCCACCGAAGTGGTCCCTATTTATCTACTTGTAATTTCTTGCTTTCGAACTGCTAGGTTGGCAGGAGCTAGGACAGACAGGGGAGCCCATTCCGTTGTGCATTACTTAGGCCTCGAACTGCTGACCTGCTGACCTTCCAGTCATCAAGTTCAGCGTCTTAACCACTTGAGCCACCACAGTCCCTGAGATGGTGCTATTAATTCCACGAAGGACTAGGAGCTGTCTCTAAGCATCAAGATATTCTCTGGGCCAAAATGGCGATGGGGACCTCTTTGGAGGGGAACTTTTCTGACTACTGTATCTCTATTTCAACTTCTTGCCAGCTCAAAGCAATATCTGTCCTCTCTTTTCTCAGTGACTTTGCCCGCTCATTCCATGCGTCGTGCCTTTCGACCCCTTCCTTGGGCAATAAAATGACAAACCCAATAACCTTTGTAAAGTAATCGTGCCATCCTAGTTTTGCCATCTTTGTGAAACCCTGGGCTGTGCTGCCCTTGGCCAGGCTGTGAAATTTTCACTGTGCCTACTGCCTCTCCTTTACGGTCTTTTCCTCCTCGTTTTATGTTGCAGACAACATTGAAAAAAAATTGATTATCGCTAATATTTGGAATCGGATACGGCACAAGAAGAAGAAAGGGGAAGTCCATAATTCTTCTAAAAATATAATGTATTTTTGGAAGGGATATGTTGTTGTTCAGTTGCACAGTCGAGTCCAATCCTTTGCAGCCCCATGGAGCACCGCTCGTCAGGCTCCTCTGTCACCTGCCATCCTCCATAGCCTGCCCAGATCTACACCCACTGTGTCAATGATGTCATCTAGCCATCTCATCCTCTGCCCATACCTGTCAAGCGCAGCTCCGGAGATTACGGGACCTGCGCAGAACGTTTCTGCACAGGTCCGTTCTACACATGTGTAGAAGGCTTTTACGCATACGTAGAATGGACCTGTGCAGAATGTTTCTGCGCAGCTCACTTCTACGCATGTGTAGAAGGCTTTTACGCATGCGTAGAACGGACCTGCGCAGAACCGTTCTGCGCAGCTCACTTCTACACATGCATAGAAGGCTTTTACGCATGCGTAGAAGGCTTTTATGCATGCGTAGAACGGACCTGCGCAGAACTGTTCTGCGCAGCTCACATCTACGCATGCGTAGAAGCCTTCTACGCATCCCCTTCTGCACAGAAGCCTTCTACGCATGCGTAGAAGCTTTCTACGCGTGCATAGAAGCCTTCTACGCGTGCATAGAAGCCTTCTACGCATGTGTAGAAGCCTTCTACGCATGCGTAGAAGGGTTCTATGCATGCGTAGAAAGGACCTGCGCAGAAGTGATGTGCACTAACTCCTCCTCCTCCCGCTGCCAAATTTCGGGGTAGCGGCAGCTCCGGGCAGGAAATGGCGAAAATCGGCGCGAAAATATGGGAAGTCCCGGCCAATCCGGGATACTTGACAGGTATGCCTCTGCCACCCCCTACTCCTTTTTCCTTCAATCTTTCCCAGCATGAAGGCCTTCTCAAGTGAGTCCTCTCTTCTCATTTGGTGGCTAAAGTTCTTGAGCTTCAACTTCAGTATTTGTCCTTCTAAGGAGCAATCAGGGTTTATTTCCTTTAGGATTGATTGATTTGATCTCCTTGCAGTCCAGGGGACTTTCAAGAGTCTCCTCCAGCACCACAGAGTTCAAAGGCGACTATTCTTCTGCGCTCAGCCTTCCTTAGGGTCCAGCATGCACAGCCATACATTACTACTGGGAAGACCATTGCTTTAATTAGGTGGACTTTTGTTGGCAGGGTGATGTCTACTTTTTATTGTGCTGCCTAGGTTTGCCATAGATTGCCTCTGAAGGAGTGAGTGTCTTATTATTTCATGGCTGCGGTCACCCTCTGCAATGATCTTGGATCCGAGGAAGGTAAAATCTGTCACTGGTTCCATTTCTTCCCCTTCTATCTTTTGTGGACTGATAGAACCAGATGCCATGATCTTGGTTTTCTTGAAGTTGAGTTTCAGGCCAGCCTTTTGCACTCTCCTCTTTCACCCTCACCAAGAGGCTCTTTAGGTCTTCTTCGCTTTCCACCATTAGGGTAGTATCATCTGCATACAGGAAGGCGTATGGGGTACATACCTGTCAAGTATCCCGGATTGGCGGGATTTCCCGTATTTCAGCGCTCCGTCGCCCTCATTCCCGTCACCATACCGTAATTTTGGATAGCAGGAAAGGGGTTACTACGCATGCATGTTGCTGCCTCTGATGACCATGCATGCGCAGTAACCCATTTCCCGAAAACTTACTGCGCATGCGTGGCTGGCTCCCGGATTAGCAAAACCGCGACTTGATGGTCTGATGGGCCATCCTAAATGTCTCGGCAAGGGCCACGGTGGCTTACATAAGAACATAAGAACAGCCTTGCTGGAACAGGCCACAGCCCATCCAGTCCAGCATTCTGTCTCACACAGTGGCTCACCATTTCCTTCAGGGTATTCCCAAGCAGATGCCTTCACCTGCTTAGGATTCCCTGGAAATGGCATTGAGAGATATCCTGCCTATCTCTCCAACCCGGAGGTTGTCCTTAAGTATCCATAATTATAGCCATTGATACCCTTGTCCTCCACGAACTTGTCTAATCCTTTCTTAAAGCTGTCAAGACTGACAGCTGTCACCACTTCTTCTGGCAGGGAGTTCCATAGTCCAGTAATCCTCTGGGTGAAAAAGTACTTTCTCTTATTTGTTTGAGAACTAGTACCCAAAAGTTTCATCGAGTGTCCCCTAGTTCTAGTGTTATGCGATAGGGAAAACAGTTTTTCCTTATCTACTTTGTCCACACCGTGCATGATTTTATAAACTTCAATCAGGTCACCTCTTAGACGTCGTCATTCAAGAATGAAGAGGCCCAACCGTTGCAGCCTCAGATGGTAAGGAAGGTGTTCCAGTCCCCTAATCATTCTGGTTGCCCTCCTCTGCACTTTTTCCAGCTCCATAATATCCTTCTGGAGGTATGGCGACCAGACTGTACACAGTATTCCAGATGGGGCCTCACCATAGATTTATAAAGAGGCAAAATGACACTTGCTGACTTATTTTCTATACCCTTCCTAATGATTCCTAGCATTGAGTTTGCTTTTTTCACTGCTGAAACACACTGGGTTGACACCTTCATTGAGTTGTCCACCAGGACACCAAGGTCCCTTTCCTGGTTTGTCGCAGAGAGTTCAGACCCCAACAGTTTATAAGTGTAATTGGGGTTCTTTGCCCCAACATGCATCACTCTGCACTTACCAATGTTGAAACTCATTTGCCACTGTTTTGCCCGCTCCCCCAGTGTTGAGAGATCCTTCTGGAGCTCCTCACAATCTCTCACAGTTTTCACTACCCTGTATAATTTAGTGTCGTCAGCAAATTTGGCTACCTTGCTTTTTACTCCTACCTCTAGATCATTTATGAAGAGGTTGAAAAGCAGAGGTCCCAGTACTGAACCTTGGGGGACCCCACTCTTTACTTCCCTCCACTTGGAGAAGTGTCCATTGAGTGCTACCCTCTGTTTCCTGTCCCTTAGCCAGTTGCTGATCCAGGACAAGACCTGTCCCTTTATTCCATGACTGGCAAGTTTATTCAAGAGCCTTTGGTGTGGGACCTTGTCAAAAGCCTTCTGAAAGTCCAGATAAACAATGTCAACTGGATCCCCCTTATCCACATGCTTGTTGACACTCTCAAAAAATTCCAACAGATTAGTGAGGCATGATTTGCCCTTGTAAAAGCCATGTTGGCTCTCCTTTAGCAGCACCTTCTCTTCTATGTGCCTATTAATTCTATCTTTTAGGATGGTTTCCATCACTTTACCTGGGACACATGTCAAACTGACAGGTCGGTAATTTCCTGGATCACCCCTGGATCCTTTTTTGAAAATTGGTGTTACATTCGCTACCTTCCAGTACATCAGGCACAAAGCCTGATTTGAAGGAAAGATTATATATTTTGGCTAGGAGATCAGCAATTTCATCTTTAAGTTCCCTGAGAACTCGTGGATGGATGCCATCTGGTCCTGGTGATTTGTTAGTGTTTAGTTTAACAAGACATGCAAGGACCCCCTCCCTGGTTATTTCTATCTGGCTTAATTCTTCGGTTTCCCTCCCTATGAAGATAGGCTCTGTTTTGGGCATGTGGTCTCTGTCTTCTTCAGTGAATACTGAAGCAAAGAATTCATTGAGTCTCTCTGCAATCTCTGTTTCCTCTTTAATAACCCCTTGCCTTCCATCGTCGTCTAATGGTCCAATGGCCTTCCTAGTTGGGTTCTTACTTCTAATGTACTTAAAGAAGTCTTTGTTATTTCTCTGAGTGTTTTTAGCTATACGCTCCTCAAAGTCTTGCTTTGCTTTCCTGATTGTTGCCTTGCATTTGTTCTGCCAGAATTTATGTTTCTGCCTGCTGTCCTCATTCGAACAAGCCTTCCATCTTCTAAATGAGCTTTTCTTGCTTTTGATCACTTCCCGAACAGCTCCTGTAAGCCACATCGGAGTCCTCTTGGACCTGGCAGTGTCCTTTTTCCTTTTGGGTATGCATTCCAATTGGGCCTCTGTTATTGTTTTTGTAAACAGCCTCCATGCCTCTTGGAGTGTTTGGACTCTCTCAATTTTCCCTTTCAGCTTCTTTTTTACTAGTTTCCTCATCTTTGGGAAATTTCCTTTTTGAAAATTTAAGGTCTCTGTGTTAGATTTTATCAGTGACTTGCGGTCTATGATCAAGTTAAACATAATTGAGTTGTGGTCACTGTTCCCTATTGGATCAGTCACATTGACATCTTGCACCAGATCCTGAGTATTACTCAGGATCAAGTCAAGGATTCTTGTACCTCTAGTTGGGTCTTCAACCATCTGTCCCAGGGAACAATCATTGAGCATATCTAGGAACTTTATCTCTTTATCATGTGCTGAACAACAGTTCACCCAGTCTATGTGAGGGTAATTGAAGTCCCCCATTATAACCAGGCTTCCCTTCCTGGATGCCTCCTTTACAACATTCTCCAACTGCCAGTCTCCCTCAAGAGTTTGGGTTGGAGGCCGATAGTATATGCCTACTGTTAGACCATCCTTGTGGCCTGGTACTCTTACCCACAGAGCTTCTAATGGTGACTCCAGATCACCTAGATATTCCAATTCATACGATTTTATCACTTCTTTGACATACAAGGCTACACCACCTCCTGTTTGCCCCTTCCTATCCTTCCTGTACAGTTTGTAGCCTGGGATAACTGTATCCCATTGGTTATCACCCGTCCACCAGGTTTCAGTGATACCAATAATATCAATATTCTTATCTATTGCTAAGTATTCCAGCTCCCCTATTTTGTTCCGGAGGCTTCTGGCATTTGTATACAAGCATTTATATATGCTTTCCTGATACAGTCTTTTGAGTCCAGTTGCATTGTTAGACTGCCTCTTGCATCCTTCTGCTAGAGTGCTGGTGACTAGCTCCTTGCTCTGCTCAGTAATTTTTGCATCCTCCTCACTACTCAAGTACACACTTTCCCGAACCGGATGATGCCCAGCTCCTGTCGGCTTTCCCCTAGGTTAAGATGATGAGCTTGAAGACCGGAAGGTCAGCAGCTCGAGACCCGAGTGCTGCATGATGGACTGAACTCCTGTTGTCTGTCATAGTTCCTGCCAACCTAGAAGTTTGAAAGCAAGAAATTGCAAGTAGATGAATAGGTACTACTTTGGTGGGGAGGGGAAGGTAATAGCGTTCCATGCACTCCAGTATCTAGTCATGCCTGCCACATGACCATGGCAATGTCTGCAGATGCAGAGAGCAGTGACTCTGTGCCTGTAAACAGAGATGAGCACTGACCCCTAGAGTCAGGCACGACTGGCTTCCGAGGAGGACCTTGACTTAATAGTCTCAGTAGTGGCTGTGTTGTTAATTTTGTTATTACCTTTGTAACTTTTTTTTCCATTGGGTAATATAGTGATAACCAATTTATAATTATATGTATTTTTGTCCATTATATTTTCAAATCCAGTAAAAATGATGGAATAAATTAAATTTGGAGCCATAAGGGCTAGGGAATTGGATTTAAAAAAAAGACTATTTAAAACCGGAGTTCTCAACCTTTATAAGCTGGGGCCCAGGTCACGCTCCCTCAGACAGCTTCGGGGGCCGGATGGCCATTTTGCCCTTCCTCCACCACATGGCACTTCCAGGTGTGGTGGAGGCGGTGGGCGGGCCACATGAAATGGTGCCTCGGGCCACTTCCGGCCCACAGGTCGCAAGTTGAGAAATCCCTGATTTAAAACATCCAGGAGAAAACCTTACACTAATTAAAACACAGCAGTTCCAGAATGAACCCCAAGTCTTGACCACAAGCTATTTTGGTGTGACTTTTGGTAACTTTTGCTGCTAGACTCATTTTGCCTTCTTTCCCAGCTTGATCCGGAAAACACTGGTTTCATTGGCGTGGAGACCTTTGCCAGCCTGGTACACAGCCATGAGTTGCCCCTGGACCCTGCGAAACTGGAAATGCTGGTGGCATTGGCACAAAGCAACGACGAAGGGCAGATCTGCTACCAGGAACTGGTAGACCTGGTCAGTGGCGTGAGTACCGACAGCCCTACTGGGGTTGTATCATTCGAACTTAGAACAGGGATTCTCAACCTGCCGGATGCACCCCCCACCACCACCACCACTGCCTCCCCCACACCAGGAAGTGCCATGTGGTGGAGAAAGGGCAAAATGGCCGTCTGACCCCTGAAGCTGTATGAGGGAACGTGACCCGGCCCCCGGCTTTAAAAGGTTGAGAACACCTGACTTAAGAACAAGCGTTCTGCTGGGCTCTCCAAAGGTGAGGATGGACTTCTAAAAAATACAATTGGTACCCGAGCCCTAGGACAAATTTGCAAAAATGGACCAAATCAGAGAATTTATACAATTATGGGGTAGCTATTGAGTCAAGTAAAGAGCTGCTATTCACTGGTTCATTGGTTGGCAAGCCAGTGTTTATTTATTTATTTTGTTCCGGGTTACTGTCACCTTTCTTGTTCTGTGAACATGTCTTATGCTGCAATTAAGTTTCCTTTATTACATGCAACGTTTATATTTAATTAATTTATGCCCCACCACCTGTTCAAAAGGAAGATCTAGTTAGCAAATGCCTGAGATAACATTATTGAAGTAGTCTACTTTTGATCAAAAATGGCCTAAATCATTTAAACATTCTAATTTGTTTAAATTAAAATAAAATTTAAATTATATATCTATATAAATATCTATATCAGTCTGTGTATGTATGTGTGTGTGTCTGTCTATCTATGTGGTTTAATAACACTGCACAACAACGATTTTGCTACTGGGACTAACCCATGTGATTTACATGATATCGAGTGTGCCGATTCCAAATCTGGAGTCAGAATTTGCCTATCATGTACAGATTTAAAGTTATAGGCATGCTATCACTGTTCAAATGGTATTGGGTAATGTATTTTTACATGGGAACATTAAAACAGTTGCAGCTGCCTCTATGCTTGCTGCCGCCTCAGTTGAATCACGTCCCCTGGTGGCATGTATGTTCCAGCAGCGGCTAGGCATGTCTGGGCAAGTCAGTGAACTGATGTCAGAAATAGGTCTATAAGGTGAGATGAACAAAGGGCTTGTCTCTAGCGTGAAACCATGCTATTGAATAGTACAGCTAGGCCATAGCGAGTCCGTTTCGAACTAAAGATAAGTAGGCGCAGCTGTGTTAATAAACTGGACAATATTGCTACATTTGTGGCAAATATACCCCGTGTGATTAATGCAAGAACCTAACCAAGAGGGTGAGATTTGCTAACTTAAAATCCTGACATCCGAGGCAGAATCAGACTTCAGATTTGGCTTCAGCGCACTTGAGCTTCAACACTCAACACGTGCAGAGTGATGGACATTGGGGCCAAAAAAAAAACCAGACAAACCCCAATTACATTTATAAACTGATGGGGTCTGAACTCTCTGCGACAAACCAGGAAAGGGACCTTGGTGTCCTGGTGGAGAATGAAGGTGTCAACCCAGTGTGCCTCAGCATTGAAAAAAGCAAATTCAATGCTAGGGATCATTAGGAAGGGTATAGAAAATAAGTCAGCAAGTGTCATTTTGCCTCTTTATAAATCTATGGTGAGGCCCCATCTGGAATACTTACAGTTCTGGTCACTATACCTCCAGAAGGATATTATGGAGCTGGAAAAAGTGCAGAGGAGGGCAACCAGAATGATGAGGGGACTGGAACACCTTCCTTACCATCTGAGGCTGCAACGGTTGGGCCTCTTCACTCTTGAACGACGGCGTCTAAGAGGTGACCTGATTGAAGTTTATAAAATCATGCACGGTGTGGACAAAGTAGATAAGGAAAAACTGTTTTCCCTATCACACAACACTAGAACTAGGGGACACTCCTTGAGGATCACTGGTCTATGGAACTCCCTGCCAGAAGACGTGGTGACAGCTGTCAGTCTTGACAGCTTTAAGAAAGGATTAGACAAGTTCATGGAGGACAAGGGTATCAATGGCTATAATTATGGATACTTAAGGACAACCTCCGGGTTGGAGAGATAGGCAGGATATCTCTCAATGCCATTTCCAGGGAATCCTAATCAGGTGAAGGCATCTCCTTGGGAATACCCTGAAGGAAATGGTGAGCCACTGTGTGAGACAGAATGCTGGACTGGATGGGCTCATGTGGCCTGTTCCAGCAAGGCTGTTCTTATGTTCTTATGATTTAGTATAGGACACATGGATTAGACCAAGTAGCAGACAATGTTTATTTTTTGTGATGCAGTGTAAGCTAGGGCTCCTTGATTCAATGTCTTGTGTGCAATGGCATGTGAGCTGTCAAAAGTGTGGAATAGAGACACGCAGAACAGAAAGGAAAGGAATCGATAGATCTCAGTGCTTGTTCAGAGATTTATTTATTTGTTTATTTATTTTGAGACAGGGCTTGCCAGAGACTAGAGCCGGCCTTAAACTGTCTGGCCCTCCAGGAAAGCAATAGGGTTCAATTCAAAATGACTCATTCTTCACTTACTCCTTTTCTTTATTGTGCTCTTTGTTCCATTGTTTTGCTTAAAGTTGCAGGCTGTCAGACAACAGCCACAAAAATGTCAAGCAACAATAATTTTATATATATATATATATATATATATATATATATATATATATATATATATATATATATATATATATATATATATATATATATATATATATATATATATATATATATATATATATATATATATATATATATATATATATATATATATATATATATATATATATATATATATATATATATATATATATATATATATATATAGTTTTAACTATTGTACACTGCCCAAAGTGGGAAAATATCCCAGGTGGGCAGTATAGAAATTCAATAAATAAATACATTGGATAGCTAGATAGATAGATAGATTAGATAGATAGATAGATAGATAGATAGATAGATAGATAAAGGTCACCCTTGCTCGAAAGCCAGTTGTATCTAACTCTAAGATTCAGTGCTCATTTCTGTTTATAGCCGAAGAGCCAGCGCTGTCTGCCTTTGCAGACGTTTCCGTGGACATGTGGCAGGCTTGCCCAGACATCTGAGTGCACGGAATGCTGTTTACCTTCCCACCGAAGTAGTACCTATTTATCTACTTGCAATTTCTTGCTTTCAAACTGCTAGGTTGGCAGGAGCTGGGACAGAGACGGAAGCTCACTCCGTCATGGGAATCAAACTCCGACCTTCCAGTCAGCAAGTTCAGCATTAGGGCCAATTATTGCTTGAGTGTATGGGCTAGGAAAAAACGGTGCTCATTTTTGTTATACAGCCAAAGAACCAATGTTATTTGCATCTGCAGATGTTTCTGCACGTGGCAGGCATGACTAGACGGAATGCTGTTACCTTTCCCGCCAATCTACTTGCAATTTCTTGCTTTCAAAACTGCTCGATTGGCAGGAGTTGAGACAGATGGTGGGTTCTCACTCTGTTGCACAGCACTCTGGTCTCGAACTGCTGGCCTGCCAATCTACCAGTCGTCAAGCTCAGCCCAAATCAATGAGGTCATTGTAAGACTAGCAAACGCTACCTCATTTGGGGTGGGCTGATGCATCTGGAAATTGGATTGCGAATCCTGCTACACCATCACGACTGGGTTGTGAAAATTACTGGGCCATTTCTGGCACAGAGCTGAGCCAGTTAGGGAATACTAATTGACTATTAAGAATTCAACACAGAACAATCAGAAGACATTTAATCCTTTTTGGAACATGCTTGTTTTGACAGGGAAATGGTAGCGTACACCTTACACTGCCCCATTAATCAGGCGGCCGTCTCTTTACCCCTCTAACAATCCAAAGTCTTGCAAAGTCTTTGTCTCCAGTGATTTATATATTTATGGATCTTTTCAGGCATGGCATCCCACTTGTGGAATTCTCTGCCCTGGAAAAGACTGTCAAAGAAAGAAAGAAAGATAGAGAGAGAGAGAGAGATCTTTATTGTCATTGTCCTGCACAGAAACGCAACGGCAAAGCAGTGTAGAAATCCAACTCCCCAAAAAACTGTTGTGGCTATATGTTGTTCAAGTTCATATAATTTATTCTCATTCAACTTCATATCATATATTTTGAAATAATCCAAACTTGTTTGTTCCTTCCAATAGTCTTGTTCAATTCACAGACAAAATAAATCTTCTCAATTTTTCAGTAGCAAACAGTATCAGTTCATTCAACAAGGTAGTCTTCAGTATGTCCAAAAGTATATTCAATATCTTTATAAATCTTGTATCAATTTCTTTTGTATATCGACAGCAGCTGTTATGAAATCCGCATAAAGTGTAGAATTCCTTTTGGCCCTTGCCAGCAAGCTAAATGGTATATTTCTTCTTAAATGTCCCAGATGGAATGATGTGTATTCTAAGTATGCATTGCGGTCCGTGGGTTTATTATATAACCGCATAATGATTCTCCTGTCACTGTTTATAAAGACCAGTAAATCCAAAAATGGAAGAGCCCCTCTATCTGATTGTTAAGTAAATTTTAGATATTGATTAAGTCCCCCCAACCATGAAACAAAATCTGAAACTACATCAAAATCACTCACTATGAAAAATAGGTCATCTATAAACCTCCTATATGCCACTATATAGTTATAGAACGGGTTCACTGTAGGATTTAAAATGGTGTCAATCTCGAACTCTGACATGAATAAATTCGCCACAGATGGCGCTATTGGACTGCCCATAGTGACTCCACTAATTTGTAGATAGAACTCCCTTTCAAATCTAAAGAATTTTTTTTCAAGACATAAGTCCAATAAATCCACCAGGAAGTGAGTCGGCGACTTTCGTATATTCTGTTCTCCAAGACCTTTTCCACTACCCTCCTCGCTTCTTCAACAGGTATATTTGAGTAAAGAGACTCTACATCTAAAGTAATTAGGCCCCCTCGTTCCGGTACTCTCATGCCCTCTACTTGTTTTATAAAATTCGTGGAATCTCGGATGTATGATGGTGTCAATTTCGAATATTGATTAATATGATTATCCAAATATTTTGCTACGGGCTCTAAAATTGAATTTATGCCAGCCACAATAGGTCTTCCACGTGGAATCTGTCCAGGCTGCCTCGGTTTATGAATTTTCGGGAGAATATGGAATAATGGTACCTTTGGATGCATATTATACAAATAGTCAAAAGTTTTTTTTTGAAATGTAATTTGATACTATCCCCTCATACAATATAGTCCAAATTACTTTTAAATAATGCGTGTTGGGGTCTCCAACCAGTAATAATTACTGTCGTTTAATTGTCTCAAAACCTCTGCCCTGTAATCCTTTTTATCCATGATGACAATTCCCCCACCCTTATCTGCCTGTTTAATAATGATGGTGTCATCCTTACCCAAATTCTCCAGAATCAATCTATCTTCCCTGGTTAGGTTCTGTTGTATGCTCCTCCCCTGTTTCTCCAGATTCTCAATGTCCTTCAAAATGAGTTTATAGAATATCTCTATATTCGGTTCCATAATATTAGGACAGAAAGTAGAGGAAGCAGTGAACTTATCCCTGTCTCCCACATCCGGGAAATCTTTGAAAAAAGCTTTCAATTTCACCAATCTTATAAGTTTGTATATATCCACTCTAGTGTTAAAAGAATAATATGGTGGAGTTACAACAAAATTCAAACCTAAACTCAGGAGCCTGGTTTCTTGTTCCGTCAGCCACCTAGAAGACAAATTAAATACTAAGTTTTCTTTCGGCGTCTTTGTGGCTGTGCCTATTCTAAAAAAGAAGAAGACATTGGAGTAGCACGGTAGCGTCCCTTTTGTGGTTGAAAATTATACTCTTTCGATGAACCCTCATCGCCTGAAGAAGCCAAAGGATCATTATCAGAGGATTCAGCGTCTGATTGTGCCACAGGAACCTGCCAAGTTACTCGTTTTTTCATTTTATTATTGTCATATTTCCAACGGTAAACTTTATCTCTGGCATAATCATTGGCATCCCGGTCATATTTCTTCCGTTTAAATTCTAACAATGATGTTTTAAAGTCTTGAATCTTTTGGTCCAAATCCTCGTAATTCTTCTCAAAAATCTCCTTGGATTATTCATTCTCAAGTATGTTTGTGATGTCCTTGCTCTCTTTGTCTATCCCTTCCAACTCACTATTACATTTATCCACAATTAAGAGAATTAGGTCCATGGAGCATTTATTTAAAATGGCTGTCCATTTTTCTACAAAGTCCGTATCATTATTAAACAGGGTCGGTCCTTTTTGAATCCTTAATCCTCGTGGTATGATGGAATCCCTAAAATAGACTGCTAGGCATGCAGCATGCAGCTCATATCTAATACGTTTTTTTTCTTATATGTTCTAACTTAGTGAAGTCTCCTTTGTCCATATTCATAGAACTTTTAATAGATGAAGCATTTTTCAAAATTCTCAATGAATCTTCTTCAGAGTATGAAAAGGAAAAACCTTGCTCACTGGTCGCCATGCCCGTCAAGAATGAAACAAAAATGCAACGGCAAAGCAGTGTAGAAATCCAACTCCCAAAAAAACTGCTTGTGTCTATATGTTGTTCAAGTTCATATCATTTATTCTCATTCAACTTCATATCATATATTTTGAAATAATCCAAACTTGTTTGTTCCTTCCAATAGTCTTGTTCAATTCACAGACAAAATAAATCTTCTCAATTTTTCAGTAGCAAACAATATTAGTTCATTCAACAAGGAAGTCTTCAGTATGTCCAAAAGTATATTCAATATCTTTATAAATCTTGTATAAACCAGGTTATTAATTTCCAAAATCTAACCGGCTTAAAGATTTTTCTATTATTTCTTCCTCAGGAAAATATAACTCTGTACAAAATACAAATCATAATACCTTTTAGTATTTTTGACTAGCATACACCCATCATAAAACCTTTACACATAGCTTCTAGTTACATAGTATTTCTTACCTATCTTCGCGTTCTAAATGGCCTCTAATGTAATTCTTTCAGTGCCAGAACGTTAGAAAACCATTTAACCTTGTTGTTCATATACTCTCTAATCTAATCTTAAACACCTGTACTCCCTATTTTCCATAACGTCCTCATCCTGTTAATAACGACAGCAGGGTTAGTTGTAAAATAGCTCCTAGATAATATACTCTGAAGTGACCCATTCTATAAGAAACATCTATAGTCTATCTCTTGGTTCAAACCCTTCAGTGAAAGAGTCTAGAATCTGTGTATGTAAAATGATTCTCTCTGGAGGAGTAAACGATCCAAATCTATTCTGTTATATTGTTCTGCTTTAACAGTTTCAATGACCACGAATCTAAAATCATTGTCTGAGTGATTTTTTTCAATATAATGCTGCACGAGGGGTGCAAATAAATTGTGATTCCTAATTCTACTTCTATGTTCCGCTAACCTGTTTCTGATTGGTCTAGAAGTCTTCCCCACATAGTACAGACCACACCCACATACCCATAGATACACGCAGGATGCTGTTTTACAATTAGAAAATGTACGCAAAGTATGGGTTATTCCTATATGTGAAATATTAACCTCCTTTGTTTCCCATGAAAATTTGCAGTAAGAGCAATCCTGACATTTGTAATACCCCACAATTAAATCCGTCGTTGGAGTCCTGACCAAACTGTCACTACGCGTCACCATGTTGCCTACTGTTCGTGTCTTCCTGTAACCTATTGTCGGATATTGCTCACAGCCTGTAATGTCAGTAATGAGATGCCAATGTTTCCTAATTATATATTTTTTTTATTTGCCAATGGCGTATACTCAATTGACCAAAAGATCTTTCTCCTCTTGTTGTGTTCTGTAAAGCTGTGCCTTTAACAATGTACCTTTGCCATGTGTTATCAATGTAACCTTTCTGTGTGCAACATTATAACCATCAGCTGTATCAATGTAAACCTAATAAGGGGACGCGAGCTAGTGACCACCAGAGGGCAGTAGCGAGCATCCAGCTCTCATGGATCATATTCACCTGGTTCAGCAGCGCGGGAAGATTCCCCGCCACCTCTTCACCTGGTCAAGAAGGGCGTGACCTCCTACGACGTCACGCAGGCAGCAACCAATAGTCTGTCGACGAGCCACATTCAAATGTATAGCCAGCTGTATATATTGAGCCACTCATCCGCCATTACCACATGTTCCTCCGGATCATCATGCAATAAACCTGTGTTAAGCCAACCCTTCGGCTGTTTCATTGTCTTTGGTCCCTTACACTAAATTGGCGACGAAGGTGGGATATGGCAGCCCACGGGACCAAGACATGCGCCGGTTTCGAAATCAGGAAACCGGGCGACTGGGAGATCTTCGAGATGGACTTCCAGGCAGCACTGATCGAGTCCGAAGTCACGGAAGAGGCAAAGAAAAGGGCCATCTTCACCAGGATGCTCGGACAAGAAACCAAAAGGACCTTGGTGGACCTGATTGCACCGAGGAGGGTGAGCGAATTCAAGGCCAAAGAACTCATGCAGATGCTGCGTGAGCACGTCCGGCCTGCCACGGCGATGTTTCCCGCTCGGAGTGCGTTCTGGAGGCGAGTCCAAGCGCCCGGGGAGACGGTCGCCGCATTCGTGGCGGCCCTGCGGCTGGCGGCCGGCCCGTGCAAGTGGGAGAATGCCAAAATCACCCTCCGGGACTGTGTGCTGTGCGGCCTGAACGACGCCGAGACCCAGTGCACATTAATGAACCAAGAGCCGCCTCCCACGTTGCAGGAGGTCGTCAGAGCGGCCCAGGCCGCAGAAGCTACAAAGGCCGGGGTCCAAGAACTCCAGGACTGGCGGCCGAAGTCGAGCAAGGCAGAGGCTCCGGTACAGGCGGCCCGGCGAACTTCGAGGTCGTCCACAGAGAGCAGCGGCGACGAGGACGTCCGGAAGGTCCGGAAGGAGAGCCGACGGTGCGACGGCTGTGGAGCGGCCCACGACCGCGTAAAGTGCCCGTTCCGGAAGGCCGAGTGCCACAACTGCGGCCGCCGCGGGCACATCGCCAAGGTGTGCAGGAAGAAGCGCGAGACCCGGAGGAGCTCCGCAGACCGTTCCGCGGGACAAGACCGCCCAACGAGACCCAAGGATGGCGCCCAGGCCACGCGGAAGCAGGACGGCGTGGGTCGCATTTCCGACGGCAGCGAGGACGACGCCCCAATGTTCAGCGTGTCTGCAGGACATCCCCGCTACTTTGTTGAGGTACTAGTCCAAGGGGTTCCCATTAGGATGGAAATTGACTGGGGGTCCTCATATTCAATCATTTCCCAGAGGGAGTTTCTGGGAATTGCCCCCCACAAGCGACCCAAGCTCAAAGCATTGAGGTCCACACTACGGGACGTGCAAGGGAACAGCATTCCAGTGTTGGGGGTTGGAGAATTTCAGGTCAAATTCAAGGAGCACGCCGCGTCCCTTCCCTTGGTCGTGCTCAAAGGGGGAGATTGCAGCCTCCTCGGGACTCAATGGTTCCAGCCCCTGGGGTTGTTTATCGGGGGGGTGCACGCCGTTGGGATGCACGCCGTCGGGACTGACCCAATTCAGGAGGTGTGCGAGGCGCACCCCGAAGTTTTCAAAAAAGGACTGGGGAAATTCAAGGGGCCCCCAGTGACTTTCGACCTGGACCCGGAGGTCCGCCCAATTCGCCTTAAACCACGCAGGGTGCCGTTCGCACTTAAGGACAAGATAGAGGCGGAACTGGACAAGTTGGTGGGCCAGGGGATCCTTGTGCCTGTAGATTCTGCGGAGTGGGAAACTCCAATTGTAACCGCACTAAAGGCCAATGGGGAGGTCCGCATATGCGCTGACTACAAGTGCACCATCAACAAGGCGATCCGCCCGAATGCATATCCGGTGCCGGTAGTCAGCCATCTGCTGGCCAGGTTACACGGGGGAAAGTGTTTCGCTAAGCTCGACTTAGCACAGGCCTACCAGCAGCTTACGGTGTCCCCTGCCGCAGCTGCTGCGCAGACCATAGTCACCCATAAGGGGGCGTTCCAGGTGACGCGCCTCCAGTTTGGCGTGAATTCAGCGCCTGGAATTTTCCAGTCACTCGTGGAACGCCTCCTGAAGGGATTGGAGGGGGTGTTGCCATATTTTGATGACGTGTTAACAACGGGGGGGGGGGGGGAGTCGGGTTGAATTGGCCAAGAGGTTGGGGAAGGTCCTGACAATATTCGAAAAAGCGGGGTGGAGACTGCGAAAGGACAAATGCGTCTTCTTTGCAACCGAGGTTGAGTTCCTAGGGTTTTGTGTGACTCCTGGGGGAATAAAACCATCCAAGTCTAAAGTGGCGGCCATTAAGAAAGCCCCCCGCCCCGCCTCCAAGCCCGAGCTGCAGTCGTTCCTAGGGCTGTTCAATTTTTACCACTCCTTCCTCCCCCGGAAGGCGGCGGTGGCTGAACCGCTGCACAAGCTGCTAAAGAAAGACCAGGCATGGAAGTGGGGCGATGACCAAGAAAGGGCATTTAGTGAGCTAAAAAGCCTCCTAGCGTCCGATGCCATACTGACCCATTTCAACCCCAAACGCCCAGTAGTCCTGACCTGTGATGCATCTCCAGTGGGGGTGGGGGCGGTGCTGTGCCACGTGTTGGAGAACGGAAGGGAGGCCCCGATAGCATTTTACTCCAGGTCCCTGTCCCAAGCGGAGAGAAACTACGCACAAACAGACAGGGAGGCACTAGCCATAGTCGCGGGGACGAAAAAATTTCACGATTTTCTGTACGGCCGCCCCTTCACCATTGTAACAGACCACAAGCCCCTGCTAGGCATCTTTACCGCTGATAAGCCCACCCCACAGATCCTGTCCCCGAGGATGCTCAAGTGGGCCATTTTTCTCAACGCGTATCAGCACGCGTTGGTCTACCGGCCCGGAAAAGAGATCAGCCATGCGGACGCTCTATCTAGGTCTCCCCTCCCCCTAACGCCCAGCCAGGTGAGCAAGGGGGAGCGGGACCATCAGGTTCTCATGATAGAGGTACTGGATTCGCCCCCCGTAGTGCCCGCCGACATTGCCAAAGCGACAGAGAAGGACAAAACGTTAGCGGCAGTAAGCTCCTGGCTGCAGAAAGGGTGGCCCGCGTCCTCCCCAGCGGAGGAGTTCGCTCCATTTTTCAGAAAAAAGCTAGAACTGTCCCTAGAGAGGGGGTGTCTCTTGTGGGGGCAGCGGGTGGTGATTCCCACTTCCCTTCGGCCGCGGGTGCTCAAACTGCTGCACGTCAGCCACCCCGGCATCGTGCGATCTAAGGCGCTGGCCCGGAGTTACTTCTGGTGGCCCCAGCTGGACGCCGACATTGAGCACATGGTCGGCACTTGTGAAAGTTGCCAATGCTCCAGACCAGAGGAGGCCCGCCTCCCCCACAGGGAATGGGACGCGGCTAAGGGGCCGTGGTCCCGGGTGCACATTGATTTCGCGGGCCCGTTCAGAGGCACCCTGTTCCTCCTTGTAGTGGACGCTTTCTCCAAATGGTTGGAGGTTATCCCAGTCACGAGCACCTCCTCGGCCCAGACCATTAGGCATTTGCGGAGGCTCTTTTCCACGTTCGGCATACCCGACACCTTAATTAGCGACAACGCTAGTTGTTTCACGTCCTCCGAGTTTAGGGCATTCATGGGGATTAACGCCGTGCGGCATATCACCTCCGCCCCGTTCCACCCGGCCACCAACGGCCAAGTAGAGCGCCTCGTCCGCACCACGAAGGACGCATTGCGGCGCATGGGCCCAGGGGATCTGAACCTACAAGTGTGTCAGTTTCTGCTAGGGTACAAGGTGACCCCGTTGGCGTCAGGATACTCCCCCGCAGAGCTCTTAATGCGCAGGAAACTGACCACCATCCTTACTAGGCTAGACCCCACGAGGGTAGAGGACAAAGGAAGGAACATCGGACTGGAGGCTACAAAGAGTTTCAGTGTAGGCGCCCCCGTGCATTGCAGGAATTACGCCAGCACGGGCCCAGCCTGGGTGCCGGGCGTAGTCGTGGAACAAACCGGCCCCGTGTCGTACTGCGTGGAAACCAATACGGGACTCTTGTGGAGGCGGCACGCGGACCAGCTCCGACGCAGGGTCCCCGATGAGCAGGGCGCAGACCGAGCAGAGACAAAGTCAGCGTTAGGGTTCTCCCCCACCCGTTTAGCCCAAGGGGGAGGGAAGGGGGACCGCGGGCCCCCACCAAGGGGGGAGGAGGATGTCCTCATAGATACCCTGGGGGATCTTTCCGAGGATGAGGAACCCGACCCCATACATATCTCGCGGAAGGTCCCCACAAATGCGGGTACCCCCACCAAGTTAGACTTTGATTTTCAGAACCGGGGTTTTTTTTTCGGAGTGGTCCCCCACCCGTCCAAGCGAGAAGAGGGGTTTTTCGTTAGCCCCGACGGCCCCCGGTCTGCCCACAATGGAGTTTTTCCCTTCCCCTAAGGCCGCCAGACAGCGGCAAACCACTAACGAGTCTCCCTCTCCCATTTCAGGACAAGGGTCCAGGGAACAAAGAAGCAATAACGCCCCCGGGGGGGGGGCAGCCCTCGTCACGGCCCAAACGCACATGCAACAAGCCATCTTGGCTGAGAGACTTCGTCTCATCCTAGGGGGGAGGGATGTTGTGTTCTGTAAAGCTGTGCCTTTAACAATGTACCTTTGCCATGTGTTATCAATGTAACCTTTCTGTGTGCAACATTATAACCATCAGCTGTATCAATGTAAACCTAATAAGGGGACGCGAGCTAGTGACCACCAGAGGGCAGTAGCGAGCGTCCAGCTCTCATGGATCATATTCACCTGGTTCAGCAGCGCGGGAAGATTCCCCGCCACCTCTTCACCTGGTCAAGAAGGGCGTGACCTCCTACGACGTCACGCAGGCAGCAACCAATAGTCTGTCGACGAGCCACATTCAAATGTATAGCCAGCTGTATATATTGAGCCACTCATCCGCCATTACCACATGTTCCTCCGGATCATCATGCAATAAACCTGTGTTAAGCCAACCCTTCGGCTGTTTCATTGTCTTTGGTCCCTTACACTAAACCTCTCCTTTAAACTGGTTAGATTTTGGAAATTAATAACCTGGTTTATACAAGATTTATAAAGATATTGAATATACTTTTGGACATACTGAAGACTTCCTTGTTGAATGAACTGATATTGTTTGCTACTGAAAAATTGAGAAGATTTATTTTGTCTGTGAATTGAACAAGACTATTGGAAGGAACAAACAAGTTTGGATTATTTCAAAATATATGATATGAAGTTGAATGAGAATAAATGATATGAACATGAACAACATATAGCCACAAGCAGTTTTTTTGGGAGTCGGATTGTCCTGCACAGAACAACAAGATTGGGAGGAAAAAAACACTTAACAACCCAACAAAATCTAAACAAAATACAACTATACAAAATTATCAACATACTCCCACCCCACATATACACATTTAACCCCTAAAAAGCTCTAAAACTCTAAAAGCTCTAAAACTCTAAAAACTATATACAGAAACTCCCTCATAGACTGCATTGCACTGCATTCAAAGCCAGAACCGCTTTTGGGTAGAAACTGTTTTTCAAGTGGCTGGTCCTGGTCTTTATGACCCTATACCTTCTAGAAGGCAGAAGCTGAAAGAGATCATTTCTGGGGTGCGTACTATCCTGCACAATCTCTACAGCTTTCTTATAACACCTGGTGGCATAGATTTGATCTAGAGTGGGAAGAGTATGCCTGATTATCCCCTCCGCAGTCTTTATGACCCTGGACAGCATTGTTCTTTCCCTAGCTGTACAACTCCCAAACCATACACATAGACCATAGGTTAACACACTCTCTATGGTACAGTGGTAGAATGCCAGCAGCAGGTCCTTTGAAAGATTGTTCTTCCTGAGGATTCTCAAGGAGTATAACCTCTGCTGTGCTCTCTTCATCAGATCTTTGGTGTTTGCTCTCCATGTTAAGAACATAAGAACATAAGAACAGCCTTGCTGGAACAGGCCACATGAGCCCATCCAGTCCAGCATTCTGTCTCACACAGTGGCTCACCATTTCCTTCAGGGTATTCCCAAGCAGATGCCTTCACCTGCTTAGGATTCCCTGGAAATGGCATTGAGAGATATCCTGCCTATCTCTCCAACCCGGAGGTTGTCCTTAGGTATCCATAATTATAGCCATTGATACTCTTGTCCTCCATGAACTTGTCTAATCCTTTCTTAAAGCTGTCAAGACTGACAGCTGTCACCACTTCTTCTGGCAGGGACTTCCATAGACCAGTAATCCTCTGGGTGAAAAAGCACTTTCTCTTATTTGTTTGAGAACTAGTACCCAAAAGTTTCATGGAGTGCCCCCTACGTCTAGTGTTGTGTGATAGGGAAAACAGTTTTTCCTTATCTACTTTGTCCACACCGTGCATGATTTTATAAACTTCAATCAGGTCACCTCTTAGATGTCGTCGTTCAAGAGTGAAGAGGCCCAACCGTTAGATCATCCCTCAGCTCCATTCCCAGAAATCAAAACACCGAGACCTGTTCCACACAATTCCCTTCAATAATAAGTGGCTGGATGTTCAATTTGCATTTTCTAAAGTCCACAATGATCTCTTTTGTCTTTTTTACATTGAGGAATAAATTGTTTTCCCCACACCACTCCTTCAGCATCTCAACCTCCTTCCTGTAAGCCGACTCCCCCTCCCCAACAGTAATCAGACCCACCACCATTGTGTCGTCTGATGATCTTATTGCTGGGGTAACTGGGAACACAATAATATGTGTAAAGCGTGTGCAGAAGCGGGCTCAACACACACCCCTGCGGTGATTTCTTGATTGGCAAGTTGGCAGTTCAAGACCCTGGTACTGCATAACGGATTGAGCGCCTGTCTCTGTCCCAGCTCTTGGGGACATGCAAGGAGCCTCATTCAGGCATCCCCTGGGCAGAGTTTCTACAGCAAACATCCTTTCAACCTAGAATAATTTTGGGCACAAAATTATTATTATTATTATTATTATTATTATTATTATTATTATTATTATTATTATTATTATTATTATTATTATTATTATTATTATTATTATTATTATTATTATTATTATTATTATTATTATTATTATTATCTAAAGATAAAGTTCTCCCTTGCTCGAAAGCTAGTCTTGTCCGACTCTAGGAGGTGGTGCTTATATCTGTTTACAGCCAAAGAGTCAGTGCTTCTGCGTCTGCAGATGTTTCCGTGGTTAGCAGGCATGACTAGGTGCCAGAGCACATGGAATACTGTTACCTTTCCAGCCGAAGGGGTACCTATTTATCTACTTGCAATTTCTTGCTTTTGGACTGCTAGGTTCGCAGGCGATGGGATGGATGATGGGCGCTCGCTCCGTTGTGCAGTATTTAGGTCTCAAACTGCTGACCTGCTGACCTTCTGGTTGCCAAACTCAGCATCTTAACCACTAAGCCACCATGACCATTAGGTCTCCTAGTGTGTAACAAATCCAATAGAAAACGTCTCCTTAGTTATCTTTCTATCCCTTTACTACAGGTGTTTGTTTTTGTGTTTGTTTAGTATAACTTAACTCTGAACAAAAAACTGCTACTAAGGAAGGGAGTTTAGGGGGGGGTCATCCCCCCCTTTAATGGGCATTTAAATAGTTTTAAAGGGGATTTGATTTGGTACTTTGTAATAATTAATACATTGAACTGCTTTCAAATGTCCTGACTTATATTTTTAATGGGGTTTAAGATTTTTCATAAGCTTCCTTGAGCTTCTCAGTAGGGAGAAAAGCAGGAAAAAAATCAAATAAATAAACATATATAAAATCCCAGAATTATTCATACATTATGACCTCTTGCCATGCTGTCCAGGAAATACCAAACTGTAGTCAAGAAACACAGATATGGACATCCCGGCTTTAATTTTGGAAAAAAATTCTGTTCTGCTTCCTATGAAGTACCTCTAAAGCACAATTCCATTAGGATCAAGTGATAACCCTTCAATAATCTCACCCTAAAAAAATTCATCCGCCGGGGTCAAATCCAGAGAAGTATATCTTCCACAGGACTACCTTATGGGCAACAGCTGCCCTTCCAAAGTGATGCAGCTGGTTCAATTCTGCTGTCCAGCTTTTCTCAAATTGATCACTTGTTACAAGAATAGGGAACCGAACCAAGAGGTTTCTGTTTTTGCAATGCCTGATCTCTTTCTTTCCCTCCTTCTCATAAATCCCTTGCAATCTCTTATTTGCTCATTGGCTTGTAAACATTGGCACAATCGTTCTGAGGCTTCTGTCTGTATTTATTGCCAATCCATCCATCCATCTATCTTATCTATCTATCTAAGCAGTTCAAAACCTGAGTATTGCATGATGGAATGAGTGCCCATCTCTGTCCCAGCTCTTGCCAACCTAGCAGTTTGAAAGCAAGAAATTGCAAGTAGATCAATAGGGATCACCGGTGGGAAGGTAAACAGCGTTCCATGCACTTTGGTGTCTAGGCATGCCTGCCCCATGTCCATGGAAACGTCTGCAAATGCAGTCAGCGCTGACTCTTCGGCTATAAACAGAGATGAGCACTGAGCCCTAGAGTTGGATACCACTGGATTCCGAGCAAGGGTGACTTTTACCTAGGGTGGGATATAAGTGCAACCAACCCTCCCCTCTCCCACCAACCATCCCGATCCCTCCCTCCCTCCCTCCAACCAACCAACCAACCAACCCTCCCTCCCTCCCTCCCACCCACTCACCCTCCCACCAAACAATGCTCCCTCCAACCAACCAACCATCCCTCCCTCCAACCAACCAACCAACAATCCATCCATCGGCACATTCTCCAGTCCTGCACATTTTCCAGCGTACTTTGTGTTCTCTCTTTTATGTCTCATCTCTCTCCTCCTCCCTTTCCAGATCAGCAGCAAGCGGTCGAGCAGCTTCAAGAGGGCCATAGCCAACGGCCAGAGAGCCTTGCCCCGCGATGGCCTCCTGGACGAGACCGGCCTGGGGTTCTACAAGCGTTTTGTGCGCTACGTGGCCTACGAGATCCTGCCTTGCGAGATGGACCGGCGGTGGTACTTCTACCAGCACCGTGCCTGCCCTCCACCGGTCTTCATGGCGGTCGTCACCTTGACCCAGGTGGGCAGATACACCCCACACTTCCACCCCAAAATTAGGATCCAAGACACAAGAGAATGTAGCATTACTGTACTATATATATATATATATATATATATATATATATATATATATATATATATATATATATATATATATATATATATATATATATATATATATATATATATATATATATATATATATATATATATATATATATATATATATATATATATATATATATATATATATATATATGTTCTTAAATTAGCAAATCTCACCTTGGTTATGTTCTTGTGTTGATCACGCGGGTTATATTTGCCACAAATGTAGCAAAAATTGTCCGGTTTATTAACACAGCTGCGCCTACGCATCTTTAGCTCAAAACAGACTCTCTATGGCCTAGCTGTACTATCCAATAAGATGGTTTTGCACTAGAGACAAGCCCTTGGTCCACCTCACCTTATATACCTATTTCTGACATCCGCTCACTGACTTGCCCAGACATGCCCGGCCGCTGCTGGAACATGCATGCAACCAGGGGACATGATTCAGCTGAGGTGGCAGCAGGCAGAGTGGTAGTGCAATTGTTATAATATTCCCATTTAAAAATATGACCGACTATTTGAACATCTATAGCACACCTTAAAATCTGTACATGATAGGCAAATTCTGAGTTCAGATTTGGAATCAGCACACTCGATATCATGTAAATCACATGTGTTATTCCCAGTAGCAAAATCGTTGTAGTGCAGTGTTATTGGCCCAAGTTGTCTCTGCAAAGGGATAACAACATCATCACCAGGGGCAAATTGCTGCTGTTTGTAGGTGATTTTTGGGGTGCTTGTGGCTGATATACAGAAGTGACGAAGTTGCATTCACTCCAAAACCCTCAACAGGAACTTTCAGGCAACGGTGTTTGGCTTCTGCCTATGATAGTTACTAGAACAGGCTCTGTTCCAGCTCCTGCCAACCTAGCAGTTCGAAAGCAAGACATTACAAGTAGATCAATAGGGACCACTTCAGTGGGAAGGTAAACACCATTCCGTGCACTTTGGTGTCTAAACATGCCTGCCACATGTCCACGCAAATGTTTGCAGACGCAGACAGCACTAGCTCTTCGGCTATAATTTTAATTTAATTTGATTTGATTTTCACATTTGTATCGCCGCCCCTTCGTCGAGGTGACTCCGGGCGGCTGACAGATAAAAAGCATAAAAATAGATACAAAGAATATCACAATAAAATCGTTTTAAAAAATATACTCACTAAAAACCCACCAACCCCATCCATAAAAAGAGGGGAGATCCAGATTATTTATTTAAACAAGCCAGCAGGTGGGGGTCACTCCTCCATCAGTGCCCCACACCTGCCCCGCCAGCCAGGTTTTAAGTTGTTCTCTAAAGGGCAGCAATTCCGTCTGCAGCCATAACTCTATTGGTAGAGATGAGCACTGAACCCTAGAGTCAGATATGACTGGCTTTCGAGCAAGGGAGACCTTTACCTTTACTAACAGATTTATAATCTCCAAAACCCATGATATACTACTATTCTCCCTCTATTCAGGATTAGTTAGACTACATCCAGAGGATTGTTTCCGATTCTGGGCACTGCACTTGAAGAAAGACACAAACAACCTAGAGCAGATACAGAGGTCGGTAAATAAGGATGATCAGAAGAATGGAAACCAAGCCCTAGGAAGAAAGACTGAAGGATCTGGGCATGTTTAGCCTTAAGAAAAGGAAACTGAAAGGGGATACGATGATAGCACTAGGAAGGGAAGGCTCTGTTCTTGTTAATCTAGAGTGCAGAATGCATAATAATGGGCTCAAACGAAATTGTTGTGTTCTAACAATGTATCTGAATCAATGTAACCTTGCCTACGAGTAACAATGTAACCTTCAGCTGTATCACTATAAACCCTGTAATAGGACGCGAGCTAATGACCACCAGCTGGCAGCAGCGAGCGTCCAAGCTCTCTTGGTTCAAACCCATCAAAGGCCACAGCGCGGGAAGTTTCCCGCCGCTACCTACACCTGGACAAGAAGGGCGTGACCAGCCATGACGTCACGCGGGCAGTAGCCAATGGGCTATCGTGGAGCCACATTCAAATACGTTACTACCATATATATAGAGCTGTTCGTCCGCCATTACCTCATGTTCCCTCTGTCCACCATGCAATAAACCTGAGTCAACCCAGCCCTTGGCTGTTTCCTGTGTCTTGACTCTCATACACTAAACTGGCGACGAAGGTGGGATCATGGATCCCCAAGGAGCCAAGGCACAGAGCGGGTTCAACATTACCAAACCGCAAGACTGGGAGCTTTTTGAGATGGACTTCCAGGTGGCACTGGTGGAACTCAAAGTCAAAGAAGACGACGAGGAAAGGAAGAGGGCCATCCTCACCCGCATGCTTGGGATGGAGACCAAGCGAACGCTGGTGGGCATTATTGCACCGAAGAAGATGGGTGAGTTCAAAGCCGATGACATCATGAAACTGCTGCGTGAGCGTTTCCGACCCTCGAGGGCAATGTTTCCCGCTCGGAGCGCGTTTTGGAGGCGAGTTCAAGCGCCGGACGAGTCGGTAGAAGCCTTCATAACAGCTATGAGAGTAGCCGCCACCCCCTGCAGATGGGACCACTTTCTAGAGATGGCCCTCAGGGACGGAGTTCTGTGTGGCCTGAAGGACAAGGAAGTGCAGCGCAGCCTGATGAACAAGGAGCCACCACCCACACTGACAGAGGTTGTAGAGGCCGCGGAAGCCGCGGAATCCACGAATGCTGGAGTAGATGAGATGCACAAGTGGCGTGAGTGGCGTCCGAGGGCCGGCAAAGCGGAAAACTCGTTGCACGGAAAGTCCGGACAGTCGGTGCACGCAACCCGACGGACCTCGAAGTCGTCTTCGGAAAGCAGCGACGGCGAGGAGGTCCAGAAGGTCCGAAGGGGAGGGCGCCGTTGCGATGGTTGCGGAGCGGCCCATGAGCGCGTGAGGTGCCCATTCAGAAAAACCGAGTGCTACAACTGCGGCCGTCGGGGGCACATCGCCAAGGCGTGCAGGAAAGGGAAAGAGGGCCGGAGACAGTCACAAGACCGTTCGGCCAGACCGGACCGTCCAGCGAGGTCCAAAGATGGCGCCCGGACCACGAGGAAGCAGGACGGCGTGGGCCGCATCTCGGACGACAGCGAGGGCGACGCTCCTGTGTTCAGCGTGTCTGCGGGACAGCCCCATTACTTCGTTGAGGTACTAGTACAAGGGACCCCTATTAGGATGGAAATTGACTCGGGGTCCTCCTATTCTATAATTCCCCAGAGAGAGTTCTTGAAAATCGACCCCCACGTGCGGCCCAAACTTAAAGCGTTGAGGGCCACACTACGGGACGTACAGGGGAACAGCATTCCAGTGTTGGGGGTCGGGACATTCCGGGTTCGTTTTAAGAGACATTCTGCGGAACTTCCCCTAGTGGTGCTAAAAGGGGGGAGTTGTAGCCTCCTCGGGACGCAATGGTTTCAGCCTTTAGGTTTGTTCATAGGGGGGGTGCATGCCGTAGGCGTGGACCCAATACAAGCGGTGTGCGACGCACACCCCGCCGTTTTTAAAAGTGGACTGGGAAAGTTCAAGGGACCCCCTGTAGCCTTCGACCTAGACCCGGAGGTCCGCCCGATAAGACTCAAACCGCGCAGGGTACCGTTCGCACTAAAGGACAAAATAGAGGCGGAACTGGACAAACTGGTGGGTCAGGGGATTCTTGTTCCTGTGGATTCCGCGGAGTGGGAGACTCCAATTGTAACAGCACTGAAGGCTAACGGGGAGGTGCGCATTTGCGCTGATTATAAGTGTACAATTAACAAGGCGATCCGCCCTAATGCATACCCGGTGCCAGTGGTCAGCCACCTCCTGGCCAGGCTGAATGGGGGAAAGTGTTTCGCTAAGCTCGATTTAGCACAGGCCTACCAGCAACTCCCTGTAACCCCCGCCACAGCGGCGGCACAAACAATAGTTACACATAAGGGGGCGTTCCAGGTGTCGCGTTTACAGTTCGGCACGAACTCGGCACCTGGCCTTTTTCAGTCGCTCGTGGAACGCCTCCTAAAGGGGTTGGAGGGGGTGTTGCCATATTTTGATGACGTGTTGATAACGGGGGGGAGTAAGGCCCAGCTGGCACATAGATTGGATAAAGTTCTGACCGTGTTCGAGAAAGCGGGGCTGCGACTGAGAAAAGACAAATGTGTATTTTTCGAAACAGAGGTTGAGTTTTTAGGGTTCCGTGTCACGCCCGAGGGAATTAGGCCGTCCAAATCTAAGGTAGCCGCCATCAAGAAAGCTCCTCGCCCCACATCCAAAACCGAACTACAGTCATTTCTGGGGCTTCTCAATTTCTACCATACCTTCCTTCCACGGAAGGCGTCTGTTGCCGAGCCGCTCCACCAGTTACTTAAAAAAGAGGAAAAATGGCTGTGGGGTGACGAGCAAGAGAGGGCGTTCACAGAGTTAAAGCAACTCCTAACATCCGAGGCAATCCTGACTCATTTCGATCCCAAACGGCCAGTAGTTTTAGTCTGCGACGCATCCCCGGTGGGGGTGGGGGCGGTGCTTTGCCACGTGTTGAACGACGGAAGGGAGGCCCCAATAGCGTTTTATTCAAGGTCCCTGTCCCAAGCAGAGCGGAATTACGCACAGACCGACAGGGAGGCATTAGCGATAGTAGCGGGAACCAAAAAATTTCACGATTTTCTGTATGGTCGCCCGTTCAAGATCGTGACTGATCACAAGCCCCTGTTAGGAATCTTCACTGCAAATAAGCCCACGCCACAGATCCTGTCCCCGAGGATGCTGCGGTGGGCCATTTTTCTTAACGCATACCAACATGAGTTGGAATACCGGCCCGGGAAGGAGATCAGCCATGCAGACGCGCTCTCACGGTCTCCGTTGCCCTTGTCGGACGATCAGAAGGCAGGGGTAGGAAGAGACCGCCAGGTATTGCTAATAGAGGTCTTAGATTCACCCCCAATAGTACCGGCCGACATTGCCAAGGCGACGGGAAAGGATAGAACACTGGAGAAAGTATGCTCGTGGGTACAGAAGGGGTGGCCGGCGTCATCCCCAAGCATGGAATTCGACCCATTTTTTCGAAAACGAATAGAATTGTCATTAGAGAGGGGGTGCCTCTTGTGGGGCCAACGGGTGGTGGTTCCTACGTCCCTGCGACCGAAGGTGCTAAAGCTGCTGCACGTCAGCCACCCGGGAATCGTCCGTTCCAAGGCACTGGCCCGGAGTTATTTCTGGTGGCCCCAGCTGGACGCCGACATAGAGCATATGATTGGCACTTGTGAGGCATGTCAGGGCTCCCGACCGGAGGTAGCCCGTCTCCCGCATAGGGAATGGGACGCAGCAAGGGGACCGTGGTCCAGGGTGCACGTAGATTTTGCTGGCCCGTTCCGAGGAACCATTTTTCTCCTGGTAGTGGATGCGTACTCAAAGTGGCTGGAGGTCATTCCGGTAAAGAGCACATCCTCCGCCACTACCATTGGCCAGCTAAGGAGGGTCTTTTCCACGTTCGGTTTACCCGACACTCTGGTCAGCGATAACGCTAGCTGTTTCACGTCCGCTGAGTTCGCGGCATTCATGGAGGCAAATGCAATTCGGCACGTCACATCCGCGCCGTTTCACCCGGCCACGAATGGCCAAGTGGAACGGTTGGTGCGCACAACAAAAGATGCGCTGCGGCGCATGGGCTCGGGGGATCTAAATCACCAAGTCTGTCAATTTCTGCTAGCGTACAGAGTGACCCCCTTAGCGTCCGGATACTCGCCGGCTGAGCTGCTGATGCGGAGGAAACTGACCACCATCTTGTCCAGGTTAGACCCGACGAGGGTCGAGGACAAAGGGAAGAACATAGGTTTAGCGGTCTCGAAAGGTTTCGGCGTAGGCGATCCTGTACACTGCAGGAACTATGCCAACGCAGGCCCAGTCTGGGTGCCAGGGACGATAGTAGAACAGACGGGACCAGTGTCGTATCGGGTGGAAACGAACGCCGGTCTCCTCTGGAGGAGGCACGCTGACCAACTGCGGCACCGAGTGAGTGAGGGACCGATCAGTGGGGCTCAGCAACCGGATTCAGCGATAGGGTTCTCCCCCACCCGTTTAGCCCAAGGGAGAGACAGAGAAGGACACCAGTCCAAAGCCAGGGGGGAAAGCAGTGATCCCGACTCATATCCTTTTGACACGCCAGCTCTATCCGAGCCCGGGGAGGGGGAAAAGGAGCTTGCGGCCGCCGCTGCCGCTTCCCCCGAATTCGATTACAATTTTGATTTTGCTAGCCGGGGGGGTTTTTTGGAGTGTTCCCCCACCCATCCAAGCGAGAAGAGGGGTTTTTCGTTAGCCCCCAGTGCCCCCGGTTCTTCCCAAACAAAGCACACACCTCCCAACAAAGCCGCAGAGCCGCGGCAAGCTACTAACAAGTCATCCTCTCCGATTACAGGGCAGGAAGCCAGGGAGCAAGGAGGAGGGAGCGAAGCCGGGGCAGGGCAGCCCGCGCCGAGACCCCAGCGTGTTCGAAATAAGCCATCTTGGCTGAGAGACTTCGTCTCATCCTAGGGGGGAGGAGTGTTGTGTTCTAACAATGTATCTGAATCAATGTAACCTTGCCTACGAGTAACAATGTAACCTTCAGCTGTATCACTATAAACCCTGTAATAGGACGCGAGCTAATGACCACCAACTGGCAGCAGCGAGCGTCCAAGCTCTCTTGGTTCAAACCCATCAAAGGCCACAGCGCGGGAAGTTTCCCGCCGCTACCTACACCTGGACAAGAAGGGCGTGACCAGCCATGACGTCACGCGGGCAGTAGCCAATGGGCTATCGTGGAGCCACATTCAAATACGTTACTACCATATATATAGAGCTGTTCGTCCGCCATTACCTCATGTTCCCTCTGTCCACCATGCAATAAACCTGAGTCAACCCAGCCCTTGGCTGTTTCCTGTGTCTTGACTCTCATACACTAAAGAAATGAAATCAGATATGGGTTGAATATCAGGGAAAACTTCTTAACTGTTAGAGTAGTACGACAGTGGAACCAACTGCCTCGAGAGGTGAAGAGCACTCCAACACTGGAAGCATTCAAGAGAGGATTAGAAAGCAACCACCTGTCATATCTGCTTTGATTCAGACTCCTGAATTGAGCAAGGGGTTGGACTCAATGGCCTAAAAGGGCTCTTTCCAACTCAGTGATTCTATGGTTCTATTACATCATGACTAAAGTAGAGCAATGCAAGAAGATTATAGCCAAGGGTTTTGCTCATCCATGTACAGTCTAACTCTGAGATTCTGTCTAAGCATAAGGGAAGAAAATACTCTATTGGTAAGATCTGTTTAGAACAGGGGATTCCAACCTTTTCAAGCCAGGGGCCGGGTCACGCTCTCTCAGTTTTATGGGCCAGATGGCCATTTTGCTCTGCCTGCACGACGGGGGTGGCCATTTTGTCCCAACAGCTTCAAAGGGGTCACTATTTTGTTTCTCGAATGCCCTTGGAGGCGTGGAAGGGACATGAAATGGCTCCATGGACCGGATCCCGCCTGCAGGCCTTAGGTTGGGAACCCCTTATTTTAGAAGGTGGAGGATTCTCAAGCATTGGATGTTTTCAAACAGGGCTTAAATCCATCTGTCAAAGATCCTTAGCTGAGTTTCCCTTTGCTTCGGCAGTGGAGTAGGTCTAAATGCCCTTTGGAGAACCTTTCCAGTTTTGCAGTTGTATGATTCTGGGAGCTGAAGTGGATATGCAAATATAGCCTTCACAGAATATAAAAATACAAGTGCCATGAGCTGGTGTTTAGGAATATTCCCATGAGTCTTTCTGCCGCCTCATAAATATTTTTAAAATGCTTAATGTAGCCTTTTAAATTTGTCATTTTCCACCCCTATATCCTACAGGCAGTTTCCATTTTTTAAAAACAATAAAATGTACTTTTATTGATGAACAGCTTATTAAAATGCATTTGGTTGTACTGAATTTGTATTTTTATTGTTTCCTGCCCTGTAAAATGAAACAACTGTATTATTATTATTATTATTATTATTATTATTATTATTATTATTATTATTATTATTATTATTATTATTATTATTATTATTATTATTATTATTATTATTATTATTATTATTATTATTATTATTAGGGGGGGTATAGGACATGCTTTGGGATTCATTTCAGATCTTAATTTGTTCTGGCAATGCTTTCCTCTCCACAAAAACCCAGCTGGAAAATAAACACCCTGGGGTTAGACTTTTTAAAAAGCAAGACTGATTTGCAATCTTACCTCAGTGATTTGGCCTAATTTCGTCTCTACAGGAAAGGGCTTTTAGAATATTTCTGACTGTTCCTTTGATACCTGTGAAGACTATAAACATTGAAAGACAAAAAGGCTTTTTTTTTTGTGCATCTGGTAGAAGCTGCTGGCTTCTGCCATTTGAGGGATTACAACCAGGACTGCGGACCACTGTGCCTTAACTTCTTAGGATGGGACTATGGGGTTAACCTGAATAGGGTAAAAACGTGAAAGAGGCTCTTTTATTTCAGAGTCTTTCATGGAATACAAAAGCAGGATTCTGAAAGAGAGAATAGCAAAAATTACAGATTTGTTTTGCATGTCATATTTCATATTGTCCTCCTTTTGAGGTCTTTTATTTTACTGATGTTTGGAGAGATTTGTTGTTGTTCAGTTGCATATTTGATTCTGATCCTTTGCAACCCCATGGACCGTTGCCCTCCAAGCACCTCTGTCCTCCATCATCATACTCAGCCCACCCAGCTCTGTGCCCATTGCGTGTACAATACCATCTAGCCATCTCATTTCTGGCTGCCCTCTTCTTCTTTTGCCCTTGACCTTTCCCAGCATCAAGGCTTTCTCAAATGAATCCTCTCTTCTCATTCAATATCCAAAGTACTTTAGCTTTGTCTTTACTATTTGACCTTCTAAGGAGCAGTCAGGGTTGGTTTCTTCGATCGACCTATTTGTTCTCCTTGCTGTCCAGGGGACTCTCAAAACTCTCCTCCAACACCACATTTCAAAGTCATCTATTCTTCTGTGCTCAGCTTTCCTAATGGTCCAGCTCTCAGATCTCTCTCCTCAGTCTCATTTGTTGGGGTTTTGGACTTAGAGCAAGGGTGCCCAAACTTTTTGGGCTACGGGCTGGTCATGTGGTTCCTCCCACTGGAAGTGGAAGTAAAATGCACCTTGCAATCTGTTTTGCAACAGGATGAGATAGATTTTAGGCTGCCATTTTATCTCCTTAAACCAGGGGTGCCCAAATTATGGCCTGTGGGCTGAATATAGCCCCCGACACCAATTCATCCAGCCCACACCACCATCGTCGCTCCCGGAAGTGGAAGTAAAATGCACGCATGTCAGGTGCATTGTACTTCCACTCTCAGGAGCGACAAGAGTGGTGTGGGCCGGATGAATTGTCATCAGGGACGTATCCAGCCCACAGGCCATAGTTTGGGCACCCATGACTTAGAGGGTTTAGGAAGGATGTAAACAAACTGAAGCAGGTACAGAGAAGGGCAACAAAGATGATCAGAGGACTTTTTTTGGAATAGTAACCATGTTAGTCTGTGTTTCAGGAATATCAGAAAACAAAAACAATGCAGCACTTTAAAGACTAACTGCTATACAGTATTTTAATGTGAGCTTTCATGCATCAGGTCCACTTCATCAGATATAGGAGTGAAATTTCAAGGCATGAGCTTCTATACACCAGATACAGAGGTAAAGAGTGGTGTATTATACCACCTTCACTAACTTTCCTGTAATATTCTCTTTCACAACATGCCCCATAGAACAGGATGTGCTTACAGGTATTTGTTTTGCAACTCCCCACTTTTAAAATTGAAATGGGGACATTTAGAGCTAATCCGAACAACAAACCAGAGATCATCTACTACTGCTAGCTGTGGGAAGCTGTATTGATATGCACACTTATCTGTCATTCTGATTGATTTTACCTCTGTATCTGGTGTATGTAAACTCATGCCTTGAAATTTCACTCCTGTCTGATGAAGTGGACTGATCCATGAAAGATCACATTAAAAATATAGCAGTTAATCTTTAAACTGCTGCAGTGTTTTTGTTTTTTTGATCAGAGGGCTGGGAACCAAGCCATATGAGGACAGACTGAAGGAACTGGGAAGGTTTAGCCTCGAGAAAAAGAAAATGGGGTGGGATATGATAGCACTCTTCAAATACCTGAAAGAGAATCATAAAGAGGAAGGGAAGGATCTGTTCTCCATCATCGTAGAGTGCAGGATGCATAATAATGGGTTCAAACTAAAGTAGGCCAGATATAGGATGAATATTTGGGAAACCTTCTTAATGGTTAGAGCAGTACAACAGTGGAACCCAAACCAACTGCCTTGAGAGCTGATGAGCGCTCCAACATTGGAAGGGAGAGTTGGACAACCATCTATCAAATCTGCTTTGATTTGGATTCCTGCATTGAGCAGGGGGTTGGACTCGATGGCCTAGAGGGCCCCTTCCAACTCACTGATTCTATTATTCTATGACAGTGGTGGTGAACCTATGGCATGCGTGCCAGACGTGGCACTCAGAGCATTTTCTGTGGGCACTCATGCAGTCACCCCAGCACAGAGTTTGCCCTGCCCCTCTGCCCAACAGCCCAATGGGAGTGCTTCCTCCATCCCCCAGCATAGAGTTCACCCCACCCCTCTGCCCAGCAGCCCATTCGGAGCACTTCATCCCTTTGCCCAGCACATAGTTTGCCCCACCACTCTGCCCAGCAGCCCAATGGAAGTTTTTCCTTCCTCCCCTGTTGCTGTGTTGGCACTTTGTGATAAATAAGTGGGTTTTGGGTTGCAGCTTGGGCACTCAGCCTCTAAAAGGTTCACCATCACTATTCTATGATTTTATAATAATATCCTTTCATGTCTCAGTCAAACCCTGGACTACCAAAATGAAGCTACTTGTTGTTGGCCATAATTAAATCTCCGTCAGTGCACGTTTCTGGCAGTAATCTGCAGACCAGTAAATGAACCAGATTCTGTATCTCTCCACATTCACACAGCGTGTTGTTGTCCGCCAGCAGCCCCTACTTGAGCATGTTGGTCTTGCATTTATCTTGCACATATCCTTTCTGAGTGTATGTGTATCTTTTGATTATGATCTTGATGACAAGTTCCCTTTCTCATTTGTGTTGTCTCCTTCTGATGAACTTGAAGAGGCATGGTAACAGTGATGTGATGATGAAACTGAACTTTAAAGTCCCGTTAATGCATTCATAGGTCTGTGGATGATTGATTTCTCTTTCTCATGCACTGTTGCCTAATTTCATGTCCCCTCCCTTGTTTGAACTCGCGTTTGTAGATTCTGTAGGCCTTAATTGGGTTTAGAGCCAGAAGCTAGAGTGGGAAGATTGAATTGAAAAAATGCAAAGGAATTGGGTCCTCTCAGGTTCGCTGAAAGATGTGGACCCCAAACAACCCAAAACTGAAAGAGGTGCCTCCCTAAGGGATCCCCTAATGAAAGGAATACTAAAGTTTTCCCCATGAACATCACAATTAACATCTATAGTGAAATAGATGCAATTGTACTATGTGGTTGCAAAGACTAGAATGTTGATTTGTAAAAAGAGGTTGAATTCTTTAGCTACTGCCACATTTTGGAGTTTGTGTCAGTCGTCCCGTGTCCCCCACCCACCCACCCCCTACCCCCGTCTTGAACATCACTAGACCTGATTCGTAAGTATCCTTTAAAAAAAAAAGCCACCAAGATTTGTTGTTCAGTCACACAGTGGAGTTCAACCTTTTGCGACCGCATGGACCACTGCATGCCAGGCTCCTCTGTCATCTGCCCTCCTCTGTAGCCCGCCCAGATCTACACCCAACGGTGTCAACGATGCCATCTAGCCATCTCATCCTCTGCTGCCCCTTTCTCCTTTTGCCTTCGATCTTTCCCAATGTCAGGGGCTTCTCAAGTGAGTCCTCTCTTCTCATTTGGTGGCCAACGTACTTATTTATTTATATTTATTTATTTGTTGGATTTATATAACCGCCTTTTTCACCTAAGTGACCCAATGCGGCTAACAACATCAGTTAAAACCCATACCCAATACTAATTAAAACTAAATACTATCAACTATCTAAAAACATCCATAAAACCTCCCCAATCTCCTTTAAAAAAAGAACTTGAGCTTCATCTCAAATTTTGTATTTCCAAGGAGCAGCCAGGATTTATTGCCTTCAGGAGTGACTGATCTGATCTCCTTGCAGTCCAGGGAATGCATCTCCTCCAGCACCACATTTCAAAGGTGTCTATTCTTCTGCGCTCAGCCTCCCTTACGGTCCATCTCTCACAGCCATACATTACTCCAGGGAAGACCATTGCTTTGACTATGTGGACTTTTGTTGGCAGGGTGATGTCTCTACTTTTTATTATGGTGCCTAAGTTTCTCATAGTTTGCCTCCCAAGAGTAACGTAGGGTAAACTTTTCTTACCACTCCACTCTTTTGTTAGATCATCGTTTTCCTTTGTTATGGGGCCCGGCTGAACAAGTGGGTGCTACAGACGTACCATCCCGAGTACATGAAGAGTCCGCTGGTCTACCACCCTGGACACCGAGCTCGTGCCTGGAGATTTCTCACATACATGTTCATGCATGTGGGGTAAGCATCAGCGGCGTCTTCCACTCCCTCAGTGGTAAGTCACTACTAGAGTAGACCCATTACATCAGTCAAACTTGTATTGGTGTTGACCAAGTCAATTCCCTATGGATTTGATAGGCCTTCTCTAGTTGCAGCTTACTATTAGATTTCAGTTATTATTCGTTCATTTATTTATTTATTATTTCAATTTCTATACTGCCCACTTGGCCAAGGCCAACTCAGAGCGGTTCACAATCATCGTTGGAGGAAAATCCAAGCCGAGAGGTAAATACAGTACAGGAGTGTATAGGCTAAATATTGGTGGTAGCCTTGCAGCATGGCCTGAGCTGGAAGGAGTTACTTTTTTTGAACTACACCTTCTAGAATCTGTATTTTGGTTTTCAGTGCATTCCTATGGGAAATTTGGTTAATGTAATTTTCACTGTAAGAAACGTCCCGGACAACGCATTAATTACGTTAACCGAAGTTCTACTGTATTTTTCATCCCACGTTTCTGCCTTTATCTCCGGCCATTCCTGTAACGTGGCCTCCAGGAATTTCTCTAATGTCGGGTCCCATCCTTTGCTGGAAATGAAACACACACACACACACTCATTTCAGCTTTCTCTTGCCTTTATATATGGCCCTATCAGCCAGAGGTACTCAGGCAGGGTACCTCTATCATAAGGGACTTAGTGGTTAGCATGCTGAACTTGACAACTGGAAGGTCAGCAGTTCAAGACCCAAGTGCTGCATGACGGATTGAACTCCTGTCCTCTGACCCAGCTCCTGACAACTAGCAGTTCAAAAGCAAGAAATTGCAAGTCGATAAATAGGTACCACCTCGGTGGGAAAGGTAACCAGCATCCTGTCCACTCCAGTGTCTAGTCAAGCCTGCCACATGTCCACGGAAACATCTGCAGATGCAGACAGTACTGGCTTTTTGGCTATAAACAGAGATGAGCACTGAACCCTAGAGTTGGATACGACTGGCTTTTGAGCAAGGGCGACCTTTACCTTTACCTCTTTTCCTTCCATCCCGTTAAACCAACCTCTGTCTTTCCATCTTCTCAGGTTGGAACAGCTGGGGTTCAATGCTCTCTTGCAGCTGATGATCGGGGTGCCGCTCGAGATGGTTCATGGCATCCTTCGCATCAGCTTCCTCTACCTTGCTGGGGTGTTAGCAGGTGAGTGGGAGACGCTCAATCCCATTTCCCCACCTTTCCCCCAACCACCCCACATTCCACAGGGAGTAGAAAAATCTGCTAAGTCTTTTAGGATGTGGTTGATCTCTGTCCTCCTTTGGTGTCCCATCTCATTCCCAAGGAGCTCAAGGCAATAGATGTGTCCTCCCCTGCTTTTCCTCCGAACTACCCTGGGAAGAAAGGCTATACTGAGAACCAGTGACTGCCCCTAAGTGTCTCTGCAACAGAGTCTGCTGCTCCAGTATGGAGCGCAATCACACATGCAAAGCAAGTTGACATTGCTTTAAATCAGGGATTCCCAACCTAAGGCCCATGGGCTGGATCTGGCCCATGGCATCATTTCATGTGACCCACGCCCACCCCTCCAAGGGAATTTAAGAAACAAAACAGCCACCCCTTTGAAGTTCTTAGGACAAAATGGCCACCCCCATCGTGCAGGCAAGGCAAAATGGCCCTCCGGCCCTTGTAGGCGATTGAGAGAGCGTGACCCAGCCCCCGACTTGAAAAGGTTGGGAACCCCTGGTGTAAATGAAGCCATGCATATAATGACAGGATGCCTCATACCTACACCAGTTGACAAAATATACTGTATTGTTGGTATCGCTCCACCTAAGATCAGGAGAGAAGTAGCAGTGGACACCAAGAGAACTAAGCAAGAGAAGGACCCTCGACATCCTCTGAATGGAGATGAGTCTCAAGTTCTCTTGACTAAATCCAGGAAGAACTTTATGGCAAGAACAAACATTCTTGAGGGTACACAAGAGCAAAATCACATTAGAAGCTGGAGGAAGGAGCTCACTGGACAAGGAACATAATTAAAGGTGGATGTAGCTGAAGATCTCAACCTCCCCTACATCACTTGGAGGGCCCTGAATAAACTGAGGGTTGGAGTCCCTCAATGCAAGACCAACATTCTCAAGTGGGGCTGCTGGCAGACAACAACACACAGTTGTGTGAATCTGGAGAGATACAGAATCCGGCTCATTTGCTGGTCTACCAGTTATTACCAGAAAAATGTATCAATGAGGACTTGGGTTTGGCCAACGACAAAGCCAAGAAAGCGGCTTCATTTGGGCAGCCCAGCTTTTGACTGGGAGACAAAAAGGAGAAGATGAAGAAAGCTAGAAATAATACAACAGCTGTTATTTTTTTCACAACGGGCTTCATTAACGCATAGAGGATTCATCCTCACAAGAGGCAGTAATGGATGCTAATTTGGAATGGCTTTGAAGGAGAATTACACAAAGGCCAGCATCCGGAAGGCCACATTTCAGCACTAGTCTCAAAAGATAGACGTATGCTTATCTCCATACTAATGGGGTTGCGGTGGCTCACTGGTTAAGAAGCTCTCCTTGTTAGCTGGAAGGCCGGCAAGTTGGCAGTTCAAGACCCGGGTACTGCATGATGGAATGTGCACAAGATAATTATTATTATCCATAGTAGTTTCTGGGACCACAAGCGAGTACTTCCTGGCCATTGTAGGAACAGATCTCTGACCCAAGGGGGCATCCGGCTTGGTGGAACATGGGCTTCTTCATGTTTTTAAGTTTATAGTAGGATTTGGTGGAAGAGGCCACAGTGGCTTAGTGGTTGAGAAACTGAGCTTGATGACCAGAAGGTCAGCAGTTCGATACCCGGGTACTGCATGATGTAATGAGCACCCATCTCTGTCCCAGCTCCTGCCAACCTAGCAGTTCAAAAGCAAGAAATTGCAAGTAGATAAATAGGTACCATTTGAGTGGGAAAGGTAAGTGTTCTAGTCATGCCTGCCACGTGACAACAGAAACATCTGTAGACTCAGAGAGCATTGACCTTTACTAGAATTGGGCAAACTACACAGCCTATGGCTGCAAGTGACTCCTGATTCCCCAAATACAGCTCCCCAGTACCAACACACACCTCAAATGTCTTTTTTAAAAAAGTATTTTGTGTGTGTTTGTGTGTGTGTGTGTTTTTTTTTTTTTAACCAGTGAGAAAATTAGGGTTGATCACAGGGGCAGGTTAAGTTGCAGTCCTTCTGGTTTCGTGGGTTGGGGTGAATGCAACCCCCAATGTCTAGAGCAGTGGTGGCAAACCTATGGCACACATATCAGAGAGGGCACTCTTAGCCCTCTCTGTTGGCACACATGCCATCGCTTCCTCCCTCCCCCCAGCAAAGAGTTCACCCTGCCCCTCTGCCCAGCAGCCCGATGGAGTGGTTCCTCCTTCCCCCAGCACAGAGTTCACCCTGCTCTTCTACCCAAAAGCCCAATGGGAGTGCTTCCTCCCACCTCCCAGCATAGAGTTTGCCCCGTCCCTCTGCCCAGCAGCCCAATGGGAGTGCTTTCTCCTTCCCCCCAGCTGTGCTGACCCACCCGGGCAGGCACGGTCACTGCACAGTGGCACTACACAGAGAGTCTTGTTCGGGGATAGTCCAGATACCAAAGTCCAAGAGGCAAGCCAAGGTCTGTTTACCGGTAGTCCGAGTCAGTAGTCTAATCCAAAGGGTGTCCAGGGGTGTTGTCAGGGTTGGCAGAGAAGTCTGGGTCATGGCAGGCAGTCTGGAGTCAAGCAGGATATCAGTCATCATACAGATGCTGGCAGGCTGTTAGAAGCTTGCTTATAAGCCTCCCAGCTAAGCAGTATCAGCTGGGAGCCTTCTTTGGTGCTTTGCTCAAGCCTGCCTGCATCTTGGGTGTAGCTCCTTTCTGGACCTCTCCCTGACTGAGGGCTGATCACTGTCAGAGCCAGGCTCCTGATCTGACAGGTCAGCTGCCGGGGGAAACAGACTTGGGTCAGGCACAGGCTGAGGTCCCTGGCTCAGGGCATTCTCAGGCTCAGGTGCAGGCAGAACCAGACAGGGCATAGGGAGTGCTCCCTGATCCAGCTCATCTTCGGAGGAGGGCTGGATCACAACACCAGCACAGAGTTCGTCCTGCTCCTGTGTTTGGGCATTTGGTCTCTAAAAGGTTCACTATCACTGGTCTAGAGGTTGCTGACACTCCATCATCTCTCAGTTTTACTACTCTTGGAGGTGGAGGAACTGAGAGCACAAGACAGACCCCTTCCAAGTTATAAAGCAAAGCACAACAATTACACGTCTGTACCACCCCATAGCACTTGACTTAGTGCACTCTCTGGGTGGTTCACAAGTTCATTAGCATTTTGTCCCCAACGTGCTGGGTACCCATTTTACCGACCTGGGAAGGATGGAAGGTTGAGTCAACCTCTACCTGCTAAGGACAAGGGTTTTTAACAGATGGACTGAGCTTCTATCTAATGTTTAATTTTGATTAGCATTGTTTTAATTAACAGGCACAGAAATTGTTTTTTTTTTTAATTGAAATGTGTTTTAATGTTACAGCGGGGATTGCATTATGGTTTTATGGCAATAACTTTGCCATATATATAGTAATACCTCATACAAAGTCCGCTTCATACAACATCGAATTCATACAACATCGCCTAATTTCTTGAAAAACGTTACCTCATACAAAGTCGCTCGACTTTGTATGAGGCATTCAGTTTTTCCCAGATTGCATTGTGCCTGGGCAGTATAAAAGACAGGACACATGTGTGCACTGCTCTTGTGGGTTTTGCACAAGGCAAAGAGTCTTTAGGAGTGGTTTGGAGCATGATTTTGGATTGTTTTGAATTTTTCATCAGAATTTTTAGAAGCATTCCTGGGATTTTTGCAGCATTCTTCAGGTTCTTGGACAATCAGGGTTGTTTGACATGTTTTTGTAATGTATTTAGCCTTTAGACAATGTTTTCTTAAAGTTCTGTCAGTTTCCTGCCTGTTTCCTTGACTTTGCCCTGAAGTCTGTGCTGTTACAGTACAATGTATCCCTATGGAAACGACGTTGTACGAGGCATACATACACATGTATACACATACATACACACACACACAGACACACACACACACACACATGTCTGTGTGTGTGTCTGTGTGTCTTAACCACTAAGCCACAGAGGCCATAATAAACTGGGTCACATCATTTTTATCTCCTACTAGCATATTTTGCCTGGTGGTGCGGGGCTTTTTAAAATTGTGTTGGATAGTAAAGGGTTTGGGGTTTTTTTCTTGAACAAATGGTGCCGGGCTGTTTTAAATGGTGTTGAAAGGTTTTGTGAATTTGTGGCTTCGTGGCGCTGCATGGACTTGCACTCCCAGTGTGTTGTTAATTTTTATTTTTTGCGCGCCCCCTTCCTCAGTGCCAGGCTTATTAAAATGGTTTTGGAAGGGTTTTGTTTTATTTTTATGCAAATGAGGTTAGTTTTTAATTGTGGTTTTTTAATTTTTTATTTTTACGCATGGGTTGTTAGAAACTGTGATTTTTTATTTTGGTTTTTGGTTTTTCAAAAGAGGAAAGGATGATATAATTTTTTATAATTATTGCATTTAACCAAATAATGTGTTACTATGTGTATTTTTTAAATAGTTGTGCCTTGGATACTAATTTTTAAAATGTGTAAGAATATGTTTTTTTTAATCAATGTTTCCATACTGTGTTTAGATTTTTTTTTGTTTTTTTAGGTGAAAACTTATTTCTTTTTTTAAAAATTTTTTTGTGATTAGTGTGAATATTTTTGAATGATTTGATAACTTATTTCATTAATTTGGGAAGTATTTATTATTTTGAATATTTTTGAATGTTTTTTCTCTTGTGGTCACTGGGTGGGGCTGGTGAGTTTTTCTTCTACTCTACAATTTTTCTCTACTGTCCTCTGGGTGTCGCGTCTTCTTCCGGTAAGTATTTTCTTTATTTTCTCAGTTTAGTTCCGGTCGTCATGGAGTGAAGATGTCGCCTGGTAAGCTCTCTGGTTTTATTTTATTTTTAAAAAAAATTTGGGGGGGGGGGTTGTTTTGGGTTTTGGGGTGGGGGTGGGGGTCTGTGTGATGTTTTTGTGTTTCCTTTTTGGAAGTTTTTGTGTTTCTTTTTTGTATTTTTTATTTTTGGTTTTTAGTATTTTTGACTGTTTTTGGATTGTGTTTTTGGATGTTTTTGTGTTTACTTTTTTAGGGGGGGTTCTTTCTTTTCCACGGGCCATGCTCGAAAGGAAAGGGCGTGGGCGTGGGGCTTTCTTTTCCACAGGCCATGCTCGATGCCTGGCCCGTGGAAAGGAAAGGGGGTGGGGGAGGGCTTTCTTTTCCGCAGGCCACGCTCATGGTGCGCAGGACGCTGGGGCTTGTAGTTTGGCGTGCACGATTTTGGTTAGTGCAGCGGGTTTTTCCCTGTGGCTTATTTTTGATTGGCCGCGGCACATTTCTGAACATTCCTTTTGCTCGCGCCACTCAGCCTGTTTGGCTTTGGTGCTGCGCAGCGCAAGGAACGTTGGGAATTGAAGTTCCCTTTTTTTGTTTGCGTCCGGGGGCTCCTGCCCCACTGGCGCAAATTTCAACCCGACAGTTACCTGCGAACCGGGTTCGGGTGAGTGAACGGAGGTCCATTACGGGCTAGTAGGGCCTGGCTAAACATCCTTTGTCACATTCCAACTGTTAATGCACCATTTTATAGGTATAGATTCATTTCATTTCCCTTCTTCAGAAAGACTTGGGCAGCCCTTGATGAGTAATGAGTGATAGTGGATACATCTACCTCCCTCTAAATCAGGGATTCTCAACCTGTAGCCCTGGGTCAGATGTGGCCCATGGCACCATTTCATGTGCCCCCCCCCTACTGTCTCCACCACACTTGGAAGTGCCATGTGGTGGAGGAAGGACAAAATGGTTTTCTGGTCGTCCCCAAAACTGTCTGAGGGAGCGTGACCTGGCTTCCGGCTTAAAAAGGTTGAGAACTCCTGCTCTAAATGACCTGCTTTCCCACCTCTTCTGAATCTAGCCAAGGTCGTTGAACTTTATTCTTCCTATTTCCCTACACACACACACACACACACATATACACACACACACATGGCAGGCATAACTAGACGCCGGAGCACACGGAGCACTGTTACCTTTCCTGCTGAAGCAGTACCTATTTATCTCCTTGCAATTTCAATCAAACTGCTAGGTTATTGCTCACTGATTCTCTTGTAAGGTTCAGCATGACTCGTTCCCATGGGGGCGTCAACCAAGGATTTCATGGGGAAGAGCGGGGAGACAAGGAGAGGCCATTGTCCTTCTAAATTATCAGTCTCCAGAGCCCCAGTTGCTGGTGAGCAGGTTTTCCTGAGCCTCTAGACATTTACAACAGCTGCTTCATTCCGCCTTTCCCCAGCTCCATATTTTTGGAGAAGCGGAGTGGGGTGAAATGGAGGGCAAACAATTCCTCAGCAAATCTCACACATACACACCCCTTTTTCTCCCTCAAGCTGCTGTCTCAGCAAAATGTTGAGTGGGAAAAGAGAAACTAAGAGACAGAGAGAAGCAGTGATAATCTGGTAGTTTCCATCTGCAGATGCTGGGAAGAGAATTTCATCTCCCCCCCCCCCCCAGCTATATTTAGAAACTATCTTTAAACTCCAGAAGGCAATTTGAAGTCTGGCCAGGTTATCCTGCTATGGCAATAGAGTAGACCAAACTGCCAGCGACTCAACATCAATCATCAGACATGGTTAGCTAACTTGACCACCATGAGGACTAGCATCCTTGGGTGGCGAAGTCTACAGGAAAGGGTGATGTTCCCCAAGTGGATTAAATCCCACGTGGATCCATCTTGATGGAGGGCAGCAGCTTCATCCATCCTGAACAGGGGCTGAGGAGGACTTTGTGTGCCAAAAGGAATCAAGACCAGAAAGTGACTCGCAGAACTGGATCAATAATATGGGTGTCATGCTGCAATGCGGAAGGCAAATGGAAGGCCACTACATTATATGTTTCCCAGGACAATCTTCAAGGTTGATCACCATGAGGATAGCCAATATTCGGAATCAGATACAGCACAAGAAAAAGAAGGCTATATGGACCTCCTGGGATGCTTTTGACTCACCCCAAATATCCGATAACTTCCCAGCCCCAGAAATTGGGAGTAAAATGCACTTTTTTCTGCTTGTGAGAGTCCCAAGGAATAGTGGCTTTGTGGTTATGACGCTGAGCCTGATAGCTAGAAGGTCAGCATCCCAGCAGTTCGAGACCCATGTATTGTGTGACAGAGTGAGCTCCCATTTGTGTCCCAGCTCCTGCCAACCGCGAAATTTGAAAGCAAGAAATTGCAAGTAGATGAATAGGTGAGAAAGGTAATAGCGTTCCATCTGCTCTGGCATCTAGTCATGCCTGCCATATGATCATGGAAATGTCTGCAGATGCAGACAGTGCTGACTCTTTGGCAGCAAACAGAGATGACCACCAACCCATAAGAGTCAGACACAACTGGTCTTTGAGCAAAGGAGACATTTACCTTTTTCACAGCTTCACCACAAACAAACAAACATGGGAATGAAAGGCCCTTTATCCATCCACTTCCTGCTGCAGTGGTTTTCACTTTCTTTTCTTGATTTTGCATTTCTGGAGGCGATGCATCTTTTGGTGGCTGTAGGGGCAACACTTTCTATGCCTTGTTTCAGAGTCCACATAGAATCTCTTTTTATTAATACACGTGACACTGTTTTCTCTCCCTAAATTAAAATTGTGTGTCAGGTTTCCACTGTCTAAACGACAGCCAATATAATTCAAATCTTGAAAATGTTACCCAGAATCTCCAGTTGGGATTTCGGGAAATGTAGTCAAAAAAGGAAGGATTCCCAAACCATTCGGTGTTTCCCGACCTTTGGTTTTTTGGACTTCAATTCCCAGAAGCCTAAGCCAATTCCCTGAAGCATTGATCAGCCAGTTTACTGACTGAGGCTTCTGGGAATTGAAGTCCACCAGTCTTCCGCGGAACATATTTTGGGAAACGCTACCTGGTTTTTATTTAAATGCCACTTGTCTTGTTTAAAATAAGAGTGGTTAACATGCCATCAGGAGCCTTGTTAGCTGGAAGACTGGCAAGTCGGCAGTTTGAGACCCAGGTACTGCATGATGGATTGAGCGCCTGTCTCTGTCCCAACTCTTGGGAACATAAAAGGAGCCTCATTTGGGCGTTCCACACAAAAAACCCTTTCAACCCAAAATAATTTCTGACACAAAATTATTATTAGGGGGGAGATGCATGTGGAACCCCCATCATCCTCCTATCATCATCCTCTGCCTACTAAAAAAAATGGTTTCCCCATGACTAATAGATAAATAAAAAGAAATAAAATAAATGCCGTTGCTAAAAACCCGTAGGATTAGCACTACATACTGTAAATATGCATATCACACAATGTTTAATTTAAAAAACCACTGCTTTTCAAACTGAAATTGGATTTCATGCTGATTCTAGACTGGTTTGTATTCTTTTCCCAATTTTGGTGCTCTTTGTAGCTTCTGGAGGAGATAAGCACCATCAAAACCTGTCCAAGGTGGGTCCCCCCCCCCTTTTAAAATAATGTTCCCTCATCACCAAGGAATCATAGAGTGGTGTTTTCACCATGACTCATTTTGTAGCATAAATTGCTTGCAGATATGAGGAATGGAATTTTGCCTTCCTTCCCCCACCAATACCCAAGGGGATTCTTTTTCCAACATGTTGCTTCCTTTGACATCTGCGCCTTGTCATTTCAAAATAAAACAATATTCCCTATCCTAGCATTTGGCATTTTGTTTCATTTAAATGCAAATGTATGCAAGTCTTAACCGATTAAGACGCCGGCAATCAGTTGATTTACAATTTCACGGCTCGGGTGACATGTGGAGGCCCCGGTTTCTGCTCTGGATTTTGGCCTGAACTTTAAAACGGCTTATCTTATGTGTTGAGTCTGTTTGGCGGATAGGTTTCAGCCCCTTTGGGCAGTCTTCTGTAAAGTTCAAGTACATCTTGGAATGGATTCAGGACCCCACAAGATGTGGGGTCCCTAATCCTCCCTTTGTGAAATACCTGTTCTCTGTTTAGATTCTGGCTCTTATGGCTGATCTAGGTGGCATATTAAATGTATAGTTTGATGAATTGTTCTGTACCCATAAATATCAACATCAAGGAGGCTTGGTCAAGCTCTTTTCCCTTGTTGTGTTCCTGACAACTGTGGTTCCTCTAATCCAGGGGGTCTCAACCTTTTAAAGCCAGGGGCCGGATCACACTCCCTCACACTGTTGACGGGCCGGACTGATGTGTCCCATGGTGCAAAGGTAACTTAGACCTTTACCATTTCTTCTTCTCATCTCTGTCCTCTTGTCTCCCTGCAGGTTCTCTGACCGTCTCCATCACAGACATGAGAGCACCTTTGGTTGGAGGTTCTGGAGGTGTCTATGCTCTTTGTTCTGCTCACCTGGCCAACGTTGTTATGGTGAGAGTTGGTGGAACGGACTCTGAACTGAAGATGGAACTGGATTCTAGCCAGTCCTTCATGACTTTAAAATAAATGATGTTATAGTGTAGAAAAACAGGTTACAGAAACAAAAAGATTTCTTAGGCAAATGAAGCATCTTCAGTTCAGAAAGCACATTAAAACAATAAAAACCTTACTAAGTTTGGAAGCCCTAAAGAGCTTCACCCTCTAGTTTAAAAGACTACGTGATTGCTGAGTTCGAAGAACCCCCAAAGAACTACTTACGAAACGTGGCGAAAAGAGACCATCCTTTCTCTCCCCCTTCCCTTTATCTCCTCAGACAAATCCCCATCTTCAGCCCTTCCTCTGAAGGATTCCAGCTAATCACTACACAGTACTCCATGTCCATCAAAACGTAGGTTTCATTTCTCCACAGAAGACAAGATTTTTTTTGTCTATCACACAATTCTTCCCCAGTAACAACTTGAAGACCACATAACTCCTCCCCTTCAGAGAACAACTCTCAGAAATCTCCATTACTGATTTAAAAAATACAAGCCTGCATTTCTATTCCCTTACAGAATTAACTTGACGGCAGCTTCTGCTTGTTATCCCCAGACAGTGCGAGAGAGGTGGAGATGGGAAAGGAGGGTGAGGAAGAGGACATGGGGGAAAATTCATTGGTCTCCCCATAGAAGTAGAACAACTTTTGTCTTATTTCTCTGTCATAGAATTGGACAGGGATGCGTTGCCCATATAAGCTGCTCCGTATGGTGTTAGCGTTGGTATGCAGTAAGTATATACTTCTTTCATTTTGTTATTTCAGGGTAGTGGTGGGGAAATCTCACACTCTGACTCTGACTCTCTTGGGGTCCAAATCTATGGGGTTCTTCAGATGGATGTGCCCATTTCTCTGTTGTTGAGTGGTTTTCTGTTTTCATGGTGGTATTTTCCTATTTGATGAGGTTTGATGTGCCCCACCTAAGAATCAGCTGATGTCAGGAATAGCTTCAAGATCCAATATGCCGGTATGCCTTGACTTGATGTCTACCAGGCATAGCTTGTTGTGCTTAGAGGTGTTCCTCCAGCTGACCTAATAGGAATTGCTATTGCTTTAGGGCAGTGGTTCCCAACCTAAGGCCCGCAGGCTGTATCCGGCCCACAGTGCCAGTTCATGTGCCTCCCCAATGGCATTTGAGAAACAAAATGGCCACCCCCATCGTGCAGACAGGTCAAAATGTCCATCCGGCCCTCAAAGCTGACTGAGAGAGCATGACCCAGCCCCCAGCTTGAAAAGGTTGGGAACCCCTGCTTTAGGGCACTGCTTCCCAAACATTGTTCCTTGGACTTCAATTCCCCCCAAAGCACTGATCAGCCAATGTACTGACCTAGGACTTCTGGGAATTGAAGTCCAAGAACCAAAGGTTGGTAAACACTGCTTTAGGGAATAAAACAACGAACATGCAAATGGCTGTTGGACAGATTAAACAAAGTAGGTAATTTTCCTAGTTGTGATGCTCACGCTGTGTATTCTGTTTTTTTTCCTCTCTCTCTCTCCAACCATAGTGAGCTCCGAGGTTGGTCGGGCTGTATGGCTGAGGTTCTCACCCCCGCTGCCCTCCTCTGGCCCCCAGCCCAGCTTCATGGCCCACCTGGCAGGGGCAATCGTGGGCATCAGCATGGGCTTGACCATCCTCCGCAGCTATGAGGAGAACCTGCAGGATCAGTGTGGTTGGTGGGTGGTGCTTCTCTCCTATGCCACTTTCTTGGTCTTTGCTGTTTTCTGGAACATCTTCGCCTACGACCTCCTGGGCGCACAGATCCCACCTCCCCCTTAGCATCTCTGCATAGCCCCAGTTCTCTCTGCAAACGCCTACCCTGGAAGTGCCAAACCTTTGCAGATGGCACTGGGGAGGGAGGGGGCGGGCTGGCCGGGACCAGCACGCACAAGCGCAGGAGCCCGGCCTGTGCACCGCATGCAGTGTCTCAGAAACGCCGTTTCCGCCGGATGCCAAAAAAAGAAAAGAAAAACGAAATCAGTAGTCCTGTAGAAAAGCAGGATTGCCATGCGGAACAGTTGACAGCCCAGGAATGAACAAACCAACCCCCTTTCCCAACTCCTGTCCCTCAAAATTCATTTTTCATCAAATAACACCTCCAGAAGGAGGGTCCTCAGCTCCTGGAAACAAACAAGAAAATGTCTTAGAAGTATTCACAGAGAGATTCCTTTGTAAACATGAAGATTTATAGCTCATGAGGTTGGAGAAATAGAAAAAAAAAGGTTGGGTTGTTACCCCTTTATCCTATCTTTCCTACACTCCTGGTGGCCTCTAACCCCAGCGTGCAGATTTTGAACCTGCTTAACAATCTCCATGATAGTGCTGCTTCAGATGCCTTCAAAACTTTCCTTCTTCTCTTGAATGAATTGTTGTTCTTTCTTTGTATCCCTGTAATTTTTTGCTCCGTTTCTTGTATCCCAACTTTGTCTTTCCGTTGGTAGTTTACTAGCAGGCGGTGGGTTTGGTAGCATCTGTGTTTCTGTTTCTAAAGTTTAGGGATTTCTCAAGGGTGAGTGAGGTCATGGCTCTTGACCTGGACGTCCTTCATCTTCATGTATTTTGGAGGTTACTTGGTTTTCCTTTGTAGACAAAGAAGAAACATAAATTTGCCTGTATTGAAAGGCTTGGCTTTTTCCCATTTCTCAGTAGAAAACCTCTTCCTTTGCATGCCACAGACCACCAGGTTGGTCACCAGCATCTCCCTGCGAAAACCCTGGAGAGAATAATGAGGTCGATCAGGGTTCCTCAAACTTGGGTCTCCAGGTGTTCTTGGACTTCAATTCTCAGAACTCCGAGTCTGATCAGGGCTTCTGGGAATTGTAGCCGAAGAACATCTGGAGAGCCATATTTGAGGAACCCTGACCTAGATGGACCAATGGTGTAATTTAATATAAGGCAGCTTTCCATTTCCGTTCATCTGCAAGATTTACTTGAGTCATAAAACAGGGTCCCAGATGTAAAGTCAATTCCAAAGATCTCTTATGGAGTCAACATGGTTGAGAAGCTAACTTCCTGCTTCTACCACTTCTCTGTTGCTTCCTCATGTAGGTGTCGCTGAGGTGCTCATCGAAAGCTTGTTCCTGATGGAAGGGTGGCTGAGCATTCAGTGTTATGCAGGGCTCAAATGAGTTCAGACATTGATTTCTAGAACAGGGTGAAGTCATGATCAGGGTTGGTTAGCTTTCAATTCTCAGTTGGTCAGTGTGGAGTAAGCCTACAAGGAGTGGTTAGAAATGCTTGAAGTGTGTTTTGCTGGACAATCCTGTCCCTCTTATGGGCTCTGTGGCTTAGTTTAAACCATCACGCACAATACGAAGGCAGAAGTTAGGGTTAGGGTTCCCAACCTTTTGAAGCTGGGGGCCAGGTCACGCTCTCTGTCAGTTTTGAGGGCTGGATGGCCATTTTGACCTGCCTGCAAGATGAGGGCAGCCATTTTGTCAGAACAACTTCAAAGGGGTGGCCATTTTGTTTCTCAAATGCCTTTGGAGTGGTGGGGGCCACATGAAATGGTGCCATGGGCTGGATCCGGCCCACTGACTTTAGGTTGGGAGCCCCTGAGTTAGAGGGATCCATTCAAAGAGGGATTTCTCGCACAACTTCAAAACAAAAGTTCTGCCTTTCTGGTGAACCTCTGACATTCTTGATGCAAAACCAGAGCTACACTCCCAAAGACAGGCCCTTCAAGATAGCCTGTGTAACATAGTCTTGGTCTAGATGATCTTCAAGGGCTGTGTCTTGGTTGTAGACTTGAGACATTTGTTGCCTCAGACAAACCTAGGCTTTACTTCCTCAACTTCATACGCAGAGGCAGACTGGTTTGGTCTTACGTTAATGTCAGTAAAAGGATAGCATCCTTCACCCTACTGGTTGGCCCAGGAGAAATTGTGTGATGGGCTGAGATATGTTCTCCAGCTGCAGAACAACTGGAGGATCCCAGAAGAACTGGGGAGCATGTGTCTCTCTCAGAATCTGTAACTTTATGTAGTTGAGGTACTTTTATGACGTTCCAGCTAGGAACTTCATATAAACAGAATAAGTAGGTTCGACAGAAACTTGTCATCATTGGGGAAACGTGCCAGAGCTTGGGAAAGGTATGCCTTCAGACTACTGGTTTTAGCAACCTTCATCCAGCCTTCTCAAGGGGAGGTAGACCTTTCCCAGCTCTGTTGTCAACCAGCAGCCATCTCATGACCAGTTGGCGGAGCCCATTGGCTTGCTTCATCATCAGATTTGGCAAGGGTTTCTGGGTGTTTCAGTTCCTAAACTGGCCGCCCAACAAGCGCACAATCCTGTTCTACCGCAAAAGAGGTATGTTTGAGAAGAATGGACAAGCATCTGTCAGTTCTACTTTGATTTGTATTCCTGCATTGAACAGAGGGTCGGACTCAATGGCCCAAAACAGGGGTTCCCAACCGTTTCAAGCCAGGGGCCGGGTCACACTCTCTGTCAGCTTTGAGAGCCGAACGGCCATTTTGCACTGCCTACACAATGGGGGTGGCCATTTTGTCCCAACAGCTTCAAAGGGGAAACCGCTTTGTTTCTCGGATGCCCTTGGAGGGGCGCGGGGGGGGGACATGAAACGGCACCATGGGCTTTATCCGGCCCACAGGTCTTACGTTGGGAACCCCTGGCCTAAAAGGCCTCTTCCAGATCAGTGATTCTATGATTTGGGCAGAGGGGTTTGGTTTGGATTGTTACTTTCCCTGCATCTTGGGGCTCAGTTGAGTTTGTTTCTGCCATGGCTTTATAGAACAACAATCCTGGCCCGCCTTGCCTGTACCATATTACTGGAGAACCCTTGACCTGTCTACGAAGAAGTACTGCTTTCCGTCAAGTGGGACAGGGCCCAATCGTTTGTCATTGGGAAGAACCGAAGATGGTGGTTGAGGGAGTGAAACGGAGTTTTCTCAAACTAAATGCACTACTCAGATCTGAAATATGGGGGGGGGGGGCAGAAGTATGAATAAATATTTTGCACACCTTTTCTGTTTTCTTGGTTGTCATAATTTCCAGGACTGGCCCCAAAAACACTACAGTTCATCCACCCCAAGTGCCAGCTTTCGGACAATGCTGCATGTTCTGGAAATAGCCTCTGTGTACTGGCAGCCCGCTTCCTCCTTTTCAGTTACCTCTTCATTATATCCTTCTCCATTCTTTTCTCTTCTTCCTATTCATTCTTCTCCTCTTCATTCTCCTCCTCCTCCACCTCTTCATTCTCCTCTTCCTCCTCCTTCTACTCATTCGTTTACCTCTTCATTCTCATCCTTCTCCATTCTTTTCTCCTCCTCCTATTCATTCGTATGAATTGGAATATCTAGGTGATTTGGAGTCACCATTAGAAGCTCTGTGGGTAAGAGAGTAGCAGACCACAAGGATGGTCTAACAGTAGGCATATACTATCGGCCTCTGACCCAAACTCCCGAGGGAGACTGGCAGTTGGAGAATGTTGTAAAGGAGGCATCCAAGAAGGGAAGCCTGGTTATAATGGGGGACTTCAATTACCCTCACATAGACTGGGTGAACTGTTGTTCAGCACATGATAAAGAGATAAAGTTCCTAGATATGCTAAATGATTGTTCCCTGGGACAGATGGTTGAAGACCCAACTAGAGGTACAAGAATCCTTGACTTGATCCTGAGTAATACTCAGGATCTGGTGCAAGATGTTAATGTGACTGATCCAATAGGGAACAGTGACCACAACTCAATTATGTTTAACTTGATCATAGACCGCAAGTCACTGATAAAATCTAACACAGAGACCTTAAATTTTCAAAAAGGAAATTTCCCAAAGATGAGGAAACTAGTAAAAAAGAAACTGAAAGGGAAAATTGAGAGAATCCAAACACTCCAAGAGGCATGGAGGCTGTTTACAAAAACAATAACAGAGGCCCAATTGGAATGCATACCCAAAAGGAAAAAGGCCACTGCCAGGTCCAAGAGGACTCCGATGTGGCTTACAGGAGCTGTTCGGGAAGTGATCAAAAGCAAGAAAAGCTCATTTAGAAGATGGAAGGCTTGTCCGAATGAGGACAGCAGGCAGAAACATAAATTCTGGCAGAACAAATGCAAGGCAACAATCAGGAAAGCAAAGCAAGACTTTGAGGAGCGTATAGCTAAAAACACTCAGAGAAATAACAAAGACTTCTTTAAGTACATTAGAAGTAAGAACCCAACTAGGAAGGCCATTGGACCATTAGACGACGATGGAAGGCAAGGGGTTATTAAAGAGGAAACAGAGATTGCAGAGAGACTCAATGAATTCTTTGCTTCAGTATTCACTGAAGAAGACAGAGACCACATGCCCAAAACAGAACCTATCTTTGTAGGGAGGGAAACCGAAGAATTAAGCCAGATAGAAATAACCAGGGAGGGGTCCTTGCATGTCTTGTTAAACTAAACACTAACAAATCACCAGGACCAGATGGCATCCATCCACGAGTTCTCAGGGAACTTAAAGATGAAATTGCTGATCTCCTAGCCAAAATATATAATCTTTCCCTCAAATCAGGCTTTGTGCCTGATGACTGGAAGGTAGCAAATGTAACACCAATTTTCAAAAAAGGATCCAGGGGTGATCCAAGAAATTACCGACCTGTCAGTTTGACATGTGTCCCAGGTAAAGTGATGGAAACCATCCTAAAAGATAGAATTAATAGGCACATAGAAGAGAAGGCGCTGCTAAAGGAGAGCCAACATGGCTTTTGCAAAGGCAAATCATGCCTCACTAATCTGTTGGAATTTTTTGAGAGTGTCAACAAGCATGTGGATAAGGGGGATCCAGTTGACATTGTTTATCTGGACTTTCAGAAGGCTTTTGACAAGGTCCCACACCAAAGGCTCTTGAATAAACTTACCAGTCATGGAATAAAGGGACAGGTCTTGTCCTGAATCAGCAACTGGCTAAGGGACAGGAAACAGAGGGTAGCACTCAATGGACACTTCTCCAAGTGGAGGGAAGTAAAGAGTGGGGTCCCCCAAGGTTCAGTACTGGGACCTCTGCTTTTCAACCTCTTCATAAATGATCTAGAGGTAGGAGTAAAAAGCAAGATAGCCAAATTTGCTGACGACACTAAATTATACAGGGTAGTGAAAACTGTGAGAGATTGTGAGGAGCTCCAGAGGGATCTCTTGACACTGGGGGAGTGGGCAAAACAGTTGCAAATGAGCTTCAACATTAGTAAATGCAGAGTGATGCATGTTGGGGCAAAGAACCCCAATTACATTTATCAACTGATGGGGTCTGAACTCTTTGCGACAAACCAGGAAAGGGACCTTGGTGTCCTGGTGGACAGCTCAATGAAGGTGTCAACCCAGTGTGCCTCAGCAGTGAAAAAAGCAAACTCAATGCTAGGGATCATTAGGAAGGGTATAGAAAATAAGTCAGCAAGTGTCATTTTGCCTCTTTATAAATCTATGGTGAGGCCCCATCTGGAATACTGTGTACTGTTCTGGTCACCATACCTCCAGAAGGATATTATGGAGCTGGAAAAAGTGCAGAGGAGGGCAACCAGAATGATTAGGGGACTGGAACACCTTCCTTACCATCTGAGGCTGCAACGGTTGGGCCTCTTCACTCTTGAACGACGACGTCTAAGAGGTGACCTGATTGAAGTTTATAAAATCATGCACGGTGTGGACAAAGTAGATAAGGAAAAACTGTTTTCCCTATCGCATAACACTAGAACTAGGGGACACTCCATGAAACTTTTGGGTACTAGTTCTCAAACAAATAAGAGAAAGTACTTTTGCACCCAGAGAATTACTGGTCTATGGAACTCCCTGCCAGAAGAAGTGGTGACAGCTGTCAGTCTTGACAGCTTTAAGAAAGGATTAGACAAGTTCGTCAAGGACAAGGGTATCAATGGCTATAATTATGGATACTTAAGGACAACCTCCGGGTTGGAGAGATAGGCAGGATATCTCTCAATGCCATTTCCAGGGAATCCTAAGCAGGTGAAGGCATCTGCTTGGGAATACCCTGAAGGAAATGGTGAGCCACTGTGTGAGACAGAATGCTGGACTGAATGGGCTGTGGCCTGTTCCAGCAAGGCTGTTCTTATTCCTCTCCTTTTCATTCTCTTCCATCCCCTTTTCTCCTCCTCCACTTCCTCCACCTCTTCATTCTTCTTCTCTTCCTTTTCCTCCTCCTCTATTCTTCTCTTCATTCTCCTCCTCCTCCTCTTCATTCTTCTCTCCATTCGCCTCCTACTACTCTTCTTCTTCCATGTCCGGATTAAACTTTGAACTTGCCAAAATGAAGACCCCCTTTCTTGGCTTTGTCATTGGCCAACATTTGCCTCCCATCCAAACTTTAATGGCGCTGTCCTGGGTGCTGATCCCATTTGTTCAAATATTGCTCAATCAGTTTCGGTAATCCCTGTAAAGTGTGGTCTAAAACCCAGACCGGATGCCTCAGTGCCCCCCAAAACTCGCATCGCTAACCTCTTCTGCAAGATCTTCTGTCTTTTTGCTTCTCACCCTTCTTCCATGGCCTCAGCAGCGCCACAGATGCTACTTCCACCTCTGCAGGTAATTTAATTAGAGTTCTGTTTGCTCCTATAGCCTGAGGACGTTTGGGAGGAAGCACTGCATGGATACGTCTGTGGGCGTCAGAGCCCACTGTTCCATATGGATGATGATATTTCTCATCATCTTTCGTATGGAGACTCTTAACATACACATTGGTTTGTCTTCAGCTACCTTTAAATTGGATTATTTTTACAATTCATAATGTTATTGCATCAAAGATTTGCACCATCTGCCGATTGATGGCTGAGATTTTTCACTGGGGTTTGAAAAATTATGGACGAAACTGTATTAAGATGTGTGAGAGAGCTTTAAAATAGGATGCTTGTGAGTAAATAGTAAAAAGCCGTGGAAATCGAGACAGTGAAAAATAACAATAGCAAAATAAACTGTCTGTTTATCTAAGGCTTTGTCATCTTACTGTCAAGTGCAGCTGCCAAATAGATAGAATAAAGAGATTGTCAACATTTGGAAAAATAATACTGCACAACAATGATTTTGCTACTGGCAATAACTCCTATGATTTACATATTGAGTATGCTGATTCCAAATCTGAACTCAGAATTTGCCTATTACGTACAGATTTTAAGGCGTGCTATATTCATGTGGATTCACAGAGACTTGGACTTCTGGGAATTGAAGTCCAAGAATACCTGGAGTGCCAAGGTTTGCCATCACTGCTCTATAGTAGGGCTAGGGTGTATGTTGGTGTATTACAAATTCCATCAGCTTCCAGCTTTGGCAGTTGGGTTGGGTCGATTCCCCAATGGGCAGAAGGGTGACTTTTAAAGATCACTCCTACAGCAACAATTTCATGTCAGAAATTATTCTGGATTGAAAGGATTTTTGCGCTCAGGGCACGCCCAAATGAGGCTCCTTTCATGTCCCCAAGAGCTGGGACACAGACAGGCGCTCAATCTGTCATGCAGTACCCGGGTCTTGAACTGCTGACTTACCAGCCTTCCAGCTAACAAGGCAAGCTTCTTAACCACTGAGCCACCGCAGCCCCATCACTCTTATTAAAGGAACCTTTCAAATGAGATCAGGTGTCCGGTCCTTGGCATGCTAAAACAAACCAGATAAGTTAAATGACAAATACAAAATCTGCATTCAGATTTTGTGTTACATTTTTATTTTGACTTTCTCTATTAGGTAGATTGAATCATTCCATGATGAACAATGTTTTTAAAATGTAACTTTTAAAAACAACCTTACTCAAAAGGTAACCAGAAATGTGACACCTATAAAGGAGCTTTAGTTGAAATCCTCATGGTAATTGGGAGAAAAATAGATTGACATCCCCAAGAATAGGGACAGCGTGCAAGTATGATGGGCTGATGCTATCAATTCTGCTGAGATGGCAACTGCCACAAGGGTCACCTTTGATAATCATCAACCATGCCACATATGGTGGATCAGTGAGATCAACTAATGCTGTTTGCTTGGCTGACAGCCTAGTTGCTATTTGTCTCTCTCACTATGTGCACGGGTTTTCACAACCAAGCTTAGAAAATGTAACTTTTACAGGCCGTGGGTGTCCAGGCACTTGCAGCAGCCCTGCTGGCTGTGTGTGTGAGAGAGAGTTCTGGTCATCATGATCATCATGAGGAACGTGTGTAACTTCTAAATGATAAAACTGTTGGTCTGGATCCAGACAAGATTTGTTGCACTTAGTCTGTGGAAAATCCTTCTAAAAAATTGTTGTTCAGTCGCAGTTCGATTCCCGAGTACTGCAGGATGGAATGAGCTCCCGACTTTGTCCCAGCTCCTGCCAACCTAGCAGTTCAAAAGCAATAAATTGCAAGTAGATAAATAGGGACCCACTTCAGTGGGAAAGGTAAACAGCGTTCTGTGCACTCCTCTGTCTAGGCATGCCTGCCACATGACCACGGAAACATCTGCAGAAGCAGACAGCGCTGGCTCTTTGACTTTGAAAGAGATGAGCACTGAAACCTAGAGTCAGATACGACTAGCTTTCGAGCAAAGGCACCTTTACAAACTCTCTTAGGTTTTTTTTTTAAAAAAATGCCCAGGTATTTTAAATTTATATCTGTAAATATTTTTTTTTTGGTAGTTGAAACATTTGCTAAACCCTTCTACTTTAACCATGTCTTACATGGCAGAGAATGAGATGGGCACAGAAAGCTGGGTGGGTTGAGGATGGTGGATAGGGGTGCCTGGCATGCGATGGTCCATGGGGTCGCAAAGGGTCAGACTTGACTATGCGACTGAACAACAAACATTTTATATCTGAGACAACTACCCTGAAAGCTTACTGGTGAAGGCATGGTCTATATGTGATTATTGAACATTAATGATTTAGGGACTCTGTTTCCAACTGTGCACCATCTATTTGTTTTGAACATCTGCTTGAACTTGTTTAAATTAGGAAAGTTGTACTGGATTTTGGAAAGACATGATGGAAATCTAAGGTGAAATTAATATCCCCAGCTCTGTTTGCAGCTGAAAGTGTTAATGCTAAGGTGAGTTTGACACCATGCAGGGAAACATGTTGTACCATTAACCCCACATCTTTCCCCAAAATTTTGGAACCTGAAGGAAGAAAGACCCCATGTTCTTGAGAGTGATGGTATCTTCAGAGTCTGGATCCTGCAATGGCTTCCCACCAATCCCCTCCTCCAAAACAAAACAGGCAGAATTGCATTTATTTTTCTTTCCTGCAACTCGCAGGTGCATAAAAATTTATTCTGGTCAACAGTTGATCAAGTTCATACAGCCAGAGGGAGAGGCAAGCTCCGTTTGTGAAACTGGGATTTCTCTGTAGCAATGTCCCCCTTTTGGACCGAGTTCCACAATCACACACACACACCACACACAGCAGGGAAAGCGGAGAAGCATGCGCTAAATTGCACATGTTTTTGTTTGGCTTTCCCGGGCATAGCGAAGGAGACTCCTGGAGATTTCTGATGGCTTGAGAGAGATGAGCTACAATCTACAAGCAATTACCGCTAATAGACGCTACCCACAGCAGCTAAAGTTCTGGCCAGTTCCCTTCCTACTTACAAGAGATAGGGAACTTGGTGTTCTCTCCAGATGGTTCCTGGACAACCTGTATGATATCCTCTGGTTGGGGTGGTGGAAGCGTGAAACCATTAACTGCATCTCAAAATCAGACACTGAACTACAACTTGCAGCCATATGCAATACTTTCCCGGTACCCCACCTTGCCTTACAAAGACCGCTAGAGAAACCCTCCATCACTTTTGAAACCCTCCAATGGGCCCTTTAGTATTTTGTCCAACTTTTTTTGTAAAATTAATTCTTTGTTTAATATAGCAATCCCATATCTTTAGGGACTGCAGTGGCTCAAGTGGCTAAGACGCTGACTGGAAGGCAGGAGTTCAGCAGTTCGATTCCCAAGTACTGCAGGACGGAATGAGCTCCCGTCTTTGTCCCAGCTCCTGCCAACCTAGCAATTCGAAAGGAAGAAATTGCAAGTAGATGAATAGGGACCCACTTTGGTGGGAAAGGTCTAGGCTCCTCTGTCTAGGCGTTCCGTGCGCTCCTCTGTCTAGGCATGCCTGCCACATGACCATGGAAACATCTGCAGAAGCAGACAGCGCTGGCTCTTTGACTTTGAAAGAGATGAGCAGTGAAACCTAGAGTCGGATACGACTGGCTTTCGAGCAAGGGAAACCTTTACCTTTATATCTTTAGTTAAGCAGGCTAGAGGTCTGGCAAGCCATAAATCTGTCCACGTACAGTACAGAGTGGCTCACAAGTAAAGACCTTAAATTGGTAGAAATGTTCCTGGATTAGCCATTTCCAAATGTAGCACCTGAGCAGCTTTTCGACAGCCATTCCATGAATCCTGGCTTAGCACAGCCAGTGATCAGGCCTTTGAAGAATTATGGCCCAAGAACATAGGGAGTTTGGAAGCCTCTGCCCTATATTATACTACTGCAAACTAGAAACTGGAATAGTATCTGTATAAAATTAATTATATGTATTGGAGGTGAAATATGCCAAGGAAAGAATTCTAACCAACATTCATCTCCCAAATGATGGATCTCTTATAGGCAATAGATTGTCTGTTCGACCCCCATAATAGTGAAATGTTGAAACGTTCAACTGCACTGCCCTCCAAAAGTATGACACAACCAAAATTGATTTCCACTGCATCAGCTTTTTGTTGGAACGGAGCTTATAAGCTTTAGACATTTTAGGTAGGGGTGCCCAAAAAACAACCAGTGGACCAGATCCGGTCCCCGACACCAATTCATCCTCCCCACGCTGCCCTTGCTGCTCCCAGAAGTGGAATTTGTGGTAAATTTGTGACCATCTGCCCACCTCTGGTTTTGTTGGAAGGGTCTGGTGGTGGTTGTGGCAGCCACAAGTTGGCTTCCATGGCAATGAAAAATGGCTCCAGACCCTCAGATGTGGCCCGTGTCAGGTCAGAACCTATTAAACTGCATCACAAAAAAAATAAAAAAATCCTGCTACTTGGTCTAATCCATGTGTCCTATACTCAAATAAGTGTGCTGAATCCAAATATGAAGCCCGATTCTGCCTAGGCTGTCAGGATCTTGTTAGCAAATCTCACCCTCTTGATTAGGTTCTTGTGTTGATCATGCGGGGCATACTTGCCACAAATGTAGCAAAAATTATCCAGTTTCTTAACACAGCTGCACCTCCTCATCTTTAGTTCAAAACAGACTCACTCTGGCCTAGCTGTACTATCCAATAAGATGGTTTCACACTAGAGACAAGCCCTTGGTCCATCTCGCCTTATAGACCTATTTCTGACATCAGCTCAATGACTTGCCCAGCCACTGCTGGAACATGCACACCACCAGGGGACGTGATTCAGCTGAGGCGACAGCAGGCATAGTGGTAGCCGCAACTTTCCCATGTAAAAATGCATTACCCAATACCATTTGAACAGCTATAGCACGCCTATAACTTAAAATCAGTACATGATAGGCAAATTCTGAGTTCAGATTTGGAATCAGCACACTCAATATCATGTAACTCACATGTTATTCCCAGTAGCAACATCGTTATTGTTTTTATACATTTTTAACTGTTGTATGCCACCCTGAGTCGGGTTCTCCTGATTGCGCGGCATATAAATTTAAAAATTAAATTAAATTAATTAAATTAAATTATTGTGCAATGGTGCCGATACATGTGTTCCTCTGCTGTTGGTAACAGCCAGTAGACAAAAGTTTGGGCAACCACTCCCCTGTGGAAATGTTAGGATTTAACTTGTCTGAAACTATTCTGGGTTGAAAGGATTTTTGCTGGAGAAACTCCGCTCAGGGGACGCCTGAATGAGGCTCCTTTCATGTCCCCAAGATCTTTTCCCACCGAAGTGGTCCCTATTTATCTACTTGCAATTTTCTGCTTTCGAACTGCTAGGTTGGCAGGAGCTGGGACAGAGACGGGCGCTCAAACCATCAAACTCGAACCGCCGACTTGCCGGCCTTCCAGGAACCCATAACAAACTTTCCTCCTGCCCTGCTGGATGGAAAAGATGAAAACTTGATGTGAAAACTGCAGGTCCAGCTAATATCTATTTTTTTATTAAAAAAGCTTTCTTTTCAATTTGACCCAAACTAGGGCACAGCTTTTTGTCACATACACATATTTACACAACTATTTTAAAGCTAAGGGTAGGGTAATTTTTTCAATTAAAAAAAGGGATACAAACAGGCCTCAAGAAGTGGGGCCCTGCCCCACAAACAGCCATCTTGTAATCCTGAGGGCACTGGGTTAATTTTTCAATATTCTCCCCTCCAGTGCCTTGAAAGAATAGCCTGAAACTCAAGAGCTTGGGATGGTGGCATTTTCCCTGGTGTCTGGAGCATGATGTAGCCATGGATGGCATCACCTATTTAATGTCCATGCATTGGGTTTTATTGGGAGATGCAGGAGGAAACCGCCTCCTGGTTGAAGAACAGGCAATGGTGTAAAACAAGGGTTCTCAACCTATGGCCTGGGGGCCAGATTTGGCCCACGGTGCCAAATCAACTGGCCCTCACCTTGGCTCCAACCACCGCCAATGGAATCGGCCGCAGACTCATTCACGGCTGTTTAAAATGCATTTACAACCATAAATGAGTCTGTGGACGATTCCAGTGGTGGCTGAAACACCAGCCCAGTCCCCCAACAGTCTGAGAGAGCGTGACCAGGCCCCCGGCTTCAAAAGGTTGAGAACCCTTGGTGTAAAAGAACATCCATCTGATGCAGCCGCTGGGCTTTCTTCCAACACTACAGGGATGCTGTTTTCCTCCTCACCTGCCTAGGATGCTGAAAACCCCAAAACAGATACATGGGTGTATGTGAAAAAGTCAGAATGAGTGGTCACTCCCTCGGCCAATGTCTCCTGTTTCCTTTGCCATCTATAGGAAGGACACAGAACCCTGCCTTCTCCAGATCCTGCTGGACTCTGACCCCCATCGACCCCAGCCACGGTTCAGGAGCAACGGGTCCTATAGTCTAAAAACGACAGCGGAAGAGGGAGAGAAAAGTTCTTTACCCATCTTTTCAGGTCCTGCCGCAAAGAGTTACCAAACCCTCCTCAGGACAACCAGAGCTTCCTAAGTCACCTTCACAAGGATACAGTGGTGCCTTGAGTTATAAATTTAATGCATTCCCCCGAGACGTTTCATATTATCAAAAATATGTAACTCAAAATGCAGTTTCCCATAGGAATGCATCGAAAACCTTTTTTCTGACCTCTGGAACAGATTAAGTGGTTTTCAATGCATTCCTATGGGAAACTGTGTTTCGATTTATGAATTTAAATTCGTAAATTGAGGCAGTATTTTCAATGGATTTTCATTCACATTGCAAAAATTTCGTAACACAAGGTACCACTGTAATAATAACTTTGTGTCAGAAATTATTCTGGGTTGAAAGGATTTTTGCTGAAGAAACTCCGCTCAGGGGACGCCCGAATGAGGCTCCTTTCATGTCCCCAAGAGCTGGGACAGAGACAGATGCTCAATCCATCATGCAGTCCCCAGGTCTTGAACTGCTGACTTACCGGTCTTCCAGCTAACAAGGCGAGCTTCTTAACCATTGAGTTACCGCAGCCCCTACCTTGACAAGAAGAGAGTCTTGGATAACCACGCAAGGAGGGGGGATGGAAGATGGAACAAGACAGGGCAAGAGAATGGTGCCAATGGTAAAACAATGGGCCCAAGTCAAGGATGCATGCTAACACTCCCCATTTTTAAAACTACCCCTTAATCCAGGGGTTCCCAACCTTTTTAAGACGGGGGCCTGGTCACGCTCTCTGTCAGCTTCGAGGGCCAGATGGCCATTTTGCCTTGCCTGCCCAACAGCTTCAAAGGGGTGGCCATTTTGTTTCTCAAATGCCCTTGGAGGGTTGGTGGGGCCACATGAAATGGCACCACAGGCCAGTTTTAGCCCACAACAACCCTTGGGTTGGGAATCTTTGCCATAATCCTTCTAGGTCTTCTTCATTCTTTGGTCATTTATGGGCTCAACAGAGGCCAGGTTGGATGCCCCCCCCCCTCCCTGCTAGAAAAGAACTCAATAAGCCTGTTTGGTTCCCCTTTGACACTGAGAGCACACAGGATTGTCCCCACTGGATGTGGTGCCGGAGGGATCAGTTTTGCTGAAGCTCTTTGAAGGCTTCCATCGTGAGCTCCAGCTTCCCCTCCCCGCCAAACCAAGTCGTAAAATAATAAAAGTAAGAACCATCCCTTTCCTTGCAGCTGCTTTGGACTTTCGAGGGAGATCCAGGCAAGTTAAAACAGCAGTCTGAGAAGCCGTTGAGGAGCTCTCTAGCAGCGCAAGGTGGATGAGAAAGCCGAAGGTAGACCTAAAGCCATAGCTGGTGTGGAGAGATGAAGAGGAGGCAACTCCCTGAGTGTGGGAAATACACATTTTTGGGAGGATGGAAAGAGTATGAGTCTTTGCCTATGATGGCAGGATGACTAGGTGGCCAACTCCACATCTGCTGATACAAAGGTTGTCTTCTATCTCCCCCTCGTCTTCCACCAAGAAGGAGGCCAAGGGGAAATTCATCATTTTCGGAGACATGGTCCTCTCCTTGCCCGTTTCCCCCCCTCGGCTGTGCAACTCACTTGGGGAAATGACGAAACTGGTTTTCTCAAGCCGAACAAAGGGAACGAAAGAGCACAGGAGGAGGAAAGACAGGATTCTGTTTCTTCCGTCCCCTCCTCTACTTGTTCTTCACCATCGCCTTGTAGAGGGTGACGCCCACGACGGCGGCAACAGTCGCGCCCAAGGCGATCCTGAGCCAGAAAGACGCGGTGCCCAGGTCGATGTCACTGAGGTGCCTGCAAGACAAGGACAGGGGGTGTTCCAGCTTGAAGAATAAGGTGGGGAAAGGGTAGAAGCAAATACAGGGCAAAAGAGATGCTCATAGATTGAGTGTAGTAGATTTGACAAGGAGGTATTTTAGCCCTGGTGGCACAGTGGTTAAACTGCTGCACTGCAAACAAAAGGGTGTGAGTTCGATCCTGACCATAGCTCATGGTTGACTCAGCCTCCCATCCTTCCGCGTATCGGTAAAATGAGTACCCAGCATGTTGGGGGCAAAATGCTAATTAACTTGTGACCCACCCAGAGTGCACTAAGCGCTATGGAGCGGTATATAAGTGTGATTGCTTTGCTTTTAAGGACTGCGGTGGCTGAGTCATTAAGATGCTGAGCTTGATGACTGGAAGGTCGGCAGGTCAACAGTTCGAGACCTGAGTGCTGCATGAACACGTGAGCTCCCGTTGTCTGCCCCAGCTCCTGCCAACCTAGCTGTCTGAAAGCAAGAAATTGCAAGCCGAAATTTGGAACAAGCTAGTGATGGCGAACCTTTTAGAGACTGAGTGCCCAAACAGACGGGTGCTGGGCTAACTCCATGCTGTGGGGAGGGAGGAAGCGCTCCCATTGGGCTGCTGGGCAGAGGGACGGGACAAATTCTGTGCTGGGGGAGGGAGGAAGCAACAGCGTGCGTGCCAACAGAAAGGGCTAGAAGTGCCATAGGTTTGCCATCACTGTTCAATCCAGCAATAGTGAAGGAATACAATACAGTCCAAGTACAATCCCCATCATCATCTTCCTCCACCACTAATTATGCTGCACTCCTGGGTCTATGGTGGAGAATCCCATTTGGCAAAGCCTCTTCCTTGCCCCAGATCCTTTTAGAAACGATGCTAGGAGCTGACTCCAGGCCCCTCTGTTTGCAAGGCGGCAGCAGTCAAGATCTGGCCTTTTCCAAAATGCCCTGCACAGATCTCTTCCCTTCCTCTGCAGGAAGCTTACTAGAAGCTAAAGCAAACCGTGCCTAATCTGCAAATATATGAGTTAAATTAATTTTGTGTAAGTTACACAAAAAATTAGCCCAAGCAAAAGACCTCTCAAGGGAAACCTCTTTTGCAGCGTGAAATTTAAAGAGGCGAAAAGCTAGCCATTTCTTTTTGCCCAACTGCTCTATTTATGCGACAGGTAGGCAGGGCTAGGACCAATGCGTCTGCTTAGCATGGAGTATAAATAGCACAGCAATGGGTACATAATTTGTGGCAGAAAAGCGGGACAGTTTTCTTTTCTAGGTCATACAGTTTTGCTGCCTGTTTCCTATGGTTTCCCCATGCCCGCCTGGCATGGAAACGGCCCTTGCAGAGGCCACTTAGGTGAGAAGGCTCCCAGCGGTGATTTCTGCGGGCAGAGAAATTAAGGGGGGTGGATTAATGATAGGGTTTGATTCACCCAATTCCTTGACCTGACCAGCGGTTCTGCTGAGAGAGCGAATATCTAACTCCGTTACCCATTAAGGTAATCACTCATCTCCAAGGAGAGCCTAATCCCTGGTGCAAATAGAAGCCATATTTACCCTAGCCTAAGCCTCAGACAATGGTCAGTGTTTGCCATTAACCCGGGTAAATGGGTGATGTGATTTTCTGTCAGATAACCATTCTACCATGCGCAGCCTTGGACATAATATATACTGATGATTTTCCCTCAATAAATCACTGGTCTTCGCTCCATCTTGCCTCGTGTCGTTCCTTTGACCAGTCTCCTCCGGGATCCTAAGGGCCTCCTCACGGCCCGATTCCTACATCTGGTGACCCCGAGACGTGATCTTACCCGTGAGTAAGCGATCACACGGTCCGGTTCTGCGCTTGAACCGTGTCCAATCATCCCGGAGGACAGAGCAGCAGCCCCAGTCGGAAAACCATCCGATTGGGAAGACAGCTACGCGATGAGGCATTACAGAGAGGCATCCTACAGCTTGCTCCCGACTTTCGCGGCGGCTTGCAGGTTACGGAAAAACGCGTTCCGCTCAGGGTCTGCTGTGAACCCCTGACAGCGCAGTGGCCACCGAGGGCCCGTGGCCGCAGTCCACGCTCCGAGCTCTACCCAGAGAATCGTCGCCAGAACCTATTACTTGCCCAAAGACGTGTCGACTCGTCCCGAGGAGGAAACTTCGGAGGACCCATCGCAGGTAATATGGGGACCTGTCCTTAGAGACAGCGTCCATCCGCTAGCCAAAGAACTCGTGAGGGAGAGTTCAAAATCCTGGCCAGGGTGTTTAAGTTGCATTTTCACAGCGGAGAGCTAGCGAGACTTTTGGTGTACCTGGGGGAACACTGCCTGCTTTACCCAGAAGTAGGTGCGTTAACCCTTGAGCTCTGGGATCAGATAGGAGACTGCATTCAGCAACCCCCGAAAGCTCCAAGAGGCGTAATTCGCACATGGAGCAAATGTAGGAAACTCTCAGCAGAGGTAGACCCAGTCCGGATAGAGACCCAGAAACCCCCAGCGCAGTCAGAACCATCAGCCCCAAGAAGTCTCTATCCGTCATTTCAGCTTAAGCAGGGCAGTGTAGGGAGCATTCCCTCAGTGGCAGCTGCAGACGTCACTGAAGGAATTCATGGCATGAGAGGCCCTGGCGCTTCTCTGACAGTTAATAGTCCCCTGCCAATTAAGAACTCCATTCAGCGCATGGGTGAGGAAGATCCATTCACGGGGAAATGGCCAGTGGCACAATTAGCTAGTGCCCCACTGCTCTGTTCAGCCTATCTGAAGGCAGACACACGTTCAGGCAGGGCTGCTCAGCGCCCACTGCTCACGGAAACCATTTGGCCCAGGCTAGAAAGGAGGCAGCCATCGCCCTGGCTATGCCAGAAGAACCATCCCAGCAATAGTACCCCGAGTTCCCCCAAGGCACAGGCAGAAGCTGCTGGTCTCACCTTGGGAGTAGCCCAGAGAAACTTGCCCCTAAGTAGAAGCACCCAGATGGCTGTGATAGCCAGCTGTGTATAAAGTCATCTCCTCATGTGTAGTACAGAACGCTGCAGATCAGGGGAGGAATGTGCGAATGCGTAAATAAATGTGTGTATGCGTGGTGCACCACTGAATGTATGACTGCAAGAACTGTGTATGATTGCAAAAGCCTTGTCTCTATGACCACAGTATGACTGGAAAAGTGTTCCTTGTGTGTAACTGCGTGGTAATGTCACTGTGAAATATGTGTTAAACAATTTGCACTCTGTTCATGGGCAGGAACTATTTAAAGTTTGAGAAAGCATGATGAACGAAACCCTTTGCCTTGCCTGCTTAGCAGCTTAAGGGCGGCGAAAAGCAGGAGGGGGGGAATCCTAACCTGCTATAGGGCAAAGTGACCCCCCTTCTTCCCTTGAGACTTTCTCTTTGTCAAAGGATTAAGCCACTCTTGGAAACCGGTTTTGCAACCCTTGCCACTCAGGAAAGCAGATCTTTCTTTTCAGAAGCGCGATCTGAAAACAAAAATCACTTCTATGAGTTTTCCTCACTAGATCATAAACTATGGGGCCCCTCCCTACGTCTGTGTTCCTCAAACCCCCATCTCTGTGTTTTAAGGTTTTTTGAATGTCTCTTAGCGTCTTGGAGTCACGTGTCCCACTAGGAGTGAGAGAATTGCATTGTCTTCATGTGTATACTGTGTTATCATCTTGTAACCTCGGTTCTCAACCTTTTAAAGTCAGGGGCCAAAGTTAGGGGCCTCAGGCAGCTCTGGGGGTCCGGACGGTCATCCTGCCCTTCCTTCGCCGCACAGCCCTTCTTGGCTTGGTGGAAGTAGGGGCAGAGCAACGTGGGCTCTGGCCCACTTACCCACATCTGGCCGCAGGTTGAGAATCGTTCTAACTCTCCTTCATTCTCTTAAGAAGGATACTGTTCTGGTATTTTGACTTTAATCTGTGTAAAGTAACTCACTCATTGTACCCCTTTCACAGGAAAAAGCACGCAAACATTCTTGCGCTCTGTATATTCAGAAAATGCTTACCTTCTTTACAGGAACAAAATTCCTCTCCAGGAATAGTAACCAATTTATTTATTTCTACAGCCTTACACTCCTTCCTTTCACAGGCTCCAGGGTTAATTACTGATAGGTATTTCTTAACAGGAGGACCCGGTTGTCTTAGTTTACCTGACCTAATCTGATTTCGTCATGATAAGAGTTGTTGCATTCTCATTGTGCTAACTTCTGACTTGTCTTTCCTCCTTTCCTCCTTTCGCCAGTGGAACTCCCTGCTGGAAATGTTTAACTTGTGTGTCTTTTCATTTTTGTGTATTATTTCCTTACAGCTGGCACGTCATAGTTGGCTTGTTTTCATAAGTCTTAGGTCATTTTAAGTATGGCACCTGGCCCACAGCACCCTCTCTAGTAAGCAGACACATTTTGCAAACTCCAGAGCACAGAGAAAGGATTAGTCCCTAAGCTCCTGAGCATGTGCAGAGTGCCACCCATTAGCCAGGACTGCCTAGGACCATTTTAAGAGTGCAGTCAGGTCACACCCTCAATCAGATACAGGCATTTTTAGGCCACCCCTTCCCTTTTTGCTGCTAGTCTAAGCACAGGCAAAAGGCTAAGCCACCATCTGGCACCCTTCTAAATGAATGGATGTGCGCCGGGGGGCCTTCATGAGAAATTTACCCAAGGGAAGCCTGGCGCTTCATGCGCCAAGGCTTGCCATAAGACCCCAGACTCGTCTCGCTTCAAACGCAGACAGTCACCTTGTGTGAATTAATGTCACTGGTCCCTCTTCGGGGGGCTAGGACAGTTTTCACTTATGGGGGTCGCACATATTAGGTTCTTACTTGGCAAAAGGACCAAGCTTGGCGCACGCTCCTGACTCTTCCGCAAGCGGGCAGAGTTGGCAGCCGTGAACCTCGCTTTGCGCACCTTTGCCAAAGAACGCTTAAACATAATTGCTGACAGCCAGTTTCCTAGGAATTTGCTTCACAGTCTACCGGGAGCATACATCACTCCCGTGATAGACAAAAATTTGCTAAGTTTGTTTCTCACTACTCCAATTCAGAGTCATGCATTCTTTCACCAAAATGCCAAAGCGCTCGCAAGGCAGTTCAACCTGCCACTTTCCAAAGCCGAAGGCAGTTCGCTCCTGTCTGCATCATGCAGGGGCACCGGAGGGGGGGGCTCGTGGGGGGTCAGCCCACGAGGGACAGAGGCCATCCAGTTGTGGCAAATGGACGTCACACATCCCCACTTCTTGGCAAATGGCAGTACATGCACGTTTGCATTAATACCTTCCCACAGTTTGTTTGGGTAACAGCACAGAAGGGAGAAATGGCTCCCCATGTGGAGCAGCATCTCCTTTCCCACGGCCAAGGGCGAACCTCGGCACACGAAGTCCGATGACGCCCCAGCTTATAGCTCCAGGCAGCTGGCCACCTTCACGGCCACCTGGGATATTAAGCTCACTTTTGGCGTTCCTTACAATCAGCAGGGGCAAGCGATTGTGGAACGGGTCTATCGGACGCTTAAGTCCTACATTGACAAACAAACAGAAAGGGGGGGAACAACATCCCATGGTTGCACAGCAATTGCTATCCTATAAGTGCAAAAACTAACTAATTCTTTCAGAATTTTAATCTCCCAAACAAGTCTCTTCCCCATGCAGGTCCCAGAGGCCAGAGTCAGACCCGGATGATTGCAAAGAGCGGCACCAGTCACTGTCCTGGATGTCATCAGCTGTCCGTCTTCCTTTACTCAGTGCTACTTCTGAGGACCATGCTTTTCCCCAAAACAAGACTTTTCCAAGCTCAAGCTACACATGAAACCCCACCAAGAAGAGAAGCCTCATCCTTCGAAAAGCTGCTGAATGTCTTTTATTGCTATTATTATCTGTAGTTGCTCTTTATTTATACATGCCTTGTACAATGCTCCAGTTAGGATTTGCAAGGGACACTTGAATTTCTGTATATTGTTCATAACGGCCAGCTTCCACCAAAGGAAGCCAGACCGAGCCATGTTTTGCACCGGCCCATTGCTTTGAAAGATTGAGCACCCGGTAGCCGGCTATCTCCAGCCATTGTAAGTTTCACACCTCTCCATAGGTGCTAGAAAGACATTTGCACAACGCCAGAAGTTGCAGAGATAGCTTAGAGTCACCCCAGGTCACAGTATCAGTGACACATCTCATTATCTTGCCTTGCTACAGAAAGCAGTCTGGATTCAGACCCACAGCTCTGATAAACCAGGCTGCAGTCAGCGTGCCCGGCTTAGCCATAGGCAACGCTCGGAGAATTGGTCAATTGGCTTGCGGATTAGCAAAAGCCATTAACTACACCTCCTCAGCAACAGCGCTGCTCAGCCAGGAGCAGGCAGAGCTTCGCCACGCCATACTGGATGATCAAGCAGCCATCGATTACCCCCTGTGGTTACATCATTTGGGTTGCGAGTCTGTCCACAGCATGTGTTGCTTAAATCTCACAGACAATACCCACAAGATACAGAGCCAGCTCACGGACCTCCACACCCTAGTTAGGGACATCAAGGAGGATTCTTCATGGGGGTGGTAGGACTCCTTGTGGTCGTGGTTCCCATGGGGACGGCTTCAGACGACACTCAAGGTGATTGTGGGGGTGGCAATACTGGGCACAACAGTGTGTTGTTTCGTGCAATGTATTCCCTCACTGCTATCGAGATGTCCCCCATGGAGGGAACCCCGAAGCGTCGTTCCCGCTCATCAGCTAGTGCTCCTCTTGCGCAGAATTGCCGGTCAGGCTCTTAAGTAAAACAGAAAGGGGAGATATGGTTTCCCCATGCCCGCCTGGCATGGAAACGGCCCTTGCAGAGGCCACTTAGGTGAGAAGGCTCCCGGCGGTGGTTTCTGCGGGCAGAGAAATTAAGGGGGGTGGATTAATGATAGGGTTTGATTCACCCAATTCCTTGACCTGACCAGCGGTTCTGCTGAGAGAGCGAATATCTAACTCCGTTACCCATTAAGGTAATCACTCATCTCCAAGGAGAGCCTAATCCCTGGTGCAAATAGAAGTCATATTTACCCTAGCCTAAGCCTCAGACAATGGTCAGTGTTTGCCTTAGTTAATTAACTTCCCCAAGAGAGGTTCTCAATTAACCCGGGTAAATGGGTGATGTGATTTTCTGTCAGATAACCATTCTACCATGCACAGCCTTGGACATAATATATACTGATGATTTTCCCTCAATAAATCACTGGTCTTCGCTCCATCTTGCCTCGTGTCGTTCCTTTGACCAGTCTCCTCCGGGATCCTAAGGGCCTCCTCACGGCCCGATTCCTACAGTTTCCACTCAGGAGATAAAAGTGAAACCCCTTCGGAGAAGTTACTGTTTTAGACTCCCTCTCCCAGAATTCCCCAGAAGCACCCCAAAAGAAGCCGACTTTCCCAAGCTCTGAATTGAAAACAAAACAATCCACTGTTGCTTTTAACTGCATCAACAGGGGTTCCCAACTTAAGGCCCACAGGCTGGATCCCATACCTGTCAACTTTTGGATTTGAAAATAAGGGAAATTTTGGCCAAACCCCTCTATGGGTGTGGCCAAATCTGTGGGCGTGGCCAAATATAGCCATGTGACTTGCTGGGCTCTGGTCATACCTGCCACATGGACATGAAAATGTCTGCAAACACAGACAGCACTGGCTCTTTGGCTGTAAATGGAGATGAGCACTGCACCCTAGAGTTGGATACGACTGGCAGATTTTACTTTCTTAGGATCAAAGATCTCTGCAGATGGTGATTGCAGCCATGAAATAAAAAGGCGACTGATGCTTGGGAAACAAGCTATGAGAAACCTGGGGAACATAGTTAGAACTCTAGAAACAAAATCCTCCAGCCAGGAGGCAGGGCAGAAACAGCTCAATAAAGCATGAGGTTGCCCCTGCATATATGAAATATATCGCTCACCTAGAATAGACTCCTGCTCCCAGCAGCCAAAACGGAGCCTCCAGGACCATGTGGCTGGCAAGGAAATGAAAGAGAAAGGGAAAACTACAGAACGCCCCTCCCCCCCGCACCTTCTCTCTCTCTCTCCTTCCACAAACAAAAAGCCTGCCACACAGCGACCTTTGGTGGCCAGAAAAAAATACTGCAGCTTCGCCTGTGAGGGCTCCGGTCAGGATATTTTTCAAAAAATAAGGGAAAATACAGGGAAATTAATAAAATGGGAGGGGGCGAGAAGAGGAGTAAAAATAAGGCGTTTCCCAAGGAAAAAAGGTTGACAGGTATGTTGGATCCAGCCCATGGCGCCATTTCATGTGGCCCCCACCCCTCCAAGGGCTTTTGAGAAACAAAATGGCTGCCCCTTTGAAGCAACTGGGACAAAATGGCCACCCCCATCGTGCAGGCAGGGCAAAATGGCCGTTGGCCCCCAAAGTTGACCCGGTGTGTGACCTGGCCCCTGGCTTGAAAGGTTGGGAACCCCTGATGTAGAATGCAAATCTAAATCAAGCCCCAATATAACGGGCTTAATTTAGAGCAGCTCTAACTAAACTGTGGGACCAGTAAAGGTAGAGGTCTCTACTGCTCAAAAGCCAGTCATATCCGACTCTATGGTTCAGTACTCATCTCCATTTACAGCCAAAGAGACAGCGCTGTCTGCATCAGCAGACGTTTCTGTGGTCACGTGGCAAGCATGACTAGACACCAGAGAGTATGGAATCCTGTTACCTTTCCTGGCAAAGCGGTACCTATTTTATCTACTTGCAATTTCTTGCTTTCGAACTGCTAGGTTGGCAGGAGCTGGGACAGACAACAGGAGCTCACTCCGTCGCACCGCACTCAGGTCTCGAACTTCTGAGCTGCCGACCTGCCGGTCATCAAGCTCAGCGTCTTAACTACTAAGCCACCAGGGGCCCAATTCCTCACGATAAAAGGTGGCCCTGGAGGCTCATGGAAAATAGGGAACAGCATCTTGTAGAAGCCTGACATCTGACATGTTGAGAAGAGGTTAGAAAGAGATGGGGGAGGGGGATGGCTCTCTTTAGACTCGTCTTTAGAAACAAGCCGAGAGATTCTGAGAGCTACAATCCAGACAGACAGATTTTGTATCATGTCCAGATCCAACTTTGGACTGCCAAAATGAATCCACCTTCTTGGCTTTGCTGTTGGCCAAAATTAAATCTTCATCAGTACATTTTTCCGGCAGTAATTGGCAGACCAGAAAATGAGCTGGATTCTGTAACTCTCCACATTCACACAGGGTGTTGTTGTCTGGCAACAGCCCCCACTTGAGCATGTTGGTCTTGCATTTAGGGACTCCGACCCACGACTTGTTCAAGATCCTCCAAGTGACATAGGGGAGGTTGAGTTTCTCAGCCATATCCTCATTTCATGTTGTTCCTTGTCCAGTGAGCTCCTTCTAGTTCTTCACTAGAACTAGGGGACACTCCATGAAACTTTTGGGTACTAGTTCTCAAACAAATAAGAGAAAGTACTTTTTCACCCAGAGGATTACTGGTCTATGGAACTCCCTGCCAGAAGAAGTGGTGACAGCTGTCAGTCTTGACAGCTTTAAGAAAGGATTAGACAAGTTCATGGAGGACAAGAGTATCAATGGCTATAATTATGGATACCTAAGGACAACCTCCGGGTTGGAGAGATAGGCAGGATATCTCTCAATGCCATTTCCAGGGAATCCTAAGCAGGTGAAGGCATCTCCTTGGGAATACCCTGAAGGAAATGGTGAGCCACTGTGTGAGACAGAATGCTGGACTGGATGGGCTGTGGCCTGTTCCAGCAAGGCTGTTCTTATGTTCTTATGTTCCTCCATCTTCTAATTTAGTTTGGCTCTTGCATACCCTCAAGAATGTGTGTTCTTTATGTTGCCATAAAGCTCCTCTTGGATCTGAGTGAGTGAACTTGAGGCACATCTCTATTCAGAGGGTATTGAGGGTCATTCTGCTGCTACTTCTCTCCTGATTTTAGATGGAGCGATACCAATAAGAGGGTCTATTTTCTCAAATGGTGCAGGTTTGAGGCATCCTGCCATTATACGCATGGCATCATTAACAGCAATGTCAGCTTGTGTGTGGATGCGTTCCATACTGGAGCTGCATAACTAAGCTGTCCTGAGGGTGTAGGACAAGGGTTCTCGACCTTTTAAAGCCATGCCCCTTCAGACAGCTGAGCAGACCATAAACGCTGCCATAAACCGTGTCGGCAGCTGTTGTAAATGCATTTACAACAGCCGTGGGTGCATTTATGACAGCCGCTGGCACATTTGCGGCTCTTGTAAACATGTCCGCTTTCACTGGTGATGGCAATGTGGGCCATCGCTTTTGGGAAATATGGAAACCCCTCATAGAGCATGTAATAGCAAGAAATCAAGGTTTTAAACCTATACAAGAGACTATGAATTTCTGGAAAGTTAACATAAACAATTAGAGAAATCTGAATATAAAGGAGGAGGTGGTGATCCCCAAGGGGTGTTGGGTGCACATTTTAATTATAGAAGAGGCTAGTATTTTTTTTAAATATAGTAAAGTGTTAAGGTTATCATGTATTGAAAGCACTAGATTTAAGGCAAAACTGTATTGAAAGTAAGGTAGTAATGCAAATTATTTTGTATTTTGAAATGTATATTTGTATGTTGAAATAGAAGATCAAATAAAGAATTAGAAAAGACTAGCATTGCCGGGCTGTTATAAACTGTGATCAACTTTTTTTTTGTGGATTAAAGAAAGAATAAAGGATGATACAATTGTTTCAAATTGTTGTATTTAACCAAATAATGTTTTAGTTTGTGGGGTTTTTTTGTAAATAGTTGTACCGTAGGTAATATTTTTAAAAATGTGAAAGTACATGTTTTTTAACATGTTTTTGTTCGCGCCTCTCAGCCTGATTGGCTGTGGCGCGGCGCAGCGCAGAGAACGTTGGGAATTGAAGTTATTTCCCTTTGTTCACGTTCGTGGGGCTCTTGCCCCACTGGAGCATTTCTCAACACTCCAGTAACCTCCGTACTGGGTTTGGGCGAGTGCAGGCAGCTTGGTACGGGATAGGATGGATGGGTGCAGAAACGTATAGCAAGTTCCAACGGTTAACCCTTGGATTTATAGGTATAGATTTACAAACCTACTGCTAATTGTCAATGTGAAGATATTGATTTTCTTTTTTTTCTTTTATTACTTTGCTTTGTTTTAAACTTTACTGAACATTTTTAAAATAAATAAATAAATAAATAAATAAATAAATAAATAATAATAATAATAATAATAATAATAATAATAATAATAATAATAATAATAATAATAATAATAATAATAATAATAAAAGAAATGGTGCGGTGTGCCTAGGTTGAGAACTCCTGGTGTAGGACAAGGGTGGGCTAGCTCAGTCAGCCCAGGGGGCCAAAATCACAAAATTCATTGGCCCTGAAATACTACAAATGACTATTTCTTTAAAAAAAGGCAATAGCTTGACATTCTCTCCTAGTTTCTATTTGTAGATTTTTCAGGGCAAGAGGTCTTGAGGGTTACCCATTCCTCTGGCCCCTAAGCCAGTGGGTTCCCAACCATCTTTTGGCCATGCCCCACTTAAGCACTTCTAAAATCCTGATGTCACATCCCCCTGGTGACATATAATTCTTGTTATTGCAATGCGCTCTACATGGGACTGACCTTGACGACCATTCAGAGGCTGCAGCTGGTCCAGAATGCATCTGCCCAGGTGGTGATGTGGTATGGCCGTTATGTTCGCGCCTCGCCACTGCTCCGGGAGCTGCACTGGCTACCAGTTTGCCTCTGGGTGCAATTCAAGGTGCTGGTAATGACCTTTAAAGCCCTACATGGTAGTGGGCCAGGAGGATACTTAAGAGACCGCGTCTCCCCAAGAACATCTGTCCGTCCAACCAGAGCGGACTGGAGGGGCTTCCTAATGGTCCCATCAGCTAGAGGGACTCATCTCTCTAGCACAAGAAGGAGGGCCTTCTCCGTGTCTGCACCAGCCATTTGGAACCTCCTGCCAACAGTTACGGCTCCAGATGGAATTGCTGCCCTTCAGGAAAGAACTGAAAACCTGGCTGGTGGGGCAGGTATGAGGCACCGATGGAGTGGTGACCCCCGCCTGCTGGCTTGTCTGGATAAGTAGTCAAATCCCCCCTCTCTTTTATGGATTGAATGTGTGGGTATTTTTAAATGGGGGAAGGTTTTAAAGGTTTTTATTGTATTTTTATGAGTGTTTTTATGTCTTTTAATTGTAATCTGCCTGGAGTCGCATCGGCGAGGGGGCAGCGATATAAATGTGAAAATTAAATTAAATTATTCAAAAAGTGAAGCCTAATTAGGCCATTCACTGTTAATAACTCTTTCTCGAATTTTCACCCTCCCCTAATTAAAAATCAAATTGCCCCCCTGTGGGATCCACAGGAGGATCAGGAGGCAGTGAGACATTACCCGAAGCGATTGAGAAAAATAAAGGTGGCCAGAACTGGAGAAAAGTACAGAGCAGATCAGGACCGAGTGGGAAGAAAGGGAATGAAAGAAAGCAGAAAAGCAAAAAGCCAGACTGGGGAAAATGCTGGTAAGGGAAACCTGGCCCTGACAGATGGCTACTTGGTATTTCCCCACCTTTGGTTCTTGGACGTCAATTCCCAGAAGCCTAAGTCGATCCCCCAAAGCACAGATCAGCCAATACACTGACTGAAGCTTCTGGGAATTGAGGTCCAAGAACCAAAGGTTGTGAAACGCATGTTCAGCATGCAGTGAAAGTACCGCCCAAAATACGCTATGTGTCTCCTTCAGTCGGACAAGCTGAATATTAAAAGAATCAAGATAAAATTAGATCCTCGAACATGTTCGGATGCAATCAGTCATTGCACAGCGCATTTCTCTCTAGCTTCCCCATCAACTTATTTCTTTCCTCCCAGATATATTAGGGTGGTTTAAAGAGTCGCGGTATAAATAAATAAAGTGCTTAATGAAGGACCGAAGATCAGCGCGCTTTCTTTCTCGTCTCTGCCCTCCTGGTCGATAAATAATGGATTTCCTGTCTTCCTCGGGGGAGCCGCTTACATGAAGATGAACTAGTGAAACACGGCAGGCACTCACTCGGCTTGTTAAAACAACAGCCTCAGGCCAAAGCCTCGCCTGCTGTGTAGGTCGCTCTGAGCGTGATCTGCAGGACAAATGCAAAAGCAGGGTTTATGCAGCGGTTCCCAAACTATGTTCTGCAGACGCCTCAGTCAGTCCATTGGCTGATCAGTGCTTTGGGGAACTGACTTAGGCTTCTGGGAATTGAAGTCCAAAAACCAAAGGTTGGGAAACACTGGTTTATAGGGACAGGGAATTTTCACCAGCCAGGAGATCAGTTTTCTGAGCTACGCAGAACCCTTCTTCTGAGGCAAATTTAAAATCCAATGCAGACCAGTGATCTACTGGACAAAGTAGATAAGGAAAAACTGTTTTCCCTATTGTACAACACTAGAACTAGGGGGTACTCCATGAAACTTTTGGGTGCTAGTTCTCAAACAAATAAGAGAAAGTACTTTTTCACCCAGAGGATCACTGGTCTATGGACTCCCTGCCAGAAGAAGTGGTGACAGCTGTCAGTCTTGACAGCTGTAAGAAAGGATTAGACAAGTTCATGGAGGACAATTGAATTGAATTGAAATTGAAATTTATTCTTATATACCGCTTTCCTCGTCCAGTATACAACCCAAAGCGGTTCACAATGCATAATGTACAGAAATACAATATAGCACCAATACAAAGCAAAATACAATTTCACAAGCAAAACAACAATGCAAAATTACACAACAGTACATGGTATTACACCAACTACAATACAAAAATGCAATAAATACAAATCAGCTAGAACCACCCACAAATTCCCATGCCTTCAGAGACCCTCGAAGGGGGAGGGCGGGGCCTGGAAGCCTCTTCGCCCCCAGCGGGGCCAGGTGTGCGGCGATGGCATTACGCTGGGCGTCCCCCTCGCCTTTTAGGTTCTAGGGTGAGGGGGGGGTCGGGGCCCAGGGCTCCGGCCGGTCACGTGGCCGGGAAGCCTCTTCGCCCCCAGTGGGGCCAGGTGTGCGGCGGTGGCGTTCTGCTGAGCATCCCCCTCGCCTTTCAAGTCCTAGGGCGAGGGAGGCGGGGCCCAGGACAAGGGTATCAATGGCTATAATTATGGATACCTAAGAACAACCTCCGGGTTGGAGAGATAGGCAGGATATCTCTCAATGCCATTTCAGCAGGTTGAGACCTGAGTGCTGCAGGACAGAGTGAGCTCCCGTCGTCCATCCCCGCTCCCGCCAACCAAGCAGTTTGAAAGTGAGAAATTGCAAGTAGATAAATAGGTACTACTTCAGCAGTAAAGGTAGCACCGTTCCGTGTGGTCTGGCATCTAGTCGTGCCTCCCGCAGGACCACAGAAACATCTGCAGACGCAGATTGGCTGTAAACGCAGATGAGCACCGAACCCTAGAGTCAGATACGACTGGATTTTGGCCAGTTGCCTGTAATCTAAAGCTTCAAGTGAGGCTGATCTGAGATCTGGGGCTTACTCAGTCCCAATGGAGGCAGATATTGTTTGGATCAGGGATGGCCAACCCTGGTGCTCCGGGTGTTCTTGGGCTTCAGTTTCCAGGAGCCCAAGTCAACACTCCTGCTGATCTGGGCTTCTGGGAATTGAAGTTCAGGAACATCTGGAGCACCAAGGTTGGCAATCCCTAGTTTGGATGCTCCTCTTTCTATGCCAACCCTCACAGACACACCTAAAGAGCTTCTTGGGAGTGGGAATGTAAGAAGGGGAGAGATACTCACGGGAAGGTAGCTGCTGTGGCCAGCTTGGCGTAGATGGCAGAGCTAGGTGGACCCTGCCCATTGCAGGTGAAGTAGGACGGCGGCCGGAGGCGATGTTTGTAGCAGAATTCAGCGGGCGAGAGGCTGTTCAGGAACATCGTCTCTGGAAGGTCTGCTTTGGAAGCCACAAAGAGGCAAGGAATTGGACCATCCATGTAGTGTTGCTGCAGCAGGAAGAGGGAACAGGGGGAAGAGTTACCATCAGGAAGCAGGATAGCCGTGAGCAGCTGTGGAATTAAAGCATAAATCGGGATCTCTGCACTGTTTTGGTGCCACCTGATTTTAAAAAATCATGCCCAGGAATGTTGCCATCGGCTGCTACTCATATCCCGAGTATACATGTTTTCCTGGATACAGGAAAAATGTCATTGGCGTTGATTTGTTTCAGGTGGTTCCCAGCTTGCCATGAAGTGACCCACACACTGTGATCACGGAGCCATCTCCTGTGGCACGTATGAAATGAGACAGGCAGGATTCAACACCAGGACTGCAATGGACTGCCACGGGCTTGAGGATATGGACAAGGTGCCCCTTCACAGCCAGTCCATCTGGCATGTCCTCTTCTGTCTCCATGACCTCTGCTCATTTGCCCAATAGTGCAGCCGAGAAGTGAAGGGAAAACCCCAAACAGGAGCAAACATGCTCCGAAGCCTCCCGCTGCCCTGGGAAGCGGCGGAGCCTGTCCAAAACCCCGCCAAAATGGCGCGATTCCACCGCATTCTTTATCCTATCCTCGGCTGTGACCTCTCTTGGGCAATTCGGAGAAAAAGAGCTCCGTTAGTTATTAATCTTCGTAGCTGTCCATCCATTAATGGGAAAGCTGGGAAGTACAAAGTTACCTTAAAAATACTAGCGCAGTAGTTGAAAGACTTGTGGTCCGTCACGTCATACAATAAGCAGGCAACGTCACAAGACGCGTCAGAGGCTTTTGTGAAGTCCGCATCTGCCTCAATCTCCTGCAGCTAGGGAGAAATACACAATTTCCGACCCACTTTATGGCAGCTTTTTGTGAAAAGTTTCTCTCTCTCTCTCTCTCTCACACACACACACACACACTGCTTAATCGGGGGGGGGATGGGACATTTTGCCATTTTTCTTACTGCCGGAAGCAATTAAGATAGGGGTTCCTGACCTAAGGCCCGCAGGCCAGATCCATCCCGCAGCACCATTTCATGTGGCCTCCCACCCTTCGAAGGGCATTTGAGAAACAAAATGGCTACCCCTTTGAAGCTGTTGGGACAAAATGACCAACCCCATTGTGCAGGCGGGGTAAAATGGCTATCTGGCCCTCGGAGCTGACTGAGAGCGTGATCCCGGCCCATGGCTTGAAAAGGTTGGGCACTCCTGCCTTAAGGCATCAGACCATTGGCCAAAATCTTCATGTAATTACATATTGTTCTTTGAACTTTTGTGTCACTTCTCTTGGCTAAAGTGTAAACTGGGATCTTTGCACTGTTTTAGTGTCACTTGATTTAAAAAAAATCATGCCTGCAAATGCTGTCTTGAGTTGCTACTCATATCCCAAGTATCCATTTTCCCCTGGATACAGGAAAAATGCCATTGGCGTGGATTTGTTTAAGGTGGCTCCCAGCTTGCCACGAAGTGACCCACACACTGTGATCTCAGAGCCAGCTCCTGTGGCACGTATGAAATGAGACATGCAGGATTTAACACCGGGACTGCAAGGGACTGCCACAGCCTTGAGGATATGGACAAGGTGCACCTTCACAGCCTGGCATGTGCCTCTTCCGCCTCCATGACCATGACCATGGCCTCTTCCGCCTCCATGACTGTTGGGAATCAGAGTTCCTCCTCCGTTCATTTTGCTTGGGCCCAATAGGATGGTTTCCAGTGACATTTCCTCCACTGAGGGGGACCATCACCCCACCTAAAGGGGCTCATCTGCCCATAGCCATTGGCATTCAGGTTTTTTACTACCACCCAACACTCGGCATTGAGTCGCTAGCTGTACGGTCTACTCCATTACAGTAACGGGCTGTCCGGTGAATGCCACTACACAGTAACACCAGATGGAAAACATTTAGTAACATCAGTGATAAAAACCTAAGAGCTACTTAGAAGAGCTGAGCAGCCTCAAACATCTCCATGTGTAGATGAAAATTAGCAGATAAAATATTTCATATACATTGATTGGGACATGCTTAAGTTAGCTGAAAGATAGGAAGAGATTAAACTCTAAGGAGAAATAGATACTTTTTGCAAACTACTGTGATCTTCCGTACAGAGAAATATTAGCATCAATGTTAAGGATCAGCAACCGAATGATAAGCTGACATGCAAACTAAAATTAAGAAAAGGTTTGGCAGAGAAAAATGAGCTTATAGATATTTGGAGAGAATTTATTGACTATGTATTTCATAATTCTAAATGAGTCAAGCCTGCTCAAGAATATTTAACAGTTTGGAAATAGGAGCTAAGATATAAATAAGTGAATAGAAAATTTGGCTTAGAGAATTACTGTATGAAAAGAAAATAAGGTCCCATGGTTTCGGCTGATGTGGTTTCTTTAAATTTTTAAAAATAAATAAATAAAAAAGAATCAGCATCCGGACAATAATACAGTTTGGTTTTTTAGCAGCACAAGCCACAACACTTATTTGCTATATTTTATTGCATGGTTTGCTTTTCTTTATATGTCCAATTTTTCTCCACAGAGGATTTAAGAAGGTCACCCTTGCTCGAAAGCAAGTCGTATCTGACTCTAGGGTTCAGTGCTCATCTCTGTTTATAGCCTAGGAGCGTTTGCAGACATTTCCGTGGACATGTGGCAGGCAAGCCTCAACACCAGAGTTCATGAAACGCTGATTACCTTCCCACTGAAATGGTCCCTATTTATCCACTTGCAATTACTTGCTTTTGAACTGCTAGGTTGGTAGGAGCTGGGACAGAGATGGGAACTCACTCTGTCCTGCAGTACTCGGGAATCGAACGGCTGACCTTCCAGTTGTCGAGTTCAGCGTCTTAAGTTAACCACTTGAGCCACTGCAGTCTCCACAGAGCAGGGGTTCCCAACCTAAGACCCGTGTGGCCCCACCCCACCCTCCAAGGACATTTGGCAAACAAAATGGAAGCTGTTGGGACAAAATGGTCACCCCATTATACAGGCAGGGCAAAATGGCCATCTGGTGCTCAAAGCTGACAGAGAGAGCGTGACCCAGCACCCAGCTTAAAAAGGTTGGGAACCCCTGCCATAGAGGATTTATTTACTATCAAGTACTTACTATCAAATACTTCTCCTGACCATTGACCTGCACTGTGTTAATTGTGTAGGCGGATGGCTTCACTTTGGATCCGCTTTGGGCCTGGACATAAAAAGAGAAATGGGGATAGTTAAGCGCAAGGTTTCAGTTTTCTGAAAATAGGTTAAATGATCAAAGCCAGAAAATTATGTATATAGGGGTTTCCCCCCTGGGATGGTGTGACAGACTGGATTATACCGTGCTTTTTCATGCCTTGTTCTTTAGCCTCTGCAAAATGGTGATTTCAAATTAGTGGGAGTTAGAAAGAATGTAAACAATCTGAGGCTCATGGCTTTGGGGAACTGAAACCTAAGGTGTGATTGCCATGTCTTGCTGTAAGATCATTGGTTGGAATTCCTGAGGGGTAGTGTGGTATCTGCGAGCACAATTGGCATAACTGTCCCTGACAGAGGTTACACCGGTCGAGGAAGGCTCCTGGTCACTGGCCTCTGCAGGAACAGAAATTGGGGAGCGGATTAATAGTCATAAGATTGAATCACCCATATCTGACCTGGCAGGCAGTTCGGCAGGAGGAAGTTGAATATCTAACTCAAGTTAGGAATTAGGTAATTCCACACTTGCAGATTAGCCCAAGCCCTAGCGCAAATAGTGGCCATATTTACTCTTGTGCAAGCCATGAACAATGGATCTCCCCTGTCAGTATTTGCCTTAGTTAATTAACTTCCCCAAGAGAGGTTCCCAATTAACCCAGGTAAATGGGTGATGTGATTTTCTGTCAGATGACGATTTTATCACACGCAGCCTTGAACATAATATATACTGATGATTTTCCCTCAATAAACTACTGGTCTTCGCTCCATCTTGTCTCGCGTCTTCTTCTGATCAGTCTCCTCCGGGACCCAAGGGCCGCTTCACGGCCCCAATCCAACATCTGGTGACCCCGAGACGTGATCCTACTCGTGAGTAAGCTATCTACGCGGTCCGGTTCTACGCTAGAACCATGTCCGATCACCCCGGAGGACAGCGCGGCAGCCCCGGTCGGAAAGCCATCCGATTGGGAAGACAGCTACGCGGCGAGGCATCTCAGAGAGGCATCCTACAGCTTGCTCCGGCTATCGCGGCGGTTGCAACACGGAAAAACGCGTTCCGCTCAGGGTCGGCTGTGAATCACTGATAGCGCAGAGGCCACCGAGGGCCCGTGGCAGCAGTCCACGCTCTGAGCTCTACCCAGAGATTCGTCACGCAAAACCTATTGCCTGAACTTCAGACGCGTCGACTCATCCCGAGAAGGAGACTTCAAAGGACCGGCAGGTAATATGGGGACTTGTCCTCAGCGGCAACGTCCGTCCGCTAGTCAAAGAATTCATGAGGAAGAATTCAAGACCCTGGCCAGGGTATATCAGATAAGCCTTCACAGCGGAGAACTAGCGCGGCTTTTGGTGTTCTTGAGGGAACACTGCCTGCTTTACCCAGAAGTAGGTACGTTATCCCTTCAGCTCTGGGATCAGATAGGAGTCTGCATTCAGCAACCCCCGAGAGGTCCAGATGGCGTAACTCGCACATGGAGCAAATGTAGGAAACTCTTAGCAGAGGTAGACCCAGTACGGCTAGAGACCCAGAAACCCCCAGCGCAGTCAGAACCATCAGCCCCAATGAGTCTCTACCCGTCATTTCAGCTTAAGGAGGGCAGTGTAGGGAGCAGTGACAGCTGCAGACGTCACTGAAGGAATTCATGGCATGAGAGGCCTTGGCGCTTCTCTGACAGTTAAAAGTTCCCTGCCAATTAAGAACTCCATTCAGCACATGGGTGAGGAAGATCCATTCACGGAGAAATTGCCAGTGGCACAATTAGCTAACACCCAGCTGCTGTGTTCAGCCTATCTGAAGGCAGACACACGTTCAGGCAGGGCTGCTCAGCGCCCACTGCTCACGGAAATCTGCACGGCCCCTGGCCACACAGGGCTCCAGAGCAGACCCATTGCCACACTCAGGCGCAGAGCAGTGCCAAAACCCCAAGGCGCCTGCTTCCAGTGTGGAAAAATGAGACACCTTGGAAGAGAATGCCAATCTAGACCAGGCAGATCTTCAAAAGGTTGTCCGAAGACCAAATGGCCACGCTGGCACTGGAGGGTGAGGCAGCACCGAGATCCGCGAGTCTGGCCCTCCGGTATGCATCTGGCCCAGGCTAGAAAGGAGGCAGCCATCGCCTTGGCTATGCCATAGGAACCATCCCAGCAATAGTACCCCGAGCTCTCCCAAGGCACAGACAGAACCTACTTGTCTCACCTTGGAGTAGCCCAGAGAAACTCACCCCTAAGTAGAAGCACCCAGATGGTTGTGATAGCCAGCTATGTATAAGTCATCTCCTCATGTGCAGGATAGAACACTGCAGATCAGGGGAGGAATGTGTGAATGCGTAAATAAATGTGTGTATGCGTGGTGCACCACTGGATGTATGACTGCAAGAACTGTGTATGATTGCAAAAGCCTTGTCTCTATGACCACAGTACGATTGAAAAAGTGTTCCTTGTGTGTAACTGCGTGGTAATGTCACTGTGAAGTATGTGTTAAACAGTTTGCACTCTGCTCATGGGCAGGAACTATTTAAGGTTTGAGAAAGCATGGTGAGCAAAACCCCTTTGCCTTGCCTGCTTAGCAGCTTAAGGCACCCAGGCAGCGACAGCAGGAGGTGGGGGGGGGGGAATCCTAACCTGCAATAGGGCAAAGTGACCACCCTTCTTCCCTTGAGACTTTTTCTTTGTCAAAGGATTAAGCCACTCTCGGAAACCGGTTTTGCAATCCGTGCCACTCAGGAAAAGATTTTTCTTTTCAGAAGCGCGATCTGAAAACAAAAATCACTTATATGAGTTTTCCTCACCAAATCATAAACTATGGGGCCCCTCCCTACGTCTGTGTTTCTCAAACCCCCATCTCTGTGTTTTAAGGTGTTTGAATGTCCCTTAGCGTCTTTAAGTCACGTATCTCACTAGGAGTGAGAGAATTGCATTGTCTTCATGTGTGTACTGTTATCATCTTGTAACCTCGGTTCTCAACCTTTTAAAGTCAGGGGCCAAGTTCCGGGGCCTCAGGCAGCTCTGGGGGTCTGGACAGTCATCCTGCCGCACAGCCCTTCTTGGCTTGGTGGAGGTAACAGCAGAGCAACATGGGCCGCATCTGGCCCACTTACCCACATCTGGCCGCAGGTTGAGAATCGTTCTAACTCTCCTTCATTCTCTTAAGAAGGATACTGTTCTGGTATTTTGACTTTAATCTGTGTAAAGTAACTCACTCATTGTACCCCTTTCACAGGAAAAAGCACGCAAACATTCTTGCGCTCTGTATATTCAGAAAATGCTTAATCGTTACCTTTTTACAGGAACAAAACTCCTCTCCAGGCCTTAAAAGTAACCAATTTGTTTCTTTCTAAGTCTTAAATTGCTTCCTTTCACAGGCTCCAGAGTTAATTACTGGTAGGGATCCCTTAAAAAGAAGGATCCCAGCCAGTGGTCTTAATTATCTGACCTAATCTGATTTCGTTATGATAAGAGTTGTTGCATTCTCATTGTGCTAACTTCTGACTTGTCTTTCCTCCTTTCCTCCTTTCGCCAGTGGAACTCCCTGCTGGAAATGTTTAACTTGTGTGTCTTTTAATTTTTGTGTATTATTTCCTTACAGCTGGCACGTCATAGTTGGCTTGCTTTTAATAAGTCTTAGTCGGTCATTTTAAGTATGGCACCTGGCCCACAGCACCCTCTCTATTTGAGCAGACACACTTCACAAACTCCAGAGCACAAAGGGAGGATTAGTCCCTGAGCTCCCGAGAATATGCAGAGTGCCACTCATTAGCCAGGACGGCCTAGGGCCATTTTAAGAATGCAGTCAGGTCACACTTTCAGTCAGATACAGGCATTTTCAGGCCACCCCTTCCCTTTTTTGCTGCTAGTCTAAGCACAGGCAAAAGGCTAAGCCAGCATCTGGCACCCTTCTCACAGGAGCACAAGAATAGCTCCAGTAAAAGTGCGCACGCATACCATGGGCGGATGTGCGCAGGGGGGCCTTCATGAGAAATTTACCCAAGGGAAGCCTGGCACGTCATTCGCCAAAGTTTGCCATAAGACCCCAGACTCGTCTCGCTTCAAACGCAGACAGTCACCTTGTGTGAATTAATGTCACTGGTTCCCCTTCGGGGGGCTAGGACAGTTTTCACTTATGGGGGTCGCACATATTAGGTTCTTACTTGGCAAGAGGACCAAGCTTGGCGCACGCTCCTGACTCTTCCGCAAGCGGGCAGAGTTGGAAGCCGTGAACGTCGCTTTGCGCACCTTTGCCAAAGACGCTTTAACATAATTACTGACAGCCAGTATCTTAGGAATTTGCTTCACAGTCTACCGGGAGCATACATCACTCCCGCGATAGACAAAAACTTGCTGAGTTTGTTCCTCACAACTCCAATTCAGAGTCATGCATTCTTTCATCAGAATGCCAAAGCACTTGCAAGGCAGTTCAACCTGCCACTTTCCCGAGCCCAAGGCATAGTCCGTTCCTGTCTGCATCGTGCAGGGGCAGTAGGGGGGCCCTCATGGGGGGTCAACCCACGAGGGACAGAGGCCAACCAGGTGTGGCAGATGGACTCACACATGCCCCACATTTTGGCAAATGGCGGTACATGCACGTTTGCATTAATACCTTCTCACAGTTTGTTTGGGCAATAGCACAGAAGGGAGAAACGGCTCCCCATGTGGAGCAGCATCTCCTTTCCCGCGGCCATGGGCGAACCTCGGCACATAAAGTCCGATGACACCCCAGCTTATAGCTCCAGGCAGCTGGCCACCTTCATGGCCACCTGGGATATTAAGCACACCTTTGGCGTTCCGTACAATCCGCAGGGGCAAGCGATTGTGGAACGGGTCTATCGGACGCTTAAGTCCTACACTGACAAACAAACAGAAAGGGGGGAACAACATCCCATAGTTGCACAGCAATTGCTATCCTATAAGTGCAAAAACTAACTAACTCTTTCAGAATTTTTATCTCCCAAACAAGTCTCTTCCCCATGCAGGACCCAGAGGCCAGAATCAGGCCCGGATGCCAAGTTCGGCTATCGCAAAGGATGGCACCAGTCACTGCCTTGGATGTCATCAGCTGTCCGTCTTCCTTTATGACTTACATCTCCAAAGACATTTCTATGAACATTTTGCATACTCAGTGCTACTTCTAAGAACCATGCTTTTCTACAAAACAAGACTTTTCCAAACTCAAGTTACACATGAAACCCCACCAAGAAGGGAAGCCTCATCTTCGAGAAGCAGCTGAATGTTTTCTATTGCTATTATCTGTAGTTGCTCTTTATTTATTCATGCCTTGTACAATGCTCCAGTTGGTATTTGCAAGGGACACTTTAATTTCTGTATACGTAGGGTCGTATATTGTTAATAACGGCCAGCTTCCACCAAGGGAAGCCAGACCGGTCCATGTTTGCACCGGCCCATTGCTTGGAAAGATTGAGCACCCGGTAGCCGGTAATCTCCAGCCATTGTAAGTTATATCCATGATTTTCACACCTCCCCATAGGTGCTAGAAAGACATTTGCACAACACCAGAAGTTGCAGAAATAGCTTAGAATTACCTTAGGAAAAACCAGTTCTGTCACAGTAAGAGATCAATGACACATCTCATTATCTTGCCTTGCTACGGAAAGCAGTCTGGATTCAGACCCATAGTTCTGAAAAACCAGGCAGCAGTCAGTATATTCAGCGTGCCAGGCTTAGCCATAGGCAACGCTCGGAGAATTGGTCAATTGGCTTGCGCTTTGGCAAGAGCCATTAACCACACCTCCTCGGCAATAGCACTGCTCAACCAGGAGCAGACAGAGCTTCGCCATGCCATACTGGATAATCAAGCAGCCATCGATTATCCCCTGTTGTTACATCATTTGGGTTGCGAGTCTGTCCACGGCATGTGTTGCTTCAATCTTACAGACAACCTGCATAAGGTACAGAGCCAGCTCACGGACCTCCACACCCTGGTCAAGAACATCAAGGAGGATGCTTCATGGGGGTGGTGGGATTTGTTGTGGTCGTGGTTCCCATGGGGTTGGCTTCAGACGACACTCAAGGTGATTGTGGGGGTGGTAATACTGGGCACAACAGTGTGTTGTTTCGTGCAATGTATTCCCTCACTGATGTCGAGATGTCCCCCATAGAAGGAACCCATGGAAGGAAACGTCATCCCCCCACACCAGCTGATGCCACTCCTACGCAGGGCCGTCTGTCAGGTCCACAACAAGAAAAGGGGGAGTGTGGTATCCACGAGCACAATTGGCATAACTGTCCCTGACAGAGGTTACACCGGTCGAGGAAGGCTCCTGGTTACTGGCCTCTGCGGGAACAGAAATTGGGGAGCAGATTAATAGTCATAAGATTGAATCACCCATATCTGACCTGGCAGGCAGTTCGGCAGGAGGAAGTTGAATATCTAACTCGAGTTAGGAATTAGGTAATTCCACACTTGCAGATTAGCCCAAGCCCTAGCGCAAATAGTGGCCATATTTACTCTTGTGCAAGCCATGAACAATGGATTTCCCCTGTCAGTATTTGCCTTAGTTAATTAACTTCCCCAAGAGAGGTTCCCAATTAACCCGGGTAAATGGGTGATGTGATTTTCTGTCAGATGACGATTCTATCACACGCAGCCTTGAACATAATATATACTGATGATTTTCCCTCAATAAACTACTGGTCTTCGCTCCATCTTGTCTCGCCTCTTCTTCTGACCAGTCTCCTCCAGGACCCAAGGGCTGCTTCACGGCCCCAATCCAACAGGGTAGGGCCAAAGGTGAACCCTGGGGGGAGGGAGGCATATCATGCATGCACATACACTCAGACTCTCTCTGGGATGTGTGCTAAGAGGCTTGGGAGAAAGGGGGGGGGGTGTCCTATAGGCTTATGGGGTATCCCTGGAACATGCAACTTGCTTTATTTCTGCTTTGAAATGGACTGTATCCTGAATCTTTTAATGCTTTCAATATATTTCTAAAAATACTAAATCACTCTGGAGTGATTACTTGGCACACATTACCTGAATCTACACTAGTTTCATGTGCACCCTTTGCTCACTACCTAGATTTCAGTCAGGGTTAACTGGGCACCCTGATAGGAAAAGCTCTGAATTGCTGGGTCCGATCTGTGCCAGGGAAGCAGGATCAGGCGCAATTCCATCGCCAGGAGGCTGGAGGACTACCGGATCCTACCTGGGAGTAAGTGGCTTGTTACAGATGGTAGGAACTGAGGCAGTGATGGCGAACCTTGGCACTCCAGATATTCTTGGACCTCAATTCCCAGAATCCCTGATTAGGAGGAGTGCTGACTTGGGCTTCTGGGAATTTGTTATTTATTTACTAGCAGAGATTGCCGGGCTGTTTTAAATTGTTTTGGAAGTTTTTTTTAATGTGTATTGTTATATAAAAAGACGTAAAATTGTGTTGGATAGTAAAGGGTTTAGTTTTTTTTTCTTGAACAAATGGTGTCGGGCTGTTTTAAATGGTGTTGAAAGGTTTTGTGATTTTTAAAATGTTTATTTATATGCACGGGCTGTTATAAACTGTGATCAGCTTTTTTGGGGATTTATTTTTTTTTTGATTAAAAAAAAGAAGGAAAGGATGATATAATTTTTTACAATTATTTTTTTAACCAAATAATGTTTTACTATGTGAATATTTTAAAAATAGTTGTACTTTGGATAAAAAATTTAAAAATGTGTATAATTTAATATTTTAAAAATGTTTTAAAATGTGTTTTTATTTTTGAGTGAAAACTGAACACAGGATTTTAGAAATGTGTGAATCATTTCGTGAATATTTTTGACTGTTTTTTCTCCTGTGGCCTCTGGGTAGTGCTGTTCAGGTTTTCTTTTGCTTTGACTGTTTTTCTCTACTGGCCTCTCGTTGTCGCTTCTTCCGGTAAGTAGTCTCTTTCTTTCCTCATTTCATTTCCGGACGTCATGGAGGGAGGACGTGGGGGTGAGTTCTCTGTTTTAATTTCTCTGGGGGTTTGTTTTGTTTTTTTTTATTTGGGGGGGGGGGGTTCTGTGTGTTCTGTCTTGTTCTTATTTTTAGGTTTGATTTTGATTATTTTTTTATGTTTTTGATTGATTTTTGTGTTTTATTTTTGGGGTAGGTAAAGTCAGCGGGCAGAGCGCCGTCCGCTGGCTTTGCTTACCTGGGAATGGGTTCAGTGTGTGTGTGTGTGTGTGTGGGGGGGGGGGGGGGTTGGGAGGGTTTAACGTGACCTTGCCTTGCTGGCTAGGCTGCGTTAAATCCTTGCATTGGGGTGGGGGTGGGGATTCTTTTATTTATTTATATGTATGTATTTTTTACAGGGGGGCTGGCCAGTGCCTTGCTGTAGCCTGGGTTTGGGGGGGAAAGAGGGGGGTATCCCCTCCCCCCAAGCTACGGGCTGGCTTGGGCATGCCTCCGAGGCTGCAGGGGAAAACATAGTTTTTCCCCGTTGCCACGCCGAAGCATGGGTGTTGGTGGTGGAAGAGAGGGGTATCCTCTTTCCCCACCCTCCATGCTACAGAGGAGGAATTGTTTTGCTTTCAAGGGGGGAGGGGAGGCAATGATGCCTTCGCCCTCCCTTGAAAGCGAAACACTTACTCGGCAAGTAAAGGTACCGGGCAGAGCGCCGTCCGGTGCCTTTCCTTTCTGGAGGAATTGTTTTGCTTTCAAGGGGGGGCCCGAAGGCATCAATACCTCCCCCCCTTGAACTTCCTCTGTTGTGGTTTTTTTCCACCCCGGCTCAACTTTTGTTGAGGCTGGTGGTGGTCTCGCCGTGTCTTCGGCGGGGTAGTGTGGAGGAGAGAGAGTCCCTCTCCTCCCCGTTGCTCCGTGCAAGAAGGCCGGTGGGTGTTTGCGTCACTTTGAGGCGCTGCGTCCGCCTGCGGCAGACTTGCGCTCCCGGTGTTTTTATTTTTATTTTTCGTGCACCGGCTTTCTCAGCGTTCTGCACGCTCATGGCGGCGCAGGATGCTGGGGCTTGTAGTTTTCGGTTTGTGTTTACCATTGGTGCAGCGGTTTTTTTTCTGCAGCTTCATTTTGATTGGCCGCACCTCATTTCCGAACGTTCCTTTTGCTCGCGCCTCTCAGCCCAATTAGCTGTGGCGCGGCCCAAGGAACGTTGGGAAATTGAGTCCTTTCTGTTTGCGGTCGGGGAGCTCCTGCCCCACTGGCGCAAAATTCAACCCGACAGTTACCTGCGAACCCCGGTTGGGCGAGCGCACGGAGGCTCGGTCGGGGCTAGTGGGGCCTGGTGCAACATCCTTTGTCACATTCAAACGGTTAACACACAGATTTATAGGTATAGATTTATTTATTTATTCTTAGATTTTTATGCCACCCACTAGGGAAACCCGACTCAGGGCGGCGCACAACGGTAAAAACAGATAAAATACAGTAAAATATAACAAAAGATTAAAACCCTCACTCGACCACCCACCAACCCGCCCTCCCACTCCCACCCCATATAAAAGACTAAAAAAGGAATAGGGAATGGAGGAATACCACAGTACACAACACGAAAAGGAGGGACAGTTGAGCTCTAGTTGGAAATAAGCCAACAGACTGGGGCTGTATTCCCATTAGGGCCCCACACCTGCCCTGCCAGCCAGGTTTTCACTCCTTTCCTGAAAGGCAGCAATTCTGTCTGTAGCCTCAATTCTGTTGGAAGGAGGTTCCAGAGGGTTGGTGTGGACACAGAGAAGGCCCTCCTCCACGTGCCAGAGAGGCGAGCCTCTCTAGCTGAAGGTACCACCAAGGATCCCCTCCGGTCCGCTCTGGTTGGACGGGCAGACACTCTTGGGATGATGCACTGAAGTCCAAGAACATCTGGAGTGCCAAGGTTCGCCATCCCTGCCTCAGACCAACAGTCTGAAGTCCAGAGGGTCTGAGATCGGTTTTTAGGATCCTCCACACCAGATCCTCTAATGAAATGAGAACTCCTAACTTGGGGAAAAAAACCAAACAAAACCACTTTGATTTAGAAAATAAATAAATGGTTTTGGTGGTCCTTTAGCATTCACCGCATGAGGTAAAGGTAAAGGTCTCCGTTGCCTGGAAGCCAGTCGTATCCAACTCTAGGGTTCAGTGCTCATCTGTTTACAGCCAAAGATCCAGCATTGTCTGTGTCGGCAGATGTTTCCATGGTCATGTTGCAGGGATAACTAGCCAAAGCACACAGAACACTGTTACCTTTCCTGCTAAAGTGAACCTATTTGTCTACTTGCAATTTCTCAATTCCGAATTGCTAGATTGGCAGGAGCTGAGTACAGACAACAGGAGCTCACTCTGTCGCGCAACGTTCAGATCTTGAACTGCCGACCTTCCAGTGGTCAAGTTCAGTGTCTTAACCAATGAGCCATCATATAAACATACCATGTCGTACAATAAGCAGACAACATCGCAGGACACGTTGACAGCAGAAGTGGGGATCAAAAAAATAATAATCCTGCCACACTGTGGACGTGGCCATGTGACTGGGTGGGAGTGGCCTTTTGGTCATATGACTGCTCTTCGCTATAGAGCTATGAAAATAGAAGCCGCTTCTATTTTCATCACTCTTTAGTGAACCTCTGAAGCCATTTCCCCTCCGTCCAAGGCTTTTCCAGGGCTCTGTTTCACCCCGAAGTGCCTCCCCAGCCACTCTGGAGTGGCTGGGGATGCGCTTTGGGGTGAAACGGAGCCCAGGAAAAGCCTTTGATGAAGGGAGAAATGGAGCCAACCCCCTCCGAAGCCTCTTCTAGAAGGAGGAGGTGGGCGGGGCCAGCCATTTTTACTACTGGTATGTGCATACTGGTGCGAACCTGCTGATGCCCACCACTGGTTGAAGGGCTCATAGAGAGATTTCGGCGCACTCACCGCCAAGTTCTTCCCGAGGAAGGCTTGCAGAAATGCAGATTTCCCGGCACTTTGCGACCCGATCACTTTGCAGAGGAAAACATTCCGATGCGTCTGTCCCTTCTCCAGGTCAATCTTTTTTCCCCGCGTCACTGGAGCATCAGGCATCAGAGGGCACGGGATGGAGCAAGGGAAGAGGAAATGAGATATAAGGTGAATATTTCCGCACAGTGGTGGAGATCCTAGCTTCAGCAAGGAAAGATATAAATGAGAGATTCTATGGGCCGTGGGCCGGATACGGGCTGCAGTGCCATTTCATGTGGCCCACCACCACCTCTACCACACCCATAAGTGCCATGTGATGGAGGAAGGACAAAATGGCCATCCGGCCCCCAAATCTGTCTGAGGGAGCATGACCCGGCCCCCATCTTAAAAAGGTTGAGAACTCCTGATATAAATCAACAGAGCCAAAAGTTCCCTTGTGAGGGGTGGGGAACCTTGACCCAAAACCTGGGGTTCTCACCCTTTTAAAGCTGTGGGCCGGGTCACATTCCCCCAGGCCAGGGGTTCCCAACCTAAAGCCCATGGGCTGGATCCAGCCCCTGGCATCATTTCATGTGTCCCCCCACCCTTACAAGGGCATTCAAGAAACAAAATGGCCATCCCTTTGAAGCTGCTGGGACAAAATGGCTGTCCCCATCATGCAGGCAGGGCAAAATGGTCGTTTGTCCCTCAAAGCTGACTGAGTGTGTGACCCGGCCCCCTGCTTGAAAAGGTTGGGAACCCCTGCCTCAGACAGTTGAGCGGGCTGGACTGTTGTCTCCCCTTGCCATAAACGCTGCCGTAAAATGCATAAAAACGTGTTTACAACAGCCGCCGATGCATTTACGGCTGTTTCTGCTGCTTCCAGACGCAGCAGTGGGAGCAAGTGCGGCTGGCCACCGGCCCGTAGGTTGAGAACCCTGCCCTAAACAAGTGATTGGCAAGATGGATTCTTTCACAGACTTACCTGTAATGGCATAAACCTGAGAGTCCTGCTCGGAGAAGATGGGGTACCCTAAGTAGCCCAGATGTTCGAGGCAGCGATGGATATCCAAGTAGGTGACCAGCCTTTAAGAAAAGCCCAAGCAAAGTGTTACAGGGATAGGGAGGGGGTGCATATAACGGAGCATGAAAGGGATTCGTAATGAAGGAGGAAGGGCAGAGAGGGAGGGGCTGTGCTTACGTCCACTGGCAGAGAAATCCATGCAGGGAAAGCAGGCCGTTTTCTGTGGTGCATACCGTGTGGTAGAGCTCGGGTCCCCAGGGTACGTAGGGGAAAATGCTAAAGTAGTTCTGCAGCTCAACAGGGGAGAAGGTGCCGTCACCATCCTACAGGCACGGGAGGAAGAAACAGGTGGCTGAGTAGATCTCTCCTTAGAGAGCAAGGATTTTCAAACTTTGTGCACCACAGGCCAGACCATGACCCCTGAGACAGCTGAGTGGGCTGAACACATGGCTCCCCCGGCCATAAACCCTGCCGTAAACTGTGGCAGGCGGGTTTGCACAGGTGTGTTTATGGCTGTTGTAAACACATCCGCTTCCACTATCGGGGTCATCGCTGTGGGCCAGATGATTTGATACCACGGTCCGGGTCTGGCCACAAGCCATAGATTGCGAACCCTTGTTATAGAGCAGTGGTGGCAGTGAACCTATGGCATGGGTGCCAGAGGTGGCACTCGGAGCCCTCTCTCTGGGCACCCATGCAGTGACCCCAGCACAGTTTGCCCCACCCCCTGCCCAGCAACCCAATGGGAGCGCTTCCTCCCTCTCCCCAGCACAGAGTTTGCCCTGCCCCTCTGCCCAATGGGAGCGTTTCCTTCCTCCCCTGTTGCTATGTTAGCACTTTGCGATAAATAAGTGGGTTTTGGGTTGCAGTTTGGGCACTTGGGTCTCGAAAAGGTTCACCATCACTGTTATAGAGCCTTGGTGGCACAGGAGTTAAACTGCTGTACTGCAGCCAGAACAATGTGAGCTCAATCCTGACCAGGGCTCAAGGTTGACTTGGCCTTCCATCATTCTAAGGTCGGTAAAACGAGTCCCCAGCATGTTGGGGGCAAAATGCTAATTAAATTGTGAACCACCCAGAGAGTGCACTAAGCGCTATGGGGTGGTATAGAAGTGTGATTGCTATTAATACCTCACTGCATGCCACAGACATGCTCAATAAAGGCAACCATTCTAGCCTAGCAATACTTGGAGCTCTCTGGCGCTCACCTTGTCATACTTCTCAAATATCCTCTGCAGGAACTGGTAGGCGAAATGATTCAGTTCAGTGGAGCAGTCCTGGGGCACCCGGATCCTGAAAGAAAGAGGAGTGGGGCAAAGAGGAGTGGTGGGCAGATTCACAGGAGGGAGTTCTGAACTCATGCAATCTTTTAAGGTCCACTGACAACCATAGCAGGTGAAGACGGCCGCTCTGTGCAACCGGGGGGGGGGGCAGAATCTATGTGCAATAAGAGAAAATCTAAAAGGCTGAGTTGCAAAAGGATAGATCTCTAGGACTGACATAATTGGGAACAGGAGCTGCAGTGGCTCAGTGGTTAAGAAGCTCACTTTGTTAGCTGGAAGGCTGGCAAGTCGGCAGTTCGAGACCCAGGTACAGCATGACCAATTGAGTGCCTGTCTCTGTCCCAGCTCTTGGGGACATGAAAGCAGCCTCATTTGGGTGTCCCTTGAGCGAAATTTCTTCTGCAAAAAAATCATTTCAACCCAGAATCATTTCTGACACAAAATTATTATTATTGGATACAAATCAATCATTTGATTCACAGTTCAGGACTATACTACTACTACTACTACTACTACTACAGTAAAACCCCATTTTACGGATGCCTCTTTTTACGGTAAAACCGATTTACAGAAGGAAATTCTGGGTAAATCACGTCCCGATTTACAGAAAAAATTCAACTTACGGAATGGGTTTCCCCAGAGTTCCTTCCGTCTGAGAGAGTCTGAAATGGTGGCCCCGTGCCATTTTAGACTCAAAAATTGCTCCACGCCCCACCCACCCCCACCACCAGAAGTCATGAGACATCACTTACCATGGCAGTGCCGGCCAGCAATTGCCGCAGTTTTGCCGCTTTTCCCACAGTCCCTGTTGCTTCTACTGGCACTGAGAGACTGCAGGGTGCATATCCGCTCTTCGTCTAAGGTCTCTCTGCGGCGCGTTTTATTCAGGAACACACATCGGAAAAAGACCACTCCGTTCCAGTCTTTGTCTGACGTGCGTTCCCAGCTAAAGTGCAGCTTCCCGGGTGGTGATGGGGCGTGGACGTTATGCCCGCGCCTCCCCACTACTCCAGGAACTGCACTGGTTGCCAGTTTCCCTCCGAGTGCAATTCAAGGTGCTGGTTTTGACCTTTAAAGCCCTATATGGCAGTGGGCCAGGTTATCTGAGAGACCGCATCGTCCCAAGAGTGTCTGCCTGTTCAACCAGAGTGGACTGGAGGGGCTCCCTAGTTGTGCCTTCAGCTAGAGGGGCTCACCTTTCTGGCACATGAAGGAGGGCCTTCTCCGTGTCCGCTCCAGCCCGCTGGAACCTCCTGCCAACAGAACTGAGGTTACAGACAGAACTGCTGCCTTTCAGGAAAGGTTTGAAAACCTGGCTGGCAGGGCAGGTGTGGGACCCTAATGGGAATACGGCCCCAGCCTGTTGGCTCATCTCCAGTTGGTGTCCCTCCTTCTGTGTTGCTGTATCCCTTTTATTCTTTTTTTAATGCGGTGGGGGTAGGAGGGTGGGTAGGTGACTTGGATTTTTAAATTTGTTTTTATATGTTTTTAGTTGCTGTAAGCTGCCCTGATTCGGGTTCACCTGAGTGGGCGGCAATTTTTTTAAATTTAATTAAATTAAATTAAAGTGCGCCACGGAAGGACCTTGGCCAAAGAGCGGGATGGAACAGATATGCCCCCAGCACTCTCCCAGTACCGGTAGAAGTAATGGAGGCTGTGAAAACAGCGGCAGCTCCCCCGACAGCCGGACACACCGCTCAGGAAGCAGCGGCAGTGTCGAAAATAGGGAAATCGCTCCGTCATCCCCGTTGTGCTGTTCCCCCCTCTTTTTTATCTCGCACCCCCACACCTCGATCGAGAAGGGAAATGCTCTAATAGCACCCCCTCTTCTCTACCCCAGCCGCTCACCAGCTGGTGAGATGATCAAGGTGTGGGAGAGGGTCATGTATGGCATTTTTCGGGATAATTTTTTGATTTTAAAAAATTATTATTTTTGGTCCGGCCGGGACTGTTTTTTTAATTTTTCAATGCATTCCTATGGGAAATTGTGCTCCGTTTTACGGAAAAACCAATTTACGGAAAAAGTTACGGAATGGACTTTTGTTGTAAAATGGGGATTTACTGTATTACGTAATGGGAACTGAGCTCTTTAAGCCAGACTTTCTCAAATTCTCAAAGGAGCCCTGGTGGCATAGTGCTGCAACCAAGGTTGTGAGTTCAATCCTGACCAGGGCTCAATTGACTCACCCTTCCATCCTTCTGAGGTTAGTAAAATTGGTACCCAGCATGTTTGGGGACAAAATGCTAATTAACTTATGAACTGCCCAGAGAGTGCACTATGGGGTGGTATAGAAGTGTGGTTGCTTTTGTTTTTTTGCTTTCAAGTTTGTGCCTTCCACATGTAACGTACAGTAAAACCCTGACTTACATATGCCTTGGGTTACATAAAATTCGACTTATAATGATTTTGTGCTAAAATCTTGTCCCGATTTACACGATTTCCTATGGGTTTGCTTCGAGTTACATAAAGATTCTTTTTCCTATGGGTTCGCTTCAAGTTACGTAAAACATACTTTTTCCTATGGGTTTGCTTTGAGTTACGTTAAAAAAAAACGATTTAAGCAAAAGCCTACGGAATGGACTTTTTTTTCATAAGTAGGGGGTTTACTGTACAACAATTTCCACGATTCAAAACCAGCATGACCCAATCAGGAGCACACTGGGACACTCACACAGCAAACAAGGTTTCCCAACCCTAACACAATAATCTCGCCCTCCCATTCCAACACAAAACCTTAAGAACTACGCACGGTGGGCACAGATATTCGTCCGTCAGCTCCAGCGCGTCGTCGTAGCCGAAGCGGCGTAGGATGGTCCATGTGGTCTCGTGCCTCCCTCTTTGGATGAAGAGGGTGTTGAGGAAAAGAAAACCTGGAAAGAAAGAGGAAGGAAGATTTGAACATGCAGCAATGTAACGCAACTTCTCCCCAATGGAGCCTTCTTGGGTTCACACAACCGGAGATTGTCAAGGATTGGTCTGCCGGTGTTTCCCCCAGCACGCAATGAGCCAGTGAAGCAGGGCACGATCGCCATTTGGGTGGGTGGGAATGCAGATTTCAGGAGGTACTAGCGATGGGACTGCAGTGGCTCAAGTGGCTAAGACGCTGACTAGGAGGCGGAAGGTCAGCAGTTCAATTCTCGAGTACTGCAGGAGGGAATGAGCTCCCGTCTTTGTCCCAGCTCCTGCCAACCTAGCAGTTCGAAAGCAAAAAATTGCAAGTAAATAAACAGGGTCCACTTCGGTGGGAAAGTAACAGCGTTCCATGCGCTCCGGTGTCTAGTCATGCCTGCCACATGACCACGGAATTGTTTGCAGAAGCAGACAGCACTGGCTCTTCGGCTTTGAAACAGAGATGAGCACTGAACCCTAGAGTCAGATGCAGCTGGCTTTCGATCAGGGAAACCTTTACCTAACCTTTACTAGCAAGCACCAACTCGCCATCTCCGTTTCAATACTAATAATGACAGGGAATCTGCATAAATTTGGTGGCATAAGCTAATGGCTAGTTTGCCATGAACCTATTAGAGCAGGGCTTCTCAAACTAAGGCCCGCAGGCCGGATCCGACCCACGGCACCATTTCATGTGCCCCCCCATCCCCTCCTAGGGCATTTGAGAAACAAAATGGCCACCCCTTTGAAGCTGTTGGGGCATCGTTGTCAGCTACAGGGACAGGTCTTTGCTCCATAACAACATCATCTGTATCTGGAACATAATGTAAGAAATGGTAAATATCTCCCTTGCTCAAAAGGCAGTCATATCCAACTCTAGGGTTCAGTGCTCATCTCCGTTTACAGCCAAAGAGCCAGCACTATCTGCGTCTGCAGACGTTTCTGTGGTCACGTGGCAAGCATGACTAGATGTCAGAGCACATGCAACACTGTTACCTTTCCCGCTGAAGCAGCATCTATTTATCTACTTGCAGTCTCTTGCTTTTAAACTTTGTTTGGCAGGAGCTGGGACAGACGACAGGTGCTCACTCCATCACACAGCACTTTGGTCTTGAACTGCTGGCCTGCTGACCATCCAGTCGTCAAGTGGTCAGCATCTTAACCACTAGGTGGTACTATACCCAGAAAACTAATTCCTTTGGGAATATCTTAATCCCCAAAATGGGACTGCAGTGGCTCAAGTGGTTAAGATGCAGAACTCACTGACTGCATGAGTACTGCATGATGGAGTGAGCTCCTGCCTCTGTCCCAGCTCCTGCCAACCAAGCAGTTCGAAAGCAAGACATTGCAAGTAGATAAATAGGGACCAGCGTTCTGGTAAACAGCGTTCTGTGCACTCCATGAGGCATTCCTGCCACATGTCCACGGAAATGTCTGCAGATACAGACATCGCTGACTCTTTGGCTATGAAACAGAGACTACCTTTACCTAATCCCCCAAAATCAAATAAATTACTTTACTTCAGAAACCTTCCACCCGATCCACATCTTTGAATTGTTCTTAGCTGTCCTTATAAGTAAATTCCTCCTTTTTACTCTTCTCTATTTTTTCTATCCTTTCAGTACATCCTTGTTTTGTTCCACAGGTTATTACAACAGAAGGAAATAAACACAGATACCCCGACCCCACAAAATGAAAGCTGGCTCGAAGAGAAAGACCTTTCAACAGTCTATCTTACTATGTTGAAATGCTCATGGTTTCAAAGCATGGCTCAGAGCTACACAGAAGACGGTTGTAAGATTCTCACCCCCCCCCCCCAATTCAGTGTTGATACCCACCAAGGATACCCACAAGAGCTCTTGGGCTATTATTTATTTATTTATTTTTATTTGTTGCATTTATATTGCCGTCCCTCTCGCTGAAGCGACCCCAGGCGGCTCAAAACATTAAAGCTTCAAAATTACCGTTGAGCGTTAGGCCATTGTCCTGGACCCCGTCTGTCGTATTCTTCCAGACCACCATCTTGACGTCCTCCAGGGCTTGGGGAGCCAAAGGGTTTCCGAAGCAAGACTTCTACCTCCCGAGGGAAACAAAGGCTCATCAGAACAAACCAGAGAAGGAGACGGATAAGGGAAGGGAAATCTTCTTGAGGGTTAGAGTAGTACGACAGTGGAACCAACTGTCTCGAGAGGTGGTGAACACGCCAACGCTGGAAGCATTCAAGAGGATTGGACCACCATTTGAACAGATCTGGTTTGATTCGGATTTCCAGATGAGCTTTGGGTAATAACAGATTACGTAATAACTAAAGGAAGCCAGGTAGAGACTGAGTATCAGGAAAATTCCTCAATGGTTAGAGCAGTATGACAACAGAAACAACTGCCTCAAGAGTGGTGTGCGCTGCAACACTAAAAACATTCAAGAGAGATTTAGACAACCACCTGTCAAGATCAGCTTTGATTGGGATTTCTACACTGAGCAGGGGGTTGGACTCCACGGCCTTAAAGGCCCCTGCCAACTCAGTGATTCTATGAATCTATGAAGGCGCTCTAAGAAAGAGAGCCTCCTTTGTGGATGAAAGGCAGAGTTGTACACATGGCTTGGAAAAGTTCCCTCCCTGGACTGCAAATACCAGACTCTCCCAGCTGCCATAGCTAGAGTACAGCATCTTAAATATAGTTAAGCTTGTCTGATGTTGGAAGCTAAGGAATCATGCCTGGTTAGCTTTTGAATGGGAGGCCATCAAGGGATTGCCAGGTGCTGTACTGGGAAGAGCCAATAGCTTAGTGCAGGGGTGCCCAAACTACGGCCCACAGCCCGGATCCGGCCCCTGATGCCAATTCATCCGGCCTGCATCACCTTCGTCGCTCCTGGAAATGTTTCCGGGAGCGCCATGTGGGTGCATTTTACTTCTGTTTCCAGGAGTGACAAGGGTGACACAGGCTGGATGAATTGGGGTCAGGGGCCGGATCCGGCCTATGGGCCATAGTTTGGGCACCCCTGGTTTAAGCAGAAAAAAATTGCATCCTAAAATCTATCTCATTCTGTTGCAAAACATATCAGTTGCAAAACAGACTGAAAGGCGTGTTTTACGTCCTCTTCCGGTGGGAGGAAGCACATGGATGGCCCACTGAACCATGTGACCGGCCCATGGCCCAAAAAGTTTGGGCATCAGGTTCAATCCCAGCATCTTCTGGGAGGTGACTGGCCCGCAGCGTGAAAATGTTGCAAACCCCTGGACTATAGATTCTAGCGGCTGTTCTCCCACATCTAGACAATGCTAGGTTGGAAACGCACCTGGAAATAGTTCAGTTCCTCATCACTCAGGATCTGATTGTTGTCCTGATCGGACATATTGAAAATCCGAGTGAGCGCTCGAGCGCATGCCGGCCTCAACTGAAGGGAGAAAAGATACAAGGAAGTTGTGCATTACAATAAGCAGGTCATATTAAGCATCTCAACCACCCCCACCACCCCCAGGAAGACACAGACAAGACTAAAATGTTACTTTTTGTAGACTCTTATTCTCAGGAACTGTTAGCCATACTGGCTGGGGGTTCATGGGAACTGACGTTGTTGTTGTTCAGTCGCACAGTCGGTTCCGACCCTTTGCGACCCTATGGACCATTGCTCTCCAGGCGCCTCTGTCCTCCACCATCCCCCTCAGCCCTCCCAGCTCTGTGCCCATTGTGTCTACAATGCCATCTAGCCATCTCATCCTTGGCCTCCCCCTTCTTCTTTTGCCCTCCACCTTTCCCAACATCAATGCCTTCTCAAGTGAATCCTCCCTTCTCATTTGATGTCCAAAGTATTTCAGCTTCATCTTTACTATTTGACCTTCCAGTGAGCATTCAGGGTTAATTTCTTCTAAGATTGACCTATTTGTTCTCCTCGCTGTCCAGGGGACTCTCAAAACCCTCCTCCAACACCACATTTCAAAGGCATCTATTCTTCTGCGTTCAGCCTTCCTAATTGTCCAGCTCTCACATCCGTACATTACTACTGGGAAGACCATTGCTTTGACTATTCTAATTTTTGTTTTCAGTGTGATGTCTCTGCTTTTCACTATGTTCCCCAGGTTTCTCATTGCTTGTCTCCCAAGAATCAGTCGCCTTTTTATTTCATGGCTACAATCCCCATCTGCAGTGATCTTTGATCCTAAGAAAGTAAAATCTGTCACTGCTTCTACTTCTTCCCCATCTATCTTCCAGGAAATGATTGGGCCTGTTGCCATTATCTTGGTTTTCTTGATATTTAGTCTCAAGCCAGCTTTTGCACTCTCCTCCTTCAGCCCAATCAGGAGATTCTTTAGGTCTTCCTCACTTTCTGCCATTAGGGTGGTATCGTCTGCATATCTCAAATTATTGATGTTTCTCCCAGCGATTTTAATCCCAAAATATCATTTCTTAATGGTAAAGGTCAACCTTGCTCAAAAGCCAGCCATGTCTGACTCATCTCCATTTACAGCTAAAGAGCCAGCACTGTCTGCATCTGCAGACATTTCCGTGGTCATGTGGCAGGCATGACTAGATGGCATGGAATGCTGTTACCTTTCCCGCTGAAGTGGTACCTATTCATCTACTTGCAATTTCTTGCTTTCAAACTGCTAGGTTGGCAGGAGCTGGGACAGATGATGGGAGCTCACTCCATCATACAGAACTCGGATCTTGAACTGCTAACCTGCCAGTCACCAAACCCAGTGTTGATAACCACTAAGACATCACCATATTTTCTTGTTGTTGTTGTTGTTCAGTCGCACAGTCGATTCCGACCCTTTGCGACCCCATGGACCATTTTCCTCCAGGCGCCTCTGTCCTCTACCATCCCCCTCAACCCTCCCAGCTCTGTGCCCATTGTGTCTATAATACCATCTAGCCATCTCATCCTTGGCCTCCCCCTTCTTCTTTTGCCCTCCACCTTTCCCAACATCAATGCCTTCTCAAGTGAATCCTCCCTTCTCATTTGATGTCCAAAGTATTTTAGCTTCATCTTTACTATTTGACCTTCCAATGAGCAGTCAGGGTTAATTTCTTCTAAGATTGACCTATTTGTCCTCCTCGCTGTCCAGGGGACTCTCAAAACCCTCCTCCAACACCACATTTCAAAGGCATCTATTCTTCTGCGTTCAGCCTTCCTAATTGTCCAGCTCTCACATCCATACATTACTACTGGGAAAACCATTGCTTTGACTATTCTAATTTTTGTTTGCAATGTAATGTCTCTACTTTTCACTATGTTCCCCATGTTTCTCATCGCTTGTCTCCCAAGAATCAGTCGCCTTTTTATTTCATGGCTGCAATCCCCATCTGCAGTGATCTTTGATCCTAAGAAAGTAAAATCTGTCACTGCTTCTACTTCTTCCCCGTCTATTTTCCAGGAACTGATGGGGCCTGTTGCCATTATCTTGGTTTTCTTGATATTGAGTCTCAAGCCAGCTTTTGCACTCTCCTCCTTCAGCCCAATCAAGAGATTCTTTAGGTCTTCCTCACTTTCTGCCATTAGGGTGGTATCGTCTGCATATCTCAGATTATTGATGTTTCTCCCAGCAATTTTAATCCCATATTGTGATTCCTCCATCCCTGCACTGCGCATTATGTGCTCTGTGTATAGGTTGAATAAGCATGGTGACAAAATGCAGCCTTGTCTTACTCCTTTTCCTATTCCAAACCACTCTGTTATTCCATGTTCTGTCCTAACTGTTGCTTCTTGGTTCATGTACAGATTTCTCAGGAGGCATATGAGGTGCTCTGGTATTCTCATCTCTTTAATTACTTGCCACATCTTGTTGTGGTCCACACAGTCAAATGCCTTAGTGTAGTCAATAAAACAAAAGTAAACTTGTTTCTGGTATTCCTTTGTTTTCTCCATGATCCAGCGTATGTTGGCGATGTGGTCTCTAGTCCCCCTGCCTCTTCTGAAACCAGCCTGCACCTCTGGTAATTCTCTCTCCACATGCTGCTGAAGTCTGTCCTGTATTATCTTGAGCATCACCTTGCTGGCATGTGGGATGAGCGCGATTGTTCGATAATTTGAACATTCTTTGGCATTGCCCTTTTTTGGGATTGGGACGTATACTGATCTTTTCCAATCCTGTGGCCACTGTTTTGTTTTCCAAATCTGCTGGCATATTGAATGCAGTAATTTGACGCCATCATCTTTTAGCGCTTTGAAAAATTCAACTGGGATACCATCATCTCCACTAGCTTTGTTGTTTGCAGTGCTCTTAAGGGCCTTTAAGACTTCGCTCTCCAGGATGTCTGGCTCAAGTTCAATTTCTTCATCATTGTTTTCTTATCCATGGTAATTAAAATGTATTAAAACTGCTACACTGAGCATCATAATTATTGGTTTTGGAATGAAGATGAACTCAATCCCATATAATCTCATATATTTATTTACTTGTGTTACTGTATTATTGTGATTGTGTACACCGCTTTGAGTCACCCGCTGGGTCGAGTAAAGCGGTATAGAAATTAAACATGAAATGAAATGGGGAAAAAAATGAAGTCACAAATTTACAGGATGACTCTTGGGAAGCCACTATCCTTTGATTCCCATAAATACTACTGCAGATACAGTAATACCTCATACAAAGTCCGCTTCATACAACATTGAATTCAACATCGCCTAATTTCTTGAAAAAAGTTGCCTCATACAAAGTCGCTCGACTTTGTATGAGGCATTGGGGTTTTTCCCAGGTTGCATTGTGCCTGGGCAGTATAAAAGGCAGGACACAAGCGTGCATTGCTCTTGTGGGTTTTGCACGAGGCGAAGAGTGTTTTGGAGTGGTTTTGAGAGTGAATTTGGATTATTTTTGAATTTTTTCATCAGAATTTTTAGAAGCATTCCTGGGATTTTTGCAGCATTCTTCAGGTTCTTGGACAATCAGGGTTGTTTGACATGTTTTTGTAATGTATTTAGCCTTTAGAGAATGATTTCTTAAAGTTCTGTCAGTTTCCTGTCTGTTTCCTTGACTTTGCCCTGAAGTCTGTGCTGTTACAGTACAATGTATCTCTATGGAAATGACGTTGTACAAGGCATTGCGGCAAGGATTTGGACGTTGTATGAGGCATCGCAGCTAGGATTTTGTATGTCCCATACAAAGTCCAAATCCGTATAAAGGTATCACTGTACTTGAAACCACAGTTAACAGCAAATCCTATATTTTACACTGCAGAGTGACTTAACTAGTGGCCAGTTCTGGCAGTGAGCCACAGAAAATACACATACAGTGTACCCCCGCTGTACAGATGGCTCGCTTACCGGACAACTCGCTTCACGGACAGAAATCCATAGGAAATGACAGTCTGCTTCACAGACAAAAATTGCGATACAGATTGGGTTTCCACAGGGTGCAAAGCTTTTTTGGACTGCTTGGGCACCCCATGGCACTTTCCAAAGCAGCGGGAGGGTATTCAGAGCATTTCCACTCTGTTTCTTGATTTTTCCATTGTGTTTTCAGTGCGATTGGGCAGCTTAAAAGTAGCATTCGGCACTTCCGGGGTGGCGGAGGACGAAAACAATGACTGTCGGGTCATTACCACAGTTGGCCACTAGAGGGCGCAAAGCACGGTTTCCCATATGAATGCATTGAAAATCAATTTCTTCTGTTCTGAAGGTCAGGAAAAACAAAAAAACCCATTTTTTTTCTGTTCAAAATTCTTCATAAAGTGCACTTTGGAATTTTTCACCACTTTATAAAGAGTTTTGAACACTTAAACTATTATTTTTGGCTTTTTTCTCAGCTCTGAAACGTTCCCCCCCCCCCCCAATGCATTACTATAGGAAACCGCAGTTTGCTTTACGGACAAATCGCTTTAAGGACAAACTGACGGAATGGATTAATTCCGTAAAGCGGGGATTCACTATATATTATGTATTTCAGGATTTTTAAATTTAATACTGTATATTTATACCCACAGATACAAGGGATGTACACCTTACAGTCAACTGCCAAAGAATTGGTGGGGTGGGCGATCAATGTCAAGAAGCTAGCTGTCTGGTGGGGAAAAAAATCCAATCAGAGTTGGTAGGAATCACATAGGTAATTTAGATCAGCTCTCTATTGATGCAGGGCATATATCTCTAATAAGTCACCATTCAGCTTCCATTTAAAAACTCCTAACGAAAGAGAGTCTGTCATTTTCTGAGACAGTCTGCTCCATAGCCAAACAGCATGTACTGTTAGAATGCACTTCCTAACACTTAAAGCAGCTTAGTTTTCCCGGGGCTTGAAATCTGTAAGTTTTTCCTGAGTACAAAAACATGTGACTGTGGCTTTATGATATGCCATCAGTGGTGGGCATCAGCAGGTTCACACCAGTACGCGCGTATTGGTAGTAAAAATGGCTGGCCCCGCCCGCCCTCCTCCTCGAAGAGGCTTCAGAGGGGGATGACTCCATTTCCCCCTTCATCAAAGGCTTTTCCTAGGCTCTGTTTCACCCCAAAGCACATCCCCAGCCACTCCAGAGTGGCTGGGGAGGCACTTCGGGGTGAAAAAGCCCTGGAAAAGCCTTGGACGAAGGGGGAAATGGCTTCAGAGGTTCGCTAAAGAGTGATGAAAACAGAAGAGGCTTCTATTTTCATAGCTCTATAGCGAAGTGCAGTCACATGGCCAACAGGCCACACCCACCCAGACACATGGCCACGCCCACAGTGTGGTAGGAATTTTTTAAATGCCCACCACTGTATGCCACCCTACCTGTTTCTCCTCTGGGTCATACAGAGGAGCCGTTGGGTGCAAAACTGCCTTCTGGGCATAATAGAAGAGCTCAGAAATGTTCTTCAGATTCCTTGCAGAACACTGGAAAGGGGGGGGGGGGAGAGATTGGGAAAGAGATTGAGAAAAACTGAGATGGAGATTAGAACAGGGGTTTTCAACCTATGGTTCATGGGCCAGATCTGGCCCTCAGTGCCATTTCATGTGGCCCACTGCCCTTGCCGCCACCGGAAGCTGTGCCGTGTGTGATTCCTTTTTAATGTAAACAGCATTTCAAAGCTGTTTATATTAAAAGGGAACCACACATGGCACAGTTTCCAGCAGCGGCGGGGCACATGAAATGGCACCGAGTGAGGAAGAACTGTTGGGCTCCTGGCATTGTCTCACCTAATCCCCTCCCTCTGGGACTCAAGCCCTAAGGATAACCTCCAGCCCCAGAAGGACTAGCCTCATTAAACAGCCCCACTCACCCTTTCCCCGAGCAGACAATTAATCTCTTTAGTGTCAGGAGGGAAGGGGATGTTGGAGTCTCCTTTCCTCCTTCCAGGGAGAAACAAAATGGCCATCCCTTTGAAACTGTTAGGACAAAATAGCCACCCAATCAAGCAGGCAGGGAAAAATGGCCGTCCGACCCAATCAGCTGTCTGAGGGAGTGTGGCCTGCCCATGGCTTGAAAAGGTTGTGAACCCTTGGATTAGAGAGTCAAAGATGAATGCTTTGATAACAAAACAGCACAGGCTGCAAGGGAATGTCATGAAAGAACTCTTGGTCAAGCAGCAAAGGAGAAGACACAAGTGGTCCCCTGTATCCATGGGAGATGCATTCTGAGACAGACTGTGGACACCTGAAACCACAGATAACAGAAAACCCTATATTTTACCTTGCTAAGTGGCCTTGAGTGGCCACTTCTGGCAATGAACCATAGAAATACACATCTATGTTTTTCAGGATTTTTTAAAAAAAATTTTAGACCCACAAAAAACTGAAACCATGGATACTGAGTCCATGGATATGGCGGGAGGGGGACTGTAGATGGGCAATCTCTGCAATGATAGGTGCAATTTTTTAGTTTTCCCAGGAGCCCTACCTTGCTGGACATTAATTGGAAATACGCAAGAGAGGCAATCTAATGTCTTGTCCCAGTGCATCCCACTGGCTTATCAAATGTTGCAGTGGCACAATCAGTTGAGAAAAACTGAGATGGAACTTTTAAAAAGTAATTCTTTCCCGCTATAAGCATAATATGCTGCCAATAATAGTTACAGTGATTTAGTAACTATTCTTTGTGCCGAATGTTGCATCACTGGCCAATTGTTCGTGTGTGGAGCTTAGGATTCAAGAGCATGGTATAAATATGGATGAATTCATGCCATGATGAATTAATGTCAAATAATAGGAAATCAAATACCGTAGTTGCCTGCTTATGACGCCGCCACCGCCACCCCCACCCCACCCACCCATAAAATATACTGTAAAAACGGAGTGTTTCTTATACTCTGATCAGGAAATATTGTATTTGCTTGTGTATAAGTACACTTCCCCCTTGAAAACACACCGGAAAACTGGAGTGTGTCTTATACTCTGATCAACATGTGCCGTATTTGCAAGCATATAAGTGCACTTCCCCCTTGAAAATACACCAGAAAACCGGAGTGTCTTATACTCTGATCAGCAAATACTGTATTTGCCAGCGTATAAGCGCACTCCCCCCTTAAAATACACCAGAACACCGGAGTGCGTCTTATACGCCAATGCATCATAAATGACGGCAAATACAGTAACTTTGTTCTCATACGTTATTTTACTTTGATTATACCTTCATTTCTTAAAATAATATTTAAAAGCAACTCATTAGAGAAACCGATATGGCTTCCATATCATTACAGTATTTTCAATTGTGTGAGTCCAACACATATGGCAGACTAGAAGAGGCCATTACAGATCTTTGTACCTCCACGCAGGTCTCGATTTCTGAGAACTGGTTCATAATGGGCAAGATGGTTTCCATGGAGCTCCCGGTTTGCAAGTCTGATTTGTTTCCCACAAGAATGATCGGGATTCTAGGAAGAAAAAAAGTGGGTTATTTTTTAAATAAAGGTGGGACACTCAGGCTGACAGTAGTTCAGCCCAAGAGGCAAGAAAATGAGGAAGAGAGAGAAAATCGACATTGTTTAATTTGCTCTGCTTAATTAAAGTTCTGCTCCTGCGATGACGGATCTGTAGGGAAAAACTGTTTCTGGAAAGTTGGGCGGCGACAGGAGCTCAGACGACAGTTACTCACTCCACCGTGCAGCACTCGGGTCTCGAACTTCTGACCTTCCAGCCATCAAGTTCAGCATCTTAACCACTAAGCGACCGCAGTCCCCATAAGCAATTTACTCGATATTAAAATAGTACTTTGAAAGAAAAAGTACCCCCTGATCAACAGAGCCACATAACTATTTTTCAACGTTTCTATAACCCACATTTTATTTCCAAAATTGCATTGATTCTTGCAAAGGGGGTTCAATCCTTTTCCCTTTATCAAAACATGATCTATTAATTCTCCCCAGATGTCTTTAAATTTATTCTCCTTCAATAATCCCCTCTTAACTTTAATGTTACAAGTTTATTTGTCATTAACAGCACTAGCCTAAACATTTTTGTACCATTCAAGGTAAAGGTTGCCCTTGCTCGAAAGCTGGTCTGTATCTGACTCTAGGCTTAAGTGCTCATCTCTGTTTATAGCCAAAAGAGCCAGTGCTGTGGCAGGCATGACTAAACACCTGAGTGCACAGAGCAATGTTTACCTTCCCATCAAAGTGGTCCGTATTGACCTACTTGCAACATCTTGCATTCAAACTGCTAGGTTGGCAGGAGCTTGGGCAAAGATGGGAGCTCACTCCATTATGCGGTACACGGGTCTCGAACTGCTGACCTGTCAACCTCCTAGTCTTTAAGAACATAAGAACATAAGAACAGCCTTGCTGGAACAGGCCACAGCCCATCCAGTCCAGCATTCTGTCTCACACAGTGGCTCACCATTTCCTTCAGGGTATTCCCAAGCAGATGCCTTCACCTGCTTAGGATTCCCTGGAAATGATATTGAGAGATATCCTGCCTATCTCTCCAACCCGGAGGTTGTCCTTAAGTATCCATAATTATAGCCATTGATACTCTTCTCCTCCATGAACTTGTCTAATCCTTTCTTAAAGCTGTCAAGACTGACAGCTGTCACCACTTCTTCTGGCAGGGAGTTCCATAGACCAGTAATCCTCTGGGTGAAAAAGTACTTTCTCTTATTTGTTTGAGAACTAGTACCCAAAAGTTTCATGGAGTGTCCCCTAGTTCTAGTATTATGCGATAGGGAAAACAGTTTTTCCTTATCTACTTTGTCCACACCGTGCATGATTTTATAAACTTCAATCAGGTCACCTCTTAGACGTCGTCGTTCTAGAGTGAAGAGGCCCAACCGTTGCAGCCTCAGATGGTAAGGAAGGTGTTCCAGTCCCCTAATCATTCTGGTTGCCCTCCTCTGCACTTTTTCCAGCTCCATAATATCCTTCTGGAGGTATGGCGACCAGAACTGTACACAGTATTCCAGATGGGGCCTCACCATAGATTTATAAAGAGGCAAAATGACACTTGCTGACTTATTTTCTATACCCTTCCTAATGATCCCTAGCATTGAGTTTGCTTTTTTCACTGCTGAGGCACACTGGGTTGACACCTTCATTGAGTTGTCCACCAGGACACCAAGGTCCCTTTCCTGGTTTGTCTCAGAGAGTTCAGACCCCATCAGTTTATAAATGTAATTGGGGTTCTTTGCCCCAACATGCATCACTCTGCACTTACTAATGTTGAAACTCATTTGCCACTGTTTTGCCCGCTCCCCCAGTGTCGAGAGATCCCTCTGGAGCTCCTCACAATCTCTCACAGTTTTCACTATCCTGTATAATTTAGTGTCGTCAGCAAATTTGGCTACCTTGCTTTTTACTCCTACCTCTAGATCATTTATGAAGAGGTTGAAAAGCAGGGGTCCCAGTACTGAACCTTGGGGAACCCCACTCTTTACTTCCCTCCACTTGAAGAAGTGTCCATTTAGTGCTACCCTCTGTTTCCTGTCCCTTAGCCAGTTGCTGATCCAGGACAAGACCTGTCCCTTTATTCCATGACTGGTAAGTTTACTCAAGAGCCTTTGGTGTGGGACCTTGTCAAAAGCCTTCTGAAAGTCCAGATAAACAATGTCAACTGGATCCCCCTTATCCACATGCTTGTTGACACTCTCAAAAAATTCCAACAGATTAGTGAGGCATGATTTGCCCTTGCAAAAGCCATGTTGGCTCTCCTTTAGCAGCGCCTTCTCTTCTATGTGCCTATTAATTCTATCTTTTAGGATGGTTTCCATCACTTTACCTGGGACACATGTCAAACTGACAGGTCGGTAATTTCCTGGATCACCCCTGGATCCTTTTTTGAAAATTGGTGTTACATTCGCTACCTTCCAGTCATCAGGCACAAAGCCTGATTTGAGGGAAAGATTATATATTTTGGCTAGGAGATCAGCAATTTCATCTTTAAGTTCCCTGAGAACTCGTGGATGGATGCCATCTGGTCCTGGTGATTTGTTACGTGTTTAGTTTAACAAGACATGCAAGGACCTCCTCCCTGGTTATTTCTATCTGGCTTAATTCTTCGGTTTCCCTCCCTATGAAGATAGGCTCTGTTTTGGGCATGTGGCCTCTGTCTTCTTCAGTGAATACTGAAGCAAAGAATTCATTGAGTCTCTCTGCAATCTCTGTTTCCTCTTTAATAACCCCTTGCCTTCCATTGTCATCTAATGGTCCAATGGCCTTCCTAGTTGGGTTCTTACTTCTAATGTACTTAAAGAAGTCTTTGTTATTTCTCTGAGTATTTTTAGCTATACGCTCCTCAAAGTCTTGCTTTGCTTTCCTGATTGTTGCCTTGCATTTGTTCTGCCAGAATTTATGTTTCTGCCTGCTGTCCTCATTCGGACAAGCCTTCCATCTTCTAAATGAGCTTTTCTTGCTCTTGATCACTTCCCGAACAGTTCCTGTAAGCCACATCGGAGTCCTCTTGGACCTGGCAGTGCCCTTTTTCCTTTTGGGTATGCATTCCAATTGGGCCTCTGTTATTGTTTTTGTAAACAGCCTCCATGCCTCTTGAAGTGTTTGGACTCTCTCAATTTTCCCTTTCAGCTTCTTTTTTACTAGTTTCCTCAACTTTGGGAAATTTCCTTTTTGAAAATTTAAGGTCTCTGTGTTAGATTTTATCAGTGACTTGCGGTCTATGATCAAGTTAAACATAATTGAGTTGTGGTCACTGTTCCCTATTGGATCAGTCACATTAACATCTTGCACCAGATCCTGAGTATTACTCAGGATCAAGTCAAGGATTCTTGTACCTCTAGTTGGGTCTTCAACCATCTGTCCCAGGGAACAATCATTTAGCATATCTAGGAACTTTATCTCTTTATCATGTGCTGAACAACAGTTCACCCAGTCTATGTGAGGGTAATTGAAGTCCCCCATTATAACCAGGCTTCCCTTCTTGGATGCCTCCTTTACAACATTCTCCAACTGCCTGTCTCCCTCAAGAGTTTGGGTCGGAGGCCGATAGTATATGTCTTTAAGTTCAATATCTTAATCACTAAGACACCACAGTCCCCTCTTCATTTAAGCACTTTCAGTTTGAGAGTAGGATTTCTGGGAAAGACCGTGGTATAGAAAGGCTGCTTGTTACATAACAGGGAACAAAGGACGGGAAAGATCTAACATTGTAAAGCAGTGCTTCTCAACCTTTGGTTTTTGGACTTCAATTCCCAGAAGCCTAAGTCAATTCCCCAAAACACTGATCAGCCTAAGTACTGGCTTAGGCTTCTGGGAATTGGAGTCCAAAAACCAAAGGTTGAGAAGCACTGGTGTAAAGAAACCGACCTCTCCAGGGAAGGGTAAATCTCTGTGCAATCTTTTAGGAAGTGATTTTAGCTACAGAGCTGGGCGGAAAAAAAACAGAGCTCGGCTGCTTTCTAACATAGAATTCTTTTACAAAGAGGGGAATGTGGTCTTTACTAAAGGGGAACAGTTTATTCCCAGATATTCTGGGAACACATTCCATCCCATTGGATGTCAGGTTACCTGGAACACTTGTCAGCTCCACCATTCACCATCGGGATCCACTTTGTCCGAATCTAAAAGGCAAAAGACAAAGAAAAACATGAAACGCATTGGGAGATTTTGGTCAGAAAAAAGCTAGAGGTGTTGTTTGGACGCAAACAGGTGGTACAGAATCAGCAAACAAACAAAGTCTAGGTATAGATCTCCCTTGTTCAAAAGCCAGTCATATCTGACTCTAGGGTTCAGTCCTCATCTCTGTTTATAGCCAAGGAGCCACAGCCGTCTGCGTCTGTAGGTGTTCCCATGGACATGTGGCATGTCATGACTAAATACCAGGGTGCACGGAATGCTGTTTACCTTCCCACCTAAGTGGTCCCTATTTATCTACGGTACTTGCAATGTCTTGCTTTTGTACTGCTGGGTTGGCAGGAGCTGGGACAGAGATGGGAGTTCACTCCATCCCGCAGCACTTGGGTCTCGAACTGCTGACTTTCCAGTCATCAAGTCTTAACCACTAAGCCACCGCAGTCCCTAAACAAGGTCTACCATCCGTTAAATAATTAAAAACTAGAGAGAGAGAAAATAAGGACTGGCCATCTCTCGCTTTCAATACTTCAATTTATGAAATCCAGGCCACTGGGAAAGCCTTTAGAGCAGGGATTCTCAAACTGCGGCCCGTGGGCTGGATGTGGCCCATGGCACCATTTCATATGCCCCCCTCCTCCACCACACCAATTAGTGCCATGTGATGGAGGAAGGGTAAAATGGCTTTCTGGCCCCCAAAGCTGTCTGAGGGAGCATGGCCAGGCCCCTGGCTTAAAAAGGTTGAGAACTCCTGCTTTAGAGAGCAAATATGTTTGAATCAAAAGCCTGGAGGCCAGCTGAACAGATAGAAGCAAGGGGACAGAAAATCTGAACATTTCACTCACCCCCATGAATTTAAACCTGAAGAGATCTGCAAGATCTGGTAAATTCTTCTCTAAAATGGTTTGTAGTGAAATTCTCACTCATTCGTTTGCCCAATGTTTTCCCCAAGACCCTTGGCAGCAGAGGAGAGAAGGCCAGGGAAACCAGGCGGGCATTTACCTTGTCGATGGTGGATTCCTCTGTGACGTCATAGACCATGCACACCACATTTGCCTGAAAGGGAATAAAGGAAAACAGTGTTCTTAAGGGACATACAGAAATACTGTATGTGGAACACAGAATGTAGATCACAGGCGAAGTATGAGTCAACAGTGAGATGTGGCTGCAAAAAGGCCAATGCTGTTTTAGGCTGCATGAACAGAGGTCTAGTTTCCAAAGCCTGTGAGGTACTCCTAGTCCCCCTCTATTGAGCACTAGCTAGACCACACCCTGTGTCCAATTCTGGGCACTGCACTTTAAGAGAGGTGCAAATAAATTAGACCAGGTACAGAGAAGGACAACGTTTAACTTCCACTTCCACTTCCAGGAGCAACAAGGGCAGTACAGGCCAGATGAACTGGTGTCAGGGGCCGGATCTGACCCACGGGCCATAGTTTGGGTATCCCTGGTTTAAGCAGAAACAAGTGCCTGGTGGTCTTTCCATGCTCAACTCAAGCTCAAAAACAGGTGCCTGGTGGGCTTTCCACGCTCGACTCAAGCTCAAACCTCACCTTTGCCCAGATGGTGCCAGCAGCAAATGATTTTAGGGGAAAGCAGATGGCCGGATCAGTGGTCTTTAGGGGAATGAGTTGATCGCTTAATCCCTCAAACACAGAAGATTTCATATGGGATTTGGCAGGAGTTACTCTAAGCTCCTGGTATGTACGCACGTAATCACTGCAGCTAAAGTGGTAAAGGAGGCTTGGCAGCTCCGTGGTAGGCCACCTGTCTTCTGGGAAGAAGATCCTGACTTCAATCCTCAACATCTCCACTTCTTCTTTCGTGTTCAAATCAAACCTTGGACTGCCAAAACGAAGCCACTTTCTTGGCTTTCTTATTGGCCATAATTAAATCTCCGTTGATGCGTTTCCAATAGTAACTTCAGACCAGCCAGGTTCTGTACCTATCCATATTCACATGGTGTGTTGTTGTCCACCACCAGCCACCACTTGAGTATGTTCACCTTGCATTTAGGCACTCCTACGCACTGACCCAATGATGCTAACCATCTCATCCTCTGCCGCCCCTTTCTCCTTTTGCCTTCGATCTTTCCTAGCATCAGTTTACTCTCCAGTGAGCCCTTCTCTTCAAAATTTTGGCCAAATACTTGAGCTTGAGCTTCAGTATTAGTCCTTCCAAGGAGCAGTCAGGGTTGATTTCCATTAGGATGGGCTGATTTGATCTCCTTGCAATCTAGGGGACTCTCAAAAATCTATTGGTAGAAGGCGGCAAATCCAGCTCATTTTGAGAGACAGTCATAGGCATTTCATTGGCCTTTCAGTTGGGGGGGGGGGGGAATGGATTCAAGCAGGGCTGGCATCAGAACTGGGACCAGGTGCCTCAGCTTCAAGCACTTTCCACTGAAAATGCAGTCTGCCTAGCTGGCGGGGGGGATTCTGGGAGTTGTAGTCCATAAAAAGCAGCACTGCCAGGCCCTGCATTGAGAGCTGCTCCCAACGCAAAGGAGTAGGCGTTCATGGCCAACCATGGCTCTTTAAATCACAAGATACGACTGTGGTGGCTAACCTATGGCATGCGTGCCAGAGGGTGTGCATGTCGCCACAGCACAGAGTTCGCCCTGCCCCTCTGCCCAGCAGCCCAATGGGAGTGCTTCCTCCCTCCCCCCAGCATAAAGTTCATCCGGCCCCTCTGGCCATCAGACCAATGGGAACGCTTCCTCCCTCCCATGTATGGGGTAAGGTGGACAGCTCAAGGTACGGCGCGAACAGCAGTTTGGGCACTTGGTCTCTAAAAAAGTTTTTCCATCAATGGTATAGGAGTTCAAGGTTTTCCATGCTGAATAAACATCTTTTCCCTCTCCATCCCTATCTCTCCCCCACGCGCGCGCGCACATACGCACGCACGCACGCACGCACACACACACACACACACACACACACACACACACAGGGGTCTGATTTAACCCACCCCATTAAATCACACACAACTGCTTACAAGCAAGCAAAGGATTAGGCCAACGGTTAACAAAACTGATGATGTTAATCCCGAGATGCCCTCTGCTCCAGTAAGCTTTAAGAGCAGAAATTCAGAATACAAACTGGGCTGGGCAGGGAATGGGGAAGCCGCTGAACTCTTTGCTCACCTTGGCAATCTCCTCTTGCAGCTCTTCTTCTGTCTGCTCTAATTCTGAAAGGAAAAGGAAAAAGTATGGTGTTTGGGGTGTCAAATCTACACGCTAGACTCTCACTTCCGTGTTCATATTTTCTACACGCAGGGAGGGTGCCTTGTCTTGGGGACATTAAAATGATGTCCCCGTAGCAAAAGGATGCCCAAACTTTTCAAGCTGTGGGCTGGTCATGTGGTTCAGCAGGCCAGTCACGTGTTCAGAAGGCCGGTCACGTGGTTCCTCCCACTGGAAGTGGAAGTAAAACATGCCTTGCAATCTGTTTTGCAACAGATATGTTTTACAACAGGATGAGATAGATTTTAGCCTGCCATTTTCTCGGCATAAACTAAGGGTGGCCAAACTACAGCCCGTGGGCCAGATCTGGCCCCCATTGCCAATTTAGCTGGCCCACACCACCCTAATGGCTCCCAGAAGGAGAAGTAAAACACATCCATATGGGTACATTTTACTTCCGCTTCTGGGAGTAATGAGGGTGGCATGGGCTGGATGAATTGGCATTCGGGGCCAGATCCGGCCCATGGGTCATAGTTTGGGCACCCCTGCCATAGCAGTCTGATATAGCACAATCCCAGGCTCATTCATTGTGTTGTGCAAATCGGATCATGCAGGAAGTAGGAAGTATGAGTCCCAAGCAGGAAGTGGTGATATATGCATCAAAAAGCAAAGCAATTAGACTTATATACTGACCCATAGAGCTCGGTGCACTCTCTGGGTGGTTCACAAGTTAATAAGTCCACATGCTGTGGACTCATTTTATCGACCTCAAAAGGATGGAAGGCTGAGTCAGCCTTGAGCCCTGGTCAGGATCGAACTCTCAACCTTCGGGCTGCAGGACAGCAATTTAACTACTGTGCCACCAGGGCTCCTATCGATAAAAACATGCCTTGGTTAAGAGGCAAGCAGGAAGAGCTGGTGGGTTGGCCACATACCCGAGTAGTCCACAATGTGGGTCGGAACTTTCTCAGGCGTGACATCTGCTGGGATCGTGATCTCTTCGGCACGAGGAGGGACCTAAAGGCGGGAGGGCGGCATATAAATCCAAATAAATAAATAAATAAATAAATAATAAGATAGCTGCCATTTGTGCAAAACCACAGCAGAGGACAGATGTTCTCACTTGATATCACCAGTTGGAAGTCCGTTTGCTCTCACACAAGTGACAAGGGGTGTTGGTAAATCTAATATGCCAGATCTGCCTTGACTGTTATTTTTTCCTGCTTATTAATATAGTAGGTGTAACCATACTGGGACAGCAGTGGCTCAAGTGGTTAAGACACTGAACTTGTTGACTGGAAGGTTGACAGTTTGAGACCTGAGTGCTGCACAACAGAGTGAGCTCCGGACTCTGTCCCAGCTCCTGCCAACATAGCCGTTTGAAAGCAAGACATTGCAAGTAGATAAATAGGGACCACTTTGGTGCAGCATTCCGTGCACTCTGGTGTCGAGGCATGCCTGCCACATATCCACGGAAACCTCTGCAGACGCAGAGAGCACTGGCTCTTTGGCTATAAACAGAGATGAGCACTGAACCCTAGAGTCAGATACGACTGGCTTTCGAGCAAGAGCGACCTTTACCTTACCATGCCATAGAAGTGTTACGTTAAAGGTAAAGGTCTTCCTTGCTCAAAAGCCAGTCGTGTCTGACTCTAGAGACTGGTGCTCATCTTCATTTACAGCAGTGGGTCCCAACGTGGGGCCCACATCCCACAGGGGAGCTTCAATTCCCAGAAACCTAAATCAGAACATTGGCTGATCAGTGTTTTGGGGAATTGACTTAAGACTTTTGGGGACTGAATTTCAAAAACCAATGTTTGGGAAACACTGGTTTACAGCCAAAGAGCCAGCCCTGCCTGCATCTGCAGATGTTTCCATAGACATCTGGCAGGTATGATTAGATGCCAAATCGTATGGAACATGGTTACCTTTCCAGCCAAAGCAGTATCTATTTATCTACCTGCAATCTTGTTTTCGAACTGCAAGGTTGGCAGGACCTGGGACAGAGATGGGAGCTCACTCCATCGTACAGTACTCACGTCTCGACATGCCAAACTTCTGGTCGTCAATCTCAGCGTCTTTTTAATAATGACATCAGCAGTTCAATTCCCGGGTACTGCATGACGGAATGAGCTCGTCTCTGTCCTAGCTCCTGCCAACCTAGCAGTTAGAAAGCAAGACACTGCAAGTAGATAAATAGGGACCACTTCGGTGGGAAGGTAAACAGTGTTCCATGTCTAGTGTCCTGCCACATGACCACGGAAACATCTGCAGAAGCAGACAACGGTGGCTCTTTGGCTTTGAAACAGAGATGAGCACCGAACCCTAGAGTCAGATACGACTGGCTTTCTTTCAAGTATTTTTGCTTGTCATTTTTCATAAAGCCTTGTTTTAAATTAAGTAATTAGTTATTCACTACTCTGCTAATTACTAAGAGCTTTTGACACTGTTTTGTCATTCATATAAGATCTTGTTCTGAAGTAGCTGATTACTTACAGTTACTCCCGTTCAATAAATGTTAGAAAGGAACTTTGTCATGTTCATAGCCTCTCAATAATCATTTTGCACCTACAAGGTAGTTCATGCAGAGATAAATGAAACAGAAAATTTCTGGATTCCGAATTTTTGGCAAAGAACTTAGAATCAGGGTTTCAAGGTTCGAAGACGCGGTGCCTCAGGCACAGGGCGTGTTGTTCTCATCTGACCTTGACAAGCTCCACTCGTTGGCTGGAAGATCGGCAAGTCGGCAGTTCGAGACCCGGGTACTGCATGACAGTTTGAGCGCCCGTCTCTGTTCCAGCTCCTGCCAACCTAGCAGTTCGAAATAAGTTGCAAGGGGATAAATAGGGACCACTTCGGTGGGAAAAGATCTTGGGGACATGAAAGGAACCGCATTCCGGCGTCCCCATAGCCCTCGGCCCCTTAGTAGTTTATCAGAAGTAAATTAAATTATCTTAATTTTTTCATAATTTTTGGTGCGTCCCAGACCTCCAAAGGGGTATCTTACTGTGTCGACGGACGTCAAGGAATAGAGGATAACCAGGTTCCATAAATAATGCATTACAAGTTAGAACAGCTGAGTTGTAATTAGTTAATTACAAAAAACATGAGTAGTCCATATCGACATTGAGACCATGCGGGTATAAAGTATTAAAGCAATGTATGTAGAAACATTCTCTTTGCCTCAAGATCTGTTCTACATTATAACGTACAAAGGGGTCTGGTTTGTGGTGCTCCAGGATGACAAATTTGAAGTCACGATCACTACGGTTTAATTCTTTGAAGTGCCTAACCAACGGAGATGTTAAATTACCCGTTCGAATTTTCGATCGATGTTCCACTGGCCTAGTTTTCATTTGCCTAGTGGTGATACTGACATAACCCAAACCACATTTGCATACAAGAAGGTACACGCAATTGGATGTTTTGTAATTAGAAAAATGATGTAACTTTAAAGTAAAGTTACTGCTAGCTATAGAGACCTCTTTTGTTTGCCAAGATAGGGGGCAGTTTACGCAATCACCACAACTATAATGTCCTATGAGCGCAGGGCGGGTCGAGCGGGATCGTGCCTCATGGTCAGAAGAAGAGATAAATTGTCTAATATATTTAGTTTTTCTAAATCCAATCATGGGTAAAACAGAACATTCTGGCAGATGTTGCACAAAATGCCAATGCTTACTGATGATCCCTCTGATTTTGTCAGCTATGGGCGAATACTGGAAAGAGCAATGAATCTTATCCACAGTACTTCTAACTTTCTTAGAAAATAATTGACTTCTAGATACAGTTTGCGCCTTCTTAAAATTAAATGATATAACCTGCTCTGGATATCCCTTTTGTGTCAAAAAATGGCTGATCATCTTGGCTGATGCTAGGAAATCAGTGTTTGTGGATGAATTCCATTTAGCTCTAAGAAATAGCCCAAAGGGGAGATTCTGCTTGAGATGGCGTGGATGATGTGATGCAAAGTTTAGATACACGTTCCTATCCGTAGGTTTTCTAAAAAGTTTAACCTTAACTTTGCATGAAGCAGTTATGTAGGTAGAGACGTCTAAGAATTGAATAGTATGATCACTATAATCATGGGTGGGGATTAAGGTCATTAATCCATTTAACAAACCCCTCCACCAAAGTAAGATCATCCAAAATGAAAAATAAATCATCTATAAATCTTTTATAGAAAATAATATGGGAAAGGTACAATTCAAAGATGAAAAAATAAACTCTTCCTCAAATGAAATCATATAAACATTGGCCAAACTTGGAGCCACCGAACTACCCATAGCCACTCCAGAAATCTGTAAATAAAAGGTGCTACCAAACCTAAAAAAAATTGTTATCTAATACCACTTCCAACAAGTCTAATAAAAAATGAGTGGGAGGGTGTGCGTATCTAATAGTCTGTTAACCACCGTTCTAATTTCATCCAAAGGAAGCCTTCTAAGCTCCTAGATCCATGATGGTGAACCTGGGCACTCCGGATGTTCTTGGGACTTCAATTCCCAGAAGCCCACGTCAACACACCCTGCTGACCAGGGCTTCTGGGAATTGAAGTTCAAGAACACCTGGAGTGCCAAGATTGACCATCACTGTACTAGATCCTCTCAATCCTCTGGCCCACCAGGGTTCAAATGAGTGAAAATGGCAATTTCAGTGCTCAATTTCTTGGATGGTATGTTAGTTACCAGCCTCTCTTCTAACTTACTTTCCTTGCTTAGGTAAAGGCTGCCCATGCTCGAAAGCTAGTCATATCCGACTCTTGGGTTCAGTGCTCATTTCTGTTTATAGCCAAAGAGCCAGCGCTGTCTGCATCTGCAGACGTTTCCATGGACATGTGGCAGACATGTGGCAGACTGAAGTGAATGGAACACTGTTTACTTTTCCCACTGAAGCGGTACTTATTTATTTATAGTAAAACCCCTACTTACGCAAAAAGTCCGTTCTGTAGACTTTTGGTTAAATCGGTTTTTTATGTAACTCGAAGCAAACCCATAGGAAAAAAATATTTTTTGACATAACTCAAAGCAAACCCATAGGAAAAATAAAATTTTATGTAAATCTAAGCAAACCCATAGGGAAATGATTTTTTACGTAACTTGAAGCAAACCCATAGGAAATCGTGTTATGTGAATTCATATAAATCAGGACATTTGTGTAAATTGGGACATGGTTTTAACACAAAATCATTATGTAATGAGGAGGACATTTTCCACCTTCGTCCCTGCCACAGAGCCCCCTGAGCTCCTCCCCTCAGCCGGTTGGAGGGGAGTGGGAGTGACCGTTGCTCCATGGCAGGAGGACATTTTTCACCTTCGTCCCTGCCACAGAGCCCCCTAAGCTCCTCCCCTCAGCCAGTTGGAGGGGAGTGGGAGTGACCGTTGCTCCATGGCAGGAGGACATTTTCCACCTTCGTCCCTGCCACAGAGCCCCCTGAGCTCCTCCCCTCAGCCGGTTGGAGGGGAGTGGGAGCGACCGTTGCTCCATGGCAGGAGGACATTTTTCACCTTCGTCCCTGCCACAGAGCCCCCTAAGCTCCTCCCCTCAGCCAGTTGGAGGGGAATGGGAGTGACCGTTGCTCCATGGCAGGAGGACATTTTCCACCTTCGTCCCTGCCACAGAGCCCCCTGAGCTCCTCCCCTCAGCCGGTTGGAGGGGAATGGGAGTGACCGTTGCTCCATGGCAGGAGGACATTTTTCACCTTCGTCCCTGCCACAGAGCCCCCTAAGCTCCTCCCCTCAGCCAGTTGGAGGGGAGTGGGAGTGACCGTTGCTCCATGGCAGGAGGACATTTTCCACCTTCGTCCCTGCCACAGAGCCCCCTGAGCTCCTCCCCTCAGCCGGTTGGAGGGGAGTGGAAGCGGCTGTTACCCATGACATGGGCCTTAAGTTTTATGTAATTTACCATCTTTGTCTGTAAACCGCTTTGGGTCACCAATAGGTGAGAAAAGCGGTATAAAAATATACTAAATAAATAAATAAATAAATAAATAAACTCGGGGCATTTGTAAATTGGGGTTTTAATGTACTTACAATGTCTTACTTTTGAACTGCTAGGTTGGCAGGAGCTGGGATAGACAATGGAAGCTCACTCCATCGTGTAGCACTCGGGTTTCAAACTGCTAACTTGCCAAACATCCAGTCATCAAGTTCAGTGTCTTAACCACTAAGCCACCGCAGTCCCTTTTCCTTGCTTAGATATTATTATTATTTAAAGAAGAGGACAAAGCAAATGAAGAAAGGAAAGGGGAAGCACATTCTGACAACTTTCTGCAATTCCTCAGCCTGGTGCTCTAGAGAACATCTTTAGAGCAAGAATGCATAGAGAAACCTATGACAGCCCAGGGTGTGGCCGAGCCAAGGTAGTCTTGTGGACTTTGAGTCATGAAGCTGAGAACATCAAGATAGCTAGGGAAAGAATTTACATCTTGACCTAAAGTCATTTATCTATTCTTGCCTGTGGCTGTGCAAATTTGTGCTACCCGCTGTCTGGCTCTTCCTTCCGCAGGCATTGAGGGGAAGTTCCAAAGGGCACCAATGTCAGAGGCAATGCTCCTGTGACACTGGTGAAATCTAAGCCATAGAACATGTTCTCTTCATCTGCCCTTTTTAGAGAGACATCTGGAACAAGGTCATATCTCCGTTGCCCTGCAAGGATCCTGGCCCATCAAACTGCACATACACTGAGTGGTAGGATTCAGCCGGAATGCCCCGGTACGCCTGTACCAGTAGTAGAAATTCCGGCTGGCCCCACCCATCCGGTTGCCAGAGCCTCGAGTCATAGGCCTGCGCCTCCTCCCGCAGACTCCCCGGGCTTCCCCCATCTGGTTGCCGGAGCCGCAGGTCGTAGTCCTGTGCCTGCCAGTCACATGACCACCTAGCCACGCCCACCAAGTAGGTAGTAAAAAAATTTTAATCCTGCCATTGCATACACCCACTGGCTGCTATTTGATGAAATCCCCATCTACACCCACAACACTGCCCGGTTCTGTGCTGCAGCATGTAAGAACAATCCTGGCAGGTCCTTAGCTAAATAAACTACCAGCACTATATCACAGACTCAAGTTACAAATGGCTCGACCTATGAAAAACCCGCGATATGAAAGGAGATCTCGGAAAACTTTGCTTCAAGATGAAAAAAAATTGAGATACTATACAATTTTTTTGTCTTTTGGTGCTTCCCACAGCTGTGGGAAGGTGTTTGGAGCATTTCTGCTCCATTTTGGATTTTTCATTGTGTTTTGGCACTGCCAGAAGCTTTCCCTGCAACTAGGAAGTGCTGAAAATTCCCATCCCCTCAACAGCTGATTGGCGGGTACTCTTCCTACAATTACCAGAGGTGGCCACTATATGGCGCTGTCAGAAGTGTGCTAAATATGCATTGAAAATCAAAATACTGTAATATGTTCCAAAGCCCAGCATAAAGCCAAATCAACATCTTTTATCTGCTCAAATCGCTTTATAAAGTGGCCAAAAAGCAGCAAAAAATTACAAAGTCCACTTTATGAAAAGTTTTTAACAGAAGAAATACATTGGGTTATTTTTTATTTTATTTTATTTTTGCTTTTCTGAGCTCTAGAACAGATTTTTTGCTTTTCAATGCATTCTTATGGAAAACCACATTTCAAGATACAAACTTTTCAAAATACAAAAAACCTTGAGGATCAAACTAATTTCGTATCTCAAGGTTTTACTGCAGTTGTAGCATCATTAATCTTATTTTATTACTCCTTTAACTCTGAGCAGAAGGGCTCCTTAATATACAGGTGAAACTCGAAAAATTAGAATATCGTGCAAATGTCCATTCATTTCACTTAAAAAGTGAAACAAATATATGAGATAGACTCACTACATGCAAAGCGAGAGATGTCATGCCTTAATTTTGTTATAATTGTGATGATCATGGCGTACAGCATACATGAGATGTGATGATTATGGGGTACATGAGATTGGGGGAGTTGGGGTTTTCATAATCTGTAAACCATAAGCATCAATATTATAACAAAGTGAGGCTTGAACTATCTCGCTTTGCATGCAATTAATCTATCTCATATATTTGTTTCACCTTTTAAGTGGCATTACTGAACTGAATAAACATTTGCACGATATTCTAATTTTCCGAATTTCACCTGTATATCTTAAGTACCCTCATTTTAACTTCTGTTTACTGTTGTACTATGTTGGTTTTGGACCGTAATAGAGATTGATTTGATCATGGCTGCAGATTTTTGTGTTGACTACATTATGCTGCCTTTACTCACCTCCTCCGGGAACTCTTCACCCACCAGGGCCATGATCAGGGAGGTCTTTCCCACCTGGGCTGTGAGAGAGAGAGAAAAAGAAGAAGCAAAACTATTATGGAGCTGCCGTGTAGTCGCAAGTGGTGTGGAGGCCAACCCAACTTATCTTCAAAGTAACCTTGCTTGGCAGGGAAAGCCAAGAATCTGCCCAAACTCAATCATCATGGACCTTTTCACCCTTTGCATGCGGCGAACGTAGGGGGAAATGCTGGTGCCAGACTTCTATTCCCATCATTCCAAATCAGCACAGCCGTCAAGGAGAAGATATAGCCAAACAATAAACCAAAGAGATAAACCTGACCCCCTACCACCAAATACACCATATCCTGATAAGCTGATTCAAACAATAGAGAGTTCCACAGGTCATTCATTCAAACAGCCATTACCCAGGGGACACTATCCCTAGGCTACCATTTGGCACATCTTCAGTCATATCCAAAAATTAAACCAGCTATTTCACTGGAAACATTGTCTGCCACACTGAACACGCTGAAGCAAAGATGGGAGCATTAAATCAGAGAAATAAGACCATAAGTTCATCACCAGCTAAGATAAGAAGTAGCAGTGGACGCGGAGAGAACTATGCCAGAGAAGGACCCTTGACATCCTTTGAACGGAGATGAGCCTCAAGTCTACTGATTCAGATGCAGGAAGAACTTTATGGCAAGAACACACATCCTTGAAAGGGTACACAAGAGCAAAACCAAATTAGAAGATGGAGGAAAGAACTCAGTGAACAAGGAACAACATTAAAGGAGGATACAGTTGAGGAACTCAACATCTCCTACATCACTTGGAGGGCCCTGAATAGGCTGAGGGTTGGATTCCCTAAATGCAAGACCAACATGCTCAACTGGGGGCTGTTGGCAGAGAACAACACACTGTGTGAATGTGGAGAGATACAGAATCCAGCTCATTTGCTGGTCTGTCAATTATTATCAGAAACAGGCACTGATGAGGACGTAAGTTTGGTCAACGACAAAGCCAAGAAAGTGGCTTCATTTTGGCAGGTTAAAGTCTGATCGAGACATGAAAGAAGAAGAATCACCATCTTGTTCATAAAAGCATTTAACAGTATTAGAGTTTGGCTGGCTCAACATGTCAAGGGAACAACATAAGGTGCCTGCCTTCCCACTGAGAAATTTTGGCTGCAGTTGAGGGTTGAGACTGTCATGGTTTGGGGGAGGAGCATTTCCCGTATTTCACTGTGATTTTTATAATTTGCACAAACTCCTCTCTCTTTGCAGAAATCTAGTGAAACTTGGCTTTGTGAAGCTGAGCACCCACGCATACAACTGCACATTTTACATAAATACACAAAGCCAGTCAATAAAAGGAACAAAATTTCTACAAGATTACTTCCCTCCCAAACAAGAGCCCACCGGTTAGTGGCCGTTCAAACCATAAGAATGCTGCATAAGAATGAACAAAGTTGGGATTTACATTCCCAGGCACAAATGAAGGCATGAGATGAATGTGAAGATTTGAATCACCCGAAAAAAACTTTGTCAGTTGTCCTCAAGAGAAGAGGAGACCAACAACCACAGAACATGGCTTTAAAACAGAAGTTCCCAATCTAAGGCCCATGGGCCGGATCCAAGAGCATTCAAGAAACAAAATAACCACCCCTTTGAAGCTCACTTCATCGTGCAGTACTCAGGTCTCAAACTGCTGACCTGCCAACCTTCGAGTCATCATTTTCAATGTCTTAACCACGAAGCCACTGCAGTCCCCTCTTCATTTAAGTACTTTTAGATTAAAAGTAGGGTCTCTGGAAAAGACCGTGGTCTGGAAAAGCTGCTTGTTACATACCAGGGAACAAAGGACTGGAAAAATCTAACATTGTAAAACAGGGGTTCCCAACCTAAGGCCCGCAGGCCGAATCCAGCTCACAATGCCATTTCATGAGGCCCCCCCACCCCTCTAAGAGCATTCAAGAAACAAAATGGTTGCCCCTTTGAAGTTGTTGGGACAAAATGGCCACCCAACATGCAGGCAGGGCAAAATGGCTGTCTGGCCCCCGGCTTGAAAAGGTTGGGAACCCCTACTTTAAAAGGTTGCCGACAATGTTCCCAGATGGTTACCTTAAATGCAAAAATGTCTCTTTAGAGAAACTGAGAGAATTACTAATGCATAGCAGGCACTGGCCAAAATTTGCAATTGCAGCTGCTCTCAGCACAGATGAAGCGCTCAGCTACTCATATGTGTGTTTTAAGATTATGAATAGTCGAAAACATTGTGTGCAACCTGCAGAGCCTGGGAGAAAAATCACTTTCTTTTAGCTGTGAATTCCCAAAGAGATACCAGCAATTCTCAACACTGATTTACTGAGATGGTAAACTTAAAAGGCAAGGGAGAGATTGCTCTGGAATTTCCATAGGTCAAGGGGCCCCAAACTACGGCCCAGGGGCCGGATCTGTTCCATAGACCATAGTTTGGGCACCCCTGGTTTAAGCAGAAAAAATGGCAATCTAAAATCTATCATATCCTGTTGCAAAACAGATTGCAAGGCACGTTATACTTCTGCTTCTGGTGGGAGGAACCACATGATCGGCCCGCTGAACTATGTAACCGGCCCACAGCCTGAAAAGTTAGGGCACCCCTGCCATAGATGATCCTGCTCCTTCTTTACACCTTGTATTGCCTTCCTTAGGAAAGACTCAAAATTTAGAACAGAGCAAAATACATCAAGTTTAACTGACATTAAACAGGAAAGACGGGCTCCAGAAGAGGGGGAATTGACATTTAATCGTAAACTGGCTTGAGAACTGACAGCTCTCACAAAATTTGGTGGGTTTTTTAATGCTGATGTATCAATTTCCTATCAGTGCATGAATGAGAACTGAGCAGAGCGCTGAAATAATTAATCCTCTTCCCTCTTTTGAGACACAATACAGGGGCTCTTCCAAGAACCGTTGGTTTCCAAGATCTCAAATTTGAAGCAGAGCTGGGAAACTTCTGGCCTTCCAGATGTCTCGAACTTCAACTTTCTAGAGCTCTCCAGCTAGCATAGTCAAAAGTCAGAAACGGTGGAAGCTGCCAGTCCCAAACATCTGGAGGGGAAGCAATTCCCTAGGCCTATTTATAAGACTCATCTCTGCAGCTAAAAAGGACCATTTTAAGACCCTCACAAATGGCAGATTCCCATTTTGGATCTCAATTTTCACAAACTGCACGAGAGCATTCGCAAACATGCAGGATGCACGAATCTTTGCACGTCCCCACTGTAGCCACAGCAGAGATAGTAATATTTTAGCATGCCAGAAATCAGTGGCAGAGTAGGGGATTCTTGAAGTAAAGTCACCCTTGCTCAAAAGCCAGCCGTATCTGACACTAGGGTTTAGTGTTCGTCTATGTTTACAGCCAAAGAACCAGCGCTGTCTGGACGTTTCCATGGACATGTGGCAGGCATGACTAGACACTGGAGCGTTTACCTTTCTCACCAAAGTGGTACCTATTGAACGACTTGCAATTTCTTGCTTTCAAACTGCTAGGTTGCCAGGAGCTGGGGCATTTGCCTTCCACATCGCAGTGTGACATCCGTACCACTGACCCAGTTCCACAAGTCACTTTCTGGTCCTGAGCCCTTTGGGCACACAAAGTCCTCCTCAGCCCCAGGCCAGAATCGATAAAGCTTCTGCTCTCCATCAAGATGGTTTAATCCACTTGGGGACCATCACCCTTCCCTGTGGACTTCACCACCCAAGGCCATTAGTCCTCAGGGTGGTCAGGTTAGTAAACCACCACCTGACGATCAGTACTGAGTCACTGGCACACTCGATTATCATGTAAATCATATGTGTTCTTTCCAGCAGCAAAATTGTTGTTGTGCAGTGTTATAGAAGGGATGAGTAAACATGTAGCCTTCTCTTCTTCTTCAAGTGCCGTATCTGATTCTGAATACTGGCGACCATCATAGCAGTGGCCTTCAATTTGCCTGCCCCATCGCAGCGTGATCCCCATACCACTGACCCAGTTCCATGACTCACTTTCTGGTCCTGAGCCCTTTTGGCACGCAAACTCCTCCTCAGCCCCAGGCCAGGATGGACGAAGCTGCTGCCCTCCATCTCTTAGCTATAAACTCTGATTTCTTTTCAGTATGCCAAGCAAAAATGTTACAGAGATGGGACCAGCAGCAGTTCAGAAGCAAAGCAATCACACTTATATATACTGCCCTATCACACTTAGTGCACTCTCTGGGCAGTTCACAAGTTAATTAGCATTTGCCCCCAACATGCTGGAGACTCAGTTTACCGACCTCGAAAAGATGGAAGGCTGAGCAAACCTTGAGCCATGGTCAGGATTGAACTCACAACCATTTGGTTGCAGGACAGCAGTTTAACCTCAAAAGAAGAATTCACTCCTCCTGGTGAATTTGGATGAATGGAATCTGTCTCTTTCCTTCCATTCTGGTTCCAGAGAACGCCCAAGGCATTTCCTGGAGGCAAACATGTTTCCACAATGCCTCTCTGGAGGAAACATCAGGAATGCTTGCAAGAAGTTTAGTGCACACACGGCAGAGTGACTCCAGCTCAGTGCCTGAAAACGTTTAAACCCAATTCCACATGGCAGAATCAGCAAAGGATAAAACATAGACCGTAAACATGAAGGTTGTACATTTAGGTATCTTTGTCGTTGACACGCCAACTCTGAGAGCCGTTGGCATTTGCTCTGTGCTTTGGACTTCATATTATATTTGACTTTCTGGAGACAATTGTGTTTCTCTTCTGGACTGGACCCGCTTGAGTATTTTAGGATTCTCTGCGCCCATAGATGCCAGTTATTTTATTTTGGATTTATTTATTTGGTCGGTTTATTTTTAATTTGCTGTGTGTTTTATTATATTGTTTTGATAGTTATACGTACACTGCCCAAAGTGTGAACTTTCCCAAATGGGCGGTATAAAAATGCAGTCAATCAAAGCAAGCACAGACCTGCTTACATGAATGAATGGTTTCCCAAAAAACCCAATGAATTCCAGTCAAAGCTGGATGTTCCATATCTTGCGAAAACTTGTGTCTGCAGAGCACCAGAATTAGAGAAAATATTGTGCATGTTTTATTTAATTGTCAGTTATATAAAACAGCAAGAACCCAGTCCATACAGACATTTTCAGATAGAACGCTAGACTGGGATTCCAGCGTAAGACTAACTTACTCGCTTCAAGGCACAAACAAATAAAACCCTGTACTGTATAACAATTTTAATTCATTCTATGAGTCTGTTCACTATGAGATTTTTTTGTTGTACGGTTTTTCCTATGGAAAAAATCACCCAATGAATTTTTTTGCTAAGCGGTTTTTCCCATCGAATATTCGTTGTACGATTTTTTCCCATAGGAAAAATCGTTATGCAGGGTGCATTTTAAAAATAAATAAACCTATTCATTATGTGATATATATTTTTTGCTGTTCATTATACGAGGTTCCACTGTATGCATTTATCAGAAATGCCCAATTTATGGAGTCTTCGGTGTTGGGTGGCAATATAAATCAGAAAAATAAAATAAATAAATAACTAAATAGGCAGGGTTACTCAACTGCCTACCTAACAAGAAATTGAAAGTAGATAAATAGGGAAGGTAAACAGCACTCCATGCGCTCTGGTGTCTAGTCATGCCTGCCACATGACCACGGAAATGTCTGCAGAAGCAGACAGCACTGGCTCTTCGGCTTTGAAATAGATATGAGCACTGAACCCTAGAGTCGGATACAACTGAAAAGACAATTTATTGACCAAATAGAGGTGACATGCAAAAGTGATGAATTTAACTGAATACAGTAAAACTCCGGTTTACAACCGCCTCGGTTAATGTATTTCTTTATGCTGAATCATTATTCTCCAGCCCTGCTCCTAACCACATCATTCTGCTTAGCGAGGGATAGTCCAGCATCTCTCTCTTATTGCCTACAAGACAGAAAATGGGAGAGGAATCCTCCTGGTCACAGGGGCTTCATCCTTGGATGTGGCGTGCCTAATTTTAGACATAATTCTGCTCTGCGGCAGACAAATCCTCCGTAAGCTAGTCTGTGAGCAAGGAGTGGGGGGGATCAGTGTTTTCACTGAATGAAGGTGCTGCTTACAGATCATAAAGGCTGTCAACGTCAGGCAGCAGGAAAGCCCTCCAGGGCAATTAATCCAAGGCTATTATGGATGTAGGTTCCCTAATGAGAAACCTGTGATTTCTGATCAAAGACTCCTTTTAAGACCCTAAAGCAAGCACAACCTTTCAGGTGCCTGCGGGCTGCAACTCCTGACACAGCAAAAGCTGATGCAGATCACAGTGAGGAACGACGAAGATTGAAATCCAAAAATCATCCCAAGGGCTGTCCTTAGCCAAATGTGTCCCAAAGGAAAATAGCCAGGCTAGACATAAAGCAGCATCTTCTTAGCTACAGGTTAGATCAAAAGAAGATCCCAAAATTTCACATTTAAAATGTCACTATTTCCCCCACACAGGATACAAAACCTATGAAACCCTTACACCAGGTTTGGGTCCTTAACTCGGGTATGAAGCTCAAGAAGTGGCCTTGTGCCAGACACGTTCACCTGGCATAGTTAAGGTCAGCCTTGCTCGAAAGCCAGTTGTATCCGACTCTAGGGGCCGGTGCTAATCTCCGTTTACGGCCAAAGAGCCAGTGCTGCCTGCACCTGCAAATGTTTCCGTGATCATGTCACAGGCATGGCTAGACATCAGAGGACACAGAATGTCATTACCTTTCCTGCCAAAGTGGTACCTATTCATCTACTTGTAATTTCTTGCTTTCAAACTGCTAGGTTGGCAGGAGCTGGGACAAATGATGGGAGCTCACTCTGTCATGCAGCACTCAGGTCTCGAACTGCTGACCTTCCAGTCATCAAGATCAGTGTCTTAACCACTAATGCAACCACATATCAGCATGATCGACCTCAAAAGACCGTTGTTATGATGATGGTGGCAAAGCAGGAAAGAAGAGAGCCTTGGGACTCTCCCAATCTTAGATCAGGAGCCGCCAACCTTTTAAAGTAGGGGACTGGGTCACGCTCCCTCAGACAGTTGAGGGGGCTGGACTGGTGGTTCCACACACACACACACCCAATTTATGGCTGCTGTAAACACATCCCCGGGCGATCCTGGTGGTGGCAGCTGGAGCGGGGGTGTGGGCCAGTTGATTTGGCACCATGGGCCAGATCCGGCCTGTGGGATGTAGGTCACCAACCCGTCTTATATCATCAGAGAAGATACATCACAGAGTAAATAAAACAAAACAACAAGAAAAAGACAAAAAAACATTGTGGCACATTAAAGACTAACTCCTGCATTTAAACGTGAACTTTTGCGGATCAAGAGGAGACGCAGTACATAAAGACGAAGAGATGGCTGGATGGTGAATAAGGGAGCCAAATGTCCCCTTTCCTCTTCTTCTTGTGCTGTGTCCAATTCCAAATATTGGCGATCCTCATGGTGATCAGCCACGAAGACTGTCTTGAGAATATAATGCCATGGTCTTTCATTTGCCTTCTGCACCACAGCGTGACACCCCTAGTACCACCGATCCAGCTCCGCAAGTCACTTTCTGGTACCTGAGCACTTTTGGCACGCAAAAATCCTCCCTAGCCCCAGGCCAGTATTGATGAAGCTTTCCTCTAATGCATGAGTTCTCAGCCTTTTTAAGCAGGGGGTCATTGGGTCATGTTTCCTCAGACAGCTTCAGGGGCCAGATGGCCATTTTGCCCTTCCTCCACCACATGGCACTTCCGGGTGTGGTGGAGGGCCACATGAAATAGTGCTGTGGGCCGCATCTGGCCTGCAGGCTGCAGGTTGAAAATCCCTGTTCTAATGCTCCCCCAATGTTCATGTGTGCCATGACAGAAGCATCATCTTCCGCTGCCCTGCTCAACCCACCTTAGATATCCAGAGCCTTCACCCGAATCCCCCCCTCCCCAGAGGACCTCCGACAACCCCTTTCCTCCAGACCCCCATTGATTCTCCTGACCTCCTCCCACCCCTTGGAAACCTGACTCTTAATTTTTTAAAAAAAAATAATCCTCAACTCCCATACTCCTCCACCTAAGTGGTGATTTATGGGGGATGATGGGAGTTGTTGGAATGAAGGACACTTCTGCTTCAAACCCCGCCCCCTTTGAAGCCCACCCCAGCACCCCTTCCCCCTCATCCCTCCTCGGCTCTGACTCGTCCTCTCCTGCTGCCACTGAATTCCTTCTGATGCGCCAGCAGGTATTGAGCAAAGGGGCGGGGCCTGACGATCCCCAAAACACTCACCCTCCCCCAGCAGGAGAATGCGCACATCCCGCCTCATGGCGGCCGCGGGGCGCGACGCTCCTTGCCGGCTTCTCCGGTTCGATCCCCGCCTTCTCCAGCGCAGCACGGCGGCTGCTTGCCCGCCGCGGCTCTCCTCCCCCCGCGTTACTTGCCTCGGGGACTTCCGCCCTTGGTCGCGCTTCGTCATAGAGCGGGAGCGGGCAGAGCGGTTCCGGGAGTCCGCAGCGACCCCTGGCGGCGAGCGGGCGAGGCGAGCAGCTGTCGTTCAACAAAGGTGAGGACGACGTAAGCCTTGCTAAGGGTGGGCTGGCTCGGCTGGGCTCAAAAATACTGCGAGGAGAGCTCAAAAATACCACACTGCGAGGAGGCTCTTTCTCTCCCCCCCTTTAATTTAATTTTAATAAACATAATACAATAACAAAAGCAACAAAGCAATACATAATACAAAATAATATCTCAGTTATTTGTCATAAAGATAATATATTATTATTTCAGTGATGGGCACCAGATTTTTTTACTGCCACACTGTGGGCGTGGCCTAATTGATGGGTGTGACCTGACTGGTGGGTGTGGCCTGACTGGTGGGTATGTGACTGGGTGGCCAATCTAGTCATGCCTGCCACATAGCACATGAAAACATCTTCAAACACAGACAGCACTGGCTCTTTGGCTGTAAATGGAGATGAGCACAGCACCCTAGAGTCAGATACGTCTGGCTTTTAAGCAAGGGCAACCTTTACCTTTACCTATTGTTAGATCCAAAGCTGCCAGTCATATCTGACTCTAGGGTTCAGTGCTCATCTAAGAGTCACCAAAGAGTCAGCACTGTCTGTAGATGTTTCTGTGGACATGTGGCAGGCATGACTAGACACCAGAATGTTGTTACCTTTCCCAACGAAGTGGTTCCTATTTATCAACCTGCAGTTGCCAGGAGCTGGGACAGAGACGGGAGCTCAAACGGTCATGTAGGCCTTCCAGCTAACAAGGCAAGCTTCTTAACCACTGAGCTCAAGTGGCTAAGGCTCTGACTGGGAGGTGGCAGGTCAGCAGTTGGAGACCCAAGTGCTGGATGTTGGAGTGAGCTCCCATCTCTGTCCCAGTTCCTGCCAACCTAGCAGTTCGAAAGCAAGAAACTGCAAGTAGATAAATAAGGACCACTTTGGTGGGAAGGTAAACAGCGTTCTGTGCACTCCGATGTCTAGCCATGCCTGCCACATGACCATGGAAACGTCTGCAGAAGCAGACAGCACTGGCTCTTCGGCTTTGAAACAGAGATGAGCAACCTGAACCTTAGCATACTGGCTTTCGAGCAAGGTAAAGGTATCCCTTGCTTGAAAGCCAGTCATATCCAACTCTAGGGTTCAGTGGTCATCTCTGTTTTACCATGGAGCGCCCTGGGCCAGCTGCAGTTTACCTTGAAGCAGCAGTGAGACTTTAAGAGCCACAACATTTTTTTTGTTTACTCTCTGATATGCTTGCACACAATAAAATGGCACAAATTCTAAAGTTTTATTCTGTGCAAACAGATCAGGAGGTAAACAAAACAAAAACACAAAAATGTTGTGGCACCTTAAAAACTCACTGCCACCCCCCCTGGGAAATCCCTTTAGCCCCTGCTCCCCTACACACACACACACACACGCACACACACACACACACACACACACACACACGGGGGGGGGGTAAACAAAACAAAAAGACACACGGGGAGAAGGGGTGCTCACGTGACAGCTTTGGCTTTCCCTCCTCCTCTAGTCTTCCAGCAAGTCCAGTGCAGCGCCTGCTTCCCGATCCTGCCCACTTCCTCCCAGGAGAGCGACAACGGCTCTTCTCCAATCTCTTCCAGAGCGGCTGCTGCTGCCTCCTTAATAGGTGTGGGTGCTGCTCGGGTGGAGGTGGTGGCGTGTGCGTGCCTGGGGGAAAGGGAAGGGGAGCTGACGTCATGCCACCCAGAGCAGCTCAGACGCCCGCCCCGCGTGCCCCGCTCCTTGCCTTCTTCTAGCAGCAGCACAACTTTCGCGATGCCTGGAGCTAGTCCTGCAGGAAGAGAACTTCCTGAATGATGTCTGTCTGACTCTGGGCATTGCAAGAGTTGCCCTGCTTGCGCCATACTGCCTGGACACCTCTCGCAATGCCCAGACAGACATCCTGCAGGATTGAAGTTCTCTTCCTGCAGGACTAGCTCCAGGCATCGCGAAACTTGTGCTGCTGCTGCTCGAAGGAGGCAAGGAGCGGCGGTGGGGGCATGCTGGGTGGGCAGGCGAGCTCCTCTGGGTACCGCATGACATCAGCTCCCCCTCCCCTTCCCCCAGGGCCAGGCGTGCACACCCCGCCACCTCCAAACCCCCCCCCGAGGCACCCCCAGCCTATTAAGGAGGCAGCAGCAGCCGCTCTGAAGGAGAAGGATTGGAAGAGCCAATGCCGTTGGGTCACCCACTCTCCCGGGAAGAACGGGGTGGGGAGGGGGCCTGGCCAGCCAGGTCTACTATCGGTCCGCTCGGACCGGGGCGGACCGGTTGATGCCCAGCACTGTATTATTTCCAAAAACTCATTTGATCCAGTACAGGGCTGCTACCTTTACTCTTAATCAATGTATGCTCCAAAAAAGGCTTCCAGATATCCCAAATTTATTTTCTTTGATTAAGCCCCCCCCCAAATTTAACTCCCATGTAATTTTATCATTCAAAGCTATTTCCCATATCTCTTTATACCAGTCATCCACTTCTAAATTTAAATTGCTTTTTTTCAATTCTTCGCAATGTATTGTCTTGCCATTTGTTGTAATGGGCTGGCAATGAGACGCGAGAGGCAGCCATGTGGCAAAGTCCAGCCCCAACCTGAGTCAGAGGTACCGGTATGTATTTATTCCCTGCCTGGGGGCGAAGACATGTGCCTAGGGCAATCGTGCCACCCCCTTACAGAAGGCTTGCGTATGTGGCATTTCCCCATGGCCCAGCTATAACAGTGACTCTGGAGACTGCCTTGAGGTTAATGGACAGCCTGCAGTTAATTGCCTTGGGCTGGCGAAACCCATTGTTCCTGCCCTAATCTCGGAGCCTATGTGGATTGACCCCGGACACCTAGCTTTGTCCCTTGTTTGCCCCTGTCTGCTTGCCTAGCTCTATTTGCCCTCAGCCTGGGCCATTGTTAATTCCTAACCTACCCACTTCCCCTCCCAATTTCCCCTCCAGCAGAGCCCGGTTGGTTCTCGGGACTGTGGCCGCCTGAGTGGACCCCTGAGGAGAGGTTAAGCCAATTATTGAGAGCAACCCACAGCCATTGTTAAGAAGATGGATAACAAATCCTTCATGTTTTTAATCTATATTTATTTCATCCAAATCAATCGATAAGGCAGTCCTTGACTCCAGTTTAAAATCAAAACCCATTATTTCCCTAATTTCTTTTTCTATTTTCCCTCCCAGAAGTCAGATATCATTTTACAACTCCACCACATATGCTCATATGTTCCCAGTTCTGACATATGTTCTGACATCTCCAACAATATTTTGTTTTCGTATTATCCATTTGATTTAACCAGTGGTGGGATTCTAATTTTTTTTACTACCTCCGCTGTGGGTGTGGTATGGTGGCCATAGCTGGGGGAAAGCCCTGTGTTGAACCTGAATTAGGACTACAGTACTGTACAGTAAAACCCCGACTTACATATGCCTCGAGTTACATAAACTTCGACTTACATAATGATTTTGTGCTAAAACCTTGTCCCAATTTACATGATTTCCTATGAGTTTGCTTCGAGTTACATAAAGATTCTTTTTCCTATGGGTTTGCTTCGAGTTACATAAAAAAACGATTTAAGCAAAAGCCTACGGAATGGACTTTTTTTTCGTAAGTAGGGGTTTTATTGCACTTTATTTCAATACCTGGATGGGCAAGGCCAGCCAGAATTTCTGCTACTGGTTCTGGCGAACTGGTGCGAACCTTCTGATGCCCACCACTGGATTTAACCGCACTGGAGTCAAGCGGAGGCTCTTTCTGTGTGCCCCCCAACTTTCAACTTAAAGCAACGGTGTGAGATGGATAAAATTGCAATGGAGAGTGACTGGCCATATTCAAATTCATAAGCTCCAATTAGTAAACTCTGTGGCTAAGCTGGGATTTGAATCCAAGTCTCCGGGAGCTGCACTGGTTGCCAGTGTGCCTCCGGGTGCAATTCTTTAAAAAAAATTTTTTTTAATTGATTTTCAAAGACAACAATAAAAGAAAACATAATACAACATCTTAACCTATAAAATCGAGGGTTAACCGTTGGAACTTTGCATAGGCTCCTTAGCCAGGCCCTACTAGCCCGCACTCACCATTTGTGCACACGCCCGAACTGGGTACGCAGGTAAACGAAGACTGAGAAATGCACCAGTGGGGCAAGAGCCCCACAAACATGAAAAAAGAAACAACTTCATTTCCCATTGTTCTTTGCGCCGTGCCGCACCACAGCCAATCAGGCTGAGAGGCGCGACCACAAAGAACAATGAGAAACGCGCCGCGGCCAATCAAAATCAAGCCGCAGGAAAAAAACGAACCACAAATCACAAACCCATAACTACAAGCCCCAGAGTCCTGTCCCCAAGAGCTGGGGCAGAGACGGGCGCTCAATCTGTCATGGAGTACCCAGGTCTCAAACTGCCAACTTGCCAGCCTTCCAGCTAACAAGGCGAGCTTAACCACACAGCCCCCATTTAGCTAATGTACGAAACAAAGCTGCACCATCTTAACCTATAAAACCAAGGGTTAACCGTTGGAACTTGCTATAGGTTCCTAAGCCTCGCCCTAATGACCCGCACCCACCATTCGTGCACACGGCCGAACTGGGTCCGCAGGTTAACGAAGGATTGAAAAAAACGGCAGTGGGGCAACAGCCCCACAAACGCGAAAAAAGGGAAACAACTTCATTTCCCAATGTTCTTTGTGCCGCGCCGCGCCGTGCCACAGCCAATCAGGCTGAGAGGCGTGACCACAAAGAACATTGAGAAAGCTGCTGCAGCCAATCAAAATCAAGCCGCAGGAAAAAAAACCCGACCACAACCACAAATCACAAACCCATAACTACAAGCCCCAGAGTCCTGCGCAACATGAGCGCGCAGAACGCTGAGGAAGCTGGTGCCCGAAAAATTTTAAAAAAACACAACTCACCGCCTCACAGCCACACAAACACCAACCGCCCTTCTTTCCCTCACCAACGGCGCCTGAAGGTCCCGACTGGAGTTTCCCTTTAATATCAGTAGGTGGGGGGTTGCGATCCCCCTCTCCGCTGGCTCCCCTAGGATTGGGAGGTTTGTGGGGACAAAAGGGGTATGTCCCCCCAACCCTTCTGGGCCCAGGAGACCAGGGAGAGTGGATTGATTCCCCCCCTCCTAAAAAAACCCTCCATCTTTAAAGAGAAGAAACCAAGCGGCGCGCGAGATTGCACACTAGTAACAAAGGAATAATATAGTCTTACTAGGTAGAAAGGTAGTAAACGTGTACATTTTTGAGGCCCAGAATACTGCACTTGTTAAAATGGATTCTGAGGGAACAGTTGTAGTTACCTGCAATACTTGTGCCATGTTTGTGTTCTTGCCAAAGCATATGGAGAACTACACTTGCAGCAAGTGCAAGCTGGTTGCACTACTAGAAGAGAAGGTCCAGCAGCTAGAGGCCCGCATATCTAACCATCAACAAATTAAGGAGCTTGAGCTGTTCTTGGACAGAGCGGAACAGACTATGCTGGACAAAGAAGAGACAGGGCACAGTTCTGAGGGAGAAGGCCCTTCACTAACTCAGGAGGGAGATGTTTGGAGGAATGTGACTCAAAGGAGGAGAAGAGTAGGGGATCACTCTGAGAGTCTGAAATTACAGAATAAATTTGAGGCTCTTTCCCTCATCACACCTGATGAGGAACACACAGAGGAACAACTGATTCCACCTGATGATCTCTCTTTCATCACACTTGATGAGGTCCAGGAAGATAAACAACAGGAACAAACTGAGGTTCTCTCCCTTAATATGGTTGATGAGGTGCATGTAGATGAACAGATTGCAGGAGAGAGGCTCCTTGTACTAGGCGATTCAATAATTAGAAATACAGAGAAATTGATTTTCCAGAAGGATATTATGGAGTTGGAGAAAGTACAGAGGAGGGCAACCAGAATGATTAGGGGACTGGAACACCTTCCTTACCATCTGAGGCTGCAACGGTTGGGCCTCTTCACTCTTGAACGACGACGTCTAAGAGGTGACCTGATTGAAGTTTATAAAATCATGCATGGTGTGGACAAAGTAGATAAGGAAAAACTGTTTTCCCTATCGCACAACACTAGAACTAGGGGACACTCCATGAAACTTTTGGGTACTAGTTCTCAAACAAATAAGAGAAAGTACTTTTTCACCCAGAGGATTACTGGTCTATGGAACTCCCTGCCAGAAGAAGTGGTGACAGCTGTCAGTCTTGACAGCTTTAAGAAAGGATTAGACAAGTTCATGGAGGACAAGGCTATCAATGGCTATAATTATGGCTACCTAAGGACAACCTCCGGGTTGGAGAGATAGGCAGGATATCTCTCAATGCCATTTCCAGGGAATCCTAAGCAGGTGAGGGCATCTCCTTGGGAATACCCTGAAGGAAATGGTGAGCCACTGTGTGAGACAGAATGCTGGACTGGATGGGCTGTGGCCTGTTCCAGCAAGGCTGTTCTTATGTTCTTATGTTCTTATGTTCTTATGATTTGTGATGCACATGATAACCGTATGGTGACTTGCCTGCCAGGTGCAAAAGTTGCAGACATCACAAGAAATCTAGATAGATTGTTAGAGAGAACTGGGAACGAGCCAGTTGTCATGGTACATGTTGGTACCAATGATGTTGGGAAGGCCAAGCGGTCTGTCCTGGAAGCTAAATTCAGGTTGTTAGGAAGAAGATTGAAGTCCCGGACTTCCAAGGTAGCATTTTCAGAAGTGCTGCCTGTCCCTCGCGCAGGACCTACCAGGCAGGCAGAGCTCAGAAGCCTCAATGCGTGGATGAGGCGGTGGTGTCGGGAGGAGGGTTTCAGATTTGTCAGGAACTGGAGAAAATTTTGGGACAAGCCAAATCTGTTCAGGAGGGATGGGTTGCATTTGAACCATGATGGGACCAGATTGCTGGCACTCAACATCAAAAAGGCTGCAGAGCAGCTTTTAAACTGATAACTGGGGGAAAGCCGACAGGAGCTGGGCAGCATCTGGTTCGGGAAAGTGTGTACTTGAGTAGTGAGGAGGATGCAAAAATTACTGAGCAGAGCGAGGAGCTAGTCACTAGCATTCTAGCAGAAGGATGCAAGAGGCAGTCTAACAATGCAACTGGACACAAAAGACTGTGTCAGAAAAGCATATATAAATGCTTGTATACAAATGCTAGAAGCCTCCGGAACAAAATAGGGGAGCTGGAATACTTAGCAATAAATAAGAATATTGATATTATTGGTATCACTGAAACCTGGTGGACGGATGATAACCAATGGGATACAGTTATCCCAGGCTACAAACTGTACAGGAAGGATAGGAAGGGGCAAGTGGGAGGTGGTGTGGCCTTGTATGTCAAAGAAGTGATAAAATCGTATGAATTGGAATATCTAGGTGATTTGGAGTCACCATTAGAAGCTCTGTGGGTAAGAGTACCAGGCCACAAGGATGGTCTAACAGTAGGCATATACTATCGGCCTCCGACCCAAACTCTTGAGGGAGACTGGCAGTTGGAGAATGTTGTAAAGGAGGCATCCAAGAAGGGAAGCCTGGTTATAATGGGGGACTTCAATTACCCTCACATAGACTGGGTGAACTGTTGTTCAGCACATGATAAAGAGATAAAGTTCCTAGATATGCTAAATGATTGTTCCCTGGGACAGATGGTTGAAGACCCAACTAGAGGTACAAGAATCCTTGACTTGATCCTGAGTAATACTCAGGATCTGGTGCAAGATGTTAATGTGACTGATCCAATAGGGAACAGTGACCACAACTCAATTATGTTTAACTTGAACATAGACCGCAAGTCACTGATAAAATCTAACACAGAGACCTTAAATTTTCAAAAAGGAAATTTCCCAAAGTTGAGGAAACTAGTAAAAAAGAAGCTGAAAGGGAAAATTGAGAGAGTCCAAACACTCCAAGAGGCATGGAGGCTGTTTACAAAAACAATAACAGAGGCTCAATTGGAATGCATACCCAAAAGGAAAAAGGCCACTGCCAGGTCCAAGAGGACTCCAATGTGGCTTACAGGAGCTGTTCGGGAAGTGATCAAGAGCAAGAAAAGCTCATTTAGAAGATGGAAGGCTTGTCCGAATGAGGACAGCAGGCAGAAACATAAATTCTGGCAGAACAAATGCAAGGCAACAATCAGGAAAGCAAAGCAAGACTTTGAGGAGCGTATAGCTAAAAATACTCAGAGAAATAACAAAGACTTCTTTAAGTACATTAGAAGTAAGAACCCAACTAGGAAGGCCATTGGACCATTAGATGACAATGGAAGGCAAGGGGTTATTAAAGAGGAAACAGAGATTGCAGAGAGACTCAATGAATTCTTTGCTTCAGTATTCACTGAAGAAGACAGAGGCCACATGCCCAAAACAGAGCCTATCTTCGTAGGGAGGGAAACCGAAGAATTAAGCCAGATAGAAATAACCAGGGAGGAGGTCCTTGCATGTCTTGTTAAGCTAAACACTAACAAATCACCAGGACCAGATGGAATCCATCCACAAGTTCTCAGGGAACTTAAAGATGAAATTGCTGATCTCCTAGCCAAAATATATAATCTTTCCCTCAAATCAGGCTTTGTGCCTGATGACTGGAAGGTAGCGAATGTAACACCAATTTTCAAAAAAGGATCCAGGGGTGATCCAGGAAATTACCGACCTGTCAGTTTGACATGTGTCCCAGGTAAAGTGATGGAAACCATCCTAAAAGATAGAATTAATAGGCACATAGAAGAGAAGGCGCTGCTAAAGGAGAGCCAACATGGTTTTTGCAAGGGCAAATCATGCCTCACTAATCTGTTGGAATTTTTTGAGAGTGTCAACAAGCATGTGGATAAGGGGGATCCAGTTGACATTGTTTATCTGGACTTTCAGAAGGCTTTTGACAAGGTCCCACACCAAAGGCTCTTGAATAAACTTACCAGTCATGGAATAAAGGGACAGGTCTTGTCCTGGATCAGCAACTGGCTAAGGGACAGGAAACAGAGGGTAGCACTAAATGGACACTTCTCCAAGTGGAGGGAAGTAAAGAGTGGGGTCCCCCAAGGTTCAGTACTGGGACCCCTGCTTTTCAACCTCTTCATAAATGATCTAGAGGTAGGAGTAAAAAGCAAGGTAGCCAAATTTGCTGACGACACTAAATTATACAGGGTAGTGAAAACTGTGAGAGATTGTGAGGAGCTTCAGAGGGATCTCTCGACACTGGGGGAGTGGGCAAAACAGTGGCAAATGAGTTTCAACATTAGTAAGTGCAGAGTGATGCATGTTGGGGCAAAGAACCCCAATTACATTTATAAACTGATGAGGTCTGAACTCTCTGCGACAAACCAGGAAAGGGACCTTGGTGTCCTGGTGGACAACTCAATGAAGGTGTCAACCCAGTGTGCCTCAGCAGTGAAAAAAGCAAACTCAATGCTAGGGATCATTAGGAAGGGTATAGAAAATAAGTCAGCAAGTGTCATTTTGCCTCTTTATAAATCTATGGTGAGGCCCCATCTGGAATACTGTGTACAGTTCTGGTCGCCATACCTCCAGAAGGATATTATGGAGCTGGAAAAAGTGCAGAGGAGGGCAACCAGAATGATTAGGGGACTGGAACACCTTCCTTACCATCTGAGGCTGCAACGGTTGGGCCTCTTCACTCTTGAACGACGACGTCTAAGAGGTGACCTGATTGAAGTTTATAAAATCATGCACGGTGTGGACAAAGTAGATAAGGAAAAACTGTTTTCCCTATCGCATAACACTAGAACTAGGGGACACTCGATGAAACTTTTGGGTACTAGTTCTTAAACAAATAAGAGAAAGTATTTTTTCACCCAGAGGATTACTGGTCTATGGAACTCCCTGCCAGAAGAAGTGGTGACAGCTGTCAGTCTTGACAGCTTTAAGAAAGGATTAGACAAGTTCATGGAGGACAAGAGTATCAATGGCTATAATTATGGATACTTAAGGACAACCTCCGGGTTGGAGAGATAGGCAGGATATCTCTCAATATCATTTCCAGGGAATCCTAAGCAGGTGAAGGCATCTGCTTGGGAATACCCTGAAGGAAATGGTGAGCCACTGTGTGAGACAGAATGCTGGACTGGATGGGCTGTGGCCTGTTCCAGCAAGGCTGTTCTTATGTTCTTATGTTCTTATGTACTTATGTAAAAGGGAGGGGTTTTTTTAGGAGGAGGGGAATCGATCCACTCTCCCTGGTCTCCTGGGTCCAGAAGGGTTGGGGGAGACATACCCCTTTTGTCCCCCCCAACCCTCATGGACCCACGGGACCCAAGAGAGGAGATCGATTCCAACCCAACCCCCTGATATTAAAAGGGAAAATCCGATCAGAGTTTCCCCTTTAATATCAGTAAGTGGGGGGTGGCCATCCCCCTCTCCGCTGGCTCCCCTGGGGTTGGGAGGTTTGTGGGGGCAAAAGGGATCTGTCCCCCCAACCCTTCTGGACCCAGTAGACCAGGGAGAGGGGATCGAATAAAAAACCCCCCAAAAAACCTCTGTCTTTAAAGAGAAGAAACCAAGCGGTTTCTTCTCTTTAAAAATGGAGTTTTTTATTTGGAGGGGGGTGGAATCGATCCCCTCTCCCTGGTCTCCTGGGTCCAGAAGGGTTGGGGGGACATACCCCTTTTGTCCCCCCAAACCTCCCAACCGCAGGGGAGCCAGCGGAGAGGGGGGTCGCAACCTCCCACCCACTGATATTAAAGGGGAAACCCTGATCTACTTTCACGACTCCACACAATCAAAGCACAATAACACAATAAAGCCCCCCTCCCCACCACCTAGCCCACCCTTCCTAACCCCCACCGACCACGCCTCCCTCCCCAACACCTAGCCCACCCTTCCTAACCCCCAACGACCACACCCCTCCCCACCACCTAGCCCACCCTCCCTAACCCCCAACGACCATGCCCCCCTCCCCACCACCAAATAAATAAATAATTTTTAAAAAATTACTAAAAACACAGTCAAAAACATCCAAAAATGTTGTTGTTGTTGTTCAGTCGCACAGTCGGTTCCGACCCTTTGCGACCCCATGGACCATTGCTCTCCAGGCGCCTCTGTCCTCCACCATCCCCCTCAGCCCTCCCAGCTCTGTGCCCATCGTGTCCACAACGCCATCTAGCCATCTCATCCTCGGCCTCCCCCTTCTTCTTTTGCCCTCCACCTTTCCCAACATCAGTGCCCTCTCAAGTGAGTCCTCCCTTCTCATTTGATGTCCAAAGTATTTTAGCTTCATCTTTACTATTTGACCTTCCAGTGAGCAATCCGGGTTAATTTCTTCTAGGATTGACCTATTTGTTCTCCTCGCTGTCCAGGGCACTCTCAAAACCCTCCTCCAACACCACATTTCAAAGGCATCTATTCTTCTGCGTTCAGCCTTCCTAATTGTCCAGCTCTCACATCCATACATTACTACTGGGAAAACCATTGCTTTGACTATTCTAATTTTTGTTTTCAGTGTGATGTCTCTGCTTTTCACTATGTTCCCCAGGTTTCTCATTGCTTGTCTCCCAAGAATCAGTCTCCTTTTTATTTCATGGCTGCAATCCCCATCTGCAGTGATCTTGGATCCTAGGAAAGTAAAATCTGTCACTGCTTCTACTTCTTCCCCATCTATCTTCCAGGAGCTGATTGGGCCTGTTGCCATTATCTTGGTTTTCTTGATATTTAGTCTCAAACCAGCTTTTGCACTCTCCTCCTTCAGCCCAATCAAGAGATTCTTTAGGTCTTCCTCACTTTCTGCCACCGACCACAAAAACAAACAAAAACACCAAAAAACAATATGAAGTAAACAAAAACACAATCAAAAACAAAACAACAGACAAAAAAATCCCACCCCACCCCACCCCACCCCCCCCACACACAAAAGAAAGAAAACAAACACACTTACCAAAAGATGTCCTACCTTCACGAGGACTGGAAAAGAAATGAATAAAGAAAGAGACTACTTACCAGAAGAAGCTCCACCCAGAGGCCAGGAGAGAAAAAACAGTCAAAATACAATAACCCCTACCAGCACCACCTGCTGGCCACAATAGTAAAACAATTCAAAAACACACAACAGCCCCAGACAAAAGGCCACAAGAGTAAAAACAAATCAAAAACATAACACAAATTCACAATTTTACACAAAAGGTCACACCAATAAAAACAAGTCAAAAAAATTACACTAAAACACGTTTTAACACAAATCACAAACATATGTCAATAAAATACAATAGAAACTTTTAAAAATCCTGAGCTGAGTTTTAACTCAAATTAAAACCCCAAACATCTAAACACATTTTAAAAACATTGAATGTAAAAAACATTTACTTTTACATTATTATAATTATTACCTACGGTACAACTAATTTAAAAAATTCAAAAAACTAAAACATTATTCGCTTACATAAAACAATTTGAAAAAAATTATATCATACTTTGTTCTTTTATTAATCCTCAAAAAAAAACCAAAAAAAGCAAATCACAGTTAATAACAGCCAAGCAAATTTTTTTTACATAAATAAACATTTTAAAAATTAAAATTACAGACTAAGCAATATTTTAAAAAAACATTAACACAATTTAACCTTCCAACACAATTTAAAACAGCCCGGCAACGCCAGGCAACCTCTGCTAGTTATACAATAATAATAATAAAAAGTCAATTCATACTAAATCAACTACCAATAAAAAAAATCCAAGAATTCTAACAATACAGAAAAAAGAATACATTTTAAAAGTGAGTCATACACTTTCATTTTCGTATAAACTTATATATAACATAGATCTTCTAAATTACCAAACAATTCAGTATATTCTTATTCCAGCCAAACATTCTGTTACTCCATATTCATATACATATTCAATCATTATAGTACTATTATATTATTCAATATAACATATTACTATTTGCTTCCACATCTCATTACTCTACCTCTACATAGCTATACAATCTATACAATCCTAAGCTTTAAATTCATTTTAATGATAATCACCCAGTGTATTTACAGCCACCTGAAGTCTACCAATTCTTATTTTCATCGATTCCAAAAACTTATTTTATCTGGTACTAAGCTGCTCCTCTTCTCTCTTTTCAAATAGTAATCCACAAATGGTTGCCAAATTTTCCAGAATCTATTTTCTTTAACTTTACCCTTGTATTTATTTATCTCCCATGTTAGTTTATCGTTCGAAGCAAGATTCCACATTTCCTTATACCAATCATCCATTTTAAGCTTCCTTCCGATTTCCAATTTCTAGCAATACACTGTCTCCCCGTTGTCAACATTAAAGAAAGCAATTCTCTTTTATCTTCACTTAAGTTTAAATTTTCAACTTCCGTTAACAACACTATACTTGACTCCAGTTTAAGACTGCTTCCCATTACCACACATATCTCTTTTTCAATTTCCCCCCAGAAATCATTAACCACTTTACAATTCCACCACATATGTTCATATGTTCCTAGAGAAATTTTACGCCTCCAACACATTTTACTTTTAGCCTTATCTATTTGATGCAGTCTTACCGGAGTCAAGTACCATTTCCACAACAATTTATAATTATACTCCTTTATTCTAACAGACGTAGTTCTCATAATCCTTTTTTTTCCATCTGTTTTTCCAATTACTTTCTGAAATATTTATATTAAGATCCTGTTCCCAATTTAATTTCAATAATTCTTGTGGATTGCCTTCTTTATTTAATATTTTGTAAATTTTACTTGCTATTCCCTTAATTCCAATTTCCCCTTTTCTTAAATTTAACAACAATTCCTCAAAATCGGTTCTACCTCTTTCTAAACTATTTACTCCCAAATATTTACTATTCCAATTGTTCAAACATACTACAGTAATACCTCATACAACGTCCGCTTCATACAACGTTGGATCCATACATCGCCCAATTCTTGGGAAAAAGTTGCCTCATACAACGTCGCCGGACATTGTATGAGGTATTAGGGTTTTTACCGTGGGAGTTTGGACTTGCAGCTTGGAGGCCCCATGGAGCTCGACCGGCAGCCGGCCGGAGGAAGCGGGGAAAGAAAGAACTCACCGCACTTGGGGCTCGCCTCTCCACGGCCCCAAAAGCGGCTCCGCCTCCAACGGACCCCACTGATGCCGGGGCTGGGAAGCACCACAGAGCTCGACCGGCAGCCAGCCAGAGGAGGCGGGGAAAGAAAGAACTCGCTGCACTTGGGGCTTGCCTCTCCACAGCCCCAAAAGCGGCTCCCGCCTCCAACGGACCCCACCGACGCTGGGGCTGGGAGGCCCCACGGTGCGGTGATTTCTTTCTTCTCTGCCTCCTCTGGCTGGCTGCCGGTCAAGCTCTGTGGGGCCTCCCAGCCCCGGCGTTGGTGGGGTCCGTTGGAGGCGGGGAGCCACTTTTGGGGCTGCGGAGAGGTGAGCCCCAAATGCAGTGAGTTCTTTCTTTCCCCACCTCCTCCGGCCGGCTGCCGGTCGAGCTCCGTGGGGCCTCCCAGACCCGGCGTCGGTGGGGTCCGTTGGAGGCAGGAAGCCACTTTTGGGACTGGCAACCGGCCGGAGGAGGTGGGGAAGAAAGAACTCACCGCACCTGGGGCTCGCCTCTCCGCGGCCCCAAAAGCGGCTCCCCACCTTCAGAGATGTAAACCGCATTGAGTCTCCCTTTGGGCAGAAAATTGCAGTACAGTATATAAATTTATTATTATTATTATTATTATTATTATTATTATTATTATTATTATTATTATTATTATTATTATTATTATTATTATTATTATTATTATTATTATTATTATTATTATTATTATTATTATTATTATTATTATCGCCCCCTCCCCCGCTGGTGGAGAAACGCACCCCTCTGGCCCCTCTTAAAGTTTTGTTAGTTTCCTGTGTTTCTTTGACTTTGCCCTGCAGTTTGTGATGTTACAATGTATCTCTATGGGAATGACGTTATACAAAGCATCGGTGGCAATAATTTGGACGTTGTATGATGCATCACGGCTAGAATTTTGCATGCCTCATACAAAGTTGGAATTCATACAACGTCCTAACTTGTGGAACCAGGTTTGGACGTTGTATGAGGTATTACTGTATCTGAAACCAATTCAAATTCAACTGTTTATAAATGTCTACTTTCCGCTCTTTATTTTTACAGGCTCGTATCCATTCCTTCAACAGGAAAACATTATTTTTAATCAATACTTCTTCCATCCATTTATCCAATTTTATAGGGATTTTTTAAATATCATCTATTTCTATTATTGGGGATATATCTGGACATAATTTCTTCTTTTTACCTTATTCCACATCCTCAACATTGTCTTCATCATTTTATTTTTCACATTTATTTTCCCCAAATTACTTCCTAAAAACACGTCCTTACCAATATGTTTAACCTCACTCATCTCCAATTCCTCCCATATTACCTTTTCCTTCATTAATAATTTCATAACATTTTAAACTTGAAACGCTCTATAATAATTCCTCAGATTAGGTAATCCTAATCCCCCTTCTTTCTGTGATAGGTACCAAAGAGTTTTTGTAATTCTAGGTCTATTTCCACCATTGCAAAAATTATTTAATACATTTTGAAACTCCTTGATTTCTTTATCATTTAATTGGATTGGTAGGGCATCTGCGGTTTCCCCATGCCCCACAGGGCATGGAACGGCCCGCCAGAGGCCACCGCGGTGAGAGACGCTCCCAGCCCGTGGGCTCTGCGGCCGCCAAATTAAGGGGGGTGAATAAAGTATAGGGTTTGATTCACCCAATTACCGTGACCTGACCTGCGACTCGGCCAAGTAAGCAGATAGCTGACTCCTGTCAAACATTAAGTGCATAGTTCATCTCCCGGCTCGGGAAATCCCTGGCGCAAATAAGCCATGTTTGTCCCTGCCTAATCCCCAAGACAATGAGGTCCCCAAACCCATGTTTGCCCCAGATAATTAACTTCCCTTTGAAGAATTCCCCATTAACCCGTGTACGTGGGTGAGGTAATTTTCCTGTCAGATGACAGCTTGCCACCGTTGCGCTTTTTTCCCTATAAATGATGTTGCCTTTTTCCAATAAAGTACTGATCTGATCTCGCTCCGTTTGCCTCGTGTCGTTACTTGATCAGTCCTCCTCCGGGCTCCTCCGGCCCCCAGTGGCCCTGATTCCTTCATCTGGTGACCCCGACGTGATTTACTCGTGAGTAAAGGGACCCTGGAGAGGTCTACTCGCGAGTAACGATCCACGCGGTCCGGTTCTGCGCTTGAACCGCGACCAAAACCAGCCCGGAGGACAGCGCGGCGCTCTGGTCGGCAGCCAGCCGTACAGAGAGACGGCCAGCGGCGAGGCACCCCAAGAGGCATTCCTACAGCTTGCTCCCAGCTTTCGGGGAGGCTTGCGCAAAGGGAAAAACGCGTTCCGCTCAGGGCAGGCTGTGAGCCCCTGACAGCGCAGAGGCCGCCGAGGGCCCGTGGCAGAAGGTCCACGCTCCGAGGTCTACCCCAGACACCCGACGCCCGAACCTGTTGCCTGCAAAGACGCGTCGAACTTCGTCCCGAGGAGGAAACTTCAGAGGACCATCGCAGGTAATATGGGGACTTGTTCTCATGGACCAAGTCCGTCCGCTAGCCAAAGAACTCGGGAGCAAGAGTTCAGAATCCTGGCCAGGGTATTTCAGTTACGATTTCACAGCAGGGAACTAGCGAGACTTTTGGCGTACCTCAGGGAACACTGCCTACTTTACCCAGAAGTAGGTACGTTAACCCTGCAGCTCTGGGATCAGATAGGAGACTGCATTCAGCAGCCCCCCAAAGCTCCAGGAGGGATAGTTCGTACTTGGAGGAAGTGTAGGAAGCTCTTAGAACAGATCGAGCCAGTCCGGATAGAGGCCAATGAACCCCCGTTAGAAAGGTCATTAGGCAGGCCAGTCGAGCCGACTGCGCCCACGGCGCTCTATCCGTCAATCAGCTATCAGCATAGTAGCGCAGGGAGCATTCCCGCGGTGACAGCTGCAGACGTCACCGAAGGAATGCAAGGGATGAGAAGCGCAGGCGCTTCTCTGACAGCTCCAAGCTCCCTAGTCGTGAAGAGTGCCCTTCAGCGCACAGCAGAGATAGAACTCAAAAAGGGGGAATTGTCAGCGGAAGAACTAGCTGAGCTTAGACAGATATGCCCAATCCGAATGGAGATGGACGCGCTCACAGGCGCCCAACAAATCGTCCATTCCCCAGTCCCGTACAAGCTTCTCATGGCTTTGCGGAAAGCAATCTCAGAGACAGGGCTCCAAAGCCGTTTCACCAGGGGCACGCTTCAGCAGGCGTGCGAGACCACCATGTGGATTCCCCATGACTGGAAAGCCGTCATGAGGATGATGCTGACCCCTAGCCAGTACATGATCTGGGACAGCGAGTATCGGCTCGAGGCTCAGGCCAGAGCCGCCAGGATGGGAGGCGCGGTAATTGCTGAACAGCTATATGGTTCAGGTGCCTTTGAGTCAATCAATGCTCAGATCAACCTGCCTCTCGCCACTCTCGAGATGTCAGCCGAGGCAGCCTTTAGGGCTTACTTCAAGGTCCCAGCGACTGGCAAAGCGGCCAAAAATTACACCTCCATTAAGCAGGGAGCCCAGGAGCCCTACATGGACTTCATCAATCGCTTGGAAGAAGCAATCACCAGGCAGATTGATAATGAGCAAGCCCAGCAAGAGCTCATGATTAAGCTAGCCAAGGACAATGCCAACTTGGACTGCCGTAAGGTTTTGCAGTCGCTAGGCAATCGTCCTGACTTGACCTTAACGGACATGATCCGAGCATGTGCTGACGTTGGCACAGATTCCTACAAAATGGGTCTGCTAGCGGCAGCCGTGCAAGGGGGTAAAAGATCTCATCCTAATGGAAAGACCAAAGGGGCATGTCACACTTGTGGCAAGGTCGGCCACTTCGCTAGGGAGTGCCGATCCAAGGGAGGCGGACAAAAGTCCGGCCATTCTAAGGCTCCGAATACCCTCTGTCCGAAGTGCAAGAAAGGCTATCATTGGGCCAGGTTTTGTCCGAGTTCGGGAAACCGGAATCCGGGCACGTCTCTGGCCCCAGTCCAAACAGAGGCTTCCTTCACCCAGATCCAGAACTCCCCAGACCTAGACTAGATTCTAGGCACATCCCAGGCACTGCGAGGGCACAGGCCAGCCCCAAGGGTAGTACAGGGCTAGAACTGACTTGCCAGGCGGACGTTACATGCGACCTGCCAGGCACAGTCTATCTAGTCGACACCCAGTACATGGGACCCCTGCCCAGAGGCTTTTTAGGTTTAGTTTTGCCCCGTAGTGTAGCTGGAGCACGCGGAATTTTCATAATTCCAGGAGTCATTGACTCGAATTTTTCAGGCATTCTCCAGGTCCAGCTTTGGACACACCTGCCCCAAACAATCCACAAGGGAGACACGTTAGCGCAACTGATCATGGTTCCTTGTCGCTCGCCAGCAGGCAGCCAGGGAAGGCTCAGGGACAGCTCAGAGTCCGGTTCAGCAGACCGCTCGAGCGCGAGTGAGGCAGTGCAAGGATACCAGGTCTTAGCGACAGTGGAGACCAACATTGAGTGGAAACAGCGCCCCGTTATCGAGGTATTTTTGAACAAAAGGGTGTTCTCAGGGTTACTCGATACCGGAGCAGATGTGTCAGTGATAAGCAGGAGTCAGTGGCCTAGGGAGTGGGCCATTGAGCCGGTCTCCGATGTGTGGGGGGTAGGTGGAGTTCAGGAAGCGTTTAGGAGCCGAGAGTGGGTGGAAGTCACAATCCCAAAGGCTGAGGGCACAGCGGTAATTCGGCCGCACATTCTTGACGTGCACATCAATCTTTGGGGGCGAGACATTCTCCAGCAGTACGGTGCTACGCTTACCTTCGGGTAATGGCGTTGCCACTTAAATGGCTCACCGACACTCCGGTATGGGTAGAACAATGGCCGGTGGTGGGAGAGAAATTAGTTGCTCTCAAGCAGCTAGTTAAGGAACAGCTAGACGCAGGACACATAGAGCAGTCCACAAGCCCCTGGAATTCGCCAATTTTTGTGATTAAGAAGAAGTCGGGGAAGTGGCGACTCCTCCACGATCTCAGGGAGATCAATAAATGCATTCAGCCGATGGGTCCGCTTCAATGCGGCATCCCAAATCCTAATATGATTCCCGAGGGGTGGGAGATCCTAGTTGTAGATCTCAAGGATTGCTTTTATACAATCCCCCTAGACCCCAGGGACCGGGAAAGGTTCGCCTTTACAGTGCCGGTCGTGAACCACGGAGAGCCCACGCAGCGTTACGCGTGGAAATTTTTGCCACAGGGCATGCTCAATTCGCCCACCCTGTGTCAAATTTATGTTCACAGCGCACTGGCAAGGTTCCGAAGCCTTTACCCTAAAGCTATTGTTTGTCACTTCATGGACGACATCTTAGTAGCGTTGCCACAACTTGGCAGCGAAATGTTTTCCGACCTCCAGGCCAGCCTGGGGGACAAAGGCTTACTTATTGCCCCTGAGAAAGTGCAGAGAACCGAGCCCTTTTCATACTTGGGCCATCGGCTTCTCCGCTCTTTTGCAGCACCGGTCCTGCCTCAGATAAATTTACAAGACTCAGTCACCCTTGTAGAGTTGCAGCAAGTTTTGGGGAACATCAATTGGGCCAGACCGTATTTTCGTTTAGATACGGATCTTCTAAAACCGCTCTTCTCGCTGCTAACTTTAGGTAAGCAGCCGGCAGACCGGATAAAAATCTCTCGAGGCGCGCGCTTGGCGCTCGAGAAGGTGAACCAAGTTCTCAGCCAGAGGTGGGTGGATAGGATCGCCCCGGGGCCATATGCCCCGATCCTGAATTTGTACATCGTACGGTCAGGTTCCATGTTCACTGGGGCGCTAGGAGTAGACTCAGAGACGGGAGCGAGGATTGTGGAATGGGTCTACTTGCCTAACACATCTTCACAGAACATCGTTCCGCCCCAAGAACTGGTCTCCGCGGTGGTCTACCGCGGCAGGCTGAGAGCTAGGGACATTTCAGGAAATGATTTGGCCAAAATTGTGGTTCCGTTTACCAAGGAACAAATTCATCAGTTGATGCAGCTGGGTGACTCGCTTCCGATAGCTTTGGAAGGTTTCACCGGCAGTTTAGCATATCATTTGCCCAAAAACCCCAGACTTGTCTCACTGCAAACAGGAACAGTCAGCTTGTTCGAATTGCTCTCGCTGGTCCCGCTTCAGGGGGCCAGAACAGTTTTCTCTGATGGCGGTCGCACCTATGGTGTTTTGACCTGGCAGGAGGGCGAAGCTTGGCACACGCTGTTAACTCTCCCACAGAAGTCCGCTCAGCGGGCGGAGTTGGCGGCCGTGAACCTTGCCTTGCACACCTTCGCCAAGGAACGTTTAAATATCATTACTGACAGTCTGTATGTACGGAATTTGCTTCACAGTCTACCGGGAGCCTACATCACTCCCGCGATAGACAGAAATTTGCTTAGTCTGTTTCTCACCGCTCAATTTCACTTGCGAAACCGCACGGAGCCGCTCTATATCGCCCACATTCGAAGTCACCAAGACCTACCGGGTCCGATTTCCGCGGGCAATAGCCGAGCGGACGCGGCCGCAAAGGAAATTCAGCAGCGTTCAGTTTTGGGAGTTTTTACTACTCCAATCCAAAGTCATGCCTTTTTTCACCAAAATGCCAAGGCGCTCGCCAGACAGTTCAATCTGCCACTCTCTCAAGCCCAAGGCATAGTTCGCTCTTGCCAGCATTGTTCAGGGGCACCGGGGGGGCCCTCGTGGGGGGTCAACCCACGAGGGACAGAGGCTAATCAGGTGTGGCAGATGGATGTCACGCATGTGCCACAATTTGGGAGGTGGCAATACATGCATGTCTGCATAGATACCTTTTCACAGTTCGTTTGGGCGACGGCGCAGAAGGGGGAGACTGCGACCCATGTGGAGCAGCACCTCCTTTCCTGCATAGCTGCCATGGGCAAACCACGGCACGTGAAAACAGACAACGCGCCATCTTACAGCTCTAGGCAGCTGGCCGCCTTCATGGCAACATGGGACATCAAGCATACTTTTGGAATCCCCTACAATCCGCAAGGGCAAGCGATTGTAGAGCGGGTCAATCGGACGCTAAAGTCCTATATTGACAAACAAACAGAAAGGGGGGAGCCACCAGCCCTCCCCAAGTCACAGGGAGAAGCACAGATGTGCCTCAACAAGGTATTGTTCACTTACAATCACCTTAATGTTTTTTCGGACTGCACGCCGCAGGAGAAGCATTTCCGCCGTTCGGAAGCTCTCCCGCGACCTATGGTCTGGTACCGAGTGCCACCAGACCCTTCTTGAGGGGCCCGGTGCCGCTCATAACCTGGGGAAGAGGGTATGCTGCAGTTATGTCTCCTACAGGTGTCGTTTGGATTCCAGCCCGGTGCGTCAAGCCTCACTTGGAACCGCATGGCGTGGAACCAGGCCGGCCCGAGTCCGATCCCGGAGATGGAGGACCTCACCCTGACCGAGAGGACCCGCCGGAGGAAACGGCCGCCGATGCCCAAGATCACCTGGGGGATGGTCAAGGCTCTCTGCAGTGACGCCCAGGACGCCGTTCAGCGCGAGGAGAAAGAGCCGACACCGGAGAACCTCACAGCTGCAGTTTTTGCCCTGATTCACGCCAACACAGCGGCGATCACCATCATCCTGGCCCTTTCCCTGCTCTTGGGGGGAGGCGTTCAGGCTACTCCGATCCAGGCCGACGGTTTGCCGCCTGGCGAAGATCTTTCCGCACGAATGCGGTACAACTTGTGGGAAAGGTTGGCGGGTCTCGTCAACCAGTCCGATTTTTGTCTATAGCAGGACATTGGTTCTGCATCTATCCTCAGCACCTGCCTCATCCCCGTGTGCCACACTCTGGACGCGCGCACCAAGGATGGCGACTGGTTGCTGAAGGCGTTCTTTGGCCCACACACTCCTACCACCTTCTCAGCATACGCACGCTGGGGGGGATTGCGACTTGTGTCAACCTTGCCGGCTGACGCCGCCACTCTTCATACCCCTCGAGTGGCGATCAGCCCGGACGCTGCTTGCACCCGAATGACCGGCTGCACCTTAGGCGGTCAGACTCGGCGCCGCTGCCTTGACCCCGGCAGCGGCAACTGGACTTGTAATAAACCAGAGACACTCATTTCGCTGTACGCTCACGTCACCCTACCTTCAGGGTGGTTTTTCACCTGCAACCAGTTCACATGGAACTATATTCCTGCGAATCTGTCGGACTCAATGTGTTGTATCAGTCGCCTGACACTGTTACTTCCTACTAAGGACATGATTGCCCCAAGCACAAATGTTTCTAATGTTCCACATGTTTCCAATGCTTCAAATGTCTCCCCACTCATACGGCACACACGCACAACCCAGTTAGACAGCTCTTGTGACAGCAGCTTCAGAGTAATGAGTCCCGCTGAGTATGTATCTCTAGCAGTCAGCCTTGTCGGCGTGCCAGGCTTGGCCGTCGGCAACGCACGGAGGATTGGCCGCTTGGCTTGCGGTTTGGCCAAAGCCATTAACTACACCTCCACAGCGATAGCGCTCCTCAATCAGGAGCAGGCAGAACTTCGCCATGCTGTTCTTGACAATCGAGCGGCTATCGACTACCTCCTCTTGCTGCACCACCTGGGTTGCGAATCTTTTCATGGAATGTGCTGCTTCAATCTTACTGACAACTCCCGTAAGATCCAAAGCCAGATCACGAACCTCCACACCATAGTTGCAGGCATTACAGAAGGCTCCGCGTGGGGAGCTTGGTGGAGTTCCCTGTGGAATTGGATGTGGTCATGGATCCCCTGGGGGTGGCTGCAAACGGTGCTTAAGGTAGTGGTGGGGATAGCCATACTAGGCATTACGCTTTGTTGTTTTGCTCAGTGCATTCCCTCGCTGATCTCCAAGTGCCGCCCCAGAGAGAAACTCCGTGACGTCATACCCGCTCAACAGCTGATGCCGCTCTTGCGCAAGGTCGCCAGTCAGGTCCTTAAATAGAAAATAAAGGGGAGATGCGGTTTCCCCATGCCCCACAGGGCATGGAACGGCCCGCCAGAGGCCACCGCGGTGAGAGACGCTCCCAGCCCGTGGGCTCTGCGGCCGCCAAATTAAGGGGGGTGAATAAAGTATAGGGTTTGATTCACCCAATTACCGTGACCTGACCTGCGACTCGGCCAAGTAAGCAGATAGCTGACTCCTGTCAAACATTAAGTGCATAGTTCATCTCCCGGCTCGGGAAATCCCTGGCGCAAATAAGCCATGTTTGTCCCTGCCTAATCCCCAAGACAATGAGGTCCCCAAACCCATGTTTGCCCCAGATAATTAACTTTCCTTTGAAGAATTCCCCATTAACCCGTGTACGTGGGTGAGGTAATTTTCCTGTCAGATGACAGCTTGCCACCGTTGCGCTTTTTTCCCTATAAATGATGTTGCCTTTTTCCAATAAAGTACTGATCTGATCTCGCTCCGTTTGCCTCGTGTCGTTACTTGATCAGTCCTCCTCCGGGCTCCTCCGGCCCCCAGTGGCCCTGATTCCTTCAGGCATCGAATAGAAAGTTGATTCTAGGCAGTAACATCATTTTACATAATGCTATCCTGCCAAACCAAGATAGCTTTATCTTCTTAAATTGTTCTATTTTTTCTTTTATTTCCTTTTTTTTGTTTTTCATAATTTAATTTCTTCAAATCCTCAAATTTGTTTGAAATATTAATCCCTAAATATTTAAAACTATTTTTAACCTGTATTTTAAATACCTCTTTTATTTTTCCTTGTTCCTCTTTATCAATGTTACAAAGAATCATTTCCGATTTATCCCAGTTTATTCTCAATCCTGTCATTATTTCAAAATCCTTAAGATGTCCTTGTATTCTTTCTAATGCCTTTTAGGTTGTTTCATTGTAACCAATGTGTCATCTCCATAAAGACTTATTTTATTTTTTAATATTCCTTCAATATTTCTATCCTCTCTTATTGCATTCGCCAGCAACTCCATCGCCATAATAAATAATATAGGAGATAATGGGCAACCCTGTCTGGTTCCTGCCTCTAATTTTATTTCCTCAGTAAATTCATCATTCACCTTAACCTTAGCTGAACCATATTGATGTAATTGTTCTATTGTTCCTCTGAATTTATCTCCAAACCCATAACTTTTAATTACCTCATTAATTGTTGCCCATTGTAGCGAATCAAATGCTTTAAATATATCGAGATAATATCCCTACCTTCTCTTTTGTCCCTGCTATATCTATTAAATCCAACACTCTCCTCGTCAGTCAAATCTGTCATATGTCTGCCTTTCAAAAAACCGGCTTGATCCAATTTTATATAACTATCCATAAAACTGTTCAATCTATTTGCAAGTATAGCTGTAAAAATCTTGGCTTCCTGATTTATCAAAGATATTGGCCTATATGACTCCACTCTTTCTAAATCCTTTCCGGGTTTTGGCAGTAAAACAATTATAGATCTGTACCAAGAGGATGGAATACCTCCTCCATCTAAAATATAGTTAAACAATTTCCTTAATCTTGGAATCACACTTTTTTTAAACTCTTTATAAAACTCTGCCGAAAGTCCATCCTCCCCTGGGGCATTATCCAATTTCAATTTTGCTATTACATCTTTTATCTCCTTTTCAGTTATTTGCTCTTCCATCTTATCACTATGATCTTGATTTATCTTTTCTTGCATTTGTTTCTCCAACTGTTCCCTTAAGCTTCGTATGTTTATATCTTTTTTGTATACAGTTCTTGATAAAAATCCTTAACAATCCTAACTTTATCTATTGTTTTATTACATCTCAAACCATTTTTGTTTATTAAAATTCCTATTTCTCTTTTATTTATCTTTTATTTCGCTGCTCTTGCCAATAGTTTTGAATTTCTATTGCTATATTCAAAATATTCCCTTTTTAAATACATTAAAAAAATTAACCTTCTGTATATCTTTTCCTACCAATTCAGTCTTTAATCTTTGTATCTTGTCAAACACAGACTTTTTATTCGTCCTTGCATGTTCCTCCTGTAGAATTTAAATTTCTTTTTCCAATTCATCACTTTCATCTCTAATCAACTTATTTTTAATGCTAGCCAACTTAATACATTCACCTCTAAAAACCGCCTTTATAGCATCCCACATTATATTATATCTAACCTCTCCTGTATCATTCCAGTCCCAGCTTTCATTCCATTTTTTAAATTATTTGTTCTTTATCTTTACCATCTTGAAACAATTTACAGTCATACCTCCAATTTTTCCTACCCTTCCCTTCCCTTTCTATTCTCAACTCTGCCCAATATTTTGCATGGTCCGACTCTAAAAATTCCTACATCAACATCCTCTAAACTTCCAATCATGTTTTCAGAAACAAATATATAATCTATTCTGGAATGTGTATTATGAATTTGTGAAAAAAAAGGTATACATCCTTTCTAATCCTCTTAATTCCCTCCAGGTATCTTTCAACTTTAAACGTTTCATCCATTTATCTAAAATTCTAGTTTTAGTATCCTTTTCAACTCTTGTTATATTTGTACTATCTGCATTTGCCCCTATTAAATTGAAATCTCCTGCTACATTTTCCTCATTCTCTCCTTTTCTAGTATGTCATATATTTATCTAAAAATTCTTCCCGATGTTCATTTGGGACATGCAGGTTTACTAATGTTATTTCTTCCTCATCCATCTTTCCTTTTATAATTAGATATCTGCCATCCGGGTCTGAAATACAATTTATCCTCTCAAAGCCCAATCTTCTTGATATCAGGACCCCTTGCTTTGGAAGTACCATATGACATTTCATAAAATTGCATCCATCTTTTAAAAATCTTATTTGTATCTTTTGATTTTTGATGAGTTTCTTGAAGAAAGACTATATCCGGCCTATCCTTCCTCAAAGATGATTCTAATCTTCTCTTCACCTGACAGCTAGTACCTTTCATGTTCCATGTCAAGACTTTAACATTCCTCATATCTTATTCCTATTGCCCATCTTTTCTTAATTCCGCAGACTCCTGTTAGTGCAATACCCATCCCCAGACTCCAACTATAAAAAAATTAAACAACATAAAACACACAGCATTTAGATCTATCCTCCCTACTCTTCTCTTCAGAAAGTGGCCTTTGACAACCAAAGGGGGGAGAGGGGGAACGTGTAAGAAATACATGATAACAATTGCTCTAGTGCTTAATCCACTAATAATAACTAATCAATACTATAAAATTATTTTACCATTTTTGCTCTCACCCCTCATCTGTTGGTAGCTGTACCTCTGATTCCAGGTCTGTTCCTCCTACTGCTCCCTTTTCTACTTCCCCTCCATATTCTTTTTGAATACCTCCTGCTTCCATTAGGGCCTTCTAAAAATGCTCACAATATCTTCATTTACAAAAAAATTTCCCATGTTCAGATTATTCAACCAATCAACTATTCTTTCTTTCAGCTTGTCTGGCATTTTTTCCAGCAAGTTACAAATCACCACATTCTGTTTCCTCATCACCTCTTCAATCATATCTAATCTTTTCCCCTGTGTTTCAATTTTAAATTTAACTTCTTTTTGTTCCTCATGTAACCCTTTCATATCATCCTGCATCAATTTCATATCTTTCTGCACCAAAGTAAAAACTTTATCCATCGTCTGATAATTAGCCTCAGCCTTTGTAGATAAATCAGTTAACTGTGTGGCAAGCGACTTATGACTTCCCATTATCTCCTTGTCTTTTACTCTCTCATCTCTAATTTCCCGGAAACCCTTCACATTTGACTCCTCCATCCTATCCATTTTTTTAAACAATTTCCCCAGCTCCACCATTATTTGAGTTTGATCCATTGCTCCCAATGATGTTTCCACTGATGATGTCTCCATTGTAGTTTTGTCTTTCTTCTCCTCCTCACATCTGGCTTTTTAGGTCTCACCACTTCTTCATCCTTTCTCTTCTCCATTTTTGATATTATATCCTCAAATAATAATCTTAAGGACTCTATTGATTTTTGTCCTCTCAAATTTTCCTCGCAGATGAATTCCAGTTTTATTTCTTCATAATCCCAAACTCAATTGTAAATGGTTATATCCAAACAAATGCCTTCAACAGTTGTAATCCAAATATGATTCCAGGGATTGCACAAAAGCTATGCAGCAACCAAAATCTGTATCCCTTGCATTGCAATCCAAGTGCAATATTGTAGCCAGATGTCTCAGTCTCTTTTAAAACAACAACACAGTAACTATATATCCAAGGATAGAGATATACACGAAGGAACCAAATTGTCCAAAAACAGCTTTTAAGGCTCAAGCACAGAGGAGCAAATCCAAATAAAAAATTAGGCTGCACGATAGTATTCCAATCAAAAATTGTGACTTTTGTAGATAAAGATAAACCAATTCTAATCTCCCAATAAATGGATTAGCAACCATACAGTGTGCAGATTCCACAAATTATATTCCAATCTGTCCGTCAGGCGTAATATTTTTACCAAATAAGGTTAGACTGCTTAGTCAGCCCCATTTTGTAACCCAAGCCACAGCAGCGGTTTCACAATGCGATCCTTTCTGCCTTCTCCGCCAGCCCACACCACCAAACACCAATCTCCAAGTTCTCTTTATAAAACTTCTTAATTTCCTTATCAATCAATCTTTCAATATCCTGCAGTTTCCTTCTTCCTTCCACCTTCCACCAAACTCACACACTCTGTCTTCTCTCACTCAATCTCTCGGCATATTTCTCCAGCATTTAACTTTCATTTTCCAGTTTTTAAAATCACTGCTTTAAAACAGGGTTCCTGTCTGACCTCAGAGTGGCTCAAGTAGCGCAGCCTGCGCTGCACCTCTCTTACCGCTCGATCCTCGGACTCCGATCCCTTGCTGTTCCCAGTCAAAAACTACAAACTCTGGAGGTCCAAATACTTCATTTCTGAGCAGTTAACTTTTCAACTTCTCAGTTAATCCACTTTAATTCCATTTTTTTCAGTGCAAGCAAAATAACGTACGTGCTACTCCAGCACCATCTTAGCCACGTCCCCCTCCGGGTGCAATTCAAGGTGCTGGTTTTGACCTTTAAAGCCTTTCATGGCAGTGGACCGGGCTATCTATGGGACTGCATCACCCCAAGGCATTCTACCTGTCCTACGAGGGCACACCAGAGAGGCTCTGTGGTGGTCCCTTCGACAAGAGAAGCACATCTGGCTAGGACTAGGAGAAGAGCCTTCTTGGTGGCCGCCCTGGCCCTGTGGAACCTCCTACCACTGGAACTGCGCCTCCAGACCGAGCTGCTCCCCTTTAGAAAGGCACTCAAGACCTGGCTGTGCCAGCAGATCTGGGATCCAACGTGTGGTACGTCCCAGGTCTGCTGGCTAGTCTAATTGCCTTCAGGTTATAAGTTACTGCTGAAGCTGTCTGAGTGTTGTTGTTTTTTGTGATTGTTTTTGCCTTTTTAGTATGGTTTTTAGCCTTTTAACTTTTATGATCATATCTTCTTGGATTAGGAAGGGTTCAGGCTGCGTTTTAAATGTTTTATGATTGTATGTATTTCTTTGTATATGTAGTTTGATTGTATTATGCTTTTTGTATGTTTGAGATTGCTTTCTAGTTTTGAAGAGCTTTCTCATTTTATGCTGTCAGCCGCTCTGGGTGGTTCTTGTGCTAGAAGAGCAGGATTTAAACAAACAAACAAACAAACAAACAAACAAATAAATAAATAAATAAATAAAATAAGGAAAGCTGAGCACAGAATAGATGCCTTTGAAATGTGGTGTTGGAGGAGAGTTTTGAGAGTCCCCTGGACAGTGAGGAGAACAAATAGGTCGATCTTAGAAGAAATCAACCCTGACTGTTCCCTAGAAGGTCAAATTGTAAAGATGAAGCTAAAGTACTTTGGACATCAAATGAGAAGAGAGGATTCACTTGAGAAAGCTTTGATGCTGGGAAAGGTGGAGGGCAAAAGAAGAAGGGGGCGGCCAAGGATGAGATGGCTAGATGGTATTGTAGACACAATGGGCAAAGAGCTGGGCGGGTTGAGGAAGATGGTGGAGGACAGAGGCGCCTGGCAGGCAACGGTCCATGGGGTAGCAAAGAGTTGGAATCGACTGTGCAACACAACAACAACAAAGGGGCTGCAGTGGCTCAAGTGGTTAAGACACTGTCTGGAAGGCAGAAGGTCAGCAGTTCAATTCCCAAGTACTGCATGACAGAGTGAGCTCCTGTCTCTGTCCCAGATCCTGCCAACCTAGCAGTTCTAATGCAAGAAACTGGGGTGCCTCAGGGCTTGGTGCTCTCACCTCTCCTATTCAACATCTACATAAAGCCGTTGGGTGAGATCATCCATTCCCACAGGGTTAGGTATCATACTGATGATACTCAGTTGTACATCTTGGCCTGTGGTGGTCCAAGCGATGCTGTCAAAGTCCTATCCAGGTGTCTGGAGGCCATTGGAGTCTGGATGAAGGACAACAGGCTACAATTGAATCCTGGCAAGACTGAGTGGCTGTGGGTTTGGGGTCCTGTGTTATCCCGGGAGCTACCATCTTTGGTGCTGGATGGGGCATTTTTGCCCCACAAAAACAATGAAATTGGAAATAGGGTGGAACGGAATGTAATGTAGTAGTAGAAGAAGAAATTTGTTCGTGGCCAGTAGGCAGAGTTAATAAAATTATCTATCCACAATTGACAACAATAAACAATCAAGTCCAACGCTTGTGTGTATAAAGTGGCATATTAGTGAACAATTCGAGAATAAATTTCCAAAGCTTTTAAGCTAGTCAATAAGCTTTTCATGGATAATACCCTTTCATCATGGAATCTAAAATTATATATATATATATATATATATATATATATATATATATATATATATATATATATATATATATATATATATATATATATATATATATATATATATATATATATATATATATATATATATATATATATATATATATATATATATATATATATATATATATATATATAAAATTCGTGATTTAAACCTTTAGGGGAGACAGTGTCAAGCAAATGTATAAAGAATGCTTCCCTGCGCAATAATTGTTTATCTATATTTATTCTCTGGTACGGTTTAGGGCGAATTTGTTCCAAAGCTGTAAATTTAAAATCGTTTTCATTGTGGCCCTTTTGTAAAAAATGTGATACCAGAGGAGCGTTAAGGTCCTGGGTTCGAATCGTGGATTTATGTTCACATATTCTGGTTTTAAGCGGTCTGATCGATTTACCGATGTATCTCATTTGGCAGCTGCATTCTATTAAATATATACAGTTTTCATTGTTACAGTTGGTAAATTGTTTTAATTTATGATGGCAATTTTTTTCGGGAATGAATATCTCTTTAGTCTCCAAACAATGCTTACAAAAGACACAGCTGTGGCAGCGATAGTATCCTACGTTAGATTACGTCATTCTCGGAATGCGTGCTGTGTGATCGGATCTGGTTAGTTTAAATCAGGAACTCGAAATGTCTTCCTTTCTATAATAGGTCTCCTCTAGAGTAACCATGAATCAGCAAAAACTTGATTCTTTTTAGCAACACTACACCTGGTTAAGCAAGAAACCTTATTTAAACTTACGTACTCTTTAGCTTTTCTACCGTCCACTGGCACATAGCAGACTTTGCATTGAGCAAGGACGCAAGAATTTCTCATTGACACATTTGATATGCATACTATTTATACTGAGGTAGGATTGTTAAAGATCGTTTTGTGAAATATTAAATAATTGATCTTAAAGGTTAATTCTTGATAAAATTCTATTTTAAAAATGTTTAAGGGGCGTGGCTAAGATGAGTATGGAATAACACGTACATTGACCAGCTCGCGCTGAAATGGGGTTTAAATGTGGAATTATCTAAAAATTTGGAGGACCTGTTGATGCAAAAACAATTTATTTGACCTGATGGAACACTGAGGACTCGAAAAACATAAATACGGGCTCGGAGTTCGGAGAAGGAGGGGTGAGCGAGACGCGGCGCAAGCCGGGTCGAACAAACCACTGCGTTCCGGACGGAAGCCCTGAGTTTGGAGAAATATCGGACTTGATTGAATGAGGTCTCCAAGAGAAAGGTATTAAAATCATAGTCATCGGAGCGGTGGTCGCAGAGGGGAAAGGTCTGGGTGTGGAGTTAAACACCAGAAAGGACAAGTAAGTGCAGAGTGTGTGTGGAGGGGAAAGTGGCTTAAGAATGAGAAATGGCGGCGGGTGATTGTAAAAACGAAAGTTAAAAGAAGAGGAACCCGAGCCAGGAGCTGTGAGCTGTGGAAAGTGGGTGAAATAGAGCGGAGGAGTTGGAGCGTGGCAGAGGGATATGAAAGAAATAAGGTGATTTTGATGGACATTGAACTGGCTGGTGTGGTGTTGTGAGAGAGAGGGGGGCTTTTTCCCAATCCGCTGCCATCGTTCCTGCGTGTTTGTGGTTTTGGAGACGAAATAAGAGTTTTTTTAGTTTTTTTTTTTTGAGAACTGGAGCAGCATAATATATATATATATAATTTCATTTAATTTAATAGTCATATTTATATATGCTGCCCACTCAGGCAGAACCCGACTCAGGGCGGCATATACAACAAGTTTTAAAAACACATAAAAACACTTTAAAAGACCCATATCCCACCCACTTTAAAAGACCCAAATCCCACCCACCCATCCCACCCACTATAAAAAGAAGAAGAGAGAGTTCTTAATTCTTTACATAAGCCAGCAGGCGGGGACCGTGTTCCCATTCGGGCCCCGCACCTGCCCTGCCAGCCAGGCCTTCAATCCTTTCCTGAAGGGCAGCAATTCTCTTTGAAGTCTTAGATCTGTTGGCAGGAGGTTCCAGAGAGTTGGTGCGGACACGGAGAAGGCCCTCCTTTGGGTGCTGGACAGATGTGTACCCCTAACTGATGGCACCATTAGAGAGCCCCTCCGGTCCGCTCTGGTTGGACGGGCAGACACTCTTGGGACGATGCGATCTCTAAGGTATCCTGGCCCACTGCCATATAGGGCTTTAAAGGTCAAAACCAGCACCTTGAATTGCACCCGGAGACAAACTGGTAACCAGTGCAGCTCCCGAAGTAGCGGTGAGGCATCGGCATATCGCCCACATCCCTTCACCACCCGGGCTGCCGCATTCTGGACCAGCTGCAGCCTCCGAATGGTCGTCAAGGGCAGCACCATGTAGAGCGCATTACAATAATCTAGTCGGGAAGTGACCAGAGCATGGGTGACCATAAGCAAGGAGCCCCAGTCCATTTATTATCGCCCCGACCCAGCCACCTGTCACAATCTTGGAGGCTTTCACCAACCAGGTGGGACAGGGGTCCAAAGGACATGTAGTGGCACGCACAGCTGCAAGGAGCCTGTCCACTTCATCAGGGACAACAGGATCAAACCGATCCCAGATAATACAGCAAGACTGTGCTCCGGTGCCCCCCCGACCCTCCCCATCCACGTCGGGATTCAGCCCTGAATGAATCCAATCGATTTTCTCCACCAGATGGTCAGCAAAGTCCTCAGCCGAACCCTGCCAACCGGGCACCGATCTCCCCCTACCGAGGAGGGACCTGGTTACCCGGAACAGGGCGGCTGGGCGGTTATCAGCGGAGGCAATAAGGGTGGTGAAGTATTGCCACATCACCACCCCCATCGCCACTAGGTAGGCCCTAATAGCAGCTCTAGCTAGTGTCCAATCGGAGTCATCCTGGGTCTTCACCCAACGGCGGTCTAGGCGTCTCTTTGCCCGTTTGACCTAACCCCACGGGCGCGGAGAGGCCGCAGTGGCGCGATTTCATCCAAGGCTGCTGTTGCCATCCTGTTCCACAGGTCGACAAGTGCCTCTGTTGAATCGTGTAGCCGATCCAGAGGAACATCCCCCAGTTCCCTCTGGAATCCATCTGGATCCATTAGTCGCCGAGGGCGGGCCATTTTAATAGGCCCTGCCTCCCTACAATGAAGCGTCGCCCCCAGAAAGTCAAGAGTCACCAGATAGTGATCTGACCATGGCACAGGTGAGATGACTAAGTCCTGTAATCTCAGATCACTCTGCCACTGCTCCGACAAGAAAACTAAGTCTGGCATGTGACCACTGCCCCTGGTTGGACCCCAGCAGATATACTAGCAGATTTTGCCCGGTGGTGCCGGGCTGTTTTAAATGGTTTTGAAAGGGTTTTTTCCTTAATGTTGGTAAAGAGCCGGGCTGTTTTAAATTGTGTTGTAAGGGATAATTTTTTCCTGTAATTTATGTAAAAAAGAGGTGTGTTGGTGGTTAGGGGTGGTTTTGGCTGTGCACAACCACCACTACCCATACAATACCACTCCAACCACCAACACACACATTAAAAATTCCTGGCAAGGCAGGAGTGTTGTGTGTGTGTGTGAGAGAGAGAGAGAGAGAGAGAAAGAGAAAGAGAAAAAGAAGCAGTGTGTGTGTGTGTGTGTATTGTCCCCCCAACCCTTCCAGAGCCAGGGAACCCTGCAGAGAGGGGATTCCCCCGCAGGACACCCCGTTATTAAAGAGAAGAAACCAAGCTCTTTCTTTTCTTTTAAAACAGTGTTTGGGAGGGGGGTGTATTCGATCTCCTCTTCCTGGTCCCCTGGGTTTGGTATGGTTGGGGGGACAAAAGGGGTGTGTCCCCCCAACATTTCCAGAGCCATGGGACCCAGCAGAGAAGGGATCGTCTCCCCCTACCAAAAAAACCACTCCGTTTTTAAAGAGAAGAAACCAAGTGGTTTCTTCTCTTTTAAAACGGAGTGTGTGTGTGTGTGGGGGGGGTGTATTCGATCTCCTCTCCCTGGTTCCCTGCGTTTGGTAGGGTTGGGGGGACAAAAGGGGTCTGTCCCCCCAACCCTTCTGGACCCAGCACCTTTCATTGCCTCCTTCACCCACCCCCTAACCCTTACCTAACCCTTATCTTTTCCTGGCTCCCTCCAGCTGGGTCTTTCAAAGTCTTTCCCTCCGGCTCCCACCATTTTTTTTTAGTCAGCGCGCGTTCCCAGCCTCCTCTGTGCTCGTATCCCTCAGCCTGATTGGCTGAGGGGTTTCACAGTGCAAAGGACGCTGGGAATTGAAGTCCTTTTCTTTGTTCATGTTCGGGGGGCTCCTGCCCCACTGCCACATTACTCAACCCGACAGTTACCTGCGAACCCGGTTCGGGTGAGGGCAGGGAGGCTCGGTCGGGGCTAGTGGGGCCTGGTGCAACATTCCTTTGTCACATTCCAACAGTTAACACACAGATTTATAGGTATATATATAAGGGGGAAAAAGGTTACCCTCTGGATGCAGGAATTGGATTACAATGGGGCAATAACTGGAATACAATTTTGGATGGGTTTTTGTTCTTTTTTCCTTGCTTCCCTCTCTCCGTTTTTGCTTCCTCGTTGCTTTGAGTCGGACACAGACTCAGACGGACATAAGCAAATACAGTCTTGTGATTGGGATAGTGTGATTCGATACATTGTGTTCCCTTTGTGGATTACAACAAGAGCCAGCCTATTTTCAAAGCTATAACTTTAATACCTGCAGCACTGCTTCTCCTCTTTATATTTTGGAATATAACTAGAAGATAATTAGACAGCATTACTCAAGTGGAATTAGACTTTGTTATCTAAATTTGGAATATAACTGGAAGATAATTGGACAGCATTACTCAAGTGGAATTAGATTTTTTATTTGAATTTGGAATATAACTGGAAGATAATTGGACAGCATCACTCAAGTGGAATTGACTTTGTTATCTAAATTTGGAATATAACTGGAAGATAATTGGACAGCATTACTCAAGTGGAATTAGACTTTTTTATTTAAATTTGGAATATAACTGGAAGATAATTGGGCAGCATTACTCAAGTGGAATTAGACTTTTTTATCTAAATTTGGAATATAACGAAGATAATTGGACAGCATTACTCAAGTGGAATTAGACTTTTATCTAAATTTGGAAGGTTGAAATTGACTTTGATCTTGGATTACAATAAAATTGTAAAGGGTTTTTTACTTTTTGATTGATATAAAGAGGGTCTGCTGGAGCTAATAGTATATAAAGTGAGAGGTTTAATCTAGGAGTTACATTATTAGTCTAATTGATACTGGAGTTAGAGCAAGAATTTGGGGACATAAAAGGAGTGGCTGCTTTGAAATTGGTTATTGACGCTACAATGGATAAATTTGTGAAAGGAAAAGGAAAAGAGGAAGAGGTCGTGATATCTAAGAAAAAAGATAAGGCTGCTGTGGAAGATACATCATCATCAACACCATCACCGGAGCCTGCAGCAATGGACCAAACACAATTAATGGTTGAGATGGGTAAATTGTTTCAGAAATTTGAATGAATGGAGGAGGCAAATGTGAAAGGCTTTCGGGAAATTAATGAAGCAAGGGGGAAAGATAAAAATGAAATTATGGGAAAACAAGATAAATTGGTTACAATGTTTCAAGATTTTGCTCATAAAGTTGATTTCACTTTTCAAAAGTTGGAAACAAATGTTAATTTGATGCAAAGGGATATGAAATTGATGCAAACAGATATGAAGGGATTGCATGAGGAAAATAGAGAAGTAAAGTTGAAAGTGGAGGTGCAAGAGAAAAGGTTAGATATGGTGGAAGAGATGATGAGAAAGCAAAATATTGTGATACGCAATCTTTTGGGAAAAAACACCAGACCAGCTGAAGGATAGAATAATTGACTGGTTGAATAATTTGAAAACGGGGAAAGATTTTGTCAATGAAGATATTGCAAACGTTGATAGATTGGGGGCGAGAAGAGGAAGAAGTGCTCCTAGAAATGTTTTAGTCAAATTTGCAAATTGGGGGGATAAGCTAAAGGTGATGGCTTTTATAAAACAAGCTGGGTCTGGTGTATTGAAAATTGACGGAAATCATGTGGAGGTTTATAACAATATTGCAGTCAATTAGCACGTTTGGTGGTATAAAATGAAACCAGTAACCAAAATTTTGATTTCACATGGGATAAAATACAATTGGAGATTTCCACAGCAACTAAGATTTTTCCATGACAAGAAAATGCATACAATTGATGCAGAAACAGATGCATTGGATTATTTGAGCTCAATTGAATTGGTTGAGGTGTCTTCAAGAGAATGGCTGGCATTAAGGAAAGATTTGTTAGAGTCTGGAGGGATAAAAAGAGACTATGGGGGAATGGAGCAGGAGGGGGCAACTGGAGGGAGGGAAGAGGGATCGAAGGTAGAGAAAAGGGCTGGAGAAGGGTGAAGTATCTGGAGGAGAGAGGTCAGGATAGATGGGTAAGGAATATAAACGTCTTCAAAGTTTAAAAGAGTAGTTAAAATTTAAATCTATTATTGTAGAATATAGCGCTGGAGCACTGTCTTCTTTCTTTTGTTTAGGTCACATCTTCCACGTCCCACCCCCCTCTTTGGGTACAAAGGCGGCTTTTTTTGGGTAAAAAGGTGGGGAGGGTAGAGATGAATGTTTTATGTAGTAGGTTTAGTTTTAATTGTGGGGTTGAATGTTGCACACCCAATGGAGAAATCGGAGATTGTAGAGGAGTGCATTTGTTCTAAAGGTTCTAACATGGAATGTGAAGGGTACAGGATCTCAAGTTAAGAGGAGAAGAATTGAATCAGCCTTAAGAAGGGATAGGCCGCATGTGATCTTTCTTCAGGAAACTCATCAAAAATCTCAGGATACAAACAATATATTTTTAAAATCAATGCAATACTACGAAAAATCATTTGGTACCTCAAAGGCAAGAGGGGTGGCTATTTTGATTTCGGCTCAGTTGGGTTTTGAAATGACAAGTAGTATTTCCGATCCAGAGGGCAGATATCTGATAGTAAAAGGAAAGATTGATGAGGAAGAAATAACATTGGTGAATATATATGCTCCAAATGATCAGCAAGAGGCCTTTCTAGAGAAAATGTACAAAATATTAGAGAAAGAGAGAACGACTAAAATGATAGTGGCTAGAGACTTCAACTTAATAAGATCAAATCTAGATTATACAAATCTACTAAGATGTGGGAAAAGAACTAAGAAGCCGATTTTGGATAATTGGTTGACTGCGTTAGGATTGAAGGACACATGGAGAGAGTTTAAGGGGTCGGAAAGGGTTTACACTTATTTTTCACATGTACGCAATTTATATTCTAGAATAGACTATGTATTTGTAACAGAGAATATAATCAAAAGCATAGATGAGGTAGATGTAGGTATTTTCAAAGAATCAGACTATGCAAAAATGATGATAGAGTTGAGGATAGAGGATCAGGAGAAAAAAAGAAGGGTCTGGAGATATGATGCAAAATTATATAAGGAACCTAAATTTAAAGAACAAATAATGGAGAATTGGAAGGAGAGTTGGTATTGGAATGACACGGATGAGGTGAACTTTAATGTGGTATGGGATGCCATGAAGCCGGTTTTTAGAGGAGAAAGTATTAAATTGGCTAGTATTAGGAATAAACAACGTAAAGTGGAACAGGATAAAATTGAGAATGAGATAAAACGTTTACAAGAACAACATGCAAGAACTAAGGATAAGAAGGTTTTTGATAATTTACAAAGATTAAAGACTGAATTGATAGGAAAAGATATAGATAAGGTAAAAAGAGACTTCGTATATTTAAAAAGAGAATTTTTTGAATACAGTAATAAGAATTCAAAATTATTAGCAAGGGCTGCAAAGAAAAAAGAGAAAAAAAGGGAAATTGGAGTTTTGATTAGAAAAGATGGGGTTAGATGTAATAGAACTGGAGATAAATGCAAAATTGAAAGGATTTTTATCAGGAGTTATATGCAAAAAAGAAGATAGATGAGATAAAATTAAAAAACAATTGGAGAAACTAATAATTAATAAGATAGATCAGGAACACAGGAATAGAATGGAAGATAGGATAACGGAAAAGGAAATAAAAGAGGTTATTGCTAGATTAAAAACAGATAAAGCGCCTGGAGAAGATGGATTATCGGCTGGATTTTATAAGGAGTTTAAAGATTTAGTGGTTCCAAAATTGACTAAACTTTATAACTATATATTGGAAGGTGGACAAATTCCGACTTCATGGTATAGGACCATAATAGTGTTATTGCCAAAACCCGGGAAGGATTTGGAAAAAGTTGAATCATACAGACCAATTTCATTGATAAACCAGGATGCTAAGATCTTCATAGCGATATTGGCTAATAGATTGAACAAGTTTATGGACAGCTATATAAATGAGGATCAGGTGGGTTTTCTGAAAGGTAGACATATGTCGGACTTGACAAGAAGAGTTATAGATTTAATAGATGTGGTTGGAGAAACAAAAGAAAAAGTAGGACTATTATTAGATATTTTCAAAGCATTTGATTCTTTACAATGGGTAACAATTAATGAGATAATCAAATGCTATGGATTCGGAGATAAATTTAGGAAGACAATTGAACAACTATATCAGCAAAGTACTGCAATAGTTAGAGTAAACAATGAAGACACAGAAGAAGTGAAATTAGAAGCAGGTACTAGGCAGGGCTGCCCACTTTCGCCAATTTTATTTATCATGGCAATGGAAATGTTGGCAAAAGCTATAAGGGAAGATAAAGAAATAGAAGGGGTTTTAGGTAATAAGATAAATCTTTATGCGGATGATACTCTAATAATAACTAAACATCCTGTAAGGGCATTGGATAGAATACAAGTGTTATTAAAGGACTTTGAAGATATTATGGGTTTGAGAATAAATTGGGATAAATCAGAAATGATTCTATATAATATGAGCAAAGAAGATCAACAAAAGATAAAAGGAAAGGGTAATTTACAAATTAAGGACAATTTGAAATATTTAGGGATAAATATTTCAAACAAATTTGAAGATCTTAACAAATTGAATCATGTAAGATTGAAAAAAGAAATCAAGGATAGAATACAGGGGTTACAAAAATTGAAGTTGTCCTGGTTTGGAAGAATAGCAATAAGTAAAATGATGCTATTACCAAGAATTAATTTTTTATTTGATGCACTCCCAATTCAACTTAAGGATAAAGAAATTAATGAGTTTCAAATAATGATTAATAATTTTTGTAATGGGGGAAAAAAGATCTAGATTGGTAAAAAAGTTTTGGTACTTACCTCAAAAAGATGGTGGGTTAGGAATGCCAAATTTAATAACATATTATTGAGCTTTTCAAATTAAGAATGTTGTGAAGATCTTAGCAAGGGAAAAGGCAATTTGGGAAGAAATTGAAATGAAAGAACTTAGTTATATGGGGGAAATAGTCTTTCTAGGAGGCGACATCGGGAAAGTAAATACTAAAAATAAAATGATGAAGACATTATTGGGAACATGGAAAAAAGTGAGAAAGGTGTTGGTACCAGATATTTATCCTATTATTGAATTGGAGGATTTGCAAATTTTCCAATAAGAATTAATAATAGGATCAAAGAAGTATTGGATAAGAATGAAGTCTTCCTGTTGAAAGATTGGATACGGGCATGTAGAGACAACGAGAGAAAAATAAATTTGTATGCACAATTGAAATTAAATTGGTTTCAGATAAAAATGGTAAATAAGTGGAATTGTAAATTTATGAATGAGGCCGGATTAGAAAGAGGGAAGACAGAGTTTGAAGATTTAGTTTTGAAAATAAGAAAGGGACAAAGTGATATAAAGCGGCTGGTGAGTAAAATATATATAATGATAAATAAGGAAGGTAATCCACAAGAGCGAGATGGGAACAGGATCTTGAGATAAAGATTGAGGATCAAAACTGGAAAAATAAATGGAAGAAAAGAATTATGAGAACTCTGTTGGTTAGAGTAAAGGAGCACAATTACAAAATGTTGTGGAGATGGTATTTGACACCGGTGAGATTGCATCAGATAGATTAAAAAAATGATAAGATGTGTTGGCGTTGTAAGAGTGCATTGGGTACATATGAACATATGTGGTGGAGATGTAAGGTTGTAAAGGATTTTTGAGAAGGTATTGAGAATGAGATAAATGAAATTATGGGGGGAAAAATCAAACTGAGTGCAAATACCATCATGCTGACAGATGTGGAAGTAAAGATAAAAAAAGCATTGCTTGAAATAATGCTGACAACGGGTAGATTGTGTATTACGAGAAAATGGAAAAATGATGTGAATATAAAAATTGAGGAATGGTATAAGGAAATGTGGGAATTAGCATTGAATGATAAGTTAACATATGAGATAAATATGAAAAAGGGGATTATTAAAGAAAATAGATTCTGGAAGATTTGGAAAACTTTTGTGGATTACTCCTTGAAGGGAGAAGAGCTGAATAGACCTGCACCCGTTCACAAGGGTTTTTGGGAATGATTCCATAATGTAACTCCGTGATCTCCAGGGCAATGTATATAACACAGGGTGGTTAGTCTTTTTGTTTTATTTTTATTTTTGGTTTAAATTTATTATTTTTAAAATTTAGTTATGTCATTTCTGTATTGATATTACGAAGTAGTAGGGTGACTTGGTGGATCTTAACCTATAAATCCAAGGGTTAACCGTTGGAACTGGCTATAGGTTGCTATGCCTCGCCCTACTGACCCGCACCCACCCTTCGTGCGCACGGCCGAAGTGGGTACGCAGGTCAACGAAGGATTTAGAAAACCGGCACGGGGGCATCAGCCCCACAAACACCAAGAAATGGAAAGAACTTCAATACCCCAAAAGCATTGCGTTTTGCCGTGGTTCTCCGAGCGGCAGCCAATTATGATGAGAAAAACAAAGCTCTCAGTCTTTCGGTGCCGCGCCGCAGCCAATCCAAACATGCGTATTAAAAACTTGCCGAGGCACGGACGCTGAAACCACAGGGAAAAATACAAATCCCAGCGTCCTATTCACGTTAATACCATTTAAGGAGTTACACTACAAATCACACCATGCAACGTATTCACAGTAATATAGCCAATCATCAGCTTGGGAGTGAACGCGTCAAACATGATGGAAAAAATGAAGACCCAATGGTACAAAAGGAGCTCCATTGCCTTGCAAACCCCTCATAGTTACGTACTTTTGGGTTTGCGTATTGGTACGGAGCTAAAACAATTGCGAGCTTTGACCAGAGACCGTTGACTACGAAAAAATTAATCATTCCTTTCACATTAATTTATTATTTTAAATTTACCTTCCACTTTTCAGTTACTCATTTGATTTTAATTAATTTTAATTTTTTATTTTTTTTCATTTAGCGGAGCATAAACCAGAATTACTGTTATCTTACATTCATTTACAATTTTTAGGTTAACATTTTAAGTTAAGGTTAAGATTAACTTTGTTTACGTTACACATACTTTCATTTCTTTTCATTTATTTTTCATTTACGAAAATATTCTCCAAAAACGAACCTGACTCACTTCTCAACACACATAAGCCGAACGCGAAGGATCGATTCCTACTGAAGTAAAAATCGTTACGCAAACCGTAACGCATCGGAGCAATTGAAAAGCAAATTATTAACGCAGCACACTCCATTCACTAAAGAAATTATTTACCTTACAAAAACCATCAACAATAGTAGAATCAACAAAAATACATTACATCAAATTTAATAAACGTTCAAATAAAGCAAACACGAAAGAAAAATACATTGGAGAGAAAAGCAAAGCACATTTAAAAACTTAAAGCAGCAGTTTAAACTAAAGGCAATTAAGGAACACAATACCTTCGCTAAATCCAAAATAACCCAGGGAAATATATTTAAACCACAACATACTATTCCTTGAGGAAAACAAATCAGCACTTTGCACTCAATTTTAAAGAGAAAATACCCTTTAGAAACAGATAACATCAACTTCATTCCATACAATAATTCTCAAAAATACGTTTCCAGTTGTAAAACATTTAAATTAAAGACATCTTAAAAACAACAACTGGAAAGTTTTCACTCTTTAAAAAAGATACAGCCCCATTTAAACACTGCAACCTTCGACTTCACAACATTTTAAAAGATCCAAAATTATTTTAAATAAACCAAATTTACTAAACTATTTACTGACTGGAATCCATTTTACTAAACTATTTACTGACCGGAATCCATTTTGTCTAAACCAAACTCCATTTACTCTGCTAAAAATTAAAAAACCAATAACCAATCAGCCTTTACTAAAAGAAATATATCACTTTATACCATTTCAATATTATTCAAAAATACACTTAGCTAATTTAACATTATTGCAAAAACACTAATCAAATTTTAAATAATTGAAATAACAGAAAAATTACTGTAAAACATCAACGCAGGACATATCAATCATTTCACAAGATTACAGCCCCATTTAAAAATTGCAACCTTCTACTGCAGAACATAATACAAACAAATTTTAAAAGACATAATACTTTACTTTACCTTAAACCAAATTCAGAACAAATATTGCACTACAACAAAAAGGAAAGGAAAAAACTAAACACTGTTAAGATTCCATTTTGTCTCCAACACACTCCAATTACTGTGCTTAAAATTTACTACAACAAATATTACACATTATCTGATAATAATAAACAAATAGAATAAATCCATTACATTGAATATCAAAATGCCTCCAAAGAAAAGAGTAAATATAGCGCAAAGAACAAGTGAAAGATTAAAAAGAAAAATCCAAACCACATAACAGACAGCAGAAGAAAGGGAAGAAAATCTTAGTAAACGTAGAAAGGCATATTTAGAAAAGGCACAACAAACAAAATCAGAACAACATGAAAACATGTTAGCAGAACGCAGACAAATAGATAGTGCTTCAAGGGCAAATGAAAGTAATAGAAGACATGAAAACAGATTAAAACAGAATAAGGAAACAAGAGAAAAAAGAAGGGAGAAGAGTAAAGGACAGAAATTAACATTAAAAATGGCTGCCTTTTCCTATGATCCAGAAACAGATTATTCTCAACAATATAATTTACACATTGGAAATCTAGACAACATCTGCAAATTCTGCAATGCAAGAAAATTTAAAAATGAAACTAAATCCTTATGTTGTAAGGAGGGAAAAATCAAAATACAGCAACAATTCCCACCACAACAACTTTTGGACTACACCAGTGGAGAAACACAAGATTCAAAACATTTCTTAAAGAACATTAGAAAATACAACTCATGTTTTCAAATGACCTCATTTGGAGCCACAAATATTATACAACACAAAGGTTTCAATCCAACATTCACCATACAAGGACAGGTGTACCACCAGATTGGATCACTACTACCACTACCAGAAGAAGATCCAAAGTTCCTTCAAATTTATTTCATGGGAGATGAAGAAAAAGAAACAACCCAACGATGTACATACATTGAGGGAACAAAAAAACATATAGTACTAAACATACAGAGAATGCTACATGAACACAATAACCTCATCCGCACTTTCAAGAATGCAATGGAAAATATGGCACAAGAGGAATACAAAATTATCATAGCTGCAGACAAAACACCAACAGGAGAGCATATACGAAGATATAATGCTCCAGAAACAAATGAAGTGGCAGCCCTCATTTCAGGAGACACTTTCCATCCAAGAGATATTATACTAAAAACACATGATAAAAAACTTCAACGAATTTCAGAAACACATCGCTCTTATGATGCTCTTCAGTATCCCATCCTTTTTCCATATGGTGAAGATGGGTATCACTTTAATTTGAAACAAATTGATCCCAAAACAGGAACAGAAACTTGCAAAAAAAATATCTGCAATGGACTACTACTCATACATTTTAATGATTAGAAATGAGGAACAAAATCACATACTACACTGCAAAAAATTGTTAAACCAGTTTGTGGTTGATATGTATGCAAAAATAGAATCTGAAAGACTACTTTACATTAGAACCAATCAAAAATCACTCAGAGCTGAACAATACATACACTTAAAAGATGCTGTAGCAAAAGATGGAAACCCAGCTAATGTCGGAACACTACTCATACTGCCCGCAACATACACTGGAAGCCCAAGACATATGCATGAATACACTCAGGATGCAATGACATATGTTAGGAAACATGGAAGACCAGATTTATTCATTACTTTTACATGCAACCCAACATGGCCTGAAATAAAAAATAACCCCAGAAACAATGAGACATCTAATGAGAGACACGATTTAATTGCAAGAGTATTCAGACAAAAACAAACACAATTAATTAATCTGATCACCAAAAATGATTTATTTGGTGAATCGATTTGTCATATGTTCACGATAGAATGGCAAAAACGTGGGCTGCCACATGTGCACAATTTAATATGGCTGAAAAACAAAATACATCCAACTGAAATTGATAAAATAATATCTGCAGAAATACCAGACGAAAATGAAGACAGTGAATTACATGCAATAGTGGAAAAAAACATGATTCATGGTCCATGTGGACTTCTTAACCCACAATCACCATGTATGAAAGATAAAAGCTGCACCAAAAGATATCCCAGAGCATTATTGAAAGAAACACAAACATCAGAAGATGGATACCCACAATACGTTCAGAAGAGGATGGAGGAAAAACAACCAAAATTAATATGAAAACACAAGGGGAAGTAGTAATTGACAACACATGGATAGTCCCATACAGTCCATTACTATCAAAAATATTCAATGCTCACATAAATGTGGAATATTGTAATAGTGTTAAATCAATAAAATATGTCTGCAAGTACATAAATAAAGGCAGTGACATGGCCGTTTATGATGTCAGAAACCAAAACAAAAATGATGAGATATTGCAGTACCAATGTGGCAGGTACATTAGCACAAACGAAGGTTTCTGGCGTATTCTAGGATTCCATATTCATGAAAGACATCCCACAGTCCTACATTTAAGTGTACATCTTGAAAATGGCCAAAGAGTTTATTTCACACCAGAATCAGCAACAAGTGTGGCAGAAAATCCAAAAGAAACAACTTTAACAGCATTTTTTAATTTGTGCCAGACTGATGAATTTGCACAAACGATCCTATATAATGATGTCGCTACATATTACACATGGAATAAAACTAAGAGACAATTCTTCCGCAGAAAGACTGGCACTTATATTCCAGAACTTGACATGTACCAAAGTGATGCAATAGGAAGACTATATACTGTGCACCCAAATAATAGCGAATGTTTCTATCTCAGAATGCTGCTACACACAATTCCTGGCCCTAAATCTTTCCAGGAACTAAAAACTGTGAATGGAAAAATTATGGAAACATACAGAGAGGTTTGTCAGCATATGGGGTTATTGGAAGCAGACCAACATTGGGAAACAACTTTGGAAGAAGCCAACATATTTTCAATGCCACAACAAATGAGAACATTGATAGCTATAATACTGACTTCATGTAGTCCATCAAATCCACTACATTTGTGGGAAATGTACAAAAACCAACTAAGTGAAGACCACCTACTCAAAGCAAAGAAAGAGAATCCAACTTTAAACATTGACTACACACCACACATCTACAATATTGCATTAATACAAATAGAAGACCAATGCATACGCATGGCAAATCTTAACCTATAAAACCAAGTGTTCACCGTTGGAACTGGCTATAGGCTGCTATGCGTCGCCCTACTGACCCACACCCACCCTTCGTGCGCACGGCCGAATTCCCTACACAGGTCAACGAAGGATTTAAAAATCCGGCACGGGGGCCTCAGCCCCACAAACGGCAAGAAAGGGAAAGAACTTCACTTCCCAACATTCCTTGCGCTGCGCCGCGCCAGAGCCAATCACGCTGAGAGGCTCTCGCACGGCGCAGCGTTCCAACACGCACCGCAGCCAATCGAAAGAAACGCATTTTAAAAAAACCCAGCAAAAACACACAGCACCAACCCATTACTACAAGCCCCAGCGTCCTGCGTGCCAACGCAGAACGCTGAGGAAAACGGCGCCCGGAAAATTAAAAAGAAAAACAGCTCATAGGCAAGCAAAGACCAGCCGGCTTTCTTTTACTCATCCGCGGCGCCTGAATCTCCCGAATGGAGTTTCCCCTTTAAAATCAGTGGGAGGGGGTGGCCATCCCCCTCTGCGCTGCCTACCCTAGTGATGGGAGGTTTGTGGGGATAAAAGGACTATATTGCCCCAACCCATCTGAAAACAAAAGATGAGGCAGAGAGGATCGATCCCCAACCACCCCTCCTTAAAAAAACTCCGTCTTTTCTTCTCTTTAAAAACAGAGTTGTTTTGAGGGGGGGGAATCGATCCTCTCTGCCTGTTCCTCTCTGTCCAGAAGTGAAGGGCCAATATAACCTTTAATCCCAACAAACCTCCCCAAAAAACCTCCCAACACTAGGGTAGGCAGCGGGGAGGGGGATCGCAGCCCCCACCCACTGATATTAAAGGGAAAAAACGATCTATCTTCACGATTCCACAAACACAAAGCACGACTCCACAAAAACAAAGCACCATAACACACTACAGCTCCCCTGCCCACCACCTAGCCCACCCTTCCTAACCCCCAATGACCATGCCCCCATCCTCACCACGGGCCGCCGGCATAGATATTCCAATCAGCCCGGCCTGCGAAAAAAAACCCAAACTACCACCACATGGTATTTCAATGGGCCACCCAGCTACCGAGGCCGGCCCACAGAAATACACACACCAAAAACACAAACAACAACAATCCAAAAAAAACAAGGACAAACACAACCCCCCACCCCCCACAAATCACAACAAAAGCACCCTGCGAAAATACCCCCAAACAACATCCCCCCACACCCCACAAAACCCAAAAACACAACACATAAAATAAACGAGCACACACCTTCAACCTCCAGCCTCAGCGAGAAGCACATGTGCAATGAAAAAAGAACAGGAAGAAAACACAGCCCACAACTGTGTTACCATTTCAAAATAGTGCAACAGCACCACCCAGTGGCTACAGCAAAAATAGCACTCAAAAACATTAAATTTAAAAAAAAATCTTGCACATTTTTTACAGAAATTCCATTATTTGAAAAAAAATATATCAACCATTCCTCTTTTCAAAATCCGATTTTATTATAACACTTTAAAACACTACCTACGTATAAAAAACCATTATTTAAAAAAAGAAAAAAACTCATTTAAATATACATACAAGAAAAATCATCCAACAACCATTTTTCAAATTTTTTAAAAATAACCCCAAAAAAAGCCCGGCAACGCTGGGCAACCCTTGCTAGTAAAACACTAAAACAAGTTGGCCTTCCAGAACCAACAAGGGACAAAGGAGATGCACTAAATGCTGATTATATAAGAGAGACCACATATAACATAGACGAATTAAAACAATACATAACTCAAAATAAACCACTACTAAATGATGAACAGAAAGCTGCCTATGAAACAATAATGACACAAATAAAATCAGAAAGTGGAGGAATAATATTCTTACAAGCAGCAGGAGGAACAGGAAAAACATTCCTTACAAATTTAATTCTGGCAGAAATAAGATCAGAAAGCCATGTAGCTTTAGCAATAGCATCATCTGGCATAGCAGCCACTTTAATGGAAGGGGGTCGAACAGCACATTCTGCTCTCCAAATACCACTTGACATAGCAAAATAAGAAACACCCACATGCAATATTACAAAAGACAGTGCACGTGCTAAGGTACTCAAAGAGGCAAAAATAATAATCTGGGATGAATGTACTATGGCACATAAGAAATCAATTGAAGCTTTGCACAGAACTCTTCAAGATATTAATGACAATCAAAAATAATGGGAGGACTTCTATTACTTCTTTGTGGAGATTTCAGGCAAACACTACCTGTAATTCCAAAATCTACTCCAGCAGATCAAATAAACGCATGTATAAACCAATCCTTTCTATGGAAACATGTGCAAAGCATAACATTGACAGAAAACATGAGAGTAAGACATAACAGTAACACTAAAATGTTTACTGACTTTCTGCTAAATATTGGAGAAGGGAAGGTGCCAAAAAATGAGGACAACAACATAACATTCCCAGATTACTTCTGCACCATGGTACACTCAGAAAATGAACTGATCAATGCAATTTATACAGATATTTCCAAAAATTATCATCATCATGAATGGCTAACAGAAAGAGCAATCTTAGCAGCCAGAAATGATGATGTAAACAATATTAATTACGAAATTCTAAACATGTTGCCAGACCAACCAACTGTATATAAATCAATTGATACAGTGGTTGACAAAGATGATGCTGTAAATTTCCCCACAGAATTTTTGAACTCATTAGAACTGCCTGGAATGCCATCTCACCACCTATTACTAAAACAAGGTGCACCAATTATTTTACTTAGAAATATGAATCCTCCAAACTTATGTAATGGCACAAGACTATGTGTTAAAAACCTAATGCCAAATGTAATAGAAGCTATAATTATTACAGGGAAAGGAGCAGGTGAATCAGTATGCATTCCTAGAATACCACTTATACCAACTGATCAAACTATTCCATTTAGAAGACTCCAATTCCCAGTTAAACTAGCATTCGCAATAACAATAAATCACAAGGACAGACACTGCAACATTGCGGAGTTCACCTCACCAAACCATGTTTTGCTCACGGACAATTATATGTTGCGTGCTCTAGAGTTGTAGCTGCAGAAAACTTATTCATACTAGCAGAAAACGAGGAAACCAAAAACATTGTCTACCAACAAGTACTGCAAAAAATAAAACAATAAGCACCACATGAATCCATTGAAAAAGCCACATTAAAACATAACACATTAAACAATTTAAATAAAGGCAGACATTTATAAATAGAAATAGTGCAGCACCATTACAAACAATAACATGAACACACTAAGACTTACCAAAACACGAGTAAAGTGACCACGCAAAATCTACACACAGTGAAACAAAGGGGGGACATAATCCTTTCATAAATACCAAACCCATTTCATTGTCCCAAAAATTATAAAGCATACAACACAAGAAGAAATTTAAGGAAGAAAACATCGCGTCTCCTAAAACTTTCAAAAAGCGAGCCCAAGTACACTCACACACTTCAATAGGAAGCAAGACACGGCAAACTTAACAGGAAAATACGCACTCACTTACAGCCATGCCTGCTACACAGCCAAACAGCAACGCAGAAAAGAGACACACCTCAAAACATGTGTTGTGTATGTACAATGCTGCTTCATATGAATGTACAATGTTGCTTTAAGAAATGTATTAATGTAACCCAGCCACAATCACAATGTAACCCAGCTGTTAAAGGAACGCGAGCAAGCTGCCTATAGAGGGCAGCTGCGAGTGTTCAACTCACATGGTCATCATTCCTCAAATCACCTGCAGCCGCGGGAACTTCCCGCAGCAAACAACTACTTCTGATCCACCACTGAAGATGGGCGTGACCCGGATGATGTCACGCCGGTAGCGGCCAATGAGCTACCGTGCAGCCAAGTTCAAATGTGTAGTACCACTGTATATAATGTGAGATACCTCCGCCATTACGACATGTTCGTTCTGATCATCAACCAATAAACCTGTGTTAGTCCATACTGCGACTCTTTCTATGTCTCCTGGAACAGACACCAAATTGGCGATGAAGGTGGGATCGATGGCGAATCCCAAGGTCAAGGCGTACCAGTTCGATGTGAGCGAGCCCGAACAATGGGAGCTCTACGAGTGCCAGTTTCGGCACGCGATGGAAGCCGCGGGCGTCGACGACGACGCGAAGATGCGCTCCCACTTCCTGGCCCAAGTGGGGCCGGCCACGCTGCGGATCCTGATGACCCTGGTGGCCCCCCGGAAGGTAGATGAGGTCCCCATCGACCGTATCCTGGAGAGACTGGGTGAGCACTTCCAGCCGCCCGTCTCGATCTTCCCCGCACGGGTCGCGTTCCACAGGCGAGACCAGCGACCGGGCGAATCCGTGTCCGCCTACGCGGCGGCCCTCAGGCTTGCAGCGGTCCACTGCCAGTGGGATGACCTGGACCAGGCCCTCCGTGACCGCATGTTGTGTGGTCTGAGGGACGAGGAGCTGCAGAGGAGGCTGATGACCCGCGACCAACGCCTCACGTTCAACGAGGTGCTGCGGGAGGCCCAAGCAGCCGAGGAGGCCAGGAGCGGGGTGAGGCTGTTCAAGTCCCGAGGGGCCGCGTCCAAGCGGGCCAAGTCACCAGTACAGGCGGCCCGGCGGACACCAGCGAAGACCAGCCAAGCCGCCCGCCGGCACACCAACGTCGTCCGAGGAGTCGTCCACAACAGCGGACCCCTACTCCAGCGAGGACGCCGACATCCGGAGGATCAAGAAGCGTGGTGAGAAGCGGCAGTCCCGAGAACGGCAGGACCGCCGTTGCGACGGTTGTGGGGCGTCCCACGACCGCACGAGGTGCCCGTTTCGAAAGGCCGAGTGTCACAACTGCGGCCGAAAGGGGCACATCGCCCGAGTATGCAGGCGCGGGCGAGTTGAGGACAAGAGGAGTTCCAGCCATCCCCAGACGCACCAGCGGAAGGCGACCGGCACCAGGAAGGTCGCAGCCAGCTACGATGAGGAAGGCGTGAACCGCGTGGGCCTGGAGCACCGGCGGTTTTTCGTAGAGGTACTGTTGCAAGGGGTCCCAGTGAGGATGGAGATAGACTCGGGGTCATCTTATTCCATCCTGTCCCAAAAAGAATTCATGCGTATTCCCCCAGACAAGCGGCCCAAACTGCGGGCCATGAGGTCACACCTCCGGGACGTGCAGGGAAACGGGATCCCAGTGTTGGGGGTGGGAAATTTCAAGGTGAAGTTCAAGGGCTACTCTGAGAAACTGCCCCTAGTGGTCCTCAAAGGGGGGAGGTGCTGCCTTTTGGGAATGCAGTGGTTTGCTCCCCTGGGAATCGAACTGTCCGGCATTAATGCCATTGAGACTGACCCAATGCGGGACGTGTGCAACGCGCGCCCAGACGTTTTCAAGAAGGGGCTCGGGAAATACAAAGGGCCCCCGGTTTCCTTCGAGCTGGACCCAGAAATCCGGCCCATTCGCCTCAAACCAAGGAGGGTGCCTTTCGCCCTAAAGGACAAGATCGAGGCGGAACTGGACAAATTGGTGGGGCAGGGGATTTTGGTTCCAGTTGACTCGGCGGAGTGGGAAACGCCGATTGTTACAGCCCTTAAGTCGAACGGGGAAGTCAGGATTTGTGCAGACTATAAATGTACCATTAACAAGGCCATTCGGCCAAACGCATATCCAGTGCCCGTGGTCAGCCACTTGCTGGCCACGTTACATGGGGGGAAGTGTTTTGCCAAGTTAGATCTGGCTCAGGCGTATCAGCAGCTCTCCATAACCCCGGCTGCTGCCGCCGCGCAAACGATAGTGATGCACAAGGGGGCGTTTAAGGTAACGCGCCTTCAGTTTGGCGTGAATTCGGCCCCCGGAATTTTCCAATCTCTCGTGGAACGCCTGTTAAAGGGGCTTCCAGGCGTGCTCCCATACTTCGACGATGTGTTGATAACGGCGGGGAGCGAATTAGAGTTGGCAAAGAGGCTAGATGGGGTCCTTTCAGTGTTCGAGAGGGCAGGCCTTCGACTGAGGAGGGACAAATGCGTATTCTTTGCGAGGGAGGTTGAGTTTCTAGGCTTTAAGGTAACCCCGGACGGGATCAAACCCTCTGAGTCAAAGGTTGCAGCCGTGAAGAACGCCCCTCGCCCCACCGCAAAACCGGAGCTACAGTCATTTCTAGGGCTCCTAAATTTTTATCATACCTTCCTGCCTCGGAAGGCATCGGTCGCGGAGCCACTGCACGCCCTGCTCAAAAAGGATGCGGCTTGGCGGTGGGGGGACAGGCAGGAGAGAGCATTCAAGGAGCTTAAGTCACTCCTGTCTTCGGACGCTGTCCTGACCCATTTCGACCCGAAAAAACCAGTGGTCTTAGTCTGTGACGCGTCCCCAGTGGGGGTGGGGGCGGTCCTGTGCCACGTGTTGGAAAGCGGGAGGGAAGCCCCAGTAGCGTACTACTCTAGGTCCCTCTCAGAGGCCTCCGCCATTACGACATGTTCGTTCTGATCATCAACTAATAAACCTGTGTTAGTCCATACTGCGACTCTTTCTATGTCTCCTGGAACAGACACCAAAACATGCAAATCAACGTCGCTAACCTAGCTCTCCCTAACTCCAAAAACAGCGAAGGAAAATAACGCGATAACGAGAGTTTGAAAATACACAGGCTACAAACAGCAAAGAAACGAAACTGATCCATCAACGGAGACTTGCCAAAGTCGTGGGTGAAATCGTAACGACGGAAATCAGAAACGCAGCAAAAATTAATAAGTTGCGATGGAGGCACACACCAAAAAATCGCCAAACCAACAATCATCAGAAACCGATGTTCTGGAGGAAGAAAAACTTTCCAAAAACCAGTACACCACAGGACCATTGAGCGCCAGCAAACTAACTCTGCATCACTCCAACGGTACAGAATGCTCTAAAATTATTACACATGTTGAATTTTACATGGATGACTGCAAAATTATATGCATGCAAGATTATGAGTCAGACAGCGAAGAGGGAGAACAAGAACAAGAAGAACAAGAGCATAAAGAAGGAGAAGAGCTATCAAATTACAATATTACAGAAAACAATGCATGCTTATCAGAGGAGACCCAAAGAAAAATTACTGAAATTATAAAAAATAATAATCTAAAACAGTCAGCATCAACAAAATACCAAAAATGAACAACAACACAAGATGAACCCAAAACCATAAATAACCAAATACCAAAACAGGAATTATAAAAATCTCACACTGAAGAAACTAAAAATGTGCTAAAAAAGGAAACACTGGAAATAATTCATCTCATAAATCAAAAACAAACAATACATAATACTTCAAAAATTTTCAGCAACAACACCACTGAAGAACAACAAAAAACAACCACAAACAAACAAATGTACAACCCAGAAAAGACAGAAAATAAACAACCAGAAATGCTAATTGTCAGGAAAAAAGAAACACAAACCACATCCAAACCAAAATTAATATTACCATGGAAACAACAAACAACAGAAATAATAGACAATGAATCCAAAACTTACAGAAACAACACAACAGAGGAACAAGAAAAAACAAACACAAACAAACAAATTTACAAAAAAGAAGAGGCAGAAAATAAACAACCAGAAATGCTAATTGTCAGGAAAAAAGAAATACAAACCACATCCAAACCAAAATTAATATTGCCAACAAACTGAACCACAAAAAAACAACAACAAATGTTAATGAAGGTAAATATAAATTTATGCAGAAACATTTTTGGAAAAAAATTCTAAACAATGTTTACTAAGAACAATAATTACAGTTAAACATAAATCTAAAAAAAAATATCACAAATACTCCATTAAAAACATAAACCATCATTAATTAAATGTCACATGACAATAGACAAATATCAATATCTCTCCCTGTGTATTATGTTTTACAGATGCGACAGACACATCGCTGGAGCAAAAAACAACACAAATATTTTAAGCTTAGAAATAGTTAAATGTTTGATATGTTTTTAACCAAAAAGATTACCATACTTTAGTATGCAACTTACAGTAATGTCACAACCAGTTTATAAAAAAATTGCTAAATGTTAAATATATTTTTGAAACAAAAAAAGTTCAATTGCAATCCAAAAATTTTTTTTCATTAAAAAAATATTGGAAAAATTACAATGGTTCATTTTTTATTAAAACACACGGGGAAAAAAGCCCGGCAATGCCAGGCAACCCTTGCTAGTATATGATATATTAGAGATTATGAAATTACAAATAGATGTTGAAAATTTAAAAATTTAGATTTGGAAAAATTATAAATGACATTGATAAAAACTTAGTACCAAGGAGAGAAATGGAAGGGGGAAGTAATATAATATCGAGTCACAACTGAAATATAGTGTTATTACTGGATGTGAATTTGATGTATGTCTTTATATATTGTATCTGTTAAAATTTAATAAAAATTATTTTTTAAAAAATGTTTAAAAAATGATTAAAAAATGTGATATTAAAATGCAATAAATATTAATACTGTTAAGGGTCTAATAATATTATAAAATAGGTACATTTTAACTCTTCTAGCTTTATACCCCATTATAGTTAGACTAATTTTTGTCATATTGTACTTATACTGTATTTGTATTTATACTGCATTTTTGCCCCAAACAGACGCGGTGCGTAATTTTTATTTATTATTTATTTTTTATATTTATACCCCGCCCTACTGGTGCAAGCACCACTCAGGGCAGCTTACAGTGTGAAGCAAATATAACAATAAACATCTATGACAGAGCCTGGGCTCAACGTCTCTGGAGCAGATGCAGCAGCAGTGTCCCGGCAGTTCCTCCCTCCAGGCGATGATGGGGGCTAGGGGGCGGTGACAAGGTTCTCCTCAGTCGCCCTTCAGGGCCATGGCGGCTCCTCCCTCCAGCCATTGGTGGGGGCTAGGGGGCGGCAATGAGGTCCTCAGTCGCTGTTGTGTATGTAACAGTATTACTTTAAGAATGTATGAATGTAACCTGACAATGATTACAATGTAACCCAGCTGTTTAAGGAACGCGAGTAAGCTGCCCATAGAGGGCAGCTGCGAGCGTTCAGCTCACATGGTCCAAATATCCCCAATCACCGGCAGCTGCGGGAACCCTTCCCGCGCAAGGATCACCTGGAGAAGATGGGCATGACTCAGAATGACATCACGCCGGTAGCAGCCAATGAGCTACCGTGCAACATTATTCAAATGTATTACTGTAGTATAAAATGAGCTGTACCTCCGCCATTACCACATGTTCATCCTGACCATCATGAAATAAACCTGTGTTTTAGCCCCCACTGCGGCTCCTTCTTTGTCTTCTGTGCAAGACACTAAATTGGCGACGAAGGTGGGATCCATGGCGTGTCCCAAGATCAAACCTCACCAGTTTGATATCAGCGATCCAGAACAATGGGAGCTGTACGAGTGCCAGTTTCGGCACGCAATGGATGCTGCAGGCATCGATGACGACGGGAAGATGCACTCGCACTTCCTAGCCCAGGTGGGGCTGGCCACGCTGTGTATCCTGATGAACCTGGTGGCTCCCCGGAAGGTAGACGTGGTGCCCATTGACCGCATCCTGGCGTTACTGAGGGAGCATTTCCAGCCTCCCGTTTCAATTTTCCCGGCCCGGGTCGCGTTCCACAGGCGGGACCAGCGCCCGGGAGAGTCCGTATCTGCCTACGCGGCGGCCCTCAGGCTGGCGGCCGTCAATTGCCAATGGGAGGACCTGGACATGGCCCTCCGAGACCGCATGCTGTGTGGCCTAAGGGACGAGGAAGTCCAGAGGAAGTTGATGACCCGCGACCATCGCCTCATGTTCAACGAGGTACTGCGGGAGGCCCAAGCAGCCGAGGCGGCCAGGAGCGGGGTCAGAGTGTTCAAGTCCCAAGGGGCTGCACCTGAGAGGGCCAGGTCACCCGTGCAAGCGGCCCGGCGGACGTCGGCGAAAACGGCCTGGCGGGCACCCCGGTCGCCCGCAGGCACCCCAGCAACCTCCGAGGAGTCTTCCACGACGGCGGACTCCTGCTCCAGCGAGGACAACGACGTACAGAAGGTAAAGAAACACGGAGAGAGGCGCCAGACCAGCAAGCGAGGAAGCCACCGTTGCGATGGCTGTGGGGCATCTCACGACTGGACGAGATGCCCATTCCGGAAAGCCGAGTGCCACAACTGCAGCCGGAAGGGCCACATCGCCAGAGTCTGCAGGCATGGGCGAACCAAGGACAAAGGCGCATCGAGACACCCTCAAGCTCACCAATGCAAGGCGGCCGGCATCGGAAAGGTCTCTGCCAACGACGGCGCGGCAGACGTGAACCGCGTGGGCCTGGAGCACCGGCGCTTCTTTGTAGAGGTACTGTTACAAGGGGTTCCAGTAAGGATGGAAATAAACTCGGGGTCGTCCTACTCCATCCTGTCCCAGAAGGAGTTCATGCGCATTCCCCCAAATGCGCGGCCCAAGTTGCGGGCCATGAAGTCACACTTACGGGACGTGCAGGGCTATGGGATCCCAGTGTTGGGGGTGGGGAACTTCACGGTGAAGTTCAAAAATTACACAGAGAAACTGCCCTTAGTGGTTCTCAAAGGGGGAAGATGCTGCCTCTTGGGGACCCAGTGGTTTGCTCTCCTGGGAATTGAACTGTCCAGCATTAACGCCATAGAGACTGACCCAATGTGGGACGTGTGCAATGCGCACCCGGACGTTTTCAAGAAGGGGCTCGGGACCTACTAGGGGCCCCCAGTTTCTTTTGAGTTGGACCCAGAAATCCGGCCCATACGTCTCAAGCCAAGGAGAGTGCCCTTCGCCCTCAAGGACAAGATTGAGGCAGAACTGGACAAATTGGTGGGGCAGGGGATTTTGGTTCCAGTTGATTCAGCGGAGTGGGAAACTCCAATTGTTACAGCCTTGAAATCCAACGGAGAGGTCAGGATTTGCGCTGACTACAAATGTACAATTAACAAGGCCATTCGACCGAATGCATATCCAGTGCCAGTGGTTAGCCACTTACTGGCCACGTTGCATGGGGGGAGGTGTTTTGCCAAGCTAGACCTGGCGCAGGCGTATCAGCAGCTCACAGTAACCCCAGCTGCTGCCGCTGCGCAAACCATCGTTACGCATAAAGGGGCATTTAAGGTAACGCGCCTACAGTTCGGCGTAAATTCGGCCCCTGGGATCTTCCAGTCCCTTGTGGAACACCTTTTAAAGGGCCTTCCAGGCATGCTCCCATATTTTGACGACATTTTGATAACAGCGGGGAGCGAATCAGAACTAGCGAGGAGACTAGACAGGATCCTTTCTGTATTCGAGAGAGTGGGACTTAGACTAAGAAGAGACAAATGTGTATTTTTTGCGAGGGAGGTTGAGTTTCTCGGGTTCAAGATAACCCCAGAGGGCATCAAGCCTTCCGAGTCCAAGGTCGCGGCTGTGCAAAACGCCCCTCGCCCCACCGCGAAACCGGAGCTGCAGTCATTCCTAGGGCTCCTAAATTTTTACCATTCCTTCTTACCAAGGAAGGCATCCGTCGTGGAGCCACTGCACGCGCTGCTTAAGAAAGAAGCGGTTTGGCGGTGGGGAGATAGGCAGGAGAAAGCATTCAAGGAGCTCAAGGAGCTCCTATCCTCGGACGCTGTCCTGACTCATTTCGACCCGAGGAGATCAGTAGTTTTAGTCTGTGATGCATCCCCAGTGGGGGTGGGGGCGGTGCTGTGCAACGTGTTAGAGAGCGGGCGGGAAGCCCCGGTTGCATACTATTCCAGGTCCCTTTCAAAGGCGGAGCGCAACTACGCGCAAACAGATAGGGAGGCCCTGGCCATAATCGCGGGAACAAAGAAGTTCCACGATTTCCTATACGGCCGCGAGTTTACGGTTGTGACTGATCACAAGCCCCTTCTGGGAATCTTTACTACAGGCAAGCCCACCCCACAAATTCTGTCCCCCAGAATGCTACGTTGGGCGATTTTCCTTAATGCCTACCAGTATGAGCTGGTCTATCGCCCAGGGAAGGAGATCTCCCATGCGGACGTGCTGTCCCGGTCTCCTCTCCCTAGTTTAGGAGATCCCTCATGCGAGGTAGAGCAGGACCATCAAGTCCTGCTGATCGAGTCTCTCGATTCGCCCCCATAGTCCCGGCGGACCTCGCTAAAGCCACGGCGGCCGACAAAATTCTGTCCCAAGTCAGCTCCTGGGTAAGGAAAGGGTGGCGCACAACTCCCCCCGAGGAAGAATTCAAATCGTTTTTCAGGCGCAGAGTCGAGCTTTCCCTTGAAAGGGGCTGCCTACTCTGGGGCCAGCGGGTAGTCATCCCAGAGAAGTTACGAGCAAAGGTGCTGAGGCTACTGCATACCAGCCACCCGGGAATAGTGCACTCCAAGGCACTGGCCAGGAGCTACTTCTGGTGGCCCCAAATAGATGCGGATATAGAACACTTAGTGGGCACGTGTGAGAGCTGCCAGAGCCGAGGAGTCCCGGCTATCCCATAGGGAATGGGACACGGCCCGCGGGCCATGGTCCCGAATACACGTCGACTTCGCTGGCCCCTTCCGTGCGTCCATGCATCTGCTGATAGTCGACTCATATTCCAAATGGCTGGAAGTCATTCCCATGACTAGCACCTCATCCGCCGCAACCATTAAACACTTGTGCAGGGTGTTCAGTTGTTTCGGCCTGCCGGACATCCTTGTGAGCGATAACGCCAGTACTTTCACCTCCGCGGAATTCAAGGCGTTCATCGAGAGGAATGCCATCCGGCACATTACCGCTGCCCCGTTTCACCCCGCCACAAATGGTCAGGTAGAGCGCCAAGTGCGCACTACGAAAGACGCACTGCTGCACATGGGTCCCGGTGAGTTGAACCTCCAACTGTGTCAGTTCCTCATCTGTTATAGGGCAACTCCCCTAGCTTCAGGATTTTCGCCGGCCGAACTCCTCATGAGGAGGAGGCCAGTAACTCTTTTTGATCGGTTGGATCCGACCAGGGTGGAGGATGAAGGGAGAAATATAGTAATAGAGAGCTCCAAAAGCTTTTCGATAGGGGACCTGGTTCACTGCAGGAACTATGCGGCCTCGGGACCAACGTGGGTCCCAGGAACGATCATTGAACAAACGGGGCCAGTGTCCTATAGGGTTGAGACTAGCACAGGTCTACTCTGGAGAAGGCACGCTGACCAACTCAGAAGGCGAGTCACTAGTGAAAGGGAATCAGCGTTAGGGTCCTCCCCCACCCGCGTAACCCAAGGGGGAGACTCGGGTACAAATGCATACCCTGGATTCTCAGATGAGGATACTTTGAAAGAGGAACAAGTTTGATCTTATGTTACCGTACCAGGGGGGTGTAGCGGAGTGGTCCCCCACCCGTCCGAGCGAGAAGAGGGGTTTCAGTTCAGCCCCTGGTACCAGTCCGTTTGTTTTAGAATATACCCTATCACCAAGGCCCCCGAGCCAGGCAGCAGGGGGAAGTTCATTCTCTCCATCCCCTAGAACTCCGAGCCAGGCAGCAGGGAGTAGTGCAAGTACGCCAGTTGCAGGCGCAAGAGACCGGGGCGAGACAACAAGGGTCTCCTCATCGGTTCCAAGGTTCGTGCTGGGGGGGGGGTCCCCAGGCGCCACAAGCGACAGGCAGGGGTTCACATCTTAGCTGTATGTTCCGTTCCCTTCTCCCAATGCAAGGTTGTCGCAGAGCCCCAGCCAAACGACTAATGAGTCCCCCCTTTCCATTGCAGGATGAGACTCTGCGGAATTCGGAGCCCCTAGTTCCCCTGAGCTAAGCCAAGCAGCCGCACGCCCAAAGCGCACGTGCGGGAAGCCACAATGGTTGAGGGACTTCGTCCCATCCTAGGGGGGGAGGAGTGTTGTGTATGTAACAGTATTACTTTAAGAATGTATGAATGTAACCTGACAATGATTACAATGTAACCCAGCTGTTTAAGGAACGCGAGTAAGCTGCCCATAGAGGGCAGCTGCGAGCGTTCAGCTCACATGGTCCAAATATCCCATCACCGGCAGCCGCGGGAACCCTTCCCGCGCAAGGATCACCTGGAGAAGATGGGTGTGACTCAGAATGACGTCACGCCGGTAGCAGCCAATGAGCTACCGTGCAACATTATTCAAATGTATTACTGTAGTATAAAATGAGCTGTACCTCCGCCATTACCACATGTTCATCCTGACCATCATGAAATAAACCTGTGTTTTAGCCCCCACTGCGGCTCCTTCTTTCTCTTCCGTGCAAGACACTAAAGTCGCCCTTCAGGGCCATGGCGGCTCCTCCCTCCAGCCAATGGTGGGGGCTAGGGGGCAGTGACAAAGTCCTCCTCAGTCACCCTTCAGGGCCATGGCGGCTCCTTCCTCCAGCCGTTGGTGGTGGCTAGGGGGCGGCGACAAGGTCCTCCTCAGTCGCCCTTCAGGGCCATGATGGCTGCTCACTCCAGCCATTGGTGGGGGCTAGGGGGCGGCGACGAGGTCCTTCTCAGTCGCCCTTCAGGGCCATGGCGGCTCATCCCTCCAGCTGTTGGTGGGGGCGAGGGGGCGGTGATGAGGTCCTCCTCAGTCGCCCTTCATGGCCATGGCATGTACAATTTGGGGGTCCTCCTGGACTCACGACTACTGCTCAAAGAGCAGGTGGCAGTCATGGCCAGAAGGGCTTTTGCGCAACTCCGTGTCATCCGCCAATTACGCCCACTCCTTGACCGGGACTCCTTGCTTACGGTCACCCATGCTCTGGTCACCTCCAGATTGGACTACTGTAATGCGCTCTACATGGGGCTGCCCTTGATAACCATCCGGAGGCTGGAGGTGGTCCAGAATGTGGCCGCCCAGGTGGTGATGGGATGCAGGCGCTATGCCCATGCCTCACCACCGCTGCAGGAGGTGCCTCCAGGCAGAGCTGTAACCCTTCAGGAAGGCTCTAAAAACCTGGCTCTGCCTGCAGGCATGGTGTGCACCAGGCAGCACAACCCAGCCGTGCTGGCTCATCTAGCCCTGTTTTGGGTTTTAATTATTTGTTTTTATCTATTGGTTTTTAGGTTTTAATCATTTTATTGTTTTAGTGGTTAATTTACAGGAAGGTTTTGATTGATGTAAGTTGCCTTGGGTCGCTGAGGCGAGGAAGGCGGCCTATAAATCTAGTAAGTAAGTAAATAAATAAACTGAAAGTAGATACATAGGGACCACTTCAGTGGGGAAGGTAAACAGTGTTCCATGCATTTCAGTGTCAATGCGTGCCTGCCACATGTCCACGGAAACCTCTGCCAACGAAGACAGCGCTGGCTCTTTTGGCTATAAACAGATGAGCACCGAACCCTAGAGTCGGATACGACTGGCTTTCAAGCAAGAGTGACCTTTACCTTTACTCTCCAGGCTAAAGGAAACACGTGCCATTAATTCACATACTAGATCTGTGTGTTTTTAAGAACTGTGCATCGTTTTTCCCATTGTAGGAGAAAAATGACTCATGTACTTCACACAATCAGTACAAATAGATTTTTAATACAGAAGGAGGTGTTTTCAAACCATATTTTTGCTGTTTTTAAACTCTATGACAACCTTGTTAATTTGAAAAAATTCTAAAGCCAAAGGGGAAAATTTCCAGCTCTCGTGACTCACATCTGCAAAAGAATTGTAAATCTACACCATTTGGAGGCTTTTTATTACCAAGGGCATGCAAGCCTGAAATAATTCAAGTTTGAGTTCCAGATCTCATGACCAGACCAGACGTCGGCAATTAAGAAACAAGTAAAAGACCCAACTTGTTGTGAACTAAACCCCTGGGAACTCCAGAAGTGAAAGGAACCGGCGTCAGAACCCTGAGCCATGAGATAAATTTGCTGTCCTTTCCGCCCTGTCCTAAACTAAGTACAAATCACTTTTTTTTAAAAAATGACCGAATGGATTTTCACAGCAAATGAAACAGAGAAATTAACCCCCTTTGGGGGTCTAAGCATGACAACTGACATCTGAGAAAACCCACCATGTAAAATATGAATAAAAGCTATACAACTGTTTGTTCTGATATTTGCACCATAAGCAGAACTTGGGAACGTTGCTTTCTTTTGGGTATTAACTCTGGAATGGTTTGGCCAATGAGGAGGCTGAGGAATCTGGTACCTGTGGTATGAAAAATGGGAAAAAAATTCAGGCTCTGCCAGCCTAATAACAGATCAGATGTAATTGGGGGGCAGCATTTCAGGCAATTGAAGGCTGCGGATTGGACAAGAATATCGTCATCTAGGCATGCCTCCCTACTCAGGAATAGTAGACAATGTGTTGTTCATCTTCTGGCTGAAATAGGTGAAGCTCTCCCTAAAGCAGACAAGCTCAGAAGGATGGATCACCAAAGCCAACAGTTTGCTGGAGTTCTTTAATCTCCCGGAGCAGATCTTCGTTGGCAAGCTCCAGCTGCAAAGAAAGTGGAGAGAGGGAGAGAGTCAGACCCCCCAGACCAGATCAAGTAACTATTTAGACATCTGCTTTGGTTCAAGAGGGCCAGGCTTAGTGGTTAAAATGCTGAGCTTGGCGACTGGAAGGTCAGCAGGTCAGCAGTTCGAGACCCAAGTGCTGCACGACAGAGTGAGCACCCACCATCTGTCCCAGCTCCTGCCCAACCAGCAGTTTGAAAGCAAGACATTGCAAGTAGATAACTGGATACCACTTAGGTGGGAAGCCGATCCTGAAGGAAATCAACCCTGACTGCTCATTGGAAGGAAAAATACTGAAGGTGAAGCTCAAGTCCTTTGGCCACCAAATGAGAAGAGACGTTTCACTTGAGAAGGCCTTGATGCTGGGAAAGATTGAGGGCAAAAGGAGAAGGGGATGAGGTGGCTAGATGGCATTTTTGACACAATGGGTGTAGATCTGTGTGGGCTATCGAGGGTGACAGAAGAGGACAGGAGCCTGGCGTACGGTGGTCCGTGGGGTCACAAAGGGTCGGACTCGACTGTGCCATTCAACAACAAGGTGGGAAGGGTAACAGCATTCCATGTCCTCCAGTGTCTAGTCATGTCTGCCACATGACCATGGAAATGTCTGCAGAGACAGACAGCCCAGGCTCTTTGGCTGTAAAAGGAGATGAACATCACCCACTAGACTTGTACACAACTGGTTTTCGAGCAAAGGAGACCTTTCATTTAATTTCATTTATTTGATTTGTATGTCGCCCACTCAGCATACGCAGACTGAGGGCGGCTCACAGCATATCAAACAAAGATGCAATACAGTAAAACAATAAAGTACAAAATAACAACATGATAACATACAATAAACACAGTTAATACTAAAAGTCCTTTACCTTTTTGATTCAAGAAGGAAGCCTGGGCCTGCTAATCCTACTTCATTTCCACAGAAGAGAGTTTCATTATAAATCTGCCCAACTGTGGTCATCAGAGAGATGGCGTCACATAGTAGAATTGAGAGGCAACAGTGGACAACAACCACTGACTTAGAAATGCGATTTCCAATTCAACTGCATTTTCAGCATTGACTGTGTCTTACTTTTCAGCAATGGGAGCATTTAGAAGCCAAGATCAATTCTGATATACTCCCTTTTAAAAAAATCTATGTGTGGATTTTCAACCAGCTCATTGTATATTGTTTGGAATAGTAGCCGTGTTAGTCTGTATTTCAAGCGTATCAGAGAATAAACAAAACAAAACCAAAAAACATTGCTACAACGATTTGTTTTGTTTATTCTCTGATATTGTATATTGGTTTTTACATATAATCAGAACTCGGAAAAGTATTTAAGAGGAGAAGAGAAGCACTATCTGTAACTACTGTTTCTATATTTCAGATACAGTAGACCCTCGCATAACGATGTTACTTGGTTCCCCAAGTAGCGTTGTTATGCAGAAAACGTCGTTATTCGAATAACGACAAAAAAGTCATTATTCGAATAATGACGGTAAAAAATGTTGTTATTCGAATAATGACATTGTTATTCGAATAACAACAGTAAAAAATGTCGTTATTCGAATAACTTTTTTGTCGTTGTGCGGGAAATCATGTGGGGTGCGTCAGTAGCGTTGTTAATCGAAAATGACGCTATTCGAACATGTCATTAGGCGGGAGTTCACTGCAGATAGATAGATACAGTGATGGGCATGAGCCAGATCGGACCAGTACGCGTGTACCGGTAGAAAAAATGGCTGCCCCCCCCACCTCCATGCCCCTCCTCCTCCTCCTCCTCCTCTTAGAAGAGGCTTCGGAGGGGGCTGACTCCATTTCTCCCTTTCATTCCCACTCCGGAGTGGTTGGGGAGGCACTTCGGGGTGAAACGGAGCCCAGGAAAAGCCTTGGAGGAAGGGGGAAACGGCTTTGGAGGGGGCTCTTCGCTATAGAGCTATGAAAATAGAAGCCTCTTCTATTTTCATTCTATAGCGAAGCTCTGAAGCCATTTTCCCTCTTGTCCAAGGCTTTTCCTAGGTCCCGTTTCACTCCAAAGCACATCCCCAGCCACTCCGGATTAAGCTGCACTTTACTTTGCTGGAAAACAGTATTTGCTTTGATTTTGAGACAAACTATTTATATTCTGGGCGGGCTGTGATTGCTGGTTAGGGGAACTGTTAATCACTTTATAGATTTGTGGATTAATTTGTTGTCAACTGGCATAAAGGTAGCCGCTTTTCATTCTGCCTTGAGTACCTTACATCAGGTAGGTGACATTTAAGCTGCTCCGGAATGAATGGATGCATTAATTAACTCTGGCCTTAATATTATTTTCCCCTCCGCTGGCTCAAAGTTACAAACCCTCCATAAATGTACAAAGAAAAAGTGACCAACCTTGACAGCATATTTATAGGATTGCTCTGCCTCCAGTTGCCTCCCGCCCTGGAAAACAGCAAGAAGGAATGGTGTTGGGTTTTGATGACTCCAGGGGACTGTGGTGGCTCAAGTGGTTAAGACGCTGAACTTGATCACTGAGGTTGGCAGGTCAGCCGTTCGAGATCCGAGTGCTGCATGATGGAGTGAGCTCCCATCTCTGTCCCAGCTCCTGCCAATTTAGCAGTTGAAAAGCAAAAAAATGCAAGTAGATAAATATGTACCACTTTCATAGGAAAGTAACAGCATGCCAGGCGTCTAGTTATGCCTGCAACATGTCCACGGAAACGTCTGTGGACACAGACAGCTTTGGCTGTAAACAGAAATGAGCACTGAACCCTAGAGTGAGATATGACTGGCTTTCAAGCAAGGGTAATCTTGACCTTTACTTTATGACTCCCCAACAGTTTCCCCAACATTCCTGGTCTGACAGACAGCATCCTTGAACCTTCTACTTTCTCTCATGAAATCCTCGAAGATGGGCTTTGTTTCCCTTAAAGGTAAAGGTCACCCTTGCTTGAAAGCCAGTCATATCCGACTCTAAGGTTCTCAATGTTCATATCTGTTTATAGCCAAAGAGCCAGCACTGTCTGTGCGGTGGCTCAAGTGGTTAAGATGCTGAACTTGCTGACGGGAAGGTCAGAGTTTGATTCCTGGGTACTGCAAGACAGAGTGAGTGCCTGCCTCTGTTCCAGCTCCTGCCAACCTAGCAGTTTGAAAGCAAGAAATTGCAAGTACAGTAGACCCTCACATAACCACGTTGCTTGGTTCCCCAAGTAGCGTCACTATAAGGGAAACGTCGTTGTGCAGTTTTCAATAGCAGCTGCACCATCTAGCGGCAAAAAACTCATTATCCACACAACGTTAAAAAAAAACGTTAATCCGCACGGTGGTTTTTCGTCGTTGTGCAGATAGTCATGTGGCGAGTGACATGTCGGTAAGCGGAAATGACGCTATTCAAATGCGACGTAATTCGAGGGTCAACTGTAGATAAATAGGGACCCCTTCGGTGGGAAGGTAAACAGCGATCCATGCACTCCGGTGTTGTTTCTTAGGGAGAAGCAGAAAACGAACCACAGGAAATCTGGCTATGAAGAGGCCTGAGAACTCGTTTGCATTAGAGTTTGCCTTGAACCCCTCTATGTACATTAGGGGTTCCCAACCTTTTCAAGCCGGAGGCCATTTCACGCTCTCTCAGTCAGCTTCGAGGGCAGGACGGCCATTTTGCCCTGCCTGCACAGTGGGGGTGGCCATTTTGTCCCAAAGGGGACAAAAAGGGATTGTAATCCATTTTGGGTTACAAAAAGGGGTTACAAAAGGGGTTGTAATCCATTTTGTTCCTCAAATGTCCTTGGAGGGGTGGAGGGCCACATGGAATGGCACCACCAGCTGGATCAGGCCCACAGGCCTTAGGTTGGGAACCCCTGATGTACATCATTGCCCCCAGAGCAAAGCAGAGGCTGACTCTGGAGTTTGTCCGGGAAGGATTCTAGATGCTCACCTGCATGCAGACTAGAGCCAGGTATGCCCACACTTCAGCATTGTTGTTGTTGAGGGCATTGGCTTCGGAAAGGGCGTCTTCTGCCTCAGCCATCTCTTTAAGCTGTGGAGAGGAAGAAACAGACTCATACAATGAAAGGCATCCAGGTGAGGACAAATGGTTAGCATCCTTCCTAGAAGCCCAGCCTTCTTGTCCTCCTGGGTTGTCTAGGAAATGAATCAAAATGGAGACTTTGCTTTTAAGTGACTTAAAGTGGTTCCTGAATCCTTTGCTCCCTGGGCAGGGGAACGAAGGAAGCCTGGGAAATGTGTCCTTCAAGCCGGGGGCGGCGGTGCTTTCTGCCTTCCTGGAATTCATAACCATCTTTGATGTTTGCAGATTGATACGCAGTAGGCAGCAGTTATGGGGCCAAGCACATCTGTTGTGTTTGGAATATTATGCCTTTAAGTAATGTAACACTCGAATGAGTGGATATAATAATCATCAGCTGTAACACTGTAACCTTCTGTATCAGGACGTGAGCTAGTGACCACTAGGGGCAATAGCGAGCTCCCAGCTCACATGGTTCCAATTCCCCAAATACCTACAGCGCGGGAAGATTCCCGCCACCACCTCACCTGGACAAGAAGGGCGTGACGGGGAATGACGTCACGCAGACAGTAGCCAATGGGCTATCAAGGAGCAGATATCCTGCAGGATGCCCCCACAGATATCCCAGAAGATGAGTTTGAGTTTGAGTTACAAAACCGGGGGGGGGGGGGTTCGGAGTGGTCCCCCACCCATCCAGGCGAGAAGCGGGGTTTTTTGTTAGCCCCCAGTGCCCCCGGTTTTCCCACAATGGAGTTTACCCCTACCCCGAAAACCGCAGACCCGCGGCGAGTCGCTAACGAGTCTCCCTCTCCCATTGCAAGACAAGAGACCAGGGAACAGAGAAGTGATAGCGCCCCCGGGACAGGCCAGCCAGCCTTGCGCCCAAAACGCGCTTGCAATAAACCATATTGGATGAGAGACTTCGTCTCATCCTAGGGGGGAGGGATGTTGTGTTTGGAATATTGTGCCTTTAAGTAATGTAGACAGGCACAGGCACAAGAGTAGACAGGCACTACTCTTACTACTACTACTAGTAGTAGTAGTAGAGTGCCTGTCTACTCTTCTGCCCCTTCAGATTGGAACTGCAGTGGCTCAAGTCGCTAAGACGCTGACTGGGAAGCGGAAGGTCAGCAGTTCGATTCCCGAGTACTGCAGGACGGAAATGAGCTCCCGTCTTCATCCCAGCTCCTGCCAACCTAGCAGTTCGAAAGCAAGAAATTGCAAGTAGATAAATAGGGACCACTTCGGTGGGAAGGTAACAGCGTTCCGTGCGCTCCAGTGTCTAGTCATGCCTGCCACATGACCACGGAAACGTCTGCAGAAGCAGACAGCGCTGGCTCTTCGGCTTAGAAACAGAGATGAGCACTGCACCCTAGAGTCGGATACGACTAGCTTTCGAGCAAAACCTTTACCTTTTACCTAAGTAATGTAACACTCGAATGAGTGGATATAATAATCATCAGCTGTAACACCGTAACCTTCTGTATCAGGACGCGAGCTAGTGACCACTAGGGGCAATAGCGAGCGCCCAGCTCACATGGTTCCAATTCCCCAAATACCTACAGCGCGGGAAGATTCCCGCCACCACCTCACCTGGACAAGAAGGGCGTGACGGGGAATGACGTCACGCAGACAGTAGCCAATAGGCTATCGAGGAGCCACATTCAAATGTATAGCCACAGTATATATTGAGCTGTATGCAATCTGAACATGAGGTAATGGCGGAGGCGCAGCTCCTTTTATACAGAGTTGCACATTTGAATCTAGCCACATGGTTCCCCATTGGTTCCTGTATGTGTGATGTCATGATGACGCCCCTCCTTCTTTACCTGGTTTACCTGTGGCGGGAATGTTTCCCGCGGTAGGCTGTGATTGGATGATTGTGGTCGCGAGTCACTGCCATCTAGCGGCAGGTGAATCGCGTTCCATCCAGCTGACTTACATTGAGTTACATTGTATTCAATTGAGGTTACATTCTTTCATTCTTCCTGTTACAGTTTCTCTTAAAGGCATATACTTTTATACACAACACCATCTCACACTGTGGGCACCTAATTAGGAATAATAGACACCGAGTTGTGACTTTATTGATTAAAATACAAGAAGAGGTGGAAAGAAAGAAGAAAATTAGTTTTGGTTATCTTAGAATGAGAGACAGCGCCATTATAATTATTACAGGTCACATGTGCATAAGCATATGCAACCTGTAATAATCATAATGGCGAAGTCTCTCATAACAGGAGGAGAAAAGAGCATGCTAGGCTTGCTTGTGAGTAGACAGTAGAAGGACGTATTCCTGGCTAAGTCAGGAAATATACAGGATGGCCTGTAAGTCCCTATTAAATTGAATTTTTCTCTAAATTTGCCATTTATTGTATCCAGGATGTCACCATTATCTTGCGCTCATGTACCCAAGTACTTGTCATAATAATTCTTCAGGTGTAAATGGGCTTCAATTGTCCATATTTCTCGGGGGGTGGGGGTGGAGAATATAAGGAGGGACATAATATGTTGGGACTTACGGGCCACCCAGTAGAAATGTCTTTCTTGTTTTATTCAAGGTAAGGGGAAAAAGTAAAAATGTTCCCTCTATTTTTGTACCTGCTTTTTAGTAATTCTGAACCTTGAGGCTATTTTGCTTTTAAATAAAAGCTATCTTGATATAGAAGACGTTGTATTATTATTTAGAGCATAAGCTGGTGGCTCCCCCCATGCCACCAGTCCGGCCCACCAACACTCCCCCCCCCATGCTGCCGCCACTTCCCTGCTTACTGGCCTGCTGTGGGTGAAGGAGGGGGTTCTGCCTGTCCTTGCCTGCGCTTGGCCAGAGTGGCCCCAGGAAAGACACAGGAGGCCGTGTGCATCTGCTGCTTCCGCTTCGGCCACTGCCATCCTTTCCCCCTCTGCCTTCTTACAACATCCGCCCTGCTAAGGAGCAGCGTTAGGGGCATGCCAAGCTAGGCGGAGGGGAAAAGGACGGCAACGACAGCGGCAGGAGCAAGGGCGTGGGCCAGATGAAATGGTGCCATGGGCCAAATCCGGCTCTTGAGCCGTAGGTTGAGAACCCGTCCTACCTGATCTGGCTGGTTTGTAAGCATTATCAGTCAGCGATTGAAACCTATCATAGATTTCTCTAGCCTGGAGCAGAACCACATGTACTCTGAAGCAGCACAAATGTTTTATGTGGGTTTCCTGAATGCGTGCAGGTCTCCGGAAGGTGGAACGAGCCCTATGGTAGTGGGATAGTGTGGGTTTGTTAATGTTACAGTCTAGGAAAGTTTCCACAATCTCCTCCTCCTCCTCAAAGAATCATAGCATCACTGAGTTGGACAGGGGCCTTTGAGACCATCAAGTCCAACCCCCTGCTCAATGCATGAATCCGAATCAAAACAGATCTGATGGAAGGTGATCCAATTCTCTCTTGAATGTCTTCCAGTGTTGGAGCATGTTTTTGCATAGATATGTCTCCTGAGGTGGCACTCCATGTATCTGAAGAGGTGGCCTAGGTTCATGAAGGCATATACCAAGTGAAACTCTTTCGTCTTTAAGGGGTTGTAAGAACTCAAAGATCAGGGATGAAGGAATGCCATTGTATATGCTCGGGAGAACTCTTATAGTGGTCACTGCTAGATGCATTTCGGGGCTGAGTCCTGGCCCTTTTCTAAAGGCTTTGTAGTCCTTAGGGGCCATGGTGGCTTAGTGGTTAAGATGCTGAACCTGACAACTAGAAGATCATCAGGTCAGCAGTTCGAAACCTGAGTGCTGCCAACCTAGTACAGCAGAACCTCAGTTAACTAATTGTTTGGTTAATGTAAAAATTGCACGCAATGCATTCCTATGGGAAATTCGGTTTAAGTAATTTTCGTTGTACAAAACATCCTGGAGAATGCATTCCATTCAACGAGGTTCCACTGTAGTTTGAAACCAAGAAATTGCAAGTAGATAAATAAGTACCACTTCAGCGGGAAAAGGTATGTGTTCTGTGCGCTCCAGCAAGGGAGAGCCTTTACTTTTACCCTGACCTAGTCCTTAGGAACCATTACTTCACAGCTTGCTACAGGCTTTGTCATTGTGCCAGGGCCCTTCTGAGCTGCACCCACCCCAGGATTTCCAATATGTGGCATGAGATACAGTGTAGTATAAGTTGGTTGCCTTGTACCACGTCAGGCCACTGGTTTCAGGAGCTTGGTCTCATCTGCTTGGCCCTGGCGTGAGCTTTGTAGCATTTCAGCCAAGCACCTTTCTTAGCTGGACACCAGGAATTGAACCTAGGATTTTCTGCAGGCAAAGCAACTCTAAGCAAGAGTGCTTTGGGTCCAAAGCCGCTTCGGCTCTTACCCTGTAGCAGGCGATCCCAACCCCTAGCCAGGTAAGGCAAGAAGGTGACTTCTTACAGGCCAGCAGGTAGATATACTTTGCCTTTTCATACTGCCAAAAGAAAAAATGGGTAAGTTAGTCGTCTTGTTGCAGCTAGAAAAGACTATAAGCCAGTGGTGGTGAACCTATGGCATGTGTGTCAGAGGGGGACACTCAGAGCCCTCTCTGTGGGCACGCATGCCACCACCCTAGCAGAGTTCACTCCACCCAGTAGCCCAATGGGAGCGCTTCCTCCTTTCCCCCAGCACAGGGTTCACCCTGCCCTTCTGCCCAGCAGCCCAATGGGAGTGCTTCCTCCCCAACACAGAGTTTGCCCTGCCCCTCTGTGGTGCAGATGGCAGCCTGTTGAGTTTGAGCACTCTGTCTCTAAAAGGTTCGCCATCACAGCTATAAATTACCTACCTACCCACCCATCCATCCATCGTCTGGTCTTCCCTCCATCCATCCATAGATACACTGCCACTGCTCATGGAAGCTCTACTTTAGCAAAATGGGTCAGTGGTGCCACCTAACCACCCTCTGTTCTTCTGTTTCATCCCTTTCCCCTACCTCTTTCTCTTTAAGGTAGATTGAGCCCAACCGCAGATACACGAAATGCATATCTTTTGCATCTGTTACAAAGGAGATTGTTCTCTCGTAGCAGGCTTTTGCTTCGCTGAAGTTGCCCGTCAGGTAACACAGATGGCCTTTCTGAGCCCAAACATCTGGATTCTGCAGACACAGAAATGAAGACAGGTCATGACTTCAAGAACCAAGTGTTGCAGGACGGATTGAGCTCCCATCTCTGTCCCAGCTTCTGCCAACCTAGCAGTTTCAAAGCAAGAAACTGCAAGAAGACAAACAGATACTGCTTTGGTGGGAAAGGTAACAGTGATCTATATGCTCCGGTGTCTAGTCATGCTTGCCACATGGCCACAAAAACACCTGCAGACAGCACTCGCTCTTTGGCTATAAACTGAGATGAGCACCGAACGCTAGAGTCAGATATGACTGGCTTTCGAGCAAAGGAGACCTTTACTTATTGCTTATTGCAATGTGACACAGATATTGTATTGCAGGGGTTCCCAACCTTTTCAAGCCGCGGGCTGGGTCATGCTCTCTCAGTCAGCTTCAAGGGCCAGACAGCCATTTTGCCCTACCTGCATGATGGGGTGGCCATTTTATCCCAACAGCTTCAAAGAGGTGGCCATTTTGTTTCTTGAATGGCCTTGGAGGGGTGTGGGGGCCACATGAAATGGTACCACGGGCCAGATTCAGCCCATGGCCCTTAGGTTGCGAACCCCTGCTGTACTGCCGTGTGCTTATCACTTATCGCAATGTGCTGATTGCTTATGTCCGCCCCTACCCGTAGCACAAACGCACACAAGTATAAAGGAAAAAATTTAAACAATATGGTCAAGTGGTGAAGAACAGCGTAAGCTATCTTGGGACCCTGTTCCGTGAGAAAGGCAGGATTCTAATCAAGCAAATAAATAACGAGAAAAGGGCACCACTGAGGATGTTATAATGTGCCGTTGTTGATGGGGTTGTTTGTTTTCCCTTTGGGCTGGGCTTTCCAAGGTAGAAACACAGATGCTGAACGGAGGTACTTGCCAAGTAATCGATTTGGATGGCCATCTCGAGGCATTCTTCTGTCATGTTGTATTTCTTCCTGAGTAAATAGCTCTTGGCCAGCATCAGAAAATAGTCACAGCTAGGACCTCCTTGAGGACAGACCAATTCATGCGCCAAGGCCCTGTGAACAAACTGAGAGGGGGAATCCAGCTGACCTAAGACAATTTCTTCCAAGGGAAAAGGTGGTAACTTTTTTAGTTCCTCCCTTGAGTAAATCCAATTTGAAAGAAACTCTACAAGCATGCTTTTCATCGGCAGCCCCATCAATCATGGTTGGGTTCTCTCACGATTCATTAGCAGATGCTTTAGTTTAGATCAGGGGTTCCCAACCTAAGGCTCGCAGACTGGATGTGGCCCACAGCACCATTTCATGTGGTCCCCTCACCCCTCCAATGGCATTTGAGAAACAAAATGGCCACCCGTTTGAAGCTGTTTGAACAAAATGGCCACCCCCATCATGCAGGCAGGGCTAAATGGCTGTCCGGCCCTCGAAGCCGACAGAGAGCATGACCCGGCCCCTGGCCTGAACAGGTTGGAAACCTCTGGTTTAGATGATGAAAGGGGCCACAATGGTTTAATGGTTAAGACACTGTGTTTGAGGGCTGGAAGGTTGGCAATCAGAAATTCAAGACCCGAGTTCTGTGCGACAGAGTGCGCTCCTGTCGCCTGTCCTATCTTCTGCCAACATAGCAGTTTGCAAGCAATACATTGCAAGTAGATAAATAGGTGACACTTCAGCGGGAAAGGTAACAGTGTTCCTTGTGCTTCAGTGTCCTAGTCACGCCTGCTACAGGACCACGGAAACGTCTGCAGATGCAGACAGCACTGGCTCTTGGACTGTAAATGGGGATTAGCACCAGACCCTAGAGTCGGCAATTTACAGCTGTTGTAAATACATCTGTGTCCGCTTTCAGTGACAGTGGTGGCGGCAGCATGGGCTGGATGATTTGGCACCATGGGCCAGGTCTAGCCCAAGGGCCACAGGTTGCGCCAGCCCCCCACCCCCCTCTACTCTATTACCACAGCAGGATAACCTACCCAGACTGTGACATTGACCTTTATATCAGGAGTGCTCAACCTTTTTATGCCAGGGGGCCGGGTCACGCTTCCTCCAACAGCTTCGGGGGCTGGATGGCCATTTTGCTCTTCCTCCACCATGTGGCACTTCCTTGTGTAGTGGAGGCAAGGAGGGGGTCACATGAAATGGTGCCGTTAGATACATGCAGCCCGTGGGCCGCAGGTTGAGAATCCCTGCTTTAGATGTTGAAAACCAATTAAAGCTGGCAGTTCTTGTAAATCCCTACCATCATGGAGCGACATCCGCTTCTTCCACCCTATCCCCGCTTCTTCCACACTCACCTGAAGCGCATTGACCTGCATCAAGAAGTTGACTGACTCCATGAAGATGGTGATGCTGGGTTGTGAGGACCGGAAAGCTTCTGTTCCAAAGGCGACTGTAAGGGACTTAGTGGCTTCTGAAAGTCAGGAAACAAATCAAAGCATTTTAGGGAGGCCTTTTTAAGGTGACTGGGGTGGCTGAGTGGTTAAGACACTGAACTTGATGGTTGGAAGGTCATCAGGTCAGCAGTTTGAGACCGAGTGCTGCACGACAGAATGAGCTCCCGTTGTCCGTCCCAGCTTCTGCCAACGTAGGAGTTTGAAAGCAAGAAATTGCAAGTAGATAAATAGGTACCTCCTTGAGAAGAAAGGTAGCAGCATTCCATGCGTTTTGCCGTCTAGTCATGTCTACCACATGTCCACTGAAACGTCCACAGATGCAGACAGCGCTCGCTCTTTGACTGTAAACAGAGATGATCGCTGAACTCTAGAGACGGACACGACTGGCTTTCGAGAAAGGACAACCTTTACTTTTTAAGGTGAGGACATGAGGGAGATTGCTTGTGGCCTCCCAAATGGGTCACAGAAATGAACAATTGTCCCTTCTGGGAAGAAAAGGGTCATTGTCCCAAAAAAGACCTGGAAGGACATGGCAAAACTAGGCAACTGCAAGGCATTGATGGCTCCCCAACCACCATCGAAAATTATTCCTCAAGTATTGTCCAGATTCTATGGCAGGGATGGCGACTAAACTCAACAGGCTGTTGTCTGTGCCACAGAGGGGCGGGGCAAACTCTGTGCTGGTAGAAGGGAGGAAGTGCTCCCATTGGGCTGCTGGTCAGAGGGGCGGGGCAAACTCTGTGCTGGGAGAAGGAAGTGCTCCCATTGGGCTGCTGGTCAGAGGGGCGGCGCAAACTCTGTGCTGGGAGAAGGGAGGAAGTGCTCCCATTGGACTGCTGGGCAGAGGGGCGGCGCAAACTCTGTGCTGGGAGAAGGAAGTGCTCCCATTGGGCTGCTGGGCAGAGGGGCGGGGCAAACTCTGTGCTGGGAGAAGGGAGGAAGTGCTCCCATTGGGCTGCTGGTCAGAGGGGCGGGGCAAACTTTGTGCTGGGAGAAGGAAGTGCTCCCATTGGACTGCTGGGCAGAGGGGCGGCGCAAACTCTGTGCTGGGAGAAGGGAGGAAGTGCTCCCATTCGGCTGCTGGTCAGAGGGGTGGGGCAAACTGTGCTGGGAGAAGGAAGTGCTCCCATTGGGCTGCTGGGCAGAGGGGCGTGGCAAACTCTGTGCTGGGAGAAGGGAGGAAGTGCTCCCATTGGGCTGCTGGTCAGAGGGGCAGGGCAAACTCTGTCCTGGGAGACGGAAGTGCTCCCATTGGACTGCTGGGCAGAGGGGCGGCGCAAACTCTGTGCTGGGAGAAGGGAGGAAGTGCTCCCATTCAGCTGCTGGGCAGAGGGGCGGGGCAAACTGTGCTGGGAGAAGGAAGTGCTCCCATTGGGCTGCTGGTCAGAGGGGCGGGACAAACTCTGTGCTGGGAGAAGGGAGGAAGTGCTCCCATTGGGCTGCTGGTCAGAGGGGCGGGGCAAACTCTGTGCTGGGAGAAGGAAGTGCTCCCATTGGACTGCTGGGCAGAGGGGTGGCGCAAACTCTGTGCTGGGAGAAGGGAGGAAGTGCTCCCATTCAGCTGCTGGGCAGAGGGGCAGGGCAAACTGTGCTGGGAGAAGGGAGGAAGTGCTCCCATTGGGCTGCTGGGCAGAGGGGCAGGGCATACTCTGTGCTGGGAGAAGGGAGGAAGTGCTCCCATTGGGCTGCTGGGCAGAGGGGCGGGGCATACTCTGTGCTGGGAGAAGGGAGGAAGTGTTCCCATTGGGCTGCTGGGCAGAGGGGCGGGGCAAACTGTGCTGGGAGAAGGGAGGAAGTGTTCCCATTGGGCTGCTGGGCAGAGGGGCAGGGCAAACTCTGTGCTGGGAGAAGGAAGTGCTCCCATTGGACTGCTGGGCAGAGGGGCAGGGCAAACTCTGTGTTAGGAGAAGGGAGGAAGTGCTCCCATTGGGCTGCTGGGCAGAGGGGCAGGGCAAACTCTGTGCTGGGAGAAGGGAGGAAGTGTTCCCATTGGGCTGCTGGGCAGAGGGACGGGGCAAACTGTGCTGGGAGAAGGAAGTGCTCCCATTGGACTGCTGGGCAGAGGGGTGGGGCAAACTCTGTTCTCGGAGAAGGGAGGAAGTGCTCCCATTGGGCTGCTGGGCAGAGGGGCGGGGCAAACTCTGTGCTGGTAGAAGGAAGTGCTCCCATTCGGCTGCTGGGCAGAGGGGCGGGGCAAACTCTGTGCTGGGAGAAGGAAGTGCTCCCATTGGACTGCTGGGCAGAGGGGTGGGGCAAACTCTGTTCTCGGAGAAGGGAGGAAGTGCTCCCATTGGGCTGCTGGGCAGAGGGGTGGGGCAAACTGTGCTGGGAGAAGGGAGGAAGTGCTCCCATTGGGCTGCTGGGCAGAGGGCCGGGGCAAACTCTGTGCTGGGAGAAGGGAGGAAGTGCTTCCATTGGGCTGCTGGGCAGAGGGGCGGGGCAAACTCTGTGCTGGGAGAAGGAAGTGCTCCCATTGGACTGCTGGGCAGAGGGGCGGGCCAAACTCTGTGTTAGGAGAAGGGAGGAAGTGCTCCCATTGGGCTGCTGGGCAGAGGGGCAGGGCAAACTCTGTGCTGGGAGAAGGGAGGAAGTGTTCCCATTGGGCTGCTGGGCAGAGGGGCGGGGCAAACTGTGCTGGGAGAAGGAAGTGCTCCCATTGGGCTGCTGGTCAGAGGGGCGGGACAAACTCTGTGCTGGGAGAAGGGAGGAAGTGCTCCCATTGGGCTGCTGGTCAGAGGGGCGGGGCAAACTCTGTGCTGGGAGAAGGAAGTGCTCCCATTGGACTGCTGGGCAGAGGGGTGGCGCAAACTCTGTGCTGGGAGAAGGGAGGAAGTGCTCCCATTCAGCTGCTGGGCAGAGGGGCAGGGCAAACTGTGCTGGGAGAAGGGAGGAAGTGCTCCCATTGGGCTGCTGGGCAGAGGGGCAGGGCATACTCTGTGCTGGGAGAAGGGAGGAAGTGCTCCCATTGGGCTGCTGGGCAGAGGGGCGGGGCATACTCTGTGCTGGGAGAAGGGAGGAAGTGTTCCCATTGGGCTGCTGGGCAGAGGGGCGGGGCAAACTGTGCTGGGAGAAGGGAGGAAGTGTTCCCATTGGGCTGCTGGGCAGAGGGGCAGGGCAAACTCTGTGCTGGGAGAAGGAAGTGCTCCCATTGGACTGCTGGGCAGAGGGGCGGGGCAAACTCTGTGTTAGGAGAAGGGAGGAAGTGCTCCCATTGGGCTGCTGGGCAGAGGGGCAGGGCAAACTCTGTGCTGGGAGAAGGGAGGAAGTGTTCCCATTGGGCTGCTGGGCAGAGGGGCGGGGCAAACTGTGCTGGGAGAAGGAAGTGCTCCCATTGGACTGCTGGGCAGAGGGGTGGGGCAAACTCTGTTCTCGGAGAAGGGAGGAAGTGCTCCCATTGGGCTGCTGGGCAGAGGGGCGGGGCAAACTCTGTGCTGGTAGAAGGGAGGAAGTGCTCCCATTCGGCTGCTGGGCAGAGGGGCGGGGCAAACTCTGTGCTGGGAGAAGGAAGTGCTCCCATTGGACTGCTGGGCAGAGGGGTGGGGCAAACTCTGTTCTCGGAGAAGGGAGGAAGTGCTCCCATTGGGCTACTGGGCAGAGGGGTGGGGCAAACTGTGCTGGGAGAAGGGAGGAAGTGCTCCCATTGGGCTGCTGGGCAGAGGGGCGGGGCAAACTCTGTGCTGGGAGAAGGGAGGAAGTGCTTCCATTGGGCTGCTGGGCAGAGGGACGGGGCAAACTCTGTGATGGGAGAAGGAAGTGCTCCCATTGGACTGCTGGGCAGAGGGGCGGGGCAAACTGTGTTAGGAGAAGGGAGGAAGTGCTTCCATTGGGCTGCTGGGCAGAGGGGCGGGGCAAACTCTGTACTGGGAGAAGGAAGTGCTCCCATTGGACTGCTGGGCAGAGGGGCGGGGCAAACTCTGTGTTAGGAGAAGGGAGGAAGTGCTCCCATTGGGCTGCTGGGCAGAGGGGCAGGGCAAACTCTGTGCTGGGAGAAGGGAGGAAGTGTTCCCATTGGGCTGCTGGGCAGAGGGGCGGGGCAAACTGTGCTGGGAGAAGGAAGTGCTCCCATTGGACTGCTGGGCAGAGGGGTGGGGCAAACTCTGTTCTCGGAGAAGGGAGGAAGTGCTCCCATTCGGCTGCTGGGCAGAGGGGCGGGGCAAACTCTGTGCTGGGAGAAGGAAGTGCTTGTTATGTATGTATGCATGTTCATTATACTGTAAGGCAAGATTGTAACCACTCCAGATACAAACGATATCAGCTGTAAAGGAACGCGAGCAGACAGCCTATAGAGGGCAGCTGCGAGCGTTCACTCTCACATGGTTCACATTGCTCAATCACGGACAGCCGCGGGAAAACCTTCCCCGCATTCAGCAGCTGAAGAAAGACCTGCATTCAGCAGCTGAAGCAAGACCTGCATTCAGCAGCTGAAGAAAGACCTGCATTCAGCAGCTGAAGCAAGACCTGCATTCAGCAGCTGAAGAAAGAGGCGTGCCTGGGCGAGGCCACGCCGGTAGCAACCAATCAGCTACCGTGCTACAAGATTCAAATGTAGAGAGCTACTGTATATATTGAGATGTATCACCGCCATTACCTCATGCTTCACTGGAACCTCATGCAATGCAATAAACCTGTGTTAAACCAACCTTTCGGTTGTCCGGTTGTCTTTGGTCCCATACACTAAACTGGCGACGAAGGTGGGATGATGGCTGCCCACGGGACCAAGACATGCGCCGGCTACGAGATCAGGAAGCCGGGAGACTTGGAGCTGTTTGAGATAGACTTCAACGCTGCGCTGGTGGAGCTCGAAGTCTCAGACGAGGCCAAAAAGAGGGCCATCTTCGTCCGCATGCTCGGACAAGAAACCAAGAGGACCTTGGTGGACCTGATCGCGCCGAGGAAGGTGGGCGACCTCAAGGCCACAGAGCTCCTGGCGGCGCTGCGCGCCCATCTCCGGCCGGCAATAGCGATGTTCCCCGCTCGGAGCGCGTTCTGGAGGCGAGTCCAGGCACCCGGAGAATCGGTCGATGAGTTCGCCGCGGCCCTGCGGTTGGCCGCCGGCCCTTGCAAGTGGGAACTCCCCGACGTCACCCTCCGGGACTGCCTGCTCTGCGGTCTGAGGGACACAGAGACTCAGCGCGCGCTGATGAAAAGGGAGCCGCCTCCCACGTGGCAACAAGTCCTCGACGCGGCACAGGCCGCAGAGGCCACGTCGGCCGGGGTGCACGAACTTCAGGACTGGCGCCCGAAGACCGCCAAGGCAGAGAGTTCGGTGCGCGCGGCCCGGCGGACTTCGAACTCGTATTCTGCAGAGAGCAGCGACGACGAGGACGTCCGGAGGGTCCAGAGAGAGGGCCGGCGCTGCGATGGCTGCGGCGCCGCCCACGCCCGCACCAAATGCCCATTCCGCAAGGCCGAGTGCCACAACTGCGGCCGGCGCGGGCACATCGCCAAGGTCTGCCGGACACGACGCGAGGCCACCCGGAGTTCTCCAGACCGCTCGGCGAGGCAGGACCGCACCACGAGGCAGGACCGCACCACGAGGCCGAAGGACGGCACACGGACCACGAGGACGCGGGACGGAGTAGGACGAGTCTCCGACGACAGCGAGGACGACGCGCCGGCTTGCAGCGTTTCCACGGAGCACCCCCGTTACTTCGTTGAGGTAGTAATACAAGGGGCCCCTGTTAGGATGGAGGTGGATTCGGGTTCCTCATACTCCATTATTTCCCAGGGAGAGTTCATGAAAATCGCCCCCCGTGTGCGGCCCAAGCTCAAGGCGTTGAGGGCCACGCTGAAGGACGTGCAGGGGAACCGCATCCCAGTGTTGGGGGTTGGGAAGTTCCAGGTCCAGTTCAAAAAGTACACCGCAACGCTTCCCTTAGTCGTCCTCAAGGGGGGTAAATGCAGCCTCCTCGGGACTCAATGGTTCCAGCCCCTGGGGTTGTTCATTGGGGGGGTGCACGCCGTGGGAGCACACGCCGCCGGGACTGATCCAATACAGAGCGTGTGCGACGCGCACCCCGAGGTTTTTAAAAAGGGGCTAGGAAAATTCAAGGGCCCCCCAGTGACTTTCGACCTGGACCCTGGAGTGCGTCCAATCAGACTTAAACCGCGCAGAGTGCCTTTCGCACTAAAGGACAAAATTGAGGCGGAATTGGACAAATTAGTGGGCCAGGGGATTCTTGTTCCTGTTGATTCTGCGGAGTGGGAAACTCCAATTGTAACAGCGCTCAAGGCCAACGGGGAAGTCCGAATATGCGCTGATTACAAGTGCACCATCAATAAGGCGATCCGCCCTAATGCGTATCCGGTGCCGGTAGTCAGCCACTTATTGGCCAGGTTACACGGGGGGAGGTGTTTCGCCAAACTCGACCTGGCCCAAGCCTACCAGCAACTCCCGGTGACCCCCGCCGCAGCTGCTGCACAAACCATAGTCACCCACAAAGGGGCGTTCCAGGTTTCGCGCCTCCAATTCGGCGTGAATTCGGCGCCCGGGATTTTCCAGTCATTGGTGGAACGCCTCCTGAAGGGGTTGGAGGGGGTGTTACCCTATTTTGATGACGTATTAATTACAGGGGGGAGCCGGGCCGAATTAGCAACAAGGTTGGGAAAGGTCCTGACAATATTCGAAAAGGCGGGGTTGAGGTTGCGGAAAGACAAATGCGTCTTCTTCGCTACAGAGGTTGAGTTCCTAGGGTTCCGTGTTACTCCCGAGGGAATTAGGCCAGCCCAATCCAAGGTAGCCGCCATCAAAAAGGCCCCTCGCCCCACCTCCAAGCCCGAGTTGCAGTCGTTCCTCGGACTGCTCAACTTCTACCACTCCTTCCTCCCGCGGAAGGCAGCCGTGGCAGAACCGCTACACAAATTGTTAAAAAAGGACGAGGCATGGAAGTGGGGCGACGTCCAGGAAAAGGCTTTCAATGACCTGAAGCGACTCCTGGCATCAGATGCTGTACTGACCCACTTCAATCCCAAACGCCCGGTGGTCCTGATATGCGATGCATCCCCGGTGGGGGTGGGGGCGGTGCTTTGCCACGTGCTGGAGAACGGTAGGGAGGCCCCGATAGCTTTCTACTCTAGATCCCTGTCCCAAGCGGAGAGGAATTATGCTCAGACAGACAGAGAGGCGCTAGCAATAATTGCGGGGACCAAGAAATTTCATGATTTCGTGTACGGCCGCCCCTTCACCATAGTGACTGACCACAAGCCTTTGCTGGGCATCTTCACCGCAGACAAGCCCACACCCCAGATCCTGTCCCCGAGAATGCTCAGATGGGCCATTTTTCTCAACGCGTATCAGCACGCGTTGGTATACCGGCCCGGGAGGGAGATAAGCCATGCCGACGCTCTGTCGAGGTCCCCCATTCCCCGGGATTGCTGCCACGTGGGCGGAGTAGAGAGGGACCACCAGGTCTTAATGATAGAGGTCCTAGACTCCCCTCCAGTAGTACCGGCCGAAATCGCCAAAGCGACAGGCAAGGACAAAGCGCTGGCCACAGTTTGCTCCTGGGTGCAGAAAGGGTGGCCCGTGTCTTCCCCAGCAGCGGAATTCGACACATTCTTCAAAAAGAGATTAGAGTTGTCCCTGGAGAGGGGTTGCCTCTTGTGGGGACAGCGGGTAGTGATCCCCACGTCTCTCCGGCCGAGGGTGCTTAAACTGCTGCACGTCAGCCACCCGGGGATCGTACGCTCTAAGGCACTAGCCCGCAGTTACTTTTGGTGGCCCCAGTTAGACGCCGACATCGAACACATGGTCGGCACTTGCGAGGCGTGCCAAAGCTCAAGGCCAGAAGAGGCTCGCTCGCCACCTAGGGAATGGGACGCTGCGAGGGGACCCTGGTCCCGAGTTCACGTAGACTTTGCTGGCCCATTCAGGGGAACGCTTTTCCTCCTCGTGGTGGACGCGTTCTCTAAGTGGTTGGAGGTCATTCCAGTCTCGAGCACCTCCTCGACCACAACCATTAAACAGTTAAGGAGGGTCTTTTCCACGTTCGGTTTACCCGACACCCTCGTCAGCGATAACGCTAGCTGTTTCACGTCCGCCGAGTTCAGGGCATTCATGGAACGTAACGCCATTCGGCACGTCACCTCCGCCCCCTTTCACCCGGCCACCAATGGCCAAGTAGAGCGCCTCGTGCGCACCACGAAAGACGCGCTACTGCGCATGGGTCCCGGAGACCTCGACCTGAAATTGTGCCAATTCCTGCTGAGATACAGGGTCACCCCCTTAGCGTCAGGGTACTCCCCCGCAGAGCTGTTGATGCGCAGGAAGCTGGCCACGGGGATATCCAAGCTAGACCCCACGGGAGTAGAGGACAAGGGGCGGAACATAGGGGTGGAACCCACCAAGAGTTTCGGCATAGGCGCCCCAGTATACTGCAGGAATTACGCCAGCGCGGGGCCAGCCTGGGTGCCGGGCACCGTAGTAGACCAAACCGGCCCCGTCTCATACCGCGTAGAGACCAGTACAGGTTTCCTGTGGAGGCGACACGTGGACCAACTCAGGCGTAGGGTCCCCGGAGAGCAAGACGAGGATGAGGCCAGCATTGATTCAGCGTTAGGGTACTCCCCCACCCGTTTAGCCCAAGGGGGAGGAAAAGGGGAGCATGGGTCCCCACCAAGGGGGGAGGAAAGGGAATCGATCCACGGAAATCTTTTGCGGGAGTCCCTGCCAGAGAGGAGGAGCCCCGGGTTGCGGGAGTCCCCGTCAGAAAGGAGGAGCCCCAACCACACTCATACCCCGCGGAAGCCGCGGAAGTCCCCCCGAGGCTCAGAGGCCCATAGAGGTTTAGACGTTGATTTACAGTACCAGGGGGAGTTAGCGGAGTGGTCCCCCACCCGTCCTAGCGAAAAGAGGGGTTTCAGTTCAGCCCCTGGTACCTCCAGTCCCAGTAGCCCCTGTGAGTTAGAATGCAATATAGCGCCCATGTTCCGGAGACCGACACCGCCAAGACCGGAGGCATCAGCGAGTCCGCCCACCACCACAGTCTTAAGGTCCCCCGAGCAGGGATCAGAAGGTAGCCATTCCCCAAGGGCGACCTCATCGGTGCCGCGGTTCACACTAGGAGGGTCCCCGGGGTCCGAGGGCAATAGGCAGGGATTTACCTCCCAACTGTTCATCCCATTCCCTTCCCCAAGCGCAAGGCAGGCACGGACGCCCCACAGAGCCACTAACGAATCCCCGTTTCCAGTTGCAGGGCAAGCTCCCGCGGAGTCAGGGATCACAGGCTCTCCAGAATTAGGGCAGGCGCAAGCACGCCCCAAGCGAACGTGCGGCAAGCCACAATGGTTGCGGGACTTCGTCCCATCCTAGGGGGGAGGGATGTTATGTATGTATGCATGTTCATTATACTGTAAGGCAAGATTGTAACCACTCCAGATACAAACGATATCAGCTGTAAAGGAACGCGAGCAGACAGCCTATAGAGGGCAGCTGCGAGCGTTCACTCTCACATGGTTCACATTGCTCAATCACGGACAGCCGCGGGAAAACCTTCCCCGCATTCAGCAGCTGAAGAAAGACCTGCATTCAGCAGCTGAAGCAAGACCTGCATTCAGCAGCTGAAGAAAGACCTGCATTCAGCAGCTGAAGCAAGACCTGCATTCAGCAGCTGAAGAAAGAGGCGTGCCTGGGCGAGGCCACGCCGGTAGCAACCAATCAGCTACCGTGCTACAAGATTCAAATGTAGAGAGCTACTGTATATATTGAGATGTATCACCGCCATTACCTCATGCTTCACTGGAACCTCATGCAATGCAATAAACCTGTGTTAAACCAACCTTTCGGTTGTCCGGTTGTCTTTGGTCCCATACACTAAAGTGCTCCCATTGGACTGCTGGGCAGAGGGGCGGGGCAAACTCTGTGCTGGGAGAAGGGAGGAAGTGCTTCCATTGGGCTGCTGGGCAGAGGGGCAGGGCAAACTGTGCTGGGAGAAGGGAGGAAGTGCTCCCATTGGGCTGCTGGGCAGAGGGGTGGGGCAAACTGCTGGGAGAAGGGAGGAAGTGCTCCCATTGGGCTGCTGGGCAGAGGGGCGGGGCAAACTCTGTGCTGGGAGAAGGGAGGAAGTGCTTCCATTGGGCTGCTGGGCAGAGGGGCGGGGCAAACTCTGTGCTGGGAGAAGGAAGTGCTCCCATTGGACTGCTGGGCAGAGGGGCGGGGCAAACTGTGCTGGGAGAAGGAAGTGCTCCCATTGGACTGCTGGGCAGAGGGGCGGGGCAAACTGTGTTAGGAGAAGGGAGGAAGTGCTTCCATTGGGCTGCTGGGCAGAGGGGCGGGGCAAACTCTGTGCTGGGAGAAGGGAGGAAGTGTTCCCATTGGGCTGCTGGGCAGAGGGGCGGGCAAACTGTGCTGGGAGAAGGAAGTGTTCCCATTGGACTACTGGGCAGAGGGGGTGGGGCAAACTCTGTGCAGGGAGAAGGGAGGAAGTGTTCCCATTGGGCTGCTGGGCAGGGGCGGGGCAAACTCTGTGCTGGGAAAAGGAAGTGCTCCCATTGGACTGCTGGGCAGAGGGGCGGGGCAAACTGTGCTGGGAGAAGGGAGGAAATACTTCCATTGGACTGCTGGGCAGAGGGGCTGGGCAAACTCTGTGCAGGGAGAAGGGAGGAAGTGTTCCCATTGGGCTGCTGGGCAGAGGGGCGGGGCAAACACTGTGCTGGGAAAAGGAAGTGCTCCCATTGGATTGCTGGGCAGAGGGGCGGGGCAAACTGCTGGGAGAAGGGAGGAAATGCTCCCATTGGGCTGCTGGGCAGAGGGGCGGGGCAAACTCTGTGCTGAGGTAACAGCGCAAGTGCCCACAGAGTGCTCCCTCTGGCACGCCTGCCATAAGTTTGCCACCACTGTTCTATGGGGTTTCTTATTGTCTTCCAGTCGCTCATCAACTCAATGCTCTGGCTGCCTAGCAAAAGGAGTTGAGCCCTGTTGTAGCCCATTTTTCAATGAATGGCCAGAGCATCCATCGCAATCCTTTTTAATCTGTTGGACAATCAAGCCAGCATGGAGTTAGTCTTCTCACACAAAATTATTATATTAACTGGGTTGTGGAACAGGTTTAGTCTGGTTCCTCATCAGCTAAACTCTGCTTAGGTGTTCAGCACAGCTTCTAGCCAGGAGGGCTTTTGCACAACTTCGTGCGATTCGCCAGTTGTTTCTCCTCCTGGACCGGGACTCCTTGCTCATGGTCACACATGCTCTGGTCACCTCTAGGCTAGATTACTGCAATGCGCTCTACATGGGGCTGCCCTTGAAGACCATTCGGAGGCTGCAGCTGGTCCAGAACGCGGCTGCCCGGTTGGTGATGGGGTGCGGGCGTTATGTCCCTGCCTCACCACTGCTCTGGGAGTTGCACTGGTTACCAGTTTGCCTCTGGGTGCAATTCAAGGTGCTGGTGATGACCTTTAAAGCTCTACATAGTAGCGGGCCAGGATATCTAAGAGACCACGTTTCCCCAAGAATGTCTGTCTGTTCAACCAGAGCAGACCAGAGTGGCTCTCTGATTGTACCATCGGCTAGAGGGGCTCATCTCTCTAGCACACAAAGGAGGGCCTTCTCTGTGTCTGCTCCGGCCCTTTGGAACCTCCTACCAACAGAGCTACAGCTGCAGATGGAATTGCTGCCCTTTAGGAAAGGACTTAAAACCTGGCTGGCAGGGCAAGTGTGGGGCACTGATGGAGGTGTGACCCCCGCCTGCTGGCTTCTATAAGAGGTGGGATTTTAATTGGGGATGTTTTTTAACAATTTTATCATGGATGTTTTTATTTTTTGTTTTTATTGTGAGCCACCCCTATGGACCAAAACAAAAGGCAAAACAAGGGGATGCTCAGCACAGCAGATCTGAAAAGGGGGAGGGATACGAAAGGGGGAGGAGAAATACAGTGTTGCAGGGAACAATACTGCATAGGGACATGGAATGTGAGGTCTATGAATCAAGGAAAACTGGAAGTGGTTAAAAACGAGATGGAAAGAATAAGTATTGACATCCTGGGCATCAGTGAATTAAAATGGACAGTGATGGGTGAATTCAGCTCTGGAAACCATCATATCTACTACTGTGGGCAAGAAAACCTCAGAAAAAACGGAGTTGCCATAATTGTCAACAAAAGAGTGAGGAAAGCAGTAATGGGATACAACATCAAAAATGATAGAATGATGTTAGTCTCCAAGGCAAACCTTTCAATATCACTGTAATCCAAGTCTATGCACCAACCACTAGTGCAGATGAAGCCACAGTTGACCAGTTCTATGAGGACATAAGGACATAAGAACATAAGAACAGACTTGCTGGAACAGGCCACAGCCCATCCAGTCCAGCATTCTGTCTCACACAGTGGCTCAGCATTTCCTTCAGGGTATTCCCAAGCAGATGCCTTCACCTGCTTAGGATTCCCTGGAAATGGCATTGAGAGATATCCTGCCTTTCTCTCCAACCCGGAGGTTGTCCTTAAGTATCCATAATTATAGCCTTTGATACTTGCCTCCATGAACTTGTCTAATCCTTTCTTAAAGCTGTCAAGACTGACAGCTGTCACCACTTCTTCTGGCAGGGAGTTCCATAGACCAGTAATCCTCTGGGTGAAAAAGTACTTTCTCTTATTTGTTTTAGAACTAGTACCCAAAAGTTTCATGGAGTATCCCCTAGTTCTAGTGTTATGCGATAGGGAAAACAGTTTTTCCTTATCTACTCTGTCCACACCGTGCATGATTTTATAAACTTCAATCAGGTCACCTCTTAGACGTCGTCGTTCAAGAGTGAAAAGGCCCAACCGTTGCAGCCTCAGATGGTAAGGAAGGTGCTCCAGTCCCCTAATCATTTTGGTTGCCCTCCTCTGCACTTTTTCCAACTACCACTTCTGGTGGTATGGCGACCAGAACTGTACACAGTATTCCAGATGGGGCCTCACAATAGATTTATAAGGAGGCAAAATGACACTTGCTGACTTATTTTCTATACCCTTCCTAATGATCCCTAGCATTGAGTTTGCTTTTTTCACTGCTGAGGCACACTGGGTTGACACCTTCATTGAGCTGCCCACCAGGACAACAAGGTCCCTTTCCTGGTTTGTTGCAGAGAGTTCAGACCCCATCAGTTTATAAATGTAATTGGGGTTCTTTGCCCCAATGTGCATCACTCTGCACTTACTAATGTTGAAGCTCATTTGCCACTGTTTTGCCCACTCCCCCAGTGTCAAGAGATCCCTCTGGAGCTCCTCACAATCTCTCACAGTTTTCACTACCCTGTATAATTTAGTGTCGTCAGCAAATTTGGCTACCTTGCTTTTTACTCCTACCTCTAGATCATTTATGAAGAGATTGAAAAGCAGGGGTCCCAGTACTGAACCTTGGGGGACCCCAATCTTTACTTCCCTCCACTTGGAGAAGTGTCCATTTAGTGCTACCCTCTGTTTCCTGTCCCTTAGCCAGTTGCTGATCCAGGACAAGACCTGTCCCTTTATTCCATGACTGGTAAGTTTATTCAAGAGCCTTTGGTGTAGGACCTTGTCAAAAGCCTTCTGAAAGTCCAGATAAACAATGTCAACTGGATCCCCCTTATCCACATGCTTGTTGACGCTCTCAAAAAATTCTAACAGATTAGTGAGGCATGATTTGCCTTGTAAAAGCCATGTTGGCTCTCCTTTAGCAGCGCCTTCTCTTCTATGTGCTTATTAATTCTATCTTTTAGGATGGTTTCCATCACTTTACCTGGGACACATGTCAAACTGACAGGTCGGTAATTTCCTGGATCACCCCTGGATCCTTTTTTGAAAATTGGTGTTACATTCGCTACCTTCCAGTCATCAGGCACGAAGCCTGATTTGAGGGAAAGATTATATATTTTGGCTAGGAGATCAGCAATTTCATCTTTAAGTTCCCTGAGAACTCGTGGATGGATGCCATCTGGTCCTGGAGATTTGTTAGTGTTTAGTTTAACAAGACATGCAAGGACCTCCTCCCTGGTTATTTCTATCTGGCTACAACACCTCATAGGACCTACAACACCTCATAGGACCTACAACACCTCATAGAACAGGCACCAAGAAATGATGTCCACATTATCTTAGGAGACTGGAATGCCAAAGTAGGAAATCAAAAAGTAAATGGAATAACAGGCAAGTTTGGTCTTGGAACACAGAATGAAGCAGGGCAAAGATTGATAGAGTTCTGCCAAGAGAATGCACTAGTCATAGCAAACACCCTCTTCCAGCAACACAAGAGGCGACTTTACACATGGACATCACCAGATGGCCAGCATCGAAATCAGATTGATTACATACTCTGCAGTCAAAGATGGAGAACCTCCATTCAGTCAGCAAAAACAAGACCTGGAGCAGATTGTGGTTCAGATCACAACCTACTGATCGCAAAATTCAGGCTTAGACTAAAGAAAATGGGGAAAACAATTAGAGTAGACAGATATGACCTACACAGCATCCCTAAAGAATACACGGTGGAGGTCATGAACAGATTTAATGTCCTGTACCTGATAGACAGAGTACCAGAAGAATTATGGACAGAGACACGGGACATCATGCAGGAGGCAGCAAGAGAAATCATACCAAAAGAAAAGAAGCGTAAGAAAGCAAAGTGGTTGTCTGATGAGGCTCTTAAAATAGCAGAGGAAAGAAGGAATGCAAAAGTCCAAGGAGAAAGGAAAAAATACAACCTCCTAAATACAGAATTTCAAAGAAAAGCAAGGAGAGATAAGGAAAAATACCTGAATGAACAGTTCAAAGAAATGGAGGAAAACAACAAAAGAGGCAGGACTAGAGATCTTTTAAAAAAAAATGGGGAAATCAAGGGAACATTTAAAGCAAAAATGAACATGATAAGGGACAAAGATGGAAAAGAGTTAGCTGAAGCAGAAGAGATCAAAAAAAGATGGCAAGAGTACACAGAGGAACTCTACAAAAAGTACCTCAACACTCCTGATAATAACAATAATGAGAAATTTGAACTTGAACCAGACATTCTGGAGAGTGAAGTCAGAAAGGCCCTAAAAAGCACTGCAAACAATAAAGCTAGTGAAAATGATGGCATTCCAGTTGAATTTTTCAAAGCCCTAAAAGATGATGGAATCAAACTACTGCATTCAATATGGCAACAAATTTGGAAAACAAAACAGTGGCCACAGGATTGGAAAAGATCAGTGTACATTCCAATCCCCAAAAAAAGCAATGCCAAAGAATGCTCAAATTACCGAACAATTACGCTCATCCCACATGCCAGCAAGGTGATGCTCAAGATAATGCAGGATAGACTTCAGCAGCATGTGGAGAGAGAACTACCAGAGGTGCAGGCCGGTTTCAGAAGAGGCAGGGGGACTAGAGACCACATTGCCAACATACGTTGGATCATGGAGAAAACAAAGGAATATCAGAAACAAGTCTACTTCTGTTTCATTGACTACACCAAGGCCTTGACTGTGTGGACCACAACAAAATGTGGCAAGTAATTAAAGAGATGGGAATACCAAAACACCTCATATGCCTCATGAGAAATCTGTACACGAACCAAGAAGCAACAGTTAGGACAGAACACGGAATGACAGAGTGGTTTGGAATAGGAAAAGGAGTAAGACAAGGCTTCATTTTATCACCCTGCTTATTCAATCTATACACAGAGCACATAATGCGCAATGCAGGGATGGAGGAATCACAATATGGGATCAAAATTGCTGGAAGAAACATCAACAATTTGAGATATGCAGACGACACCACCCTAATGGCAGAAAGTGAGGAAGACCTAAAGAACCTCTTGATTGGATTGAAGGAGGAGAGTGCAAAAAGCTGACTTGAGACTCAATATCAAGAAAACCAAGATAATGGCAACAGGTCCCATCAGTCCCTGGAAAATAGATGGGGAAGAAGTAGAAGCAGTGACAGATTTTACTTTCCTGGGATCTAAGATCACTGCAGATGGCAACTGTAGCCATGAAATAAAAAGACGACTGATTATGGGGAGACAAGCAATGAGAAACCTGGGGAATATAGTGAAAAGCAGAGACATCACCTTGAAAACAAAAATTCGCATAGTCAAAACAATGGTATTCCCAGTGGTAATGTATGGGTGTGAGAGCTGGACCATTAGGAAGGCTAAGCGCAGAAGAATAGATGCCTTTGAGATGTGGTGTTGGAGGAGAGTCCTGAGAGTCCCTTGGACAGCAAAGAGAACAAATAGGTCAATATTGGAAGAAATCAATCCTGACTGTTCATTGGAGGGACAAATAGTGAAGATGAAGCTAAAGTACTTTGGACATCAAATGAGAAGGGAGGACTCACTTGAGAAGGCCTTGATGCTGGGAAAGGTGGAGGGAAAGAGAAGAAGGGGGCGTCCAAAGATGAGATGGATAGATGGTATTGTGGACACAATGGGCACAGAGCTTGGTGAGTTGAGGAGAATGGTGGAGGATAGAGGTGCCTGGAGGAAAATGGTCCATGGAGTCGCAAAGGGTTGAAATCGGCTGTGCGACTGAACAACAACAACCCGGAGTTGCTCCGGCGAGGGGGCGGCAATACAAATATGAAAATTAAATTAAATTAAAATTATTAGAACGCTGTAAGGATAAAATAGACCAGTGATAGCGAACCTGTTAGAGATTGAGTGTCCAAACTCAGCAGGCTGCTGCCTGCCCTGCAGAGGGGTGGGACAAACTCTGTGCTGGGGGAGGGATGAAGCGTTACCATTGGGTTGCTGGGTAGAGGGATGGGGTGAACTCTATGCTGGGGGAGGGAGGAAGCACTTCCATTGGGCTGCAGGGCAGAGTAACGAGGCTAACTCTGTGCTGGGGGGACAGCACGTGCACCCATAGAGATGGCTCTGACTGCTGCTGCTGCTGCTGCTGCTGTTGTTATTGTTGTTTGTCTCCTCGTTCCAAAAAAAGGTAATACACATCTTTCCATTTCACTGATGCACAATCTAAAAAAAAAAAAATGCCAGGGGGTTCTGCATTCTGTTTTCTCTACCAATGCCAGAATGTTACTAACATATCTCCTTCTGTTACTCGTAGTAATTTACACCTCCTGCTTCTTCCCAACCCATGCCTGTGGCTACCAACCTTTCTGAGTAGACAACTTCATTTTACTGGTAACTGCCGACAGCCTCTTGGATGATTTAGACACGGGCATTGTCTCGTCTTCTGCCGCGGTCAGGGTTAAAGCTGGCTCTAGGGAATCTGTCTGGCTTTTCGTGAAGGCCACTGGAACATCTTCAGAAACTGATGAGAAATCAGCACCAAAAGGGAAACACAGAAAACCAGCTTGTCTGTAACGGCCCTACATTAGCAGAAATGAACGGTTGCCTGTTTCCAGAAAAGAAACATGCTAGATCGTACCCACAGCCTTGCTAGTCTCCCGAAGACTGCATGTCAGTGTGACGGGATTGTAATAATCAGAATATTTTATGCTAACAAAATTGAGTCGCTTAGGTTAACAATATGTTAAGGTTTAAAGCAGGCCTTCCCCACCTTTTCAAGCTGGGGGGTGGGTCACGCTCTCTCAGTCAGCTTCGAGGGCTGGACGGCCATGTTGCCCTACCTGCACAATGTGTGTGCCCATTTTGTCCCTACAGCTTCAATTTTTTTAATGCTCTTGGAGGGGGTGGAGGGCCATATGAAATGGCACTGTGGGATGGATCCGGCCCTCGGGCCTTAGGTTGGGAACACCTGGCTTAAAGAATGTTTCTAGTTTTGTTTTGCTGCAAGTAATCAGCAGGTATTAGACTTCACTGGAAGAGGTGCTATTACAGCCTTTTCCAAGGCCAGAACAAATGTAATATCTACGTGACCACTCGATGCGGGGATGTTTAGTTTACTGTAAATAATTGCCTGTGAGAACGGTATTAGAATGTTTTGGGAACATGAATATATTTTGTTCGGTTCGATGATAGCTCTCAAATACTGTAGTCAGTTTCCTAGAGTAATACTGCTGAAAGGATGCAGAAGTTAGCAAAGATGATTAGTTAGAAATAGACAGAGTTCTTTACTTTTGGGAGAAGGAGTTTGTCTGTAACATCTCTGATATTTTTTATTAGTAACTTTTTTCCTATTTTTATATCCTGTGAAGCTAACTGAAGACCTACATGCTTTTATCCACTTTTCTATTCTAAACTAGCAGATTTTGCCCAGTGGTGCCAGGCTGTTTAAAGTGGTTTTGGAAGTTTTTTGTTTTTTGTTTATGGAAATGAGGTTAGTCTGTGTTTGTGAAAATGTTTATTTATACACACGGACTGTTTTAAACTGTGTTGTTGTTTTTGTTTTTATGGATTTTAAAAAGAGGACAGTTTGTTATTTTTTTTAATTATTGTATTTAAAAAAAGAATGTGTTACTTTGTGAATTTTTGTAAATAGTTGTACTTTGGATAATAATTTTAAAAATGTGTAAATATATGTTTTATTAAATTCAAGATTTTTACTGTGTTTATATGTTTTCTTTTTTTATTGAAAACTTATTTATTTATTTGTGAATTATTTTTGATTTTTTTGGATATTTTTGAATGTTTTTGGCATTGATTACCCTAATTTTTGGGATTAATTGAATTTATGGAAATATTTTGGATGTTTTTTCTCCTTTGGCCACTGGGTGGTGGTGTTGAGCAATTTTTGTGTATTGCTTCTTCCGGTGAGTCTCTTCCTATCTTCATTTCAGTTCCAGTTGTCGTTGAGGCAAGACGTCTAATAGTAAGCTCTCTCCATTGTTTTTTAGGGGGGGTGTTTTGGGTTGGGGGGGGCGTTCTGTGTGTGTTTAGGGTTTTGGGTGGGGGTTTCTGTGTGTGTGTTTTTGAATGTTTTTGGTTTTTTTTGAATGTTTTTGCATTTTTACGTGTCTGTTTTTGACTTGTGTTTTGGGTATTTTCGTGGGCCAGTCTTGACGGATGGCCCACGGAAATACCATCACCACTTCATGCGGCATTTGGGGGGGGTATTGCTGTGGCCCGGGCTGGGTTGCGGTGTGTGTGTTTGTGGGGTGGGGGTTTGCTTCGCCGCTTCATGCGGCGTTTGGGGGAGGGTATTGCCGTGGCCCGGGCTGGGTTGGGGTTTGTGTGTTTGGGGGGTGGGGGTTTGCTTGCTGGCCTTTTTTTGTTTTGTTTTTGGTTGCCGCCGCCACGGCGATTTTTGCAGCGGTTGGGGAGGGTGTTTGGATTTTTTTCCAGCAAGTTTGTCTCGCTGGGCTCGCCGTGTCTTCGGCGGGGCAGCGTGGGGGAGAGGGTGTCCCTCTCTTCCCCGTTGCTCCATGCAAGAAGGCCGGTGGGTTTGCGTGGTTTAGTGTTGTCGGGGTTTGCATGGTATCGGGGTTTGCATGTTTTCGGGGTTTGGGTGTTTTCATGGCGCTTTGTCCGCCTGTGGCGGACTTGTGCTCACGGTGTGGGTTTGTGTTTTTATTTTTCGCGCACCAGCTTCTTCAGCGTTCTGCACGCTTATGGCGCGCAGGACACTGGGGATTGTAGTTTGGCGTTTGTCTTTTCAGTGTGTGCGGCGGTTTTTTTCCTGCGGCTTCATTTTGATTGGCTGCGCTGCGTTTTCGAACGTTCCATTTGCTCGCGCCGCTCAGCTTGATTGGCTCTGGCGCGGCGAAAGGAACGTTGGGAATTTAAGTACCCTTTTTTTGTTTGCGACTGGGGGGCTCCTGCCCCCGGGTCGAAAATTTCAACCCGACAGTTACCTGCGAACCCCATTCAGGCAAGTGAACGGAGGCCCATTACGGGCTAGTGGGGCCTGGTGCAACATCCTTTGTCACATTCCAACGGTTAATGCACCATTTTATAGGTATAGATGAAGGAGAACTATTTCACCAATGGTGTGGTTATTGAAAGGGGTAAGAAGAAGAGTGTTTGCCAGGCTTTAAGCCAGGGGTTCCCAACCTTTTCAAGCCAGGGGCCAGGCCATGCTCTCTCAGACAGTTTCAAGGGTCGGACAACCATTTTGCCCTGCCTGCACAATGGGGGTGGCCATTTTGTCTCAACAGCTTCAAAGGGATGGCCATTTTGTTTCTCAAACGCCATTGAAGGGGGTCTACATAAAATGGTGCCATGGGCCATATCTGATCCACGGGCCTTAGGTTGGGAACCCCTGCTTTAAGCCAACGCTATATGCTTATTCTCTCGGCTGAGGTTGTTTTAATTAAATTGATCTCAGGTGGCTGGGTGTTTAATCAGTCAAGTCTTAGCAGATTTTTCGGTAGTCTGGAAGTTCAAAGCCCTGTGGTCTGGGGAAATTGCAGGCCTGATACAGTGTGAATGCATGAGATCCCAGGCAAAGGTCCTGCTTAGCGCCTCCCCTCTATCTGATACGGGTCTTGGGTATCAGAAAGGAAAGCTGATCGTCAGCCTACCTGGCTCCTCCCCAGAAATAACGAGCGATGGCATTCTTGAACTATGTCCTCCTCCATCTGCACACACAGGTGCGGGCTTCTCCTTGGCCAGGTGAGCTTTCTGGTGCTTGGTAGCCTCATGAAACGCCATCTCGACCCTAATGTCATTCTCCTGTATTTCATAGAACAGCCCTAGGGGGGAAGCAAAGACGTTGGTGTTGGGAGCATCACTTTTGAGAAGAGACCGTCTTCTTCGTCATATTTCTCACATGCCCTTCTGGACTCTACATAGGACAAACAGGATAATCTCTGCACAAAAGAGTTAATGGACATAAATCAGACATCAGTAATGGTATTGTTTTGTTGAAGCTCCCCGGTGGCTCAGTGGGTAAAAGCACTGTGCTTGGAGACCAAAAGCACGGGGTCCATTTCCCTGAGAGCTGCACAATAGGGGACATGAAAAAAGCCTCATTCGGGCATCCCTTGCAAAAATCCTTTCAACCCAGAGTAATCTCTGACATGAAACCACACATTGTTTTGTTTACTCTCTTTTCTAATTGGCAACTTAGAGACAAACAATGCAAACAACTTGCTTTAGGTCAGGCTAGTCTTTCTCTGTGGTTAGTGTGTTAGTCTTTACTGCACGCTGGGGTTGCATTAGGCTACTCAACAAATTGTACCTAAGATGGTCCAGGCCAGGACACTGGAGGGCTGCAGGCAGGTGGCTTCCTCAAAAAAGACCTCCGCCTCTTCATAATTCTGCAGCATCACAGCCGTGATTCCACAGAGGAGCAAGCTGGCCAGAAAAAAAACAAAAAGATGAAATTAACACCCCTTTGTGATAGATAAATAAACAGTTCTTTACCTGACAGCTGACAAAAATTCATACAATGATAGGTTTCCTATGGAGCAATTCCATGGATGTTTATCTATGTTATTTTTAATTTTAATTTTAAAAAATTAGAAACATCAACTAAAAAAGGAAAAACACAAGCAACACGTACTTTGCAGTTTAATATTCACAGCCTGAATATGTGTGTACATGGCCATGTCTCTGTTCCACTACATCAGTGATGGCAAACATATGGCACGCGTGTCAGAGGTGGCACTCAGAGCCATCTCTATGGGCACCCATGCAGTCACCCCAGCACAGAGTTCACCTCCCTCTCTGCCCAGCAGCCCAATGGGAGCATTTCCTTCCTTCTTTGTTGCTATGTTGGTACTTTGCGATAAATAAGTGGGTTTGGGGTTGCAGTTTGGGCACTTGGCCTCTAAAAGGTTTGCCATCACTGCACTACATGCTTGCAGTAGAGTGGAACTGATCAGTATGGAGGCTCATGTAACTAGCCCCCCACTTGTGTATCTCTTTTGCTTAAGTATTGTGCGGCGACATTACACGTGGCTCCCCGTGGTACTCCTTCTGCACAACGCTGCTTTCTTAAAGTCAAGGGGCGATGTGTCTGCACTACTCATCTGCTGTGTCCCATTCCTCCAGTGCTTTCCAAAAGGGGCCACAGACTCCCTTTCCCAAGATGTACCTGTGCAAGTGTTGGGAATCCAATGCAAGAGCTTCTCGGAAACATTCCTGAGCTTTCAGGGTATCATCAGTCAGAAGACAGAAAGCTCCATAATCCAACCAGCAATCAATATCTTGGCGGTCACGAGCCAATCTCTGGGGACACAAAGGTCAGCACACTGGTGAGGTCTTTGATCTGAAGGTTTGAGTGGAGCAAGATTATGGTGCAACATAAAATGATCTTTTTCTGGTTTTGTTTTGGTCTCATGCCATTGTTGACTCATTCCTCATCCAAGCAAATACCTCTATAGAAGTTGTTAAACAAGAATCTACCATAGGGGTTCCCAACCTAAGCCCTGTGGGTCAGATCCGGCCCATGGCACCATTTCACGTGACACCCAACCCCCTTCAAAGGCATTCAAGAAACAAAATGGCCACCCCTTTGAAGTTGTTGGGACAAAACGGCCACCCCCATCGTGCAGGCAGGGCAAAATGGCTGGCCAGCCCTCGAAGCTGACTGAGAGAGTGTGATCCGGCCCCTGGTTTGAAAAAGTTGGGCACCCCTGGTCTACTGACTAGTCTCATTAGTGGTTATAGTTAATCTGGGAAATATCTATCTAATCATCCATCCATCCTTCCTTCCTTCCTTCCAGTGCAAGCACCACTTAGAAAGAAATGCCCTTTCCTCACCCAAATAGCTCAGTCAACCAGGCCAACTTTATACAATCACTAGCAGAGGTTGCCCGGCGTTGCCGGGCTGTTTTAAATTGTGTTGGAAGGTTAAATTGTGTTAATGTTTTTAAAAAATTGCTTAGTCTGTAATTTTAATTTTTAAAATGTTTATGTAATTTTTTTTTGTCTTGGCTGTTATTAATTGTGAGCTGCTTTTTTTGTTTTTTTTTTAGGATTAATAAAAGAACAAAGTATGATATAATTTTTTCAAATTGTTTTATGTAAGCGAATAATGTTTTAGTTTTTTGAATTTTTTAAATTAGTTGTACTGTAGGTAATAATTTTAATAATGTAAAAATAAATGTTTTTTACATTCAATGTTTTTAAAATGTGTTTAGATGTTTTGTGTTTTAATTTGAGTTAAAACTCAGCACAGGATTTTTAAAAGTTTCTATTGTATTTTATTGACATATGTTTGTGATTTGTGTTAAAGTGTGTTTTAGTGTAATTTTTTTGACTTGTTTTTATTGGTCTGACATTTTGTGTAAAATTGTGAATTTGTGTTATGTTTTTGATTTGTTTTTACTATTGTGGCCAGCAGGTGGTGCTGGTAAGGGTTATTGTATTTTGTTTTTTCTCTCCTGGCCTCTGGGTGAAGCTTCTTCTGGTAAGTAGTCTCTTTCTTTATTCATTTCTTTTCTGGTCCTCGTGAAGGTAGGACATCTTTTGGTAAGTATGCTTGTTTTCTTTTGTGTGTGTGTGTGTGGGTGGGGGTGGGGGTGGGGTTGGAATTTGTATTTTTTCTCTGTTTTGTTTTTGATTGTTTTTGTTTACTTCGTATTGTTTTTGGTGTTGTTTTTGTTTGTTTTTGTGTATTTTTGGATGTTTTTGACTGTGTTTTTAGTAATTTTTTAAAAATTATTTTTTTATTTAGTGGTGGGGAGGGGGCGTGGTCGTTGGGGGTTAGGAAGGGTGGGCTAGGTGGTGGGGAGGGGTCGTGGTCGTTGGGGGTTAGGAAGGGTGGGCTAGGTGGTGGGGAGGGGGTGTGGTCGTTGGGGGTTTGGAAGGGTGGGCTAGGTGGTGGGGAGGGGGTGTGGTCGTTGGGGGTTTGGAAGGGTGGGCTAGGTGGTGGGGAGGGGGGCGTAGTCGTTGGGGGTTAAGAAGGGTGGGCTAGGTGGTGGGGAGGGGGCGTGGTCGTTGGGGGTTAGGAAGGGTGGGCTAGATGGTGGGGAGTGGGGTGTGGTCAGTGGGTGTTAGGAAGGGTGGGCTAGATGGTGGGGAGGGGGCGTAGTCGGTGAGGGTTAGGAAGGGTGGGCTAGGTGGTGGGGAGGGAGGCGTGGTCGGTGGGGGTTAGGAAGGGTGGGCTAGGTGATGGGGATGGGGCTTTATTGTGTTATGGTGCTTTTATTGTGTGGAGTCGTGAAAGTAGATCGGGGTTTCTCCTTTAATATCAGTGGGTGGGGGTTGCGATCCCCCTCTCCGCTGGCTCCCCTGGGGTTGGGAAGTTTGGGGGGACAAAAGGGGTATGTCCCCCCAACCCTTCTGGACCCAGGAGACCAGGGAGAGTGGATCGATTCCACCCCCTCAAAATAAAAAAACCTCCGTTTTTAAAGAGAAACCGCCTGGTTTCTTTTTCTTTAAACTCCGTTTAAAGACAGAGTTTTTGGGGTGTGGGGGTGGATTCAATCCCCTCTCCCTGGTCTACTGGGTCCAGAAGGGTTGGGGGGCAGATCCCTTTTGTCCCCACAAACCTCCCAACCCCAGATGAGTCAGCGGAGAGGGGGATGGCCACCCCCTACTTACTGATATTAAAGGGGAAACTCCAATCGGATTTTCCCTTTTAATATCAGGGGGTTAGGTTGGAATCAATCTCCTCTCTCGGGTTCCGTGGGTCCGTGAGGGTTGGGGGGGACAAAAGGGGTATGTCCCCCCCAACCCTTCTGGACCCACGAGACCAGGGAGAGTGGATCGATCCCCCCCTCCTTGAAACAACTGTTTTTAAAGAGAAGAAACCGCTTGGTTTCTTCTCTTTAAAGACGGAGGGTGTGGGTTTTTTTGGGGGGGGGAATCAATCCACTCTCCCTGATCTCCTGGGTCCAGAAGGGTTGGGGGGATATACCCCTTTTGTCCCCACAAACCTCCCAACCCTAGGGGAGCCAGCGGAGAGGGGGATCGCAACCCCCCACCTCCTGATATTAAAGGGGAAACTCCAGTTGGGACCTTCAGGTGCCGTTGGTGAGGGAAAGAAGGGCGGTTGGTGTTTGCGTGGCTGTGAGGCGGTGAGTTGTTGTTGTTTTTAATTTTTGAGCGCCGGCTTCCTCAGCGTTCTGCGTGCTCATGTTGCGCAGGACTCTGGGTCTTGTAATTATGGGTTTGTGATTTGTGGTTGTGGTGCGTTTTTTCCCTGCGGCTTGATTTTGATTGGCCACGGCGCGTTTCTCAGTGTTCTTTGTGGTCGCGCCTCTCAGTCTGATTGGCTGTGGCGCGGCGCGGCGCAAAGAACGTTGAGAAATGAAGTTGTTTCCCTTTTTTCGCGTTTGTGGGGCTATTGCCCCACTGCCATTTTTCTCAATCCTTCGTTGACCTGCGGACCCAGTTCGGCCATGTGCACGAATGGTGGATGCGGGTCATTAGGGCGAGGCTTAGGAACCTATACCAAGTTCCAACGGTTAACCCTTGGTTTTATAGGTTAAGATTGACTGAAAGCTATACCTTGATTGTCCCATTTCAAGCGGAAAGTGGATACAGTAAAACTCCGCATTACGACATTGTAACCTGAAAAAATTGTAAACCAAAACATCCATAGGGATGCATTGAAAAAAATTGAAAAATGGCCCTGAATTCATCATTGTAAACAGAAAAAAATACATTCAAAATTTGTAAGCCGGAACGGCATTTCCATAGGATTTGCCATTGTAAAACGCAGCAAACTTAAACCGAGGCAGTTGTAACCCGGGGTTTTACTGTATTTTTGACAGAGTGCAGAACTGAACTGAATGCTTCTGACCCGACCTGCACAAAACTTGCATGCTGGGAATAAAGGTCTTGCTTTATTCATCCTTGCATGTTAGATGCATGTGGGTGGATTTGTACGGAGGGACGTTCCATCATCCCAGCTGCGGCCATAGGACATGAAATACATCAACTATTCTTTCCCAAGAACATAGTCTTCGGTTCCTTGGCTCAGCCTCCTGTCCCTCACCATGGAAGACACTTGATACTGCCAAGAAAATCCCAGCTGAAATTCTCTATTTGCAACTGTTTGCTTTTGAACTTCTAGGCTGGCAGGAGCTGGGGCAAATGATGGAGCTCACTCTGTCATGCAGCACTTGGGTTATGAATTGCTGACCTGGTGACCTTCTGGCCGTCAAGTTCAGCGTCTTAACCACTAAGTGAGCACAGCCCAAGAACTAGAATACAGATGATTAACACACTTTTGTAACAATCTCCCCATGTGTCTTAAAGTCAGAGTGATTCTTTGGGGGGGGCCCAACTGTGCTGCCTGAGACAAGAAAGGAAGGTGTTTGGTCACCTCTTGGTGGTAGGTGGCTGCCAGAGGATAGTCTTCGTTGATTTGGGCTTCAAGAGCAAAGAGCTGCAGCTGCTCAGACGTGGTAAAGGTGGGAGGAGGCGGGCTTTGCCTCTCATGTGACAAGACCTGGCCAAAGAAATGGGTGGAACAGAAACACCTTATACAATGTACAGATAGTATCAACTTAAAGGTAAAAGTCTCCCTTGCGTGAATGCCAGTCATGTCCAATGCTAGACTGTGGGTGCTCAACTCCATTTAAAGTCAAAAAGCCAGCGCAGACATTTTCATAGTCATTTGTCAGGCATGACTAGATGCCGGAGCGCACAGAACGCTGTTAACTTTCCTGCAGAAGTAGTACCTATTTATCTAGTTGCAACTTCTTGCTTTCAAATAGCTAGGTTGGAGACTGCTCCACAAGAGCAAAGTTACAGCAGGGAGAGCTGCCTCCATCTCCTCCTCCTGCCATATCTGAATCTGAATATTGGCGATCCTCACGGAGATCAGCCATGACGACTGTTCTGAGAATATAATGCATTGGCATTTCATCTGCTTTCTACATTGCAGCATGACACCCGTACCACTGATCCAGTTCCACAAGTCACTTCCTGGTCCTGAGCCCTTTTGGCACGCAAAAGTCCTCCTCAGTCTCAGGCCAGGATGGATGAAGCTGCTGCCCTCCATCAAGATGGATTCAAGTGGGATTTAATCCACTTGGGGACCACCACCCTTCCTTACCTGGTTCAAAGCAACGTGCATCTGATCTGCCAGGTACACGTACAACTCGCTCAGGAAAGCTTGGAGCTGATCCAGGTTGTCAAACGCTGTTGTCTTCAAGTACTTTTCTCGCACAATTTTCACGACGGCATGCTACAGGAAGAACCACAGGTGGAGACGCAAAGACCCCTCTTAACCACAAGGACCCAAAACTGGTCTTGAGGAGGAAGGAGCAGTAACAGAATGGCAAGTGGCCTCGACCACTTTGTTGGGTCAACAACGATTTAAAGAAATGCATCCTTTGGATAAGAGGCAGAGATGCCGTTTCTCTGCAAACGGGTGTCATTTTGGGTCAGGCAGAAATAAAGAGATTTCACTGGCAGGGCATCACATGGGGGAGACACAATGGAAGGGAAGCGCCTACCTTGAGTTGCTCCTTAAAAGCAAAATATTTCCCTGAACTGTTCAGCTCATAGTTGAGCTGGCATTTCTGGTCCTCCAGGGTATGGCTGTCGATGGTCATCCCTTCAGCCAGCTGACTTCCAAACAGCTCGTGGTACTCATCCAGAATGGACCCAGCGATGCTGATGATCTGAGAGTGGTAATCTTCTACTGCCTTAAAAACAGAGAGGGGGGAGGAGCGATTTGGAGACAAAGAGTGATGCATCTGAACTAGGGAAGGTAGGCATACCCAGCACCCTCACTGTCGTCGCCTGTCATGGAGATAGAAATGAGGCTTGTGTTTTTTCCTCAAATAGTGACATAGACTTCTCTGTGTGCTATTCATTGGAAGGAAGTGGCAGTGTTGCATTATAGGTTGTTACTGGCAGTGGTAGGCTTCAAAAACTTTTACTACCACACTGTGGGTGTGGCCAACTCTGTGGGTGTGGCCAACTCTGTGGGTGTGGCCAGGTGACTATGTGGTCATGGTTAAATTGCTATATTTTAATGTGCGCTTTTGTGGATCGAGTCCACTTCATCAGACCATTAGTTAGCAATTACACCTCGATGCTCTAATTTTCCTTTAAAGAGTAACTGCAGCAGAGTAACTGCTGGCTCAGCCTGACCCCACTGCGGGCGCCCAGACCTAGCAGCAAGGATGTTGGAGTCACATCCGGAGTTGGACGAGAGAGGAGAATGAGGTGGGCAGGGTGGGGCGGGGGGTGGGGCCAGCCAGTTTTGCTACCAGTTCTCCCGAACCTGTCCGAACCTGCTGCAGCCCACCACTGAGTCCGATCAAAGCAGGATAGAGTGGGATCCAGACTTCCTTTGGTGAATGTTATAAAAAGAGGAGTGTTTGTGACTATGCTTAGGGGAGTGTACCTCACACCAAAATTTGAGTGTGGAACCACAAGGTGCCTAAGCCTGTGCCTTTGGCATCCATACTTGGAGAAATGATGAAACATCAGAAATGATGAAACTAGTCCAGAAATATGAATGGTGTTAAGAGGTAGCCACAATTGTGTGACATGAAATCATGGAAGAAAGGCATTGCTCTCTTCCCTTTCAAGGGCAACCTTGTCCCTTTGTTTGTACTGGTCAAAATAAGATAGGCACACCCCTATATACACTTACCAAGGAGTAGGCCGCACTGAACTAGGTGGTGCTTACTTCTGAGTAAACAAGTCACACAGATTGCATTGCAAATGTGGGAAAGTCGTCTTTTAAACTAAACCCCAATCTCTGTCCAACAAGGGTGTTGGGGTGCTCTAGGGTCTCTTTCAAAACCAAGGTGAGGTTTTTCCAAGGCCTCCCCCCACCCCCTGAAAGGAACTGGCCTAATGCCCTTGTCAAATCAGAGTAGTGAGACCCAGCCCCTCCTTTTACAGTGTCCCTCCAGTCAGTGCCTGAGGCCCCCCCCCCATCTTTCCCCCCTGCTATTATTCCATCCTCAGGACAGGAAGAACACGTCTCCCCCCCAAAAAAATGAAATAAAAAGGCCACTAATTCCAACTGCATAACACTTGACTGCTGATGAGTGCCTTGGCTGGATAGCTCAGAGGTTGAAGTAGATTAAGAGCCAGAGTTTGGGAGTTCGATTCCCCCCTGGTGCCGCCCGGGAGTTGAGCCAGTCTATGTAGCTTATGGGACAGCGGCACAGTCCCAGGACACCCCTCCAAATGAAGGGAATGGGAAAAGCACTTCTGAGTATTTCTCTACCTAGTAACCCTTGGAAAGGGCTGCCGTATGTCCGAAATGACAAGAAGGCATTCATTTGTACTGATTGACACCGACTCAGTGAAGGTGGCCGTCTAGAGACAGCATCTGAAAGATTTTACTTCGGAGCAGAGGCCCTGTAGGGCTGCCTCGTTAATGCAGCCTGGTCTCAGTCTAAAGCAGTTTTTCCCAATCTTTGGTTTTTGGTTTCCAAACATTTAATTAGAGTCCTGGGTTCAAATTTCCTTTGGGTAACTTGAAGCATTCCCCGTGACAGTGCGTGGTAAGAGCACTGAGCAAAGATTTTATATACTGTATTTTGAAGCACGGGAGAGGGTGGTGTCTACTTTTCTATCCCGGTAGGAGCTGCCAACCTAGCAGTTGGAAAGCAAGAAATTGCAAGTAGATCAATAGGGACCACTTCAGTGGGAAGGTAAGCAGCATTCCATGCGCTCCGGTGTCTAGTCATGCCTGCCACATGACCACAGAAACGTCTGCAGAAGCAGACAGCGCTGGCTCTTCGGCTTTGAAACAGAGATGAGCACTGAACCCTAGAGTTAGATACAACTGGCTTTTCAGCAAGGGAAACCTTTACCTTTACCTAACCTGCTATTGGAACGAAGCTGCCTTTCCCAATTTGTCGCCCTCTTGACGAATGAGACCACAAAAAAAAAAAAAACCCATCCAGGGCCACTACTCGCCACCTGTTAGATCCACAACAAGAATTATGCTAGCCAGCAATGTGTGGGCTAAAACACAGAGCTTCATTATTTAGATCAGGAATCGGGACTGGGGAGGTAAACATACAGGGAGATGGTATCTTATATACAGTGATTTTACTGTTCAACAACAAGGTATATGCCGGCGGAACAATCACAGTTTACTGCAGACATTTGGCCCTTTTGAGATTTCTTTGAAATGTGCGCCTTTGAAGAGGCACACCTCCTGCTGACTCTTTTCAAACACAGTTTGTCCCTTTGAAATGGAGGTGACACTTGGACATTACATCACCCTTGCAAGCATGGCCACCCGTGCCAGTGAACACATTGGTTGGGAAATGGGAGCTGTAGTCCTTCGCCCTCTTCTACTTGGAGAACACAGGCATCGGTGGGGGACAACGGGTACGTTAAGCGTTCCAAGAGCCCTGTGGAGACTAGAAAGGTGGCCCATCGATGTCCTGACTCGGGAGAACCACTGGGGAAGGGGCAGCAGTTTTGCGCCCAAGTGGGAAGAGGCCCCAAAGGGCCAAAGGGGCCGAACTGCTGCTTGCTGCCTTAGCGACTGCCCTCGACCTCCTCTCTTCCCAGCTTGGGAGGGAGCCGTTGGGTGGGGGGCAGTGGTGGGCTCCAAAAAAACTTTACTACCACACTGTGGCCGTGGTATGGTGGGCTTGGCCAGGGGAAGCCTTGCGTTGAACCCAAATTAGGTAAAGATTTCTCTTGCTCGAAAGCCAGTTGTATCCGACTTTAGGATTCAGTGCTCATCTCTGTTTCAAAGCCGAAGAGCCAGCGCTGTCTGCTTCTGCAGACGTTTCTGTGGTCATGTGGCAGGCATGACTAGACACCGGAGCGCATGGAATGCTGCTTACCTTCCCACTGAAGTGGTCCCTATTGATCTACTTGCAATTTCTGGCTTTCCAACTGCTAGGTTGGGCAGGAGCTGGGACAAAGACGGGAGCTCATTCCGTCCTGCAGTAATCGGAAATCGAACTGCTGACCTTCCGCCTCCCAGTCAGCGTCTTAGCCACTTGAAGCCACTGCAGTCCTTATGAGGACTACTTTATTTCAAAACTTGGATGGGCGGGGCCAGACAGAATTTCTGCTACCGGTTCTGGTGAACACACCTGTTGATGCCCACCACTGGTTACTGGGCAGGAACTGCCTGCTATACTAAACAGTTTAACCTCGTGATCTTGGGAAAATGAAACTGAATTTGTGATAGACATGTAGTGTATGGTTATTGGCTGGGACCCTTCAGAGGAGGGCCCAGAGGGTGGAACTTGTTGAAGGAGATAAAAAAGGGAGGAGAAGGGATGGTCCTTTTTGCTCTTCCCTGTTGTGTACTGAATGTAGTGTGTTGAATGTATTTGTAATCACACGAATGGGTACAGGTAACACTGTAACCTTCTGTATGAGGACGCGAGCTAGTGGCCACCGGGGGCAATAGCGAGCGCCTAGCTCACATGGTTCACATTACTCAAATGCCTTCAGCCGCGCGGGAAAGATTCCCGCGCTCACCTCACCTGGACAAGAAAGGCGTGACCAAGGATGACGTCACTTGGACAGCAGCCAATGCCTGTCGAAGAGCCAGATTCAATTAGATAGCCACCGTATAAAAAGAGCTGTTTGTCCGCCATTACCACATGTTCGTGCTGTACTCCATGCAATAAAGATGTGTTAGGCTAGCTTACAGCCGTTTCCATTGTCTTGATTCCCAAACACTAAATTGGCGACGAAGGTGGGATAATGGATTCCCACGGGGACAAGACAATAGCTCAGAAGCCAGTTTTCGACGTGACCCATCCCGAGCGATGGGACTGGTTTGAAATGCATTTTAAGAGTACGGTGGCGTATGCGGGCATCACCGACGCTGGGAAGAAGAAGGGTCTTCTCATCACGATGCTCGGTTTCCACGCCGTGCAAGCGCTGATGGATCTGGTGGCACCACGAGAGGTGGACCAGGTTTCGGTGACGGAAATACTGGCGGTTCTGCGGAACCACTTCAAGCCCAAGGTGTCCTTCTTCTCCGCCAGGGCAACCTTCCTGAGGAGGGACCAAAAGCCGGGTGAGTCAGTATCCGAGTATGCAGCGGCCCTCCGCGTCTTGGCAACCCCATGCGAATGGCGGGAAATTCTAGACGTGGCCCTAAGGGACAGGATGCTCTGCGGGATGAGAGACGGGGAGACCCAGAGGAAGCTCATGAACCGAGGCCACGACCTCACTTTTAAAGAGGTACTACAAGAGGCCCTAGCAGCTGAATCCACGTGGGCCGGGTACAAGCTTCTCAAGGCAAAGCCCCCACCAGTCGAGGCAGCTGCATCCGCCGTCCAGGCGGCCTGGAGAGCGACCCCTGCCCCACGCTCGCCCACATCCTCAGAGGCTTCTGCCACCCCAGGCTCCAGTGAAGATGAGGGGGTCCGGAAGGTCAGGAAAGGGCTGAGCGAGAAGAAGGGGAAGGGGGGGCGGCGCTGCGATGGGTGCGGAGCGTCCCACGAGAGGAGCAAGTGTCCATTCCGGAAAGCTGAGTGCCACAACTGTGGGCGGAAGGGCCACATCGCCAGGGTCTGCAAGCAACGCCGGGAAGAGAGTAAGAGCTCCACGAGCAGCCGGGATGGCGTCGGCAGGGTCTGCGATGGCGGCGACGACCCAGAGGGGAACCACGTGTGCCTGCGAGTGCACGCGGAAGACGACGTGGCCGTCCACAGCGTGCCTCTAGGGCAACCACGTTTTTATGCTGAGGTACTGTTGCAAGGGGTCCCTGTTAAGATGGAGATAGACTCGGGGTCTGTATATTCCCTCATTTCTCATAAGGAATTTTTGCGGATTCCCCCCCAGGAGCGACCCAAACTCAAGGAGTTGGGGCCGAACTTAAGAGTAGTGCAGGGAAATGTAATTCCAGTATTGGGGATTGGGGACTTCGAGACACGGTACAAGGGACTCCGAAGGAAACTTCCCCTGGTAGTTCTAAGAGAAGGGGGTGTAATCTCTTGGGGACTCAATGGTTCAAACCCCTGGACATCTTCATAGGCGGCGTCCATGCCATCGGGGGGAATGAGATTCAGGCAGTGTGCGACGCACACGCAGAGGTATTCAAGAAGGGACTCGGGAAGTACAAGGGGCCCCCAGTTTCCTTCGACCTGGACCCGGAGGTCCGCCCAATGAGACTAAAGCCACGTCGGGTTCCATTCGCCCTAAAGGACAAAATTGAGGCGGAACTGGACAAATTAGTGGGGCAAGGGATTTTAGTGCCGGTGGACTCTGCAGAGTGGGAGACTCCTATTGTTACAGTATTGAAAGCAAATGGGGAGGTGCGAATTTGCGCTGACTACAAGTGTACAATTAACAAGGCGATCCGCCCTAATGCCTATCCGGTGCCGGTAGTTAGCCATCTGCTGGCTACTTTACATGGGGGAAAAATCTTTGCTAAACTAGATCTGCCGCAGGCGTACCAGCAGCTTCCAGTAACCCCAGCCACAGCTGCTGCGCAGACCATTGTAACTCACAAGGGGGCATTCAAGGTGACGCGCCTACAGTTTGGCGTGAACTCGGCGCCGGGGTTATTTCAGTCTCTTGTGGAACGTTTGTTAAAGAAATTACCGGGGGTCTTGCCATTTTTCGATGACATATTGATATCTGGGGAGAGCGAAGCAGAACTGGCCCAGAGACTAGATAAGGTCCTTACAGCCTTCGAATCCGCGGGGTTGAGGTTGCGGAGGGACAAATGTGTGTTTCTGGCCAGGGAGGTGGAGTTTCTGGGGTTCCGTATAACCTCTGAGGGGGTGAAACCCGCTGAGTCCAAAGTCTCAGCCATTCAAAACGCTCCTCGCCCCACCGCGAAACCGGAGCTGCAGTCTTTCCTGGGGCTGCTGAATTTTTACCATTCCTTCCTGCCCAGGAAAGCGACGATTGCAGAGCCCCTGCATGGGCTGCTGAAGAAGGATGCGGTTTGGCGGTGGGGGGAGAAGCAGGAGCGGGCTTTCAGGGAACTCAAGCAACTCCTCTCCTCGGAGGCTATTCTAACCCATTTCGACCCAAAGAAGCCGGTAGTCTTGGTCTGCGATGCCTCACCAGTGGGGGTGGGGGCGGTCCTGTGCCACGTGCTAGAGGGGGGGCGAGAAGCCCCAGTTGCATTCTACTCGAGATCATTGTCCAAGGCAGAACGAAATTACGCCCAAACAGATAGGGAGGCTCTTGCCATTGTTGCGGGTACAAAGAAGTTCCATGATTTTCTGTATGGTCGCCCATTCACCATTGTCACCGATCACAAGCCGCTGTTGGGTATCTTCACCTCAGACAAGCCCACTCCACAGATCCTCTCCCCCAGGATGCTTAGGTGGGCGATTTTTCTGAATGCATACAGGGAGGGCGTTAGAGTACCGCCCCGGGAAAGAGATAAGCCACGCGGACGCCCTTTCAAGGTCTCCTCTGCCCCACCTGGGGGGCCCAAAGTGTGAGGTAGAACAGGATAGCCAAGTCCTCCTCATTGAAGCCCTAGATGCACCCCCCATTTTGCCCAAGGAAATTGCTGCCGAAACGGCCAAGGATAAATCGTTAGCCCTTGTGAGATCCTGGGTACAGAAGGGGTGGCCCGCAGCTCCCCCCGCAGACGAGTTTGCGGCATTTTTCAGGAAGAGGGTTGAGTTGTCCGCAGAAAGGGGGTGTCTGTTGTGGGGGGAGAGGGTGGTGGTCCCACAGGCATTAAGAGCAAGGGTGCTACGGCTTTTACATGTCAGCCACCCAGGGATTGTGCGCTCTAAGGCGCTGGCCAGAAGCTACTTCTGGTGGCCTCAGCTAGACGCGGACATTGAACACATGGTGAACACCTGCGAAAGTTGCCAGAGCTCTCGACCTGAGGAGTCCCGCCTCCCACACAGAATGGGACACAGCTAGGGGGCCGTGGTCCCGACGCCACATAGACTTCGCAGGGCCATTCAGGGGTTCATTCTTTCTGCTTGTGGTGGACGCATACTCCAAGTGGTTAGAGGTAATTCCAATGCGCAACACCTCATCAGCTGGGACCATAAAACAACTGCGCAAACTGGTTACCTGTTCCGGGTAACCAGGTCCCTCCTCGGTAGGGGGAGATCGGTGCCCGGTTGGCAGGGTTCGGCTGAGGACTTTGCTGACCATCTGGTGGAGAAAATCGATCGGATTCGTTCAGGATTGAACCCTGGCGTGGATGGGGAGAGTCGGGGAGGTGCCGGGGCACAGTCTTGCAGTACGATCTGGGATCAGTTTGATCCTGTTGTCCCTGATGAAGTGGACAGGCTCCTTGCAGCTGTTCGTGCCACTACATGTCCTTTGGACCCCTGTCCCACTTGGTTGGTGAAAGCCTCCAAGGAGGTAACAGGTGGCTGGGTTGGGGGGATAATAAATGCTTCTTTACGGGAGGGGGTATTTCCTGCACAGCTAAAACATGCTTTGGTGCGACCCCTCCTGAAGAAAATGTCCCTCGACCCAGCTGTCCTTAACAACTACAGGCCGGTTTCCAACCTGCCCTTTCTGGGTAAGGTTTTGGAGAAGGCGGTGGCGCGCCAGCTGCAGAGTGTCCTGGAGGAAGCGGATTATCTAGACCCCTTTCAATCAGGGTTCAGGCCCGGGTATGGAACGGAGACGGCATTGGTCGCACTGATGGATGATCTCTGGCGGGAGCGGGACGGGGGTTGTCCATCCGTCCTTGCTCTTCTTGACCTCTCAGCGGCCTTCGATACCGTCGACCACGGTATCCTTCTGGAACGGCTCGAAGGACTGGGGATCCAGGGCACTGTGTTGTCCTGGTTTTCCTCTTTTCTGGAGGGCCGTACCCAGTCGGTGTGGTTAGAGAGTGAGAGGTCTAGCCCTAGGCCCCTCAAGTATAGGGTGCCTCAGGGCTCTGTGCTCTCTCCTCTCTTATTTAACATCTACATGAAGCCACTGGGTGAGATCATTCGTTCCCACGGGGTGCGGTACCATCAGTACGCGGATGATACTCAGCTGTACATCTCGGCCCGTGGGGACCCCAGTGATGCTGTTGAAATCCTATCCGGATGCCTGGAGGCCATTGGGGTCTGGATGGGGGTCAATGGGCTTCGGCTGAATCCCGGCAAGACAGAGTGGCTGTGGATAGGGGGCCCCGTGTTATCCAGGGAGTTACCACCTTTGGTACTGGATGGGGCTGTTTTGCCCCAGACAGACCCAGTGCGCAACTTGGGGGTCCTTCTGGACTCACGGCTGCTGCTAGAAGAACAAGTAGCGGCTGTGGCCAGGAGGGCTTTTGCCCAACTTCGGGTGATTCGCCAATTGCGCACGCTCCTTGACCGGGGCTCCTTGCTTATGGTCACCCATGCTCTGGTTACTTCCTGACTAGATTACTGTAATGCGCTCTACATGGGGCTGCCCTTGACGACCATTCAGAGGCTGCAGCTGGTCCAGAATGCGGCGGCCCGGGTGGTGATGGGGTGTGGGCGATATGCCCATGCCTCACCGCTACTTCGGGAGCTGCACTGGTTACCAGTTTGTCTCCGGGTGCAATTTAAGGTGCTGGTTTTGACCTTTAAAGCCCTATATGGCAGGGGGCCAGGATACCTTAGAGACCGCATCGTCCAAAGAGTGTCTGCCCGTCCAACCAGAGCGGACCGGAGGGGCTCTCTAATAGTGCCATCAACTAGGGGTGCACATCTGTCTAGCACCCGAAGGAGGGCCTTCTCCGTGTCCGCACCAACTCTCTGGAACCTCCTGCCAATAGACCTAAGACTCCAAAGTGAACTGCTGCCCTTCAGGAAAGGAGTGAAGACCTGGCTGGCAGGGCAGGTGTGGGGCCCGAATGGGACTATGGTGCCCGCCTGCTGGCTTTTATAAGAACTCTCTCTTCTTTCCTTTTGTTTAGTAGGTGGATGGGGTTGGGTGAGATATGGGTTTTTAAATGGGGTGGGATGTGGGTTTTATAATGTTTTTATGTATTTTTAGAATTGTTGTAATGCCGCCCTGAGTCGGGTTCTGCCTGAGTGGGCGGCATATACAAATATGACTATAAATAAATAAATAAATAAAAATATGCACCTTCGGGATACCTGACGTCATTATTAGTGACAATGCGAGTTGCTTCACGTCAGCCGAGTTCCAGGCGTTCTTAGAGTCCAACGCCATTCGGCACATTACCTCAGCCCCTTTTTCACCCTGCAACAAATGGCCAGGCGGAACGTCTGGTACGCACAATGAAGGAAGGGCTGCGGCGCATGGGTCCCGGGGATCTGGACCGGCAGCTCTGCCAGTTTCTGTTGGCATACCGGGTGACGCCATTGGCGTCGGGATTCTCCCCCGCGGAACTCCTCATGAAAAGGAAGTTACACTCATTATTGACTAGATTGGATCCCACCAGGGTCGAGGATAGAGGAAGGAACATTGAGCACAGCCCCACCAAAAACTTCCAAACAGGAGAGCCTGTTCATTGCAGAAACTACGCCACCACAGGGCCAGCATGGGTGCCGGGGGTAGTCATTAATCAGACAGGACCAGTCTCATACTGTGTCGAGACCAACACGGGTCTCCTCTGGAGGAGGCACGCTGACCAACTTAGGCACCGAGTGATTGGGGGGCCGGACAGAGGGGCTCAGCAGCAAAATTCAGCGTTAGGGTCCTCCTCCACCCATTTATCCCAAGGGGGAGAAAACGAAGGGCAACAGTCCCAAACAAGGGGGGGGGGAAACAGAGGTTCAAACTCGTATCCTTTTCATACGCCAGTTTTACCCAGTCCTTTGAAAGAGAGGAACGAGTTTGCCCCTGTAGTTCTACCCAGTCCCTCGAAGGAGGGGAATGAGTTTGCCACTGTTGCCCCTGAATTAGATTTTGAGTTACCAAACCGGGGGGGGGGGGGTTTCGGAGTATTCCCCCACCCGTCCAAGTGAAGAGCGGGGTTTTTCTTTAGCCCCTAGTGCCCCCGGTTTGTCCACATCCACGTCGGAAACCCTTCCTCCCCCTTCTCCTGGCCATCCCAAGGCGGCAAGCCCGCGGCGAGTCACTAACGAGTCATCCTCTCCAATTGCAGGACAGGAACCAGGAGGACACAGACGAGGGGGCATGGCCGAGTCAAGCATAACGGCCGCACGGCCAAAACGCACATGCAGGAAACCAGTTTGGTTAAGGGACTTTGTCCCATCTTAGGGGGGAGGGATGTTGTGTACTGAATGTAGTGTGTTGAATGTATTTGTAACCACACAAATGGGTACAGGTAACACTGTAACCTTCTGTATGAGGACGCGAGCTAGTGGCCACCGGGGGCAATAGCGAGCGCCCAGCTCACATGGTTCATATTACTCAAATGCCTTCAGCCGCGCGGGAAAGATTCCCGCGCTCACCTCACCTGGACAAGAAAGGCGTGACCAAGGATGACGTCACTTGGACAGCAGCCAATGCCTGTCGAAGAGCCAGATTCAATTAGATAGCCACCGTATAAAAAGAGCTGTTTGTCCGCCATTACCACATGTTCGGGCTGTACTCCATGCAATAAAGATGTGTTAGGCTAGCTTACAGCCGTTTCCATTGTCTTGATTCCCAAACACTAAATTGGCGACGAAGGTGGGATAATGGATTCCCACGGGGACAAGACAATAGCTCAGAAGCCAGTTTTCGACGTGACCCATCCCGAGCGATGGGACTGGTTTGAAATGCATTTTAAGAGTACGGTGGCGTATGTGGGCATCACCGACGCTGGGAAGAAGAAGGGTCTTCTCATCACGATGCTCGGTTTCCACGCCGTGCAAGCGCTGATGGATCTGGTGGCACCACGAGAGGTGGACCAGGTTTCGGTGACGGAAATACTGGCGGTTCTGCGGAACCACTTCAAGCCCAAGGTGTCCTTCTTCTCCGCCAGGGCAACCTTCCTGAGGAGGGACCAAAAGCCGGGTGAGTCAGTATCCGAGTATGCAGCGGCCCTCCGCGTCTTGGCAACCCCATGCGAATGGCGGGAAATTCTAGACGTGGCCCTAAGGGACAGGATGCTCTGCGGGATGAGAGACGGGGAGACCCAGAGGAAGCTCATGAACCGAGGCCACGACCTCACTTTTAAAGAGGTACTACAAGAGGCCCTAGCAGCTGAATCCACGTGGGCCGGGTACAAGCTTCTCAAGGCAAAGCCCCCACCAGTCGAGGCAGCTGCATCCGCCGTCCAGGCGGCCTGGAGAGCGACCCCTGCCCCACGCTCGCCCACATCCTCAGAGGCTTCTGCCACCCCAGGCTCCAGTGAAGATGAGGGGGTCCGGAAGGTCAGGAAAGGGCTGAGCGAGAAGAAGGGGAAGGGGGCGGCGGCGCTGCGATGGGTGCGGAGCGTCCCACGAGAGGAGCAAGTGTCCATTCCGGAAAGCTGAGTGCCACAACTGTGGGCGGAAGGGCCACATCGCCAGGGTCTGCAAGCAACGCCGGGAAGAGAGTAAGAGCTCCACGAGCAGCCAGGATGGCGTCAGCAGGGTCTGCGATGGCGGCGACGACCCAGAGGGGAACCACGTGTGTCTGCGAGTGCATGCGGAAGACGACGTGGCCGTCCACAGCGTGCCTCTAGGGCAACCACGTTTTTATGCTGAGGTACTGTTGCAAGGGGTCCCTGTTAAGATGGAGATAGACTCGGGGTCTGTATATTCCCTCATTTCTCATAAGGAATTTTTGCGGATTCCCCCCCAGGAGCGACCCAAACTCAAGGAGTTGGGGCCGAACTTAAGAGATGTGCAGGGAAATGTAATTCCAGTATTGGGGATTGGGGACTTCGAGACACGGTACAAGGGACTCCGAAGGAAACTTCCCCTGGTAGTTCTAAGAGAAGGGGGGTGTAATCTCTTGGGGACTCAATGGTTCAAACCCCTGGACATCTTCATAGGCGGCGTCCATGCCATCGGGGGGAATGAGATTCAGGCAGTGTGCGACGCACACGCAGAGGTATTCAAGAAGGGACTCGGGAAGTACAAGGGGCCCCCAGTTTCCTTCGACCTGGACCCGGAGGTCCGCCCAATGAGACTAAAGCCACGTCGGGTTCCATTCGCCCTAAAAGACAAAATTGAGGCGGAACTGGACAAATTAGTGGGGCAAGGGATTTTAGTGCCGGTGGACTCTGCAGAGTGGGAGACTCCTATTGTTACAGTATTGAAAGCAAATGGGGCAGTATGTAAATGTGATTGCTTTGCTTTAATCCACTGTGGCCCTCTTTTGTGTGTTATATTAATTTTATATTGCTATTTATTAAAAAAAATCTTTTAATCTGTTGTACGCCACCCAGAGTGGAAGAATATTCCAGATGGGCAGGATATCAATTAGCCATCCATCCAACCAAACAACCAACCAAACAACCAACCAATGCTGTGAAGATGGGATAGGGAGTTGAATTTTGATTAGCCAGACCAGGAAAATCACACAAAGTGTTAGAAATTAACTATGTGCATTAAGAAGAATTATGCACACTTATGCAAGTCTGGTCAGGTAATCCTGCTATGGTAATAGAGTAGACCATACTGCCAACAACTCAACGCCGAGTGCCTAGCAGCAGTTAACTAACTTGACAACCCTGAGGACTAGCAGCCTTGGCGAAGTCCACAGGGAAGGGTGATGGTCCCAAAGTGGATTAAATCCCTCTTGAATCCATCTTGATGGAGAGCAGCAGCTTCATTCATCCTGGCCTGGGGCTGAGGAGGACTTTGCATGCCAAAAGGGCTCAAGACCAGAAAGTGACTCACAGAACTGAATCAGGGGTATGGACGTCACGCTGCATTGCGGAAGGCAGATGAAAGGCCACGGCATTATATTCTCAGGACACTCTTCATGGCTGATTGCCATGAGGATTGCCAATATTCGGATTCAGATATGGCAGAAGAAGATGAATACACACTTATGCAACCTATCCAGCCTGCAGAGCCGATGTATGGCCCAGAAGTACAATTTCCCATTGTCACAGTAGAGAATTTCATCTTCTCATGCAAAGTACAGAGTGCCCAGTAAACATCCCATCCCACTCTGTACCTTCTTAGCTCCTGCTGTTCTTCGGGGGAGCTGAGGCCGTATAGGAATCATTTCCTTCACCCTATGAGAATAGATTCAAATAAGATGGCAGTTCTGCCTACAAACTTCCCACTTGGAAGGAAGTCTTACTAGAGTTAATGGAGCTTATCTTCACATACTCTTGCCTAGGCCTGTGATATTAAGTTTCTTCTACCTTGGCTAATTTCCCTGTAGGATGACCAGAATCCTACATTACATCCAGTGTTGATTTTTCCATAGCTGAAATACTAGCATAAACTACATTTACAGACCACCTTAAGAGCCAACAAGTACTTTGTGGAAAGTGCTTCTTGACCGACACCCCTAACATCGTAACCCCTTGCATACCGTCTGGCAAGTTCTTCTGGCAAACGCTTGGGAACCAGCGGTCTGTCCAGCACAAACTCTATCACCAAAAATGTTCCACTTTCTACGTATTGCTGAAAAGACAAAAGAGATGGGCAGTTTGTCAGCATTAGGGCTTGAAAATCTTAGAGCAGGGGTTCTCAACCTTTTTAATCTGTGGGTTGGACCACACACACCCTCAGACAGCTGGTGGTTCCCCCACCGTAAACCCTGCTGTAAAACGCGTCCGCGGCTGTTGTAAACGGATGTGGGCTGGCACCCACGACTGTTGTAAATGTGCCATAAATGCACCTGCAGCTATCGTAAACATGTTTACGACAGCTGCAGGTGCATTTATGGCACGTTTACAACAACTGTGGGTGCATTTATGGCACATTTATGACAGCCGTGGGAGCATTTATGGCACATTTATGACAGCCACGGGTGCATTTACAGCTGTCGTATATGCGTCCACTTCCACTTCCGGCGGCAGGCCACATGAAATGGTGCCATAGGCCAGGGCCAACACACAGGCAATAGGTTAAGAACCCCTGTCTTAGAGTATCTTCACACCAAACGTTCAAGGAGTGACTGGACCTTTCACATGGTTGGCATCGTTACTTTTTGAGCACCAAAGAGGAAGTGAAGGAGAGGCATTCAAAATGGAATGAATGTTCTAGCAAATACTGTACAGGTTTTTACACCTATCATCACAACCTGTTAGGAAATTAAAAGAACAGAGCATGAAAATATACTTCAAAACTCAGGTACAATGTAGTATTCCTTCTCATTTACCTGATCACTTCATCTATCATATCTCAATAGGCTATCCATCTTAGAAACAGTCTTAAGTACAGTTCTTAACACACACACACACCCAAAAAATATATCTGCAGGGGATATATTCCAAGACCTACTGCAGATACCTGAAACCATGGATAGCAACAAACTCTATATTTTACATTGCAGACACTGGCCTCTCGTGGTCAGTTCTGATAATTCTCCACAGCAATACATATATAACATATTTCAGGATTCTTTATTGAATATTTTAAGACCCATGGATAACTGAAACTGTGGATACCAAACTCTAGTGGGGGGGGGGGGAGACACCAGCACAGTATGAATGTTAAAAGTATATTATCTACCTGCCCTTCCATGTTCTGGAAGACCGGCACAGGTCCTTCCAGTGTGGTTTCCGACACTTCTCTTCTCATGACAGTGGACACCTTGAAAAAAGAAGCATTAAATATGATCCTTAGTAGTTTAAGTACAACAGGTAAAGGTAAAGGTCGCCCTTGCTCAAAAGCCAGTCGTATCCGACTCTAGGGTTCAGTGCTTATGTGTTTATAGCCAAAGAGCCAATGCTGATTGCGTCTGCAGATGTTTCTGTGGACATGTACCAGGCATGACTCAACACCGGAGTGCACAGAACACTGTTTACCTTCTCATTGAAGTGTACCCTATTTATCTATTTGCAATTTCTTGCTTTCGAACGGCTAGGTTGGCAGGAGCTGTGACAGAGATGGGAGCTCACTCCATCATGCAGTAGGACAGCCCTTTACTTATGACACTTTTAGTGCATAGGACCTTCATTCCATGGAAAACTTTCTTGCAACTACAAATTCCACGCTCAGGAGCTCAGACCTCATTGACTATCAAACCTTTTCTCCTCAGAAGTGTTTAGAACTGAGCTAAGAGAGGCTGGGGACTCCAATCGAAACCATACTACAGTACGTATGACTGGATCAAACCAGTGCCATGCTCAGTAGTTTTTCAAGCCGTACCCCAGAGGTTACTCAATAAATTTATAATTTTACAATCCTCTTCAGTGTATTAGGAAAACAGGTTAATGAAGAAAGGGATTTCACAGCAAAGCGAAGGCAATTTTGATCAGTGCGACTGGAAATTAAGGGCACACATACTTGCTTTCTTCCCCCTGTTCCTGTAGCTATTTTGGTACTGCTCAGAGAATTACAAAGTGAATTAGCAAAGTGAATTAATAAAGGGAGCTTTTCCTGTCACTTATGTGCACTGATGTCTCTATTAAATTTTAAATTCCTTTAGCAGTTAAGAAACAGAGAAGTTGCTTAAGTCATGGCACTGCTTCTTTGCTTGCAACTCCAGAAAAGGGGCACCACAAACTTTTTCCCCTATGGGTCAGACCATACCTCCCAGACACCTGAGTGGACTGGATTGATAGTTTTCCCTGGCATAAACACTGCCATAAAAATGTGCCTGTGGCTGTTGTAAATGTGTTTATGACAGCCGCGGGCTCATTTATGGCTGTAGTAAAAGCGTCCGCTTCCGGTCTGGTGATGGCGGCGACGTGGGCTACATGAAATGGTTCCATGGGCCAGGGCCAGCCAACAAGCCATAGGTTGGGAACCCCTTCTCCAGAAGGATCACCAAATTTTCTCCCCCTCCTTTAGTCATTGTGTAGGACTCTACAGTCAATTTTGACTCATCTGGAAATCATCTCTTTTGCACCGACTTTTCCTCTATCCTCACCTTTCTCAAGATGGTATCTTTAGTAGGCTTCTCCTCCCTTATGTTCTTCCCAATAATTCCTTTGGTATGTGGGGTGTACATTCCCATGGGCCCAGTTTTGTTGAGGGCCGCCTGGTAGCCAACGTCACGGAAAATGCTGTAGAGGCACTTTGTCTGAAACAAAAGAAAGCAAAGGTGAACTTGTAAAAATGAAGGCAGGGTGAAAGATAAAGCAGCCATGCTCTGGACATTGGTGCACCTTAGCTTAGAAAGAAGCTGATTTCATTCATGAGCTCAACCTATGGTGGAGAACAACTTGTCCAAGAATGGAACATTGGAGGTTGGCCAACAGATGCCTAATAGAGCCCAGAGAGAGTTTTGTCAAGAGAAGCCTTACAGTTGCCTCTTTTAGACAGGACGGAATCATGCATTAGCCAGGATAAGTACTCGTGAACTACGAAAGCTTGCTAAGTCTTGAATTTTTAACTTGACCTGGAAAAGGTATCATCTCTTTTCTTGCATTTGTTTGAATTCCTAATGGGTCACACAGCTGGTTTTTGTTTATTGAACCCAGGGATTTTGAAGATCAACACAGCAAAAGGAACAACTTTCACTAGGTAATATTCATAATTGAATTTGATTTGGACTGATTTGGACTAATTTGACATGCTTGGTGGGTAAAAATTACTGCATAATCCCAGAGGAGTGGTTTTGAATTCATTTCATTTCATTTACTAGATTTGTATGACGCCCTACTCAACAAATGTGACTCGGGGCGGCTCACAGAACCACAACGTCGGATACTACAGTACAGCAAAATACAGAGGCATACAATAAAATACAATAGCATATAATAAAATAGAGTAAAATACCATAACAATATAACATTGCAAAACAGTGAAAAGAAACAGTACGCTTTTTTTGATAAAAAATAATAAAGTCACAAACCACAAACTACACAAAAAGTTCACAAACAATTGGCAGACGTCCTCAGCTTCAGCGGCGGGCCATGATCTGCCACACGAGCTGGCGTGGCTTTTTCAACCCCTGGCCAGGTGAACTGCACCATCCCCACGGCCACATGGAGAACAACCAGCTCCAGGGAAGAGACATTTTGGGGGAAGGGAATATGCAAATCCTGGCTTCCTGCTTCTAAATCTAAATCAGGGGTTTCCCAACTGTTGTGTTCTAATAGTGTAACCTCCCACATGTGATATCAATGTATCTGAACCAATGTAACCTTGCCTATGAGTAACAATGTAACCTTCAGCTGTATCACATAAACCCTGTAATAGGACGCGAGCTAATGACCACCAGCTGGCAGCAGCGAGCGTCCAAGCTCTCTTGGTTCAAACCCAGCAAAGACCGCAGCGCGGGAAGTTTCTCGCCGCTACCTACACCTGGACAAGAAGGGCGTGACCAGCCATGACGTCACGCGGACCAGTAGCCAACGGGCTACCGTGGAGCCACATTCAAATACGTTACTACCATATATATAGAGCTGTTCGTCCGCCATTACCTCATGTTCCCTCTGTCCACCATGCAATAAACCTGAGTTAACCCAGCCTTTGGCTGTGCCTTGTGTCTTGACTCTCATATACTAAATTGGCGACGAGGATGGGATGATGGATCCCCATGGAGCCAGGACACAGAGCGGGTTCAACATCACCAAACCGCAAGACTGGGAGCTTTTTGAGATGGACTTCCAGGCGGCACTGGTGGAACTCAAAGTCAAAGAAGACGACGAGGAAAGGAAGAGGGCCATCCTCACCCGCATGCTTGGGATGGAAACCAAGCGGACGCTGGTGGGCATTCTTGCACCGAAGAAGATGAGCGATTTCAAAGCCGGTGACATCATGAAACTGCTGCGTGAGCGTTTCCGACCCTCGAGGGCAATGTTTCCCGCACGGAGCGCGTTTTGGAGGCGAGTTCAAGCGCCGGACGAGTCGGTAGAAGCCTTCGTAACGGCTATGAGGGTAGCCGCCGCTCCCTGCAAATGGGACCACTTCCTAGAGATGGCCCTCAGGGACGGAGTGCTGTGTGGCCTGAAGGACAAGGAAGTACAGCGCAGCCTGATGAACAAGGAGCCACCACCCACACTGGAAGAGGTTGTAGAGGCCGCGGAAGCCGCGGAATCCACGAATGCTGGAGTGGATGAGATGCACAAGTGGCGTGAGTGGCGTCCGAGGGCCAGCAAAGCGGAAAACTCGTCGCACGGGAAGTCCGGTCAGTCGGTGCATGCAACCCGACCGACCTCGAAATCGTCTTCAGAAAGCAGCGATGGCGAGGAGGTCCAGAAGGTCCGGAGAGGCGGCCGCCGCTGCGATGGTTGCGGAGCGGCCCATGAGCGCGTGAAGTGCCCATTCAGGAAAGCCGAGTGTTTCAACTGTGGACGTCGGGGGCACATCGCCAAGGCGTGCAGGAAATGGAAAGAGGGCCGGAGACAGTCGCAAGACCGTTCAGCCAGACCGGACCGTCCAGCGAGGTCCAAAGATGGCGCCCGGGCCACGAGGAAGCAGGACGGCGTGGGCCGCATCTCGGACGACAGCGAGGGCGACGCTCCTGTGTTCAGCGTGTCTGCGGGACAGCCCCATTACTTCGTTGAGGTACTAGTACAAGGGACCCCCATTAGGATGGAAGTTGACTCGGGGTCCTCCTATTCTATAATTCCCCAGAGAGAGTTCTTGAAAATCGACCCCCACGTGCGGCCCAAACTTAAAGCGTTGAGGGCCACACTACGGGACGTACAGGGGAACAGCATTCCAGTGTTGGGGGTCGGGACATTCAGGGTTCGTTTTAAGAGACATTCTGCGGAACTTCCCCTAGTGGTGCTAAAAGGGGGGAGTTGTAGCCTTCTCGGAACACAGTGGTTTCAGCCCTTAGGTCTGTTCATAGGGGGGGTGCATGCCGTAGGCGAGGACCCAATACAAGCGGTGTGTGACGCACACCCCGCCGTTTTTAAAAGTGGACTGGGAAAATTCAAGGGACCCCCTGTAGCATTCGACTTAGACCCGGAGGTCCGCCCGATAAGACTTAAACCGCGCAGGGTACCGTTCGCGCTAAAGGACAAAATAGAGGCGGAACTGGACAAACTGGTGGGTCAAGGAATTCTTGTTCCTGTGGATTCCGCGGAGTGGGAGACTCCAATTGTAACAGCACTGAAGGCTAACGGGGAGGTGCGCATTTGCGCTGATTATAAGTGTACCATTAATAAGGCAATCCGCCCTAATGCATACCCGGTGCCAGTGGTCAGCCACCTTCTGGCCAGGCTAAATGGGGGAAAGTGTTTCGCTAAACTCGATTTAGCACAGGCCTACCAGCAACTCCCGGTAACCCCCGCCACAGCGGCGGCACAAACAATAGTCACACATAAGGGGGCGTTCCAGGTGTCGAGGTTACAGTTCGGCGTGAACTCGGCACCTGGCATTTTTCAGTCGCTGGTGGAACGCCTCCTGAAGGGGCTGGAGGGGGTGTTGCCATATTTTGATGACGTGTTGATAACGGGGGGGAGTAAGGCCGAGCTGGCTCACAGATTGGATAAGGTCCTGACCGTGTTCGAAAAAGCGGGGCTGCGACTGAGGAAAGACAAATGTGTATTTTTCGAAACAGAGGTTGAGTTTTTGGGGTTCCGTGTCACACCCGAGGGAATTAGGCCGTCCAAATCTAAGGTAGCCGCCATTAAGAAAGCCCCTCGCCCCACTTCCAAAACCGAGCTACAGTCGTTTCTGGGGCTTCTCAATTTCTACCATACCTTCCTTCCACGGAAGGCGTCTGTTGCCGAGCCGCTCCATCGGTTACTTAAAAAAGAGGAAAAATGGCTGTGGGGTGACGAGCAAGAAAGAGCGTTCTCAGAGTTAAAGCAACTCCTCACATCCGAGGCAATCCTGACTCATTTCGACCCCAAACGGCCCATAGTTTTAGTCTGCGATGCATCCCCGGTGGGGGTGGGAGCGGTGCTTTGCCACGTGTTAAACGACGGAAGGGAGGCCCCGATAGCGTTTTATTCAAGGTCCCTGTCCCAAGCAGAGCGGAATTACGCACAGACCGATAGGGAGGCACTAGCGATAGTAGCGGGAACCAAGAAATTTCACGATTTTCTGTATGGTCGGCCGTTCAAGGTCGTTACTGATCACAAGCCCCTGTTAGGAATATTCACTGCAAATAAGCCCACGCCACAGATCCTGTCCCCGAGGATGCTGCGGTGGGCTATTTTTCTTAACGCATATCAACATGAGTTAGAATACCGGCCAGGGAAGGAAATCAGCCATGCAGACGCGCTCTCACGGTCGCCGTTACCCTTGTCGGACGACCAGAAGGCAGGGGTAAGAAGGGACCGCCAGGTACTATTAATAGAGGTCTTGGAGTCACCCCCGATAGTACCGGCCGACGTTGCCAGGGCGACCGGAAAGGATAGAACACTAGAGAAAGTATGCTCGTGGGTGCAGAAGGGGTGGCCGGCGTCATCCCCAGGCGCGGAATTCGACCCATTTTTCCGAAAGCGAGTAGAGTTGTCTTTAGAGAGGGGGTGCCTTTTGTGGGGCCAACGGGTGGTGGTTCCTACGTCCCTGCGGCCGAAGGTGCTAAAGCTGTTGCACGTCAGCCACCCGGGAATCGTCCATTCCAAGGCGTTGGCCCGGAGTTACTTCTGGTGGCCCCAGCTGGACGCCGACATAGAGCATATGGTTGGCACTTGTGAGGCATGTCAGTGCTCCCGACCGGAGGTGGCCCGCCTCCCGCATAGGGAATGGGACGCAGCAAGGGGACCGTGGTCCAGGGTGCACGTAGATTTTGCTGGCCCGTTCCGAGGAACCATGTTTCTCCTGGTGGTGGATGCATATTCAAAGTGGCTGGAGGTCATTCCGGTAAAGAGCACATCCTCCGCCACTACCATTCGCCAGCTAAGGAGGGTCTTTTCCACGTTCGGTTTACCCGACACTTTGGTCAGCGATAACGCCAGTTGCTTCACGTCCGCTGAGTTCGCAGCATTCATGGAGGCAAATGCAATTCGGCATGTCACATCCGCGCCGTTTCACCCGGCCACGAATGGCCAAGTGGAACGGTTGGTGCGCACCACAAAGGATGCGCTGCGGCGCATGGGCTCGGGAGATCTAAATCACCAAGTTTGTCAATTTCTATTAGCGTACAGAGTGACCCCCTTAGCGTCTGGATACTCGCCGGCTGAGCTGCTGATGCGGAGGAAACTGACGACGCTTTTGTCCAGGTTGGACCCGTCGAGGGTCGAGGACAAAGGGAAGAACATAGGTTTAGCGGTCTCGAAAGGTTTCGGCGTAGGCGACCCTGTACACTGCAGGAACTATGCCAACGCAGGCCCAGCCTGGGTGCCAGGGACGATAATAGAACAGACGGGGCCAGTGTCATATCGGGTGGAAACTAGCACCGGCCTCCTCTGGAGGAGGAACGCTGACCAACTGAGGCACCGAGTGAGTGAGGGGCCGATCAGTGGGGCTCAGCGACAGGATTCAGCGATAGGGTTCTCCCCCACCCGTTTAGCCCAAGGGGGAGACAGAGAGGGACACCAGTCCGAAGCCAGGAGGGAAAGCAGTGAGCCCGACTCATATCCTTTTGATACCCCAGTCCTATCCGAGCCCGGGGGGAGGGAAAAGGAGTGTGCGGCCGCCGCTGCCGCTTCCCCCGAAGCCGATTTTGATTTTGATTTTGCTAGCCGGGGGGGTTTTTTGGAGTGTTCCCCCACCCATCCAAGCGAGAAGAGGGGTTTTTCGTTAGCCCCTAGTGCCCCCGGTTCGCCCCAAACAAAGCACACACCTTCCAACAAAGCCGCAGAACCGCGGCAAACCACTAACAAGTCATCCTCTCCCGTTACAGGGCAGGCAGCCAGGGAGCAAGGAGGAGGGAGCGAAGCCAGGGCAGCCCGCGCCGAGACCCCAGCGTGTTCGAAATAAGCCACCTTGGCTGAGAGACTTCGTCTCATCCTAGGGGGGAGGAGTGTTGTGTTCTAATAGTGTAACCTCCCACATGTGATATCAATGTATCTGAACCAATGTAACCTTGCCTATGAGTAACAATGTAACCTTCAGCTGTATCACATAAACCCTGTAATAGGACGCGAGCTAATGACCACCAGCTGGCAGCAGCGAGCGTCCAAGCTCTCTTGGTTCAAACCCAGCAAAGACCGCAGCGCGGGAAGTTTCCCGCCGCTACCTACACCTGGACAAGAAGGGCGTGACCAGCCATGACGTCACGCGGACCAGTAGCCAACGGGCTACCGTGGAGCCACATTCAAATACGTTACTACCATATATATAGAGCTGTTCGTCCGCCATTACCTCATGTTCCCTCTGTCCACCATGCAATACACCTGAGTTAACCCAGCCTTTGGCTGTGCCTTGTGTCTTGACTCTCATATACTAAACCAACCTTAGGCCCACAGGCCGGATCCGGACTGTGGCACCGTTTCATGTGCTCCCCATCCCTCCAAGGGCCTCCGGCTTTTCCCAGTGGGACAGGGAGGCCCCCGCGAAGAAGGACGCTGAGCCAACCTGTCAGCTGCCAGCGTCCCAGGTGCCATCCCCAGCCCGGGACCTTCAAAAGCTGTGAGGCAGCCGAACTGTTTCGCCACCGCCTCTGGCTTTTCCCGGTGGGGCGGGGAGGCCCCCGTGAAGAAGGACGCCGAGCCAACCTGTCAGCTGCCGGCGTCCAAAGTGCCACCCCCAGCCCGGGACCTTCAAAAGCCGTGAAGCAGCCGAACTGTTTCGCCACTGACTCCAGCTTTTCCTGGTGGGGCGGGGAGGCCCCCGCAAAGAAGGACGCCGAGCCAACTTGTCGGCTGCCGGGATCCCAGGCACCCTTGGTGCTACCACGACTAGGACCTTGGGGTCGTTACTTTCCATTGGTGGATTTGCCTGGGGAGAGGGTGTAAATTCGTGGGTTCTTTATTGTTGTATTGTGTTTTGTTTTTAGTGTACCTTGTATAGAGAATTTGCCATACTGTAACTGTAATTTATTTGTATCTATCTTGTATTTTGCCTTTTGTTTCTTTAAATGTTGTAAACCGCTTTAAGTCTCCCATTGGGATGAGAAAAGCGGTATAGAAATAAAACTATAATAATAATAATAATAATAATTCAAGAAACAAAATGGCCATCCCTTCGAAGCTGTTAGGACAAAATGGCCACCCGCTTGTTCAGGCAGGGCAAAATGGCCATCCGGCCCTTGAAGCTGACTGAGAGAGCATGACCAGCCGCTGGCTTGAAAAGGTTCTAAATTGTAAAAAGATGTAACCTGTGGTTTGTTCCTGCAATTGTCCCATTTTACATCTAATAATAAGCCTGACTGGGCTCCATATTCCATGCCACTTTAGCCTGAAGAAGGTGTGAACTACAAAAGCTTGCGAAGTCTTCCGTTTTTAAAGTGACCTGAAAAAGGTATCATCTCTCCCCTGCATTTGTTTGAATTTCTGATGGGTCATGTGCATACCTGTCAAGTATCCCGGATTGGTCGGAAAATCCCGTATTTTGGCCCTCCTTCCCCCTCTTTTCTGCCATCATCTCATATTGGTGCGGCTGGGGAAAGGGGTTTCTGCGCATGCGCCCCATAGAGGCAGCAGTGCGCATGCACAGAAACCGCTTTACAACATGGAGAGCTAATAACAGAAGGAGATTAATGCTGAAAGCATAGATACCATCTCAGTAAAATAAATATCAGTATGTGACAATTTTTAAAATAGTTTATTCATTCATTCATTTGTTCATTCATATTGTCTGGCCAGACATCCCGCTACGGTAATGGAACAGAACGTACAGCCAGCGGCTGAACACCGAGTGTTGGATGGTGGTAATAACCTGACTCCCTAAAGGGGTCAATGGCTAAGGGCGGATGAGCCCCTTTAGCTGGGGTGATGGTCCCACTCAGTGGAGGAAATACCACTGAAAACCATCATATTGGGCCCAACGGCAAAATGAGCAGAGGAGGAACTCTGATTCCCAACAGTCATGGAGGCAGAAGAGGCCATGCCAGATGGACTGGCTGTGAAAGTGCACCTTGATAATATCCTCAAGGCTGTGGCAGTCCATTGCAGTCCCGGTGTTAAATCCTGCACAACTCATTTCATAAGTGCCACAGGAGATGGCTCTGTGATCATAATACATGGGTCACTTTATGGCAAGCTGGGATCCACCTTAAATAAATTCATGCCAATGGCATGTTTCCTGCTTCAGGAATAAATGCATTCTCAGATACGCGTTGCAGCCAATGACGACGACAACAACATTCATCCATTCACCACCTTTAGTGTCTTTTCCGGGAGACATAGAAGGAGTCGCAATAAGGACTAACACAGGTTTATTGGTTGATGATCAGAATGAACATGTGGTAATGGCGGAGATACCTCACATTATATACAGTGGTACAATACATTTGAATCTTGCTGCACGGTAGCTCATTGGTTGCTACCGGCGTGACGTCGTCCGGGTCACGCCCATCTTCGGTGGTGGATCGGTAGTAGTTTGTTGTTGCGGGGAGTTCCTGCGGCTGCAGGTGATTTGAGGAATGAGAACCATGTGAGTTGAACACTCGCAGCTGCTCTCTATGGGCAGCTTGCTCACGTTCCCTTAACAGCTGGGTTACATTGTGATTGTGGCCAGGTTACATTCATACATTTCTTAAAGCAACATTGTACATACATATAAAGCAACATTGTACATACACAACATCCCTCCCCCCTAGGATGGGACGAAGTCCCTCAACCATTGTGGCTTGCCGCACGTGCGCCTGGGGCGAGCGGCCGCTTGACTTAACACAGGGGAGCCTGGCTCTGCGGAGTCCTGTCCTGCAACGGAAAGGGGGGACTCGTTAGTGGCTCGGTGTGGGCTCTGCGACCCCCTTGCATTGGGGGACGGGAATGGAATGAACAGTTGGGAAGTGAACTCCTGCCTGCCGTTTGAGGAACTGGGGTCCCCCCCAGTACGAATCTCGGGATCGACGAAGAGACCCTCGTGCCCTCGCCCCCCCCCCGCTGCCGGCCTGGGAGTTCTAGGGACTGTGGCGGGCGGACTCTCCCTCGCTGCCTGCCTTGGGGGTGTGGGTCTCCGGGGAGCTGGAGCTATGGGATATTCTAACACAAAAGGACTGGGGGGACTGGAGGTACCAGGGGCTGAACTGAAACCCCTCTTCTCGCTAGGACGGGTGGGGGACCACTCCGCTACACCCCCCTGGTATGGTAACTCATAATCATAATCATAATCATAATCAAGCTGATCCCTCTCTTTCAAAGTATCCTCCTCTGTGGTTGGAAACCCAGGATACGCATTTGTATCTACGGGTTCCGCCGTGTCTCCCCCTTGGGTAATGCGGGTGGGGGAGGACGCCTGGAAGCCCCTTTAAAAGGCGTTCCACGAGGGACTGGAAAATTCCGGGGGCCGAATTCACGCCAAACTGAAGGTGCGTTACCTTAAACGCCCCCTTGTGCGTCACTATCGTTTGCGCGGCGGCAGCAGCCGGGGTTAGAGAGCTGCTGATATGCCTGGGCCAGGTCTAATTTTGCAAAGGACTTCCCCCCATGTAACGTGGCCAGCAAGTGGCTGACCACGGGCACCGGATATGCATTTGGCCGAATGGCCTTGTTGATGGTACATTTATAGTCCGCACAAATCCTGACCTCCCCATTTGCCTTAAGGGCTGTAACAATCGGCGTTTCCCACTCCGCCGAATCAACTGGAACCAAAATCCCCTGTCCCACCAATTTGTCCAGTTCCGCCTCGATCTTGTCCTTGAGTGCGAAGGGCACTCTCCTCGGTTTGAGGCGGATGGGCCGGATTTCTGGGTCCAGCTCGAAGGAAACCGGGGGCCCCTTGTATTTCCCGAGCCCCTTCTTGAAAACGTCCGGGTGCGCGTTGCACACGTCCCGCATTGGGTCAGTCTCGATGGCGTTAATGCCGGACAGTTCAATTCCCAGGGGAGCAAACCACTGCGTTCCCAAAAGGCAGCACCTCCCCCCCTTGAGGACCACTAAGGGCAGTTTCTCGGAGTAGTTCTTGAACTTCACCTTGAAGTTCCCCACCCCCAACACCGGGATCCCATTCCCCTGCACGTCTCGTAGGTGTGACCTCATGGCCCAGAGCTTGGGCCGCTTATCAGGGGGAATACGCATAAACTCCTTTTGGGACAGGATAGAATAAGATGACCCCGAGTCTATCTCCATCCTCACTGGGACCCCTTGCAACAGTACCTCTACGAAAAACCGCCGGTGCTCCAGGCCCACGTGGTTCACGCCTTCCTCACTGTAGCTGGCTGCGACCTTCCTGGTGCCGGCCGCCTTCCGTTGGTGCGTCTGGGGATGGCTGGAACCCCCCTTGTCCTCGACTCGCCCGCGCCTGCATACTTGGGCGATGTGCCCCTTTCGGCCGCAGTTGTGAGACTCGGCCTTTCGAAACGGGCACCTCGTGCGGTCGTGGTACGCCCCACAACCGTCGCAACGGTGGTCCTGCCATTCTCGGGTCTGCCGCTTCTCACCACGCTTCTTGATCCTCTGGACGTCGTCGTCCTCGCTGGAGTAGGGGTCCGCTGTCGTGGACGACTCCTCGGACGATGTTGGTGTGCCGGCGGGCGGCTTGGGGGCCCGCCAGGCCGCCTTCGCTGGTGTCCGCCAGGCCGCCTGTACTGGTGACTTGGCCCTCTCGGACGCGGCCCCTCGGGACTTGAACAGTCTAACCCCGCTCCTGGCCTCCTCGGCTGCTTGGGCCTCCCGCAGTACCTCGTTGAACGTGAGGCGTTGGTCATGGGTCATCAGCCTCCTTTGCAGCTCCTCGTCCCTCAAGCCGCACAACATGCGGTCACGGAGGGCCTGGTCCAGGTCATCCCACTGGCAGTGGACCGCCGCAAGCCTGAGGGCCGCCGCTTAGGCAGACACGGACTCGCCCGGTCGCTGGTCTCGCCTGTGGAACGCGACCCGGGCTGGGAAAATCGAGACGGGCGGCTGGAAATGTTCGCCCAACCTCTCCAGGATACGGTCGATGGGCACCTCGTCCACCTTCCGGGGGGGCAGCAGGGTCATCAGGATTTGCAGCGTAGCCGGACCCACTTGGGCCAGGAAGTGGGAGCGCATTTTCACGTCGTCGTCGACGCCCGCGGCTTCCATCGCGTGCCGAAACTGACACTCGTAGAGCTCCCATTGTTCGGGCTCGCTCACATCGAACTGGTACGCCTTGACCTTGGGATTCGCCATCGATCCCATCCTCGTCGCCAATTTAGTGTCTTTTCCGGGAGACATAGAAGGAGTCGCAATAAGGACTAACACAGGTTTATTGGTTGATGATCAGAACGAACATGTGGTAATGGCGGAGATACCTCACATTATATACAGTGGTACAATACATTTGAATCTTGCTGCACGGTAGCTCATTGGTTGCTACCGGCGTGACGTCGTCCGGGTCACGCCCATCTTCGGTGGTGGCTCGGTAGTAGTTTGTTGTTGCGGGGAGTTCCCGCGGCTGCAGGTGATTTGAGGAATGAGAACCATGTGAGTTGAACACTCGCAGCTGCCCTCTATGGGCAGCTTGCTCGCGTTCCCTTAACAGCTGGGTTACATTGTGATTGTGGCCAGGTTACATTCATACATTTCTTAAAGCAACATTGTACATACATATAAAGCAACATTGTACATACACAACACCATCCATCTGGGATATTCTCCCACACTGGGCGGCGTACAACTTAAATTAATTATGCATAAAGCCATTGTACTAATACAATGGTTTAACATGTAAATAAGTGGAAATTAAAATATGGAAAATTACATACAGAAGGAAAAAGCAAGCTATCAGTGTCTGGGTAGAAGCTGGGCTCATGCTATGGATTAAAAACCCTAAAGAAATTTAGTTCTTCCACTGTCAAATGATAAATGGCCATTAAGAGTCTGACTGCATTAGTAACATCATCTGATATGTTATATCTGTCTTCAGCTGCTTGACAGTCCTGGTTCCATGAGGATGTATTTATTTATTTATTTATTTTTCTGATTTATATTGCCGCCCAACTCCTAAGACTCTGGGTGGCTCACAGAAAATAAAATCAATCACATTTTAAAAACCAATAAAAAAAACCATTAAAGCTGCCACCAGTACAGTATTTATTTAAAACATTTCTGACATATTGTGTCAACAGTCTGGATTTTTGTGAGCTATTAATTTATTCAAAATATTTCTGAATGCCTACATCTGACATCAGCTTGACAGAGTTCCATCAAGACATCTTAATTTGTTGAAAATATTTCAGAAACCCTGCCACCTGTCTTATGCCTTTGATCCCTGCCTTCATCAAGAGTTATTGACTATCTGTCATGAAAAGCATGTGCAGAAATGCAACTAAGCCTATTGATGTACATGTTTAAGTACAGTAAAACTAAGTACAGGAACTGGAAGAAGCTCATGTCTCTGTATTTCTCATGCTTATCTCTTCAAAATTGAGTCATTTCAGTCTTTCCAACCTATAGAACTATATACAGAGACAACAAATTGCTTATTTGGAAAGAATGTCTTGGGAGCCACGTCATGCTCTCTCAATTAGCTTTGAGGGCTGGATGGCCATTTTGCCCTGCCTGCACAATGGGGGTAGCTATTTTGTCCCCACAGCTTCAAAGGGGTGGCCATTTTGCTTCTCGAATGCCCTTGGAGGGGTGGGGAGTCAAATGAAATGCTGTCGCAGACCTTAGGTTGGGAACCCCTGCTCTACAAGGCTTATGTGAAAAATGGAGAAGGACAAACAGCACAAGGCAGACCCAGAGGAAGGTGGAGAGATAACTTCAGAGAAATATTACAAGAACACCAAATAGCACCAGTAGAGGCCACTAGAAAGGCAACAGCCAGGATCTTATATCTCCCTTGACAGAAGAAGAAGAAATAATATTGTAAAAATGTAAAAAAATTAACCCCCCCACACAGGTCAATCACATCAGAGAAGCTTTTACCTTTTCAAACACCTCACTGTCATGGTAGGCGAAAACCCGGAAGGCGCCATGGATCCTTTTCACCCCCGGGTAGAGCAAAGGCACCAAGTTGACAAAAGCCACACCATGGAAGGATATTTGCTCATCATCGCCTCCCATCCCACTAGGTCCTCCTGCTCCTCCGCCTCCCTGTGTATCAAAGGATGGAAATTTAGAGATCTCCCCATCTGTAGCTCTGAGCAAGCGGCCAAAGCACAAGAGAGAAAGCCAACGGAAAAGGTAGGAAAACAGACTACAACTCAACAAGACTGATCGTATCCCAACCATTACTTCACTTAACTCTGGGCACTGAAGGCCAACCCCAAAGTGGTGACTCTGCCATGGCTTTTGAAAGGTGCTCAGGTGCTTGGAGAAATGGTCAAGGATGGAAGTTGATAATGAGGAGGCAGGCACCTGATCAAAATGCTTCTTTATGACTCCTTGGTGCCTGAACCTGGTCACCTAAGATGGTTTCACTGGGAAAGGAGGTTCCCAAAAGATACTGGAGATCATAATGAGGTGTGTGGCTTCTAGAGTAATTTTGGCCAACGCCCAAGCCAAGTGGAGAAGACCTTGCTATCTGCAAAGGATTTCAGAGAGCACTACCAATGGACACCTTTGAAAGAATGAAATCCTTCCAAAGTCAGGATGTTCTAGCTGTGGTTTCCTAAAAGGAAGAAATGGTCATTTGTCTTGGCTTGATTTCACAGGCCAGACATCCAAGGTAAGACCAGATTGCTCCATTTATCTGCCAAAGGACTAGATCAGGGGTTTCCAACCTAAGGCCCATGGGCTGGATCGAGCCCATGGCACCATTTCATGTGGCCCCCCACCGCTCCAAGGACTTTTGAGAAATAAAATGGCCACTCCTTTGAAGCTGCTGGGACAAAACAGCCACCCCTTCACGCAGCCAAGGCAAAACAGCCATCCGCCAACGAAGCTGACTGAAAGAGCGTGATCCAGCCCCTAGCTTGAAAAGGTTGGGAACTCCTGGACTAGACCAATGTTCCCTACCCTTTGGTTTTGGGACTTCAATTCCTAGAAGCCTAAGTCGATTCCTCAAACACTGATCAGCCAATGTACTGACTTAGGCTTCTGTGAATTGAAGTCTCCCTGTGGGGTGTGGGCCCCAAATTGGGAAACACTGGGCTAGACACTACAGGGTCTTCATCTATCGCTCCATGCCGGAAAGAACATTGAGCTTCTAATGCTTATTTGCTTCAGGATGGTTTTAAAACTTACCTGGGCAAAGGGACTGGTTTCCACCATAAAGTAAAGAAAATCATTGACTGAATTGCATTTAAACTCTAGTTCAGAGGTTCCCAACCTTTTCAAGCCGGGGGCCAGGTCACACTCTCTGAGTCATCTTTGAGGGCCAAATGGCCATTTTGCCTTGCCTGCATGTTGGGAGTGGCCATTTTGTCCCAACAGCTTCAAAGGGGTGGCCATTTTGTTTCTCAAATGCCCTTGGAGGGGTGGGGCCCCCACAGGAAATGGCACAGTGGGCCGGATCCAGCCCATGTGCCTTAGTTTGGGAACCCCGGTGGCTTAGTGGTTAAGACGCTGTATTTAGGCTTCTAAGAACCACTGGGGCCTACCCATGTTTGTGTTTCAGATACTGTACAGATTGTCTGGATTTCTTATGGAGACTTGAGTCATACAGATGCTCTTGGTTCATGCTCACGCACATCCTGCCAAAACAAATGGCAAACAAAAATGGTGCCTGCTTGTTTGGATTCATGTTTTGATTCACGAACAGTTGAATCTCTTTACAAAGGCATATCCTTTCCTCAAACTTACCTCTCCTTCAAACACCCAGAGTATTAAATCGCAACGGTGGTTAGACAGACACACGCACACACATACTTCTCCAGCTTACTTGAGCATGGCAGGTGATTTTACCTTCTCTCCTTTCCCGGCTTTCCCTTTGGTGGAGGTGACCACCGGCATTCTGGTGATCTCTACAGGCCAACATCGGCAATCGGTAATCCGCTTTCGGAAGCTGCAGCACAAAGGGAAGTAACCAGTAAGCCAATTGTTATTAGGTAAAGATAAGATAAAAGTCATGTCAGACTCTAGGGCAGGGGTGCCCAAACTTTTCAGGCCGCAGGCCGGTCACATGGTACGGGCGCATTTTTCTTCTGCTGCTAGGAGCAACAAGGGCTTTGCGGGCCAGATGAATTGGCATCGGGGGCTGCATCCGGCCCCCTGGCTGTAGTTTGAGCACCCCTGCTCTAGGCTGTGTGTGCTCATTCCCATTTACAACTAAAGAGCCAGTGCTGTCTGCATCTACAAATGTTTCCATGGTCGTGTGGCAGGCATGACCAGATGCCAGAGCGCAAGGAACACTGTTGCCTTTCCCGCTGAAGCAGTACTTATTTCTCAACTTGCAATTTCTTGCTTTCAAATGGCTAGGTTGGCAGGAACTGGGACAGGCGTCCGGAGCTCTCTCTGTCATGCATCACTCGGGTCTCGAACTGCTGACCTGCCAAGCTTGATGACTAGCATGTCACCAGGTCAGCCGTTTGAGACCCAAAAGCGGCATGACGGAGTGAGCTCCCATCTCTGTCCCAGCTCCTGCCAACCAAGCCACTCAAAAGCAAGAAATTGCAAGTAGATAAATAGGTACCACTTCGGGGTGGGGGGTGGGGAAGGTAACAGTGTTCTGTGTGCTCCAGCAAGGGAGACCTTTACCTTGGACCCAGTTGCTTCACAACTTGCTACAGTGCTCCCCGACGGGCTTTGCCACTGTGCTAGGGTCCTTCGGAGCTGCAACCACCCTGTGGCCACCCAACCTTTCCAGAAACAGTTTTTCCCTATAGATCTGTCATTACAAGAACAGGACTTTGATTAGGCAGAGCATATTTAGCAATGTGGATTTTCCCTACCTTGTCCTGGTTGTAGAAACCAGGTTGCTTGCAAGGCTCTTGGGCAGAACTGCTGTCAGCCAGTTAGCCTCAATGTTCCATTTTGTCTTCTTTTAAAATAATTTAAAAAGAAACAAAAACAAAAAAAACCCACCCCAGGATCCTGATCATTCTTGTGGGAAACAAGTCTGACTTGCAAACCAGAGTGAGCTCCCATCTCTGTCCCATCTCCTGCCATCCAAAAGCAAGAAATGGCAAGTAGATAAATAGGTACCTCTATGGTGGGAATGATAACAGCATTCCATGTGCTTTGGCATCTAATCATGCCTGCCACATGACCACGGAAACATCTGCAGACACAGACAACATTGGCTATTGTGCTGTAAACGGAGATGAGCAGCAAACCTTAGAGAAGGGGTTCCCCAACCTTTTCAAGCCGGGGGCCGGGTCACAGTCTCTCAGTTAGCTTCGAGGGCCGGACGGCCATTTTGCCCAGCCTGCACGATGGGGGTGGCCATTTTGTCCTCACAGCTTCAAAGGGGTGGCCATTTTGTTTTTCAAAAGCCATTGGAGGGGTGGGGGGGTCACATGAAATGGTGCCACAGGCCAGATCTGGCCCACAGGCCTTAGGTTGGGAACCTCTGCATCATAGTCAGACATGACTGGCTTTCGAGCACCTTTACTGTAGCTGGGCCTATCCAATGGACTTAGCCCAAAGAGTTTCTGAGGCAATAACAAGATTTCCAGTGCCCTACTTACTCTCCTAGCCTTTAGGATCTATAGCAGTGCTTCCCAATGTGGGCCCCAGGCCCCACGGGGGGGGGGCTTCAATTCTCAGAAGTCTAAGTCTGATCAGTGCTTTCGGGAATTGACTTAGGCTTCTGGGAATTGAGATCCAAAATCGCAAAGGTTGGGAAACACTGGTCTATAGGACAGTAGGATCTATATTTCCAGTGAACTAGACTGTCCTGAACTGGCTTGTGACCTCAGTGATATCTGGCTGCAGAGCCAGAGGTTAGGAGTTCGATTCCCCATTGTGCCTCTGCTGTGTTCTGTAAAGCTGTGCCTTTAACAATGTACCTTAGCCATGTGGTAACAATGTAACCTTTCTGTGTGCAACATTATAACCTTCAGCTGTATCAATGTAAACCTGATAAGGGGACGCGAGCTAGTGACCACTAGATGGCAATAGCGAGCGTCCAGCTCTCATGGCTCAGATTCACCTGGATCAGCAGTGTGGGAAGATTCCCCGCCACCTCTTCACCTGGTCAAGAAGGGCGTGACCTTCTACGACGTCACGCAGGCAGCAACCAATAGTCTGTCGACGAGCCACATTCAAATGTATAGCCAGCTGTATATATTGAGCTACCCATCCGCCATTACCACATGTTCCTCCGGATCATCATGCAATAAACCTGTGTTAAGCCAACCCTTCGGCTGTTTCGTTGTCTTTGGTCCCTTACACTAAATTGGCGACGAAGGTGGGATTATGGCAGCCCACGGGACCAAGACATGCGCCGGTTTCGAAATCAGGAAACCGGGCGACTGGGAGATCTTCGAAATGGACTTCCAGGCAGCACTGATCGAGTCCGTAGTCACGGAAGAGGCAAAGAAAAGGGCCATCTTCACCAGGATGCTCGGACAAGAAACCAAAAGGACCTTGGTGGACCTGATCGCACCGAGGAGGGTGAGCGAATTCAAGGCCAAGGAACTCATGCAGATGCTGCGTGAGCACGTCCGGCCCGCCACGGCGATGTTTCCCGCTCGGAGTGCGTTCTGGAGGCGAGTCCAAGCGCCCAGGGAGACGGTCGCCGCATTCGTGGCGGCCCTGCGGCTGGCGGCCGGCCCGTGCAAATGGGAGAATGCCGAAATCACCCTCCGGGACTGTGTGCTGTGCGGCCTGAACGACGCCGAAACCCAGCGCACATTAATGAACCAAGAGCCGCCCCCCACGTTGCAGGAGGTCGTCAGAGCGGCACAGGCCGCGGAAGCTACAAAGGCTGGGGTCCAAGAACTCCAGGACTGGCGGCCGAAGTCGAGCAAGGCAGAGACTCCGGTGCATGCGGCCCGGCGAGCTTCGAGGTCGTCCGCAGAGAGCAGCGACGACGAGGACGTCCGGAGGGTCCGGAAAGAGAGCCGGCGGTGCGACGGCTGTGGAGCGGCCCACGACCGCGTAAAATGCCCGTTTCGGAAGGCCGAGTGCCACAACTGCGGCCGCCGCGGGCACATCGCCAAGGTGTGCAGGAAGAGGCGCGAGACCCGGAGAAGCTCAGCAGACCGTTCCGCGGGACAAGACCGCTCAACGAGACCCAAGGACGGCGCTCAGGCCACGCGGAAGCAGGACGGCGTGGGCCGCATCTCCGACGGCAGCGAGGACGACGCCCCAGTATTCAGCGTGTCCGTAGGACACCCCCGCTACTTTGTTGAGGTACTAGTTCAAGGGGTTCCCATTAGAATGGAAATTGACTCGGGGTCCTCATATTCAATCATTTCCCAGAGGGAGTTTTTGAGAATTGCCCCCCACAGGCGACCCAAGCTCAAAGCGTTGAGGTCCACACTACGGGACGTGCAAGGGAACAGCATTCCAGTGTTGGGGGTTGGAGAATTTCAGGTTAAATTCAAGAAGCACGCCGCGTCTCTCCCTCTAGTCGTGCTTAAGGGGGGAGATTGCAGCCTCCTCGGGACTCAATGGTTCCAGCCCCTGGGTTTGTTTATTGGGGGGGGGGGTGCACGCCGTTGGGTTGCATGCCGTTGGGACTGACCCGATTCAGGAGGTGTGCGAGGCGCACCCCGAAGTTTTCAAAAAAGGACTGGGGAAATTCAAGGGGCCCCCAGTGACATTTGACCTGGACCCGGAGGTCCGACCAATTCGACTTAAACCACGCCGGGTGCCGTTCGCACTCAAGGACAAGATAGAGGCGGAACTGGACAAATTGGTGGGCCAGGGAATCCTTGTGCCTGTTGATTCTGCGGAATGGGAAACTCCAATTGTAACCGCACTAAAGGCCAATGGGGAGGTCCGCATATGCGCCGATTACAAGTGCACCATCAACAAGGCGATCCGCCCGAATGCGTATCCGGTGCCGGTAGTCAGCCATCTGCTGGCCAGGTTACACGGGGGAAAGTGTTTCGCTAAGCTCGACTTAGCACAGGCCTACCAGCAGCTTACGGTGTCCCCTGCCGCAGCTGCTGCGCAGACCATAGTCACCCATAAGGGGGCGTTCCAGGTGACGCGCCTCCAGTTCGGCGTAAATTCGGCGCCTGGAATTTTCCAGTCACTCGTGGAACGCCTCCTGAAGGGGCTAGAGGGGGTGTTGCCTTATTTTGATGACGTGTTAATAACGGGGAGTCGGGTCGAATTGGCCAAGAGGTTGGGGAAAGTCCTGACAATATTCGAAAAAGCGGGGTTGAGACTGCGAAAGGACAAATGCGTCTTCTTCGCGACCGAGGTTGAGTTCCTAGGGTTTTGTGTGACTCCTGAGGGGATAAAACCATCCAAATCCAAGGTGGCCGCCATTAAGAAAGCCCCCCGCCCCACCTCCAAGCCCAAGCTGCAGTCGTTCCTAGGGCTGCTCAACTTTTACCACTCCTTCCGGAAGGCAGCAGTAGCTGAACCGCTACACAGACTGCTAAAGAAAGACCAGGCATGGAAGTGGGGCGATGACCAAGAAAGGGCATTTAGCGAGCTAAAAAGTCTCCTAGCGTCCGATGCCATACTGACCCATTTCAACCCCAAACGCCCGGTAGTCCTGACCTGCGATGCATCCCCGGTGGGGGTGGGGGCGGTGCTGTGCCACGTGCTGGAAGACGGAAGGGAGGCCCCGATAGCATTTTACTCCAGGTCCCTGTCCCAAGCGGAGAGAAACTACACACAGACAGACAGGGAGGCACTAGCAATAGTTGCGGGGACGAAAAAATTTCACGATTTTCTGTATGGCCGCCCCTTCACCATTGTAACGGACCACAAGCCCCTGCTAGGCATTTTTACCGCAGATAAGCCCACCCCACAGATCCTGTCCCCGAGGATGCTCAGGTGGGCCATTTTTCTCAACGCGTACCAGCACGCGTTGGTCTACCGGCCCGGGAAAGAGATCAGCCATGCGGACGCTCTATCAAGGTCTCCCCTCCCCCTGATGCCCAGCCAGGTGAGCAAGGGGGAGCGGGACCATCAGGTTCTTATGATAGAGGTGCTGGATTCGCCCCCCGTAATGCCCGCCGACATTGCCAAAGCGACAGAGAAGGACAAGACGTTAGCGGCAGTTAGCTCCTGGGTGCAGAAAGGGTGGCCGGCGTCCTCCCCAGCGGAGGAGTTCGCCCCATTTTTCAGGAAAAAGTTAGAGCTGTCCCTAGAGAGGGGGTGCCTCTTGTGGGGGCAGCGGGTGGTGATTCCCACTTCCCTTCGGCCGCGGGTGCTCAAACTGCTGCACGTCAGCCACCCCGGCATCGTGCGATCCAAGGCGCTGGCCCGGAGTTACTTCTGGTGGCCCCAGCTGGACGCCGACATCGAGCACATGGTCGGCACTTGTGAAAGTTGCCAATGCTCCAGACCAGAGGAGGCCCGCCTTCCCCACAGGGAATGGGACTCGGCCAAGGGGCCGTGGTCCCGGGTGCACATTGATTTCGCGGGCCCGTTCAGAGGCATCCTATTTCTCCTTGTCGTGGACGCCTTCTCCAAGTGGTTGGAGGTTATCCCAGTCACGAGCACCTCCTCGGCCCAGACCATTAGGCACTTGCGGAGGCTCTTTTCCACGTTCGGCATACCCGACACATTAATTAGCGACAACGCTAGCTGTTTCACGTCCTCCGAGTTTAGGGCATTCATGGAGATTAACGCCGTTCGGCATATCACCTCCGCCCCGTTTCACCCAGCCACCAATGGTCAAGTGGAGCGCCTCGTCCGCACCACGAAGGATGCGTTGCGGCGCATGGGCCCCGGGGATCTGAACCTACAAGTGTGTCAGTTTCTGCTAGGGTACAGGGTGACCCCGTTGGCGTCAGGATACTCCCCCGCAGAGCTCTTAATGCGTAGGAAGCTGACCACCATCCTTACTAGGCTAGACCCCACGAGGGTAGAGGACAAAGGAAGGAACATTGGGCTAGAGGCCACAAAGAGTTTCAGTGTAGGCGCCCCCGTGCATTGCAGGAATTACGCCAGCATGGGCCCAGCCTGGGTACCGGGCGTAGTTGTGGAGCAAACCGGCCCCGTCTCGTACCGCGTGGAAACCAGCACAGGGCTACTGTGGAGGCGGCACGCGGACCAGCTCCGACGCAGGGTCCCCGATGAGCAGGGCGCAGACCAAACAGAGAAAAAATCAGCGTTAGGGTTCTCCCCCACCCGTTCAGCCCAAGGGGGAGGAAAAGGGGGCCGCGGGTCCCCACCAAGGGGGGAGGAGGATGTTCTCGTAGATATCCTAGGGGATCTTTCTGAGGAGGAGGAACCCGACCCCATACATATCTCGCGGAATTCCCCCACAAATGCGGATACCCCAACTGAGTTAGACTTTGATTTTCAGAACCGGGGGGGTTTTTCGGAGTGGTCCCCCACCCGTCCAAGCGAGAAGAGGGGTTTTTCGTTAGCCCCGATTGCCCCCGGTCTGCCCACAATGGAGTTCTTCCCTTCCCCTAAGGCCGCCAAACCGCGGCAAGACACTAACGAGTCTCCCTCTCCCATTACAGGACAAGGGACCAGGGAACAAAGAAGCAGTAGCGCCCCCGGGGGGGTCAGCCCTCATCACGGCCCAAACGCACATGCAATAAGCCATCTTGGCTGAGAGACTTCGTCTCATCCTAGGGGGGAGGGATGTTGTGTTCTGTAAAGCTGTGCCTTTAACAATGTACCTTAGCCATGTGGTAACAATGTAACCTTTCTGTGTGCAACATTATAACCTTCAGCTGTATCAATGTAAACCTGATAAGGGGACGCGAGCTAGTGACCACTAGATGGCAATAGCGAGCGTCCAGCTCTCATGGCTCAGATTCACCTGGATCAGCAGCGCGGGAAGATTCCCCGCCACCTCTTCACCTGGTCAAGAAGGGCGTGACCTTCTACGACGTCACGCAGGCAGCAACCAATAGTCTGTCGACGAGCCACATTCAAATGTATAGCCAGCTGTATATATTGAGCTACCCATCCGCCATTACCACATGTTCCTCCGGATCATCATGCAATAAACCTGTGTTAAGCCAACCCTTCGGCTGTTTCGTTGTCTTTGGTCCCTTACACTAAAGCCTCCCTATCTTTAACACCTATATCTGAATCACAAAAGCACGGGAAGGGTTTCAAATGCCTCCATCTTTCTACATGAGAGCTACCAAAATGTCTGTCTGTATTCCTGGGCCATCATTTCTGTTTTCTACATAGAAAACCCTGGAAAGGGTTGCCACAAGTCAGGTTTGACTCGAGAGCAAGCAATCATTTTTATTACAATCTGTCTTGCTGTTTTAATGAGAACAACACTTATCATATGGCCCAATTTTTGATTCACCAGTGCACGGCAATAGGATCCAGGTAACAGCGGCGTTCCAGGTCCCAAACAATCCGTTTTTTAAAGGTTTCTCCCAGAATCCTGATATCTCTTTCCTAAAAAAAAAAGGGAAGGAAAAAACCTTTCAGACAGTTTAGAAATAGACATTTCTAGGAAACTGAACATCCTGACCAGTAAACCTTCAAATCTGCCACTATGTGGATCAGGGGTTCTCAACCTTTTCACACCACGGGCCGGACCATGCCCCCTCACACAGCTGAGTGGGCTGGTCTGGTGATTCCCCCTGCTATAAATGCTGCTGTAAAACATGCCCACGGCTGTCATAAACACATTTACGAGAGCCGTGGATGTGTTTTGCGGCAGTGTTTACAACAGCCACAGGCGCATTTACGGCTGTCATAAATACTTCCACTTCCGGTGGCGGCGGCAACATGGGCCATGTAAAATGGTGCCGCAGGCTGGGTCCGGCCCACAGGCCGTAGGTTACGAACCCCTGATGTAGATTAACTCAAGGTGCTTATATTTCCTCTGGGCACCGGAAAAGATGGGAGGCAAAATGAACTCAGAAGGGCTTCATCCTACAGGATGAAAAGGAAGAACTAAAGAATGGTTGGCTAAGCAATTTGTCTGGGGGAAAGCTTCGGTCGGAGTCACCTCCTCTGTGTTGAGTTCTCCATTTTCTTCCTCGTAAGGGCTGCTGACAATAAAGGAATCCGGGATGTTCAGCCCTCCTGGGGCTAATATGTTGACAACTGGCCACTTTTTGGGCCGGACCAATGGCTCTTTCTCACCACCAAGTTTCAGCATCCCATTTCTGAACAGGAAGGGGCATTCTTTCTGCATGGGGGAATAAAAGAGAAGGTTCTAAATTGATGACCTCTGTAGACCATCTCATACATATTGCATACAGCAGAGAGGAAAAGAATCTCATTGGCTCTAAGCAAAAAAATTTTTTAAAAAAATTTCAACCTGAAAATCCTGGAAATGGTTCTATACTTCAGTTTCCTAAGGAGTAGCCATTTGAGTCCGTTATAGTTAAAACAGGGGTTCCCAACCTAAGGCCTATGGGCTGGATCTGGCCCACAGCACCATTTCATGTGCCCACCCCTCCAAGGGCATTCAAGAAACAAAATGGCTGCCCTTTGAAGCTGTGGGGACAAAATGGCTGCCCCCATCGTGCTAGTAGGGCAAAATGGCCGTCTGGCCCTCGAAGCTGACTGAGAGAGCGTGATCCGGCCCCCAGCTTGAAAAGGTTGGGAACCCCTGAGCTAAAATGACAAAGAGTCTTGAGCCCTCTTTATGATCAACAGACTGAGTACAGTATGAACTTGTGCGAACACACAATCAACCTATTTAAATGTATGGGGTGGGGTACACAGAAAGAGCCTCTTTGAAAATGGTGGTACAGTAAAAACCCTGACTTACGAATGCATCGAGATACGAATTTCTTTAGTTACGAATTTTTTTTTTCCTAAACTGGTGTCCCGACTTACGGAAAAAAAACGATTTATGAAATATCCCGGGTTACAGGGAAAAATTTGTAACTCAAAAATTCAGGTTTTTAGCGACCAAAATGGCGCCGCCACCATTTTGTGCACTAAAAATCACTCCCAGCCACGCCGGAAGTGTAAGAAAAGGAAACAGTAGCAACCAGAAGGTAGGAAATCTCTGTTTTTTTTGTTTTTTTGTTTTTTAATGCATGCCTCAAGTTATGAAAAAACTCGAGTTACAAAATAGGCCAGGGAACCGATTTTTTCCCCATAACTCGTGGTTTTACTGTATTTTTGAACCACGATCGGGCGTACCCTGGTAACAGTCACCTTGTGCTGCCAGCTAATCTTTCTCAGACTGGGACAGGCGAAAGGAACTGCAGCATGAACTCACCAAAAGGTGGCTTCAGTTTGGCAGCTTCACATCTGGCCTAGACGCGGAAGAAGATGAAGAATGCATGGGGTGCACTCGTGGAAGCTGGGGGGTGGATGAGGTTGAGGCATTTAATATATCCCCCTCCAATCATGTGTACTTTGTATATATTGCTGGGAAAGTTTTTAGATTAGGATCTTGATAATAATAATTTTTTTAAAAAACCTCCAAGCTACAGATAAGCCATTTTATTTGCAATCAGTACACTGAGACCAGATCAGTTCTATGAGAATTGTTGGACTGCCTGTTCACATAGGTCTCCCTTGCTCAAAAGCCGGTTGTGTCTGATTCTAGTGGTTGGTGCTCATCTAAATTTACAGCCAAAGAGCCAGTGCTGGTTGCATCAGCAGACAATTCCGTGGTCATGTGGCAAGCATGACTAGATGCCAGGGCGCATGGAACACTGTTACCTTTCCTGTCGAAACAGTACCTATTTATCTACTTGCAATTTCTTGCTTTCAAACTGATAGGTTGGCAGGAAAACAGCACTTGGGTCTCGAACTGTTGAACTGGTGACCTTCCAACCAACAAGTTCAGCATCTTAACCACTAAGCCACTGACCACAGGGGTTCTCAACCATTTTAAGCTGAGGGCCAGGTCATACTCCCTCAGATAGCTCCAGGGGCCAGATGGCCATTTTGCCCTGCCTGCCACACATGGAACTTCTGGATATGGCAAACGTGTTGGAGGGCCACCTGAAATGATGTTAAGGGTTGCATCCGGGCCCTAGGCCAGAGGTTGAGAACCCCTGCTCTAGTAGCTACCCATGGTTTCAGTGGAGTTTCTAGCAGACTCCACTCTGGCCATCCCAGCCACAGCATCCCATAGCTTCAACAAGCAACATATTCTGAAGATAGGAAAAGCACCACTAAAGGAGAGGAATACAGACATTTGGTGCTACATCAATAGACTCACCTCTCCGACAGCTGGCACTTGGAAACCAACCAGGTAGTTCTGCTGGGGCCCCGTGGGAATAAATGCTTCAGGGACAGAATAAGCAGCTTCCACAGTCACTCTTAATAGATTGCCATCATTAAGCTGCTTCGGAGATAGCAGGATCTCCTGGACAGATACTAACACATCGATGGCACACTGCAAAACCAGAACAGACTCAGGCGATGCAGAACTAAACACTTGTACCACTATTCTATCCCTTAAACTGCCACAACATCCCTCAAGGATACCTAGGAATTGTAACTTGGTGGCTTTGAGGATTAATGGCTATATCTCCAGCCCACTCCCATCCAGAACCACTTTCCAGAGTCTTTGGGAAGAAAGATTAATTATCTCACCCAATGAAGCCTAAAGCATAAATGCAAGTGTTAAAAGAAACAGCAACACTACTGGTTTTGATATACTGTACTGTAAAGGTCTTTCCCTGTATCCATAAGGGATACATTCTGATGCCTTCCATGGATACATGAAACTGGATAACAGCAAACCCTATCTTTAACACCTATATCTGAATCACAAAAGCAGGGGGTTTCAAATGCCTCCATCTTTCTACATGAGAGCTACCAAAATGTCTGCCTCTATTCCTTGTAAACATTACATTGCAGACAGTGGCCTCTAGTGGCCAGCTCTGGTAATATGTCATAGAAATGCACATACAGTGGAACCTCGGTTAACAAACGGCTCGGTTAACACAAAAAGTGCATAACAAAAGGAAATCCATACAAAATAGTGGCTCAGTTTACGGATTTCCCCCTAGAACAGATTAATTGGTTTTCAATGCAATCCTATGAAAAATCACGTTTCAGTTAAATGCATTCAGTGCATTCCTATGGGAAATTCAGTTAAAGTAATTGCTGTAAGAGATGTTCTGGAGAACACATTAATTACGTTAATTGAGGTTCCACCATATATTAGGAATGTCAGCAATTTTTTCATCAAATATTTTTAGACGGGATAACTTGGACCACAGAGAAAATGAATGTGAGAAAATGATAGCTGGGCATGAGACATTAGTATCAGCATAAAGGACGTGCAAAGATATAATCACTCTGGGATTGTGCTAACTCACAAGTGGTGAGTGAGAATGAATGTGACAACCATTCTTTCACATTTGTAAACTGGACCCAGAGACTGTCAACATGGCCACAAGGACTATTCCAGTCCTACAGGTGAAATTGTAGAGAGACTACTTGCCACACACCTACCTTGGTCTTTGGAGAGGTACATGGGGGGGGGTCATGAGCCCCATAGGGGGTGTATGCCCCTAAATTGATCTGTAAAGGGAAGTATACTCGACAGGAGGGTGTGTGTGGCCCAATGTACCTCTCCAAAAAGCCAAGGTAGGCATGTCATAGCTCCAGGTAGGTCACCCGATTATGACATCATCATGATGTAATTGAACTGGCTAATATCACAGTCCCAGGTAGGGACGCAAAGGGGACACAAAGAGAGATGGAGGAAGGGAGGCAGGAGTGACCGACACACACACTCTGAAGTTTCCATGGGAAGGGCTGGCCTACGGTAAAATAAACCGGGCAAGGCCAGGTAATCTGCTAGTTTTTCTCTAAAGTTAAGCCATCATGGAGGCATCTGACAGAAAGGAGGAATATGGGTAACTGATTTTTAAAAAGAAAAAGGATTGTTAAGGATTGCCATGTCAACCCCGTAAATCCTTTAGGTTTAGAATGTTGCCACTCACACAGTCCGGCATTTTGTGAACATTTAAAAAAAATGTCTTAAAAACAAAACCTTAGCATCCGGTCGAAGCGTCTCCAAGGGAGAGCCAGGCAGAGGATACAATGGAAGTGTTGCGTTGAATTCAGATGATCCTGCAAAGAAAAAGATGGTCAGAGGTTTGAAAGAACTACTATCTTATTCATTCATTCATCCATTCATTTCACTTCATTATCTACTTATTTGTCCAATTTATATACAAGGGTTCCCAACCTTTTCAAGCCAGGGGCCGGGTCACACTCTGTCAACTTTGAGGGCCGGATGGCCATTTTGCTCTACCTGCACAATGGGGGTGGCCATTTTGTCCCAACAGCTTCAAAGGGATGGCCATTTTTTTTCTCAGGCGCCCTTGGAGGGGTGGGGACCACATGAAATGGCACAGTGGGCAAGATCTGGCCCATGGGCCTTAGGTTAGGAACCTTATACTTCTCATTACCATATGCTAGAAAAGTGTATATGAAAGGCCAATCAGAAAGGCTCTTGGGCTGCAAAACTTTAGTGTCTTGCACGGAAAAAACCAAATTAGAAGATGGAGGAAGGAGCTCACTGGGCAAGTGTTGTGTATGGATGTAATTCAGCTGCCCACCAGAGCGCAGCTGGGGGAGCTGACCTCACGTGGCTCCAATCACCCAATGAGTAACAAGCGCAGGAAACCTTCCCGTTACAGGTGAGCCACACCAGGAATGCAGTACGTCAGAATGCTGTCACTGGTACCGCAAACAATGGGCGCCCTGCGGGGGAAATTCAAATGTGTTGTACCATATATAAGGAGGTAAGCCTACGCCATTACCTCATGTACAGATTGACCATGCTGCAATAAAGAAGTGTTTGCCCCACCTGCTGGCTCGTGTGCAATCAATCTGCCGACATCAAATTGGCAACGAGGATCGGATTATGGCGTCCCACAGGGTCACCCTCGCTCTGTTCGATACCTCTCAGCCGGACGCGGAGAACATAGAGAGCGAGGCACAAAAGCGAGCCATGTCTACTGGCTCAGTGCGGGTTGCCAACCCTGGAACTGGCAAGGAACCTTCTGATGCCAATGGTACTCTAAACGGTACCCCTGGCTGAAATCCTCGCTGCTCTGCGGGCACATTTCCGCCCAAAGGTGTCCGTGTTCCCGGCTAGATTGGCTTTTGGCTGGCGAGACCAACAACCTGGAGAAGCTGTGGCAGAGTACGTGGCCGCGCTGAGGCTGGCGGCCGTTCCCTACCGGTGGGGAGCCTTCCTGGCCGAGGCATTGCGAGACCGTCTCCTACTCTGCCTGCGGGACGAAGAGGACTGTTGGCCCCAGACAAGGACATCATGTTCGAGCAGGTCTTGCGGGCTGCACAAGCCGCTGAGGCGGTAAAGGACGGAGTACGGGCGTGCAGGACTAGACCCGCAGCCTCGGGAAGATCGACGTCCACAGTGCAATCCCACAGCTGTTCGTCACGCCGGGAGCAAGAGTCGAGAGCCGCAGCAGCCGCTGCCACGTCCTCTTCGGATTCCAGCGAGAGCGAGAGCGAACCTGAGGTCCAAAAGGTGAGGAAAAGACCAGCCGAAAAGAAAGACATCACCGAAGCAAGCCGACGCTGCAAGGGGTGCAGGGGCTCACACGACCAGAAGAAATGCTCCTTCAAGAAGGCAGAGTGCCACAACTGCAGACGGCTGGGGAACATAGCGAAGGAGTGCAGATAACGCAGAAGCCGAGACCTTGACCGGACCAGCCAATGAAAGGACACCGCCGTCCAGAAGGTGCATGCGGGGGACACCGCGGTGAGACGTGTGTTGGACCAGTTTTTTTGTGAAGGTACGGTTGTAGGGGGTGCAGGTGAAGATGGAGGTGGATTCAGGGACTGCCTACTCCATAGTCTCACAGACGGAGTTTCTGCGAATACCCCCTAGGGACCGCCCCAAGCTGAGAGCCCTCAGGACGAACTTGCAGGGAAACTACATTCCAATCCTGGGGGTGGGAGATTTCACCGTCCGTTTCAAAAACTTCACAAGGAAATTACCTTTAGTGGTTCTTAAGGGGGGGGGGGGTCCAGTTGTCTCCTAGGGACCCAGTAGTTCAAACTGCTGGGCATCGCTCTGACTGGTATCAACGCCGTCCGAGGCTACCCCATTCAGGATGTGTGCAACGCACATCCCGCGGTCTTTGAGAAAGGACTTGGGGCGTACAGGGGGCCTCCCTCACCTCACGTGGCTCCAATCACCCAATGAGTAACAAGCGTGGGAAACCTTCCCACCACAGGTGAGCCACTCCAGGAATGCAGTACGTCAGAATGACGTCACTGGTACCGCAACCAATGGGCGCCCTGCGGGGGAAATTCAAATGTGTTGTACCATATATAAGGAGGCAAGCCTACGCCATTACCTCATGTACAGATTGACCATGCTGCAATAAAGAAGTTTGCCCCACCTGCTGGCTCGTGTGCAATCAATCTGCCGACATCAAAGCAAGGAACCACATTAAAGGAGGATATAGCTGAGGAACTCAATGCAAGACCAACATGCTCAAGTGGGGGCTGCTGTCAGAAAATGATATGTTGTGCATTTGTGGAGAGATACAGAATCTGACATTTGCTTCTTCTTTCATGTCCTGATCAGACACTGGACTGCCAAAATGTTTGCTTTGTCATTGCCCAAATGCAAGTTCTCATCATTGCATGCCTCTGGCAGAAATTGGCAGACCAGCAAATGGGCCTGACACTATGTCTCTCCACATACACACCGTGTGTTGTTGACCACCAGCAGTCCCCACTGGAGCCTGTTGGTCTTGCATTTAGGGACTCCAACCCTCAGCCTATTCAGGGTCCTCCAGGTGATGTAGGGGAGATTGAGATCTTCAGCTATGTCCACCTTTAATGTTATTCTTTGTCCATTGAGCTCCTTCCTCCATCTTCTAATTTGGCTTTGCTCTTGTGTACCCTCAAGAATGTATGCCTACCAATTGCTACCGGAAACATGTACCGATGAGGACTTACATTTAGCCAATGACAGAGCCAAGAAAGCCAAGGCTTCATTTTGGCAGTTTTAAAGCCTTATCTGGACAAGAAAGAAGAAGAAGAAATAGCAGTACTGTATTCCATTCCTGGAAAATGTTGCCATCAGCCAGAAGGCTCAATGTGTCATTATTTTATTATTCCTCAGAGTAGATGCACATAGGCTGAAGAGTGCATGTGCGTTTGTGATGCTTGTCTGTGCATTCTGCATGCAGAATCCTTTCCAAGAGAGGAGCTGAAAGAGACCCACCTTGTAGTAAAGGCCAAAGATCTAGCACGGCTTGACCAAGAGTCACAGTCTTCTCATCTTTCTGCTTCTTCTCCTTTGGTAAGACTTCAATAACAGTGACTGGGAATAGCAAGCAGGAGATCTGATGAGGTGCTTTGCATATTGGTGATGCATAATCCCAAGTATCAAGATGCTCAAGATATCCCTAGCCTAGAGCAGTGGTGGCAAACCTATGTCAGGCGTGCCAGAGGTGGCATTTGGAACCCTCTCTGTCGGCACTCGTGCAGTCACCCCAGCACAGTTTGCCCCACCTCCTGCCTATTAGCCCAATGGGAGAGCTTCCTCCCTTCTGCCAGCACAGAGTTCACCCCGCCCCTCTGCCGAGCAGCCCAATGGGAGCATTTCCTTTCTCCCCTGTTGCTGTGTTGGCACTTTGCGATAAATAATTGGGTTTTGGGTTGCCGTTTGGGCACTCGGTCTCTAAAAGGTTCACCATCACTGGCCTAGAGAATGTAAAATGACCCCATTTGTATCTAAACTTCTCTTCACAATGGATGTACTCCAGTGGTGGGCTCCAAATTTTTTTACTACCACCATGTGGTTGTCGTATGGTGGGCATGAACATCGGGAAAGCCCTGTGTTGCACCTGAATTAGGACTACTTTATTAAAAAACTTAGATGGGTGCGGCCAGCCAGAATATCTGTTACCGGTTCTGGCAATCTGGTGTGAACCTGCTGATGCCCACCACTGATGTACTCAAAAGTAACAAGAAGCAATAGTCTACGATAGTGAGAATGCAGATTGACAACCCTTGGGCTATCACGTTCTCTTCCCGACTTCTTCTTTTTTGGCCTGACAAGGAACACCTAATCTCATTCTCAAATGATAAACCACTACTTATCATTGGGCAAAATCCTGTTGTATAAAGTCACACCAGGTAAATTGAATCTGGCACCAGAAATATTCAATTTAAATGAATTAAAACCTTCCCAATCCCCACCACCACCACCACCACCAAATTTCAGGCTCTGATGCTACCTAGAGCTCTCTTTTGTCCTTGTGAAACCTTTGAGACCCTCAAGCCTGACAGCAGGGATTTGGCAGCAATTTAATTTGATTTAATTTGATTCTTAGATTTTTATGCCACCCACTCGGACGAACCCGACTCAGTATTGTTATTGTTGTTGTTGTTGTTGTTGTTGTTGTTGTTGTTGTTGTTGTTGTTGTTGTTGTTGTTAAATACTTCCTCTCCCTGAAAGGGACAGGGGTGGGAATAGGAAGTTTTTTATTTATTTAAATATTTCTGGTGCCTGATCGGTCTTACGTAGCATAACTGTACACAACAGGATTTTACCCATTATGTCCATGTCATGAACCTTGAGTTGTCATGGCAACCTTATCACTTAGCTACTGAAGCTACTTGTAAACACATTCCTACATTCCTTTCTGATGAGCAATACTGCACCTGCAGATAGAGCTGTAAACACATTCCTTTCTGATGGAATCAACACAGCTGCATTCCCTCAAAGGAATGTACACCTGCAGACCCCTCGAGGGAGGATGACAAATAGGTCAGGTGGCAGAGTGATGACAGAGACATCTGACTACCCCACGAGGGAGAAGATGCCTCCCCCCTGTCAATCAAAACCCCGTGACTCTGAAACACCTGCAGATTGAGTCATCCTAAGAATGCAAAGGTGGGAGGGAAATCTGCTCCTTTTTGTGTATAAAAGCAGAGACCTTTCTCTCAGTTATTTGGTCCTCTCAGGTTGAAGGCAGAGATGTCTCCTTGAGCTGGACTCTAAACACTTATGATCTAAACCCCTCAGATCTAAGTGAACTAACTATGTTTGCTATGTACTTTGTCTTTTGTTTTTGTCTTTGTCCTTTTTCAGATACTAAAGGAAAATAAAACTCTTTGTGAGTAACATCAACGGAGTGGATGTCAATTTATCAGGCTATTTCTAAGTGCTTTGCTCTATGCCCCCACATGCTACCAACATATTAAACCACCGCATACTCCCTGTAAGCGACAGGTGGAGTTCTTTGAAGCCGATTGGGAAGCGGTACGGTGAGGCGACCTTAGGCTGCACTGGGAGTGTGCGGATAAAGGAAATTATCGCAGCCTAAAGGATCGGTACATGCCTCCTGTAAGCCAGCACCCAGTCGAGCATTCAAGACATGGATGGCTGTGCGGTCGGATTCGGATCTGAGAGCCAGGAGGCTTTGTCAAGGCAAATAGAGCAGCACTTTCGGCTTCTCTAAAAAGAGGTAAGATTAGCCTGCAACGTTTTGTTTCCTTACAGGTATAAGGAAGGATGACTCTGAGTCATCACTGGTTACCATAGAAGTGGAGGTGCCAGCATCAGGGCGATCTTCCAGGAATGAGAACCGGGAGTTCCTATTCCAGCCCGTGACGGGACAAAGATTGTCAAAGTCCTTAACCCTTCAGGAACTTCTGGGAATATGTGAGTCTGAGGAAGAAGCGGAGGAGGAAACCCAGCAAGGGGAAGCACCAGGAGGGTCTGATCAGCCCGTCCTGGCGCCGCCCCCTGGGCATGGAGCCTCTCCGGATACAGAACCGAGTCTGTTAAAGCCCCAGACAAGCTATCTTGACCAGGAGGAAGGGCACCAGAGACCTACCGAGTGGGAAAGGATTAGGTCTCGGCATCCAGCCTACTGGGTAATGGATGAAGCTACATGGGCAGCTGCAGCTGCGGCTGAACGCATCCCCCTCCGTACCATGAGAGGCGAAAGCGTATGGGCGGAGGAAGAGGAACGCCAGTCGGGGGAGGAAGCTCGTAAGCAAGCTCGCCAGAGCTTGTCTTGGGAAAGGGAGGTGCCTGCGGGTCCCCCTACGACTTCCGAATGGCTACTGGACGTGGTACATAAAGCACCCTTTGAAGGGAGTGTGACGGAGACCCAGAGGAGAAATCTGATGGAAATCACTGAGCACCAGGTCCAGTGTGAGGAGATTCTCTGAAGGTATGGCCCCTCCAGTAGGGCATACCAGGTGCTTGAGGAAGCTATTCCAGCGCACCCCGCTCGACAAAACGTCACGGAGGAGGAAGCGCCGGGAGCCGTTGCGGCGGCGTCCCGAACTCAGGAGAGCGGAATGGCAGCACCAACGGTCTTGGTCCAGGCGGGACCAGACTGGAGTGTCGAATCAGGAGATCGACACGAACTGGCATAGTTGCTACAGGGAGTAGCTGAGCCAGTGGTCTCGATCCAGCCGGGATTGGACCAATGGGTCGGAATGGGAGCCAGACCCAGAGAGGCATGGAAACCGGGCTCCAGAACAGCTAAACTGTCCGTTAAGCTACCGGGAGCCACGGTGCTTTCCTCAGGAGAGGGGGTGGCCGGTGCCTATACCACTGCTATGGAGCAGAAGGAACTACAGCGGAAGCTGCAAGAGGAGCAGCAAAGGGCAGAACGATATTGTACCTATGTTGTGAAGTTGCAACAACGGCTTGTAGAGGCACAGAAAGCCTTAGCCCCCGAGCAAGCAGCCCGCCAAGCGGAGAAAGTGCCAGCCGTTCTACTACCAAAGGAGGAAAACAGGCTTGACCAAATATATGGTCTCCTTCAACAGGAGCAGGTGGCTCGGCTGGCAGGTAATCTCGAAGGTGCGAGTGAAGCGGCACGTCAAAGGGCTAAGATAAAACAGGAAATGGAGGACGAAAAAAATGCCCAAGCTTTACAGGAGGAAGAAGGGGCAGTGCAGCCGGCACCAGCCCAGCCTATACTGTCAGCGGTTCCACAGCCCGCCGCACCAGACCTGCTTCCGCAGATTAAGCCACCGCCCAGAGCCCCTGTACCTCAGCCTGTCCGTCTACCAGTGCCACCAACAGGAGTTCTTCCCCCTCCTTCTTTTCCACAGGTTCCGCTTTTAGCGATACCAGGAGGAAACCCTCCCTTGCCAATGGGAGAGGTAGGAGGAGTTCCAACCGGAACAAGTCGATTGGAGGATTTGATGGCAAATTTCTTTGAAATGCAGATTTGCGTTATGCAAATGAAGCAGCAGCCAAAACCTGTGACAGCCGATAATGCTGATCGGAAGCGTCTGCCGATTCTGACAGACCCCCAGGACATTCTCTCTTTTCTTTCCAGGTTTGAGCATGCATGCGAAGCAATGAAAGTGGATGAGATTGAGTGGCCAGGACTAATCAGTACACAGCTGAGGGGTCCGATCCTGGACTATTTTGATGGATTGCCCAAAGATTATACATGGCCCCAAATACGAGATGCTTTGGAGAAATATTGTGTGATGGTCCCTGACGTTCTGAGAACAAGATTCCGGGAGATCCAATGGGATGGTAAACAACCATTTGTTGCCCTCATGATTCAGCTGGCGCAAGCCTATGGCCGATGCGTCCGAGCATCTAAAGTGGAGATGACACCAAGCGCCCAAGCATTTGCACTGAAGGAACAGTTTATGGAGGTAATTCCACCTTCTTTAAGACTCAGTCTTTCTGATAAGGAGATTGATGATCCTCAGTTGCTTGCCCAGAAAGTTGATATGATTTGGATCAGCAAAATGAATGTCAAGAAGCAGATGCCTAAGACAGCCCAGTCTTCAGGGAAATTCAAAGAGACAAAAAGTCAGGCTTTTGCGAAGATACCGCCTGCATCGAGTGGACGGTAATAAGCCAAAGGCTAAGCCGACGCCTGTTTCTAACATTACCTGTTATCATTGCTCCAAGCCGGGACATACCCGCCAGCACTGCCCTGCATTGCAGAAAGGTGCAACTCAACCAGCAAAGGAGAAATCAGGAACCAGTACTTCCAGTTCCCGCATTGCTCAAATGGCAAGCAAAAAAACTGATTCATTTGAGAATCAACCATCGCAGATGGGAACAGCAGTAACTGCCCAAGATTCTGCTACAGGTCCGGACACACAGCAAGTCCAACCAGCTCGTGAGTATAGCGCTCATGTTGTTAGAGACCCTAAAGTAGCATGGCAGCTGAATATTACCACTGCACACACATAGACACCTATAGCTCTAGATCCTACTGAACTGCTAGGGACGGATCTCTTGTCCAAAATGGAAGAGCAAAGATATGCCTTAGTGACTTTACTAAATGAGCAGGGAGAACCATTTGTCTCTATTAAAGCATTTAAAGATTCTGGTTCTGATTTTTGCAGCATACATGAGAGTTTTGTTAAACCTGAACAGATTTTGCAGGATTGTTATTTACCCATAGAGGGATATCACCTTGAACTTGGGGGAAAAGTGGTTAATAGTCCTGTGGCTAAAATTAAGCTGAAATATGGTTGTTTCACAGGAGAAGCTCTTTGCTTGGTCCACAAGTCTAGTAGCCACCCTTCCCTACTCCTAGGTCTTTCTCTAATGATTTTAGAGGAACAATTGAGGTCCAAGCAGGCCAATGTGCTTAAAGTTGTAACTCGAAGTCAAAGCCAGCCTGTGACTGTTCCAGATACACCAGCACCACCTGCTGGGAAGTCCAAAGTTTATTCCTGGACTTTTTCTGAAAAACTGGATTATGCTAATTTTGCCAAGGAACAGCAGATGTGCCCAACTTTGGAAGAAATTAGGCAGAAGGCTAAATTGAACTTGCCTTTGTCAGGTGCCAGGCCAAGTCGGTTCTTTTATTCAGCAGATGGACTTTTGTACAAACAGATCAAGTTGCCTAAACCTGAAACAGGGACTAGAGACTTGTTAGTTGTGCCTCAATCTTTTCGGGCCATTGTTCTTAAAATGGCACATGACTCAGCGTTTGCATTGCATCAAGGAAGAAAGAAAACTCTTCAAAGAATTGCAGAACACTTCTTTTGGCCCAGGTGTACTTCTGATTGTAAAGAATTTACAAAAAACTGTTTCACATGTCAAAGAATTGGGAATGTACAGTCTAAAACCAAAGCTAAACTTGGTGTACCTGAAATAGCAGGAAAGCCATTTCAGAGGGTAGAAATCGATGTGTTTGGTCCTTTACCTAAATCAAAAGGGGGAAAACAGTATGTATTTACCTATGTTGATACTTTTACAAAATGGTGTGAAGCTGTACCCTTAACTTCAATTTCTGCATCCCATATTGCTAAAGCATTTATTGAAATTGTCAGTAGGTTAGGTTTACCTGTTGAAATTGTCTCAGACCGAGGTGGAGCTTTTGTTTCACGTCTAATGCAAACTGTATGCAAATTAGCAGGGGTAGAACAAACTTTTCCTTTGCCCTACCATCCCCAATCCCATGGGACAGTAGAGCGATGTCAAGGGTCATTACAAAGATTATTGACTGCATATGTACAAGATTTTGGAGAAAACTGGGTGGAAGGTTTACCACTAATTCTCAGCACATACAGGTCAGCCCCACATGAAAGTTTAGGGGGAACCACACCAGCTGAGATGTTGTTTGGGTTCAATCTCCGAGGGCCTCTCCATCTTCTCAAAGGAGAATGGGAAGGTACAACCTCTGAATTGCCCCAACCAGTATCTAAATACATTGAAGACTTGCAGAAAAAGCTAAATGACATACATGCATTAGCTAAGAAACACCTGAAGTCAGCTCAGGATGTCACCAAGCTGTACTATGATCGTAAAGCTAGACACAGAGATTTCCAGCCAGGACAGCAGGTCATGGTTCTGAACCCGCATCCTGTTGGGCAGCTCCAAGTCCAATGGGAGGGTCCAGCCAAGGTATTGCAAAAGGTTGATGAATGTAACTATAAGATTCAATTTGAAGACACAAAAGTTTGTAAAATTGTTCATGCAAACTCTTTGAAACCTTATGTGTCCAGATCTAATGTACAAATGCTCAGAATCACAGGTTCAAAATCTTCAGGGAAAGAATGGGACTGGGTGAATGTTATGGAAGAATACCAAAATGCTGGAAATGTTGATTCTGTATATATTTCTGAAAATGTACCAGAAACTGAACAGTTAGCTTTGAGAAATGTAATAGCCAAGTTCAGAGATTTGTTCACTTCTGAACCAGGATGTACAAATGTCTTGTCACATGATATTCCTGTTACTTCTGAACCAATCTGGGTACCTCAATACAGGTTAGAGGAACTTTGCCGGCTCTAGCCCCAGCTGAGGTTGAGCCACCACACCCCCGGGCCTCCGCCCCCACGCCATCTGGGCCTTAAAAGCCGGGAGGGATGGTGCGGCGGCGAGGAACTTTGCCGGCTCTAGCCCCAGCGGCGGGTGAGCCACCACACCCCCGGGCCTCCGCCCCCACACCATCGGGGCCTCAAAAGCCAGGAGGGATGGTGCGGCAGCGAGGAACTTTGCCGGCTCTACCCCCAGCTGCGGGTGAGCCACCACACCCCCGGGCCTCCGCCCCCATGCCATCGGGGCCTCAAAAGCCAGGAAGGACGGTGTGGCGGCGAGGAACTTTGCCGGCTCTACCCCCAGCTGAGGTTGAGCCACCACACACCCCGGCCTCTGCCCCCACGCCATCGGGGCCTCAAAAGCCGGGAGGGATGGTGCGGCAGCGAGGAACTCTGCCGGCTCTAATCCCAGCTGCGGGTGAGCCACCACACCCCCGGGCCTCCGCCCCCACGCCATCGGGGCCTCAAAAGCCAGGAAGGACGGTGCGGCGGTGAGGAACTTTGCTGGCTCTAGCCCCAGCTGAGGTTGAGTCACCACACCCCCGGGCCTCCGCCCCCACGCTATCGGGGCCTCAAAAGCCGGGAGGGATGGTGCTGCGGTGAGGAACTTTGCCGGCTCTACCCCCAGCTGCGGGTGAGCCACCACACCCCCGGGCCTCCACCCCCACGCCATCGGGACCTCAAAAGCCGGGAGGGGTGGTGCGGCGGCGAGGAACTCTGCCGGCTCTAGCCCCAGCTGAGGTTGAGCCACCACACCCCCGGGCCTCCGCCCACACACCATCGGGGATGCAAAAGCTGGGACGCTCTATTGTTGTAGTGTTTATGAGGATTGATGATGTTGTATTGCCTATTCGTTTGATGTAATTGTTTTTTATGATTTGTGATATGTTTAACTGCTGTAATTGTTATAATGATTATTGTATAATTATGCTCGACCTATTTTGCATCTCTTGCGTTCGCTTTTGTATTGATTATATGCTTGTACTGCTTGTTTTGTGAACTGCTTTGAGTTGCTCATTGGGTGAGTAAGCGGTATATAAATTAAAATTTCAGTTTCAATTAGCTGGAGCCATAGAAGCTAAAGTCAATGAGGAGGTTGACAAAATGTTAGCTCTAGGTGTGATAGAGAAATGTGAATCACCTTGGAACGCTCCTGTGGTGTTAGCTAAAAAGAAAAATGCTCAAGGGGAAATTTTACCCAAGATCAGATTTTGTGTAGACTATCGCAAACTTAATGCAGTCACACCACGTGATCGTTTTCCTTTACCCAGGACAGATGACCTGATCCAGAAGCTAGCTGGATCCAAATGGGTCACAACTCTGGATTTAACAAAAGGATTTTGGCAGATTCCTCTAACACAGGAAGCAAAGCTTAAAACTGCTTTCTGTACTACCAGAGGTCAATATTGTTTTACCATGATGCCTTTCGGTTTGAAAAACTCTCCAGCTTCGTTCCAACGTATGATGAACCATATTTTAAAGGGTTTACCATTCGCTGATGCCTACATTGATGATTTGGCCATTTATAGCCAAACATTTGAGGAACACTTGCAACACTTAGAAACTGTGTTAGCCAGACTACAAGAAGCAGGCCTCACAGTCAATGCTAAGAAATGTCAATGGGGACAAGCCAGTGTGATCTACTTGGGACACGAAGTGGGAAATGGAAAAGTCTCACCTGTAGATGCCAAGGTAGAAAGTGTCAAGGATTGGCCAATACCAATCACCAAAACACAAGTCAAGTCTTTCCTAGGCATGATGAATTACTACAGGCACTTCATTCCTCAGTTTAGTGAGATAGCCACACCTCTCACAGAACTGACAAAAAGATCACACCCCACAAAGGTAATTTGGACACCAGAATGTCAAAAAGCCTTTGAGACACTGAAGCTGAAACTCATTCAGGCATCCATTTTAGTGTCTCCAGACTATCAGAAACAATTTGTTCTGAAAACTGATGCTTCAAACACAGGTATAGGAGCATGTCTACTACAAGAAGGAGAAGATGGAAAACTTCACCCTATCTCCTACTTTAGTAGAAAACTGTTGCCAAGGGAACAGGCCTATGCAGTGATAAAGAACTTCTAGCCATAATTTGGTCCATCACCAAGCTTAGAAGTTAGTTATGGGGTCAAGAGTTCATTCTCTTAACAGACCACAATGCCTTAGCTTTCCTGAATAGGATGAAAACCAAGAACCAGCACCTACTTCGCTGGGCTCTTCTTTTGCAAGACTTTTCATATAAGGTCTCTCATATCAAGGGGAAAGATAACATTGAGGCAGACTTTCTGAGCTGGATGTATGACAGCCAGGAAGGAGCTGAGGTCATTGAAATGGGTTGAAAACCCGTGTACATATCTTTTTCTGTACTTTGCTTTGCAGTAACTAGCCTTAAGAGAGCCTCTGATATCACTTAATGAGCTCAGATGAGCTATTTTTGCAATATTGGTTTCCATTACTCAAGACCATCCAATCTTGAAGATGGTAGGTCCATGGGAGCATCCATCTTGGAAAGGGCGGGCGTGTCATGAACCTTGAGTTGTCATGGTAACCTTATCCCTTAGCTACTGAAGCTACTTGTAAACACATTCCTACATTCCTTTCTGATGAGCAATACTGCACCTGCAGATAGAGCTGTAAACACATTCCTTTCTGATGAATCAACATAGCTGCATTCCCTCAAAGGATACACCTGCAGACCCCTCAAGGGAGGATGACAAATAGGTCAGGTGGCAGAGTGACGACAGAGACATCTGACTACCCCACGAGGGAGAAGATGCCTCCCCCCTGTCAATCAAAACCCCGTGACTCTGAAACACCTGCAGATTGAGTCATCCTAAGAATGCAAAGGTGGGAGGGAAATCTGCTCCTTTTTGTGTATAAAAGCAGAGACCTTTCTCTTAGTTATTCAGTCCTCTCAGGTTGAAGGCAGAGATGTCTCCTTGAGCTGGACTCTAAACACTTATGATCTAAACCCCTCAGATCTAAGTGAACTAACTATTTTTGCTATGTACTTTGTCTTTTGTTTTTGTCTTTGTCCTTTTTCAGATACTAAAGGAAAATAAAACTCTTTGTGAGTAACATCAACGGAGTGGATGTCAATTTATCAGGCTATTTCTAAGTGCTTTGCTCTATGCCCCCACATGCTACCAACATATTAAACCACCGCATACTCCCTGTAAGCGACAGGTGGAGTTCTTTGAAGCTGATTGGGAAGCGGTACGGTGAGGCGACCTGAGGCTGCACTGAGAGTGTGCGGATAAAGGAAATTATCGCAGCCTAAAGGATCGGTACATGCCTCCTGTAAGCCAGCACCCAGTTGAGCATTCAAGACAGTCCAAACATTGGCATTCGCTCAAAATAGAAGTGGGCTGAGCCCACAACCACTACCAGATCAAGAAGGTAAAGGGCTTAATGATCATTGATAAGCTGTCGTAACCTCACACCCCAAAAGGAGGAAAAAATTTAACCATTGCATGGAAGATGCAGCCATTATTATTATTTTAGAAGAAAAGCCATTAACCCAGTTAAATACTTGGTTTACAGCAGGTTGGGAATTGGATGGGAAATATTCAAATCCTTCCTGTAGCATGACTCTCACAGAGTAAGTCTGGACAAGCAATCATCTAAAAGCCTAGCCTACCACAAAGGGTTTGTTGTGTTTGGAATATTGTGCCTTTAAGTAATGTAACACTCGAATGAGTGGATATAATAATCACCAGCTGTAACACTGTAACCTTCTGTATCAGGACGCGAGCTAGTGACCACTAGGGGCAGTAGCGAGCGCCCAGCTCACATGGTTCCAATTCCCCAAATACCTACAGCGCGGGAAGATTCCCGCCACCACCTCACCTGGACAAGAAGGGCGTGACGGGGAATGATGTCACGCAGGACAGTAGCCAATGGGCTATCGAGGAGCCACATTCAAATGTATAGCCACAGTATATATTGAGCTGTTCATCCGCCATTACCACATGTTCCCCCGGACCATCATGCAATAAAGATGTGTTAAGCCAACCTTTCGGCTGTTTCTATTGTCTTGGTTCTCATACACTAAAGGGTTGTTCTGATGACAAAAATCAGTATCAGTTAAATCATGGATGTTGTCCTGATGTCTTTGGCAGGAAAAAAAAACAAAAATATGGCCGATAAAATAGTGTAGAGATTTTAATGTAAAAGTCTGATTGATATTTGTACAGTACAGTACTTATTTTCCCTTTTATGTTCTTTTCCAACAAGAGGTGGAACAGATAGGATACCTGCCTTTTGATTACTCTACTGCAGGGGTTCCCAACCTAAGGCCCTTGGGTCAGAGCTGGCCTGTGGCACCATTTCATGTGCCCCCCACCTCTCCAAGGGCATTTGAGAAACAAAATGGCCACCCCTTTGAAGCTGTTGGGACAAAATGGCCATCTCCATCATGCAGGCATGGCAAAATGGCCGTCTGGCCCTCAAAACTGACTGAAAGAGTGTGACCCAGCCCCAGGCTTCAAAAGGTTGGGAACCTCTGCTCTATTGCTTAATAAAACATTAGTTTAAAAAATAAAAATAAAGGGAGAACATTAACATGTAACAAGTCCAAATTGCAAAAGAGTCACAGACTTGTTGGGTTGCCGTTTCTCTCACCCTTCTCTCCTTCACTTTGATATGGGAGAGGCATTGGCTTAGTTGGCAGAGCTGCAATCCAGACAATTATCAATATAATTAATATCACATTGTGCTGTGATTCTTGGGGACTTGAAATTAGAAGACATCACAATTGGTAGCCAATATCAGGAGTCCACCAGCATATAAAAACTAATTTCTCCTAAAGTGCCAAACAATGAAGAAGAAGAAACCAATGACTTTCCCCTTCAATTTTTAAACCTGTTTTAGTTCACCAGCAGATCCTACGTGTTGGCAAAACCAGGAATTGATATGGATTCTTACTCACATATGACAGGCTTGTGGGCAACATCATCGAGACTGAATTGGCCTTCGGGTGTGCAGTCAAAGGTTGCAGTAAAGTTATACTTCACACTTCCTTCTGGAGAGATGTCCACTTTTGGTGAGTCACCAAGCAGAATGCTGCTGAATTCGGCTCGAATGAAAGTAACGGGACTATCTCCTTTAATGCCTTTCTGTTGAACAGATGGAGGTTGTTGTTTGCCAGTTAGCTTCCTGTGTTCAGGGTGGATTCATAACCTATCCCACACCAAGGGAGGTACCAAGCAACCAACCAGCCCAGCCCAACCCAGCCCAACCCAAAAGAGCCAACCAAGTAACCAACCTGCCAGGCCCAGCCCAGCCCAGCCCAGCCCAACTCAACCTAACCCAACCCAATGAACCAGCCAAACAACCAACCAGCCCAACCCAACCAACCAACCCTCCCTCCATGACTATGCTTGTGGTATGGTGAGAAAAACAGCTTTTGCTAGGAACAGTTCTTTTTTCTCCTCAGTTACATGTCTATTCCAGAGAAGTGAACTTCCTTTGCTAAAAAAGAAGTTGATCTTCCCTACTCTGTATGCAGGGGAATCTAGCATCTGAGCTTCAAAAACGTGTGTGTGTGTGTGTGTGTGTGTGTGTGTGTGTGTGTGTGTGTGTGTGTGTGTGTGTGTGTGTGTGTGTGTGTGTGTGTGTGTGTGTGTGTGTGTGTGTGTGTGTGTGTGTGTGCGCGCGCGCGCGCGCGCGGGGTGGCTCAAGTGCCTAGGACGCTGACTGGGAGGTAGATAAAAAGGGACCACTTCGGTGGGAAGGTAAACAGTGTTCCATGCACTTTGGTGTCTAGTCATGCCTGCCACATGACCACGGAAACGTCTGCAGCAGCAGACAGTGCTGTCTCTTTGGCTTTGAAAGAGAGATGAGCATTGAACCCTAGAGTCGGATACGACAGGCTTTCGAGCAAGGGAAACCTTTTTATGTGCATTCAGTTGCATTGATTGTTTTTAAAAAATCTCACCTCCCACCCTTCCTAGCCTATTTTGCTTTTAACTTTGCAGGTTTAATTCAGCAGCTGTAGTTCATTTTGTTTGTATCACCCTAGTCACATTGTTGACATACTTTGAAGACCCACAGCCATGTAAGTAAGCAAACTAAAGTACAGTACTAAACTCAAGATGAATAAAAACTCCCTACCCCCCCCCCCCCCCAACAACACAATTTACCAAATCACGTCCTTCCAGCACGGTAATGCTCACTGGTTTGCTCAGATTTCCTGCTATACCATTAAAGGACGTTGAAACAGCCATGAGGATGTAGATTCTGGTGATGAACGGGGAGAGCTACATAACTTATAAACAAGACCAGGTAAAACAGTAAATATTAGTTTGATGATCTTCTGCATTTCCTCCAAATATCTGGTGGCATAGTGCTTATTCTACAATCTAGACACTTCAAGACCTAACCCAGGACCTATTATTATTATTATTATTATTATTATTATTATTATTATTATTATTATTATTATTATTATTATTATTATTATTATTATTATTATTATTATTATTATTATTATTATTATTATTATTATTATTGGGACTGCAGTGGCTCAAGTGGCTAAGACGCTGACTGGGAGGCGGAAGGTCAGCAGTTTGATTCCCGAGTACTGCAGGACGGACTGAGCTCCCGTCTTTGTCCCAGCTCCAGCCAACCTAACAGTTCGAAAGCAAGGAATTGCAAGTAGATAAAAAGGGACCACTCCGATGGGAAGGTAAACAGCGTTCCGTGCATTCCAGTGTCTAGTCATGCCTGCCACATGACCACGGAAACGTCTGCAGAAGGAAACAGCACTGGCTCTTCGGCTTTGAAACAGAGATGAGCATTGAACCCTAGAGTAGGATACGACTGGCTTTCGAGCAAGGGAAACTATTATTATTATTATTATTATTATTATTATTATTATTATTATTATTATTATTATTATTATTATTATTATTATTATTATTATTATTATTATTATTATTATTATTATTATTATTATTATTATTATTATTATTATTATTATTATTGTGAATCAAATGTTAGATTTGTATCCAATAATAATGATAATAGGTCCTTGGTTAGGTCTTGAACTGTTAATTGTATACCAGCCTTTGACAGATGTTTCGATTTTTTTATAATTATAATAATAAAAGCTCGCCGCAGGTTTACCTCTTGGGCCGACCGAGGGTTAAACGTCGCGTCTCCCGTTGCCATAGTGACACCACCACGGCTCTATGGAGGGAAAGTCTCGCGAGGGGACGCGCATGATTTTCGGCTGCCATGTTTCCTTTGGGCAGGCGAAGGCCCACACGTCCATCTTGGAAATTCCCCTTCTGTTTCCCCCCCCACCCCCACCCGCCTACCACTCTTTTACTCCGGTTGGGTGCTCTAGTTAGGGCGAAACCGATGTTGGCTATCGTATGAATTGAACGCGGAGAGCCCCAGGGAAGCAGGAGTCGCAGCTAGGCCATCCCACCTGTCTTGCACGCAAAGAACCTTGATACTCCAGGTCTTCTTGGACTTCAATTCCCAGAAGCCCAAGGGAGCACACCTGCTAACTTGGGCTTCTGGGAATTGAAGTCCAAAAACACCTAGAGTGCCAAGGTTGGCTAATGAAAGGACAGAAATTCCACACGAAAACTAAGGGTTCCCAATTGCGTGTGTTTCTTTTTGGCTTCAATTGGGAACCCTTAGTTTTTGTGTGGAATTTCTGCCCTTTCGATGGCCAACCTTGGCACTACATGTATCAATGCATTTTATTTGTACATTTCAATTAAACATTTTAAATTGTTTTATATGTTAAGTTTTACCTATTACGTATCCAATCTTAGGGACTATGGTGGCTCAAGTTGTTAAGACACTGGACTTGAAGACTGGAAGTTCAGAGTACTGCACAAGTACTGCACAAAGGAGTGAGCGCCTCTTTTTGTCCCAGCTCCTCCTGCCAACCTAGCAGTTCGAAAGCAAGAAATTGCAAGGAGATAAATAGGAAGAGAAGAGCCACCAGAGTGTAGTGGGCATCCGGTGGTTTGTGCTGAACTGTTTGGACTTTTATTGTTACTTTTATTATTGCTATTATTGGATCTTTAAATTTTTAAATGAATGATTTTCTTTTTCTCCATTGTAATGTAATGCTCTATTGTATTGTAATGCTCTGTTATATTGTAATGCTCTGTTGTTTTTGTTAACTGCCCTGAGTTGCCCAAGCAAGTGAGCAGCATACAAATTAAACATGATGACGACTACCATCACCACCACCACTTCAGTGGGAAGGTAAACAGTGTTCTGTGCACTCCAGTGTCCAGGCATGCCTACCACATGTCCATGGAAATGTCTGCAAACACAGAGAGCACTGGCTCTTTGGCTATAAACAGAGATGAGCACTGAACCCTTTAGAGTCAGATATGACTGGCTTTGGACCAAGTGTGACCTTTACCTTTACTATCCAATCTTAACATTTACCAATCTTATTGTGTCGATTTGCAAATAATCTGACTTGACTGTGCAACTGACAAAAATGAGAATGGTTCTTCCCTCCATCCATGCTGTACTTTCATGTTTGTAAATAAATCAGATATCACAAATCCCTCCTTTTGAGAATACAGTACAGTACTTTGTTTATGAGCATGGAGAGATAGTCAGAAGAAACCCCGGGCTCAATAAGGTCCAAAACTTGCTTCCTGTGGGTTGCCTGCGGGAACAATTGGCCAAACCTTTCCCCCAGGGGTTCGCTCGGCTTTCGACAGATTTGGGGACCAACCTGGCTTGGCAGGAAAGGAGATTGGGGTGCGGGCTAGTTAGCTAGTTTGGGGGTGAATCATAAGGCCTTGGCTGATGGCTACAGTAGAAACAGGGCAAAACTGAGATGAGGGCTCTAGTGGAGCCACAAGATCTTCAGCTGCTGGCTGCAATTAAGCTGGGCAAACAAGCCAAGCCAAGACAGTGGACAAAGTTAGACGCCTGGAGTCAATACACATAAGTCTCCGATGTGGGATCCGCACACACAATTGGCATACTGTCACTGACAGAACCCCAGTGATGAAGATCACCTCGTTGCCACGGTTTCTGAGGGGACAGAAATTGGGGGAGCGGAATATTAGATAGAGTTTAATTTATCAATAGCTGATCTGACAGGCAGCTCAGACAATGGAGAGCTAATGACTAACTCGCTAGGCATGTAATCGGTAATCTCGCATCTGCGGATTCCTTAAAGCCCTAGAGTCAATGTTGGCCACTTGTTTACTCCCGATAACGTGGAACAATGTATGTCACCACTAGTTAATTAAGTTGGATAATGAACTTCCCCTGTATATACTTCCCCAATTAACTTGTGTAAACATGATGTGTGAAGTCAGGTTTCGCGCTATATCGCTATGCATATGCACGCGGCCAGAACCGCATAAATGTTTCTGATTTGTGATCATTAAACACTGGTCTTCGCTCCATCTTGCCTCGTGTGTCCTTGTTTGACCAGCCTCCTCCGGGACCTACCGGCCGCTTCGAGGCCCCGATCCAGCTTGCGCAACCCGCTTCGCAGCAGAGATCCAACATATGGTGACCACGACGTGATCTACTTGTGGGTAAGTGATCTCCTTGATCTGGTTCTACGCCAGAACCATGTCCGAGTCTTCCCGGAGGACAGCGCAGCAGCTCCGGTCGGAAAGCCATCCGATCTGAGTGACAGCTATGCGGTGAGGCATTCCAGAGGCAGAGCACGCTCCAAAGCTCTGAGGCATCTCGCTCGGCAGAAACACGTTCCGCTCAGGGTCAGCTGTAAACCCTGACTCCATCGCAGAGGCCACTGAGGGCCTGTGGCTGCAGTCCATGTTCCGAGTCCTACCCAGAGGGACGTCACGCCAAACCAGTTACCTGACTCAGACACATCGATTCGTCCCACGGAGGAAAGCTTCAAAGGACTGGCAGGTAATATGGGGTCTTGTCCGCAGCGACAACGTCCGACCGCTAACCAGAGAGTTCACTTAATGGAACTCAAGGCCCTGGCCAGGGTAAATCATACACGCATTCACAGCACCCAGTTAGCGGATCTTTTGGTGTACTTGGGGGAACATTGTCTATTTTATCCAGAAACAGGCATGCTTAGTCTCCAACTTTGGGATAGGATAGGAGCCTGCATTAGGCAAGAACCTAGAGCCCCAGCTAAGGTAATCAGCACATGGAGCAAGTGTAGGAAGCTCATCGCAGAGGTAGACCCAGTCCGGATAGAGGCCGAGGAACCCCCAGCACAGTCAGAGCCATCAGCCCCAACGGCTCTCTATCCGTCACTTCAGATCAAGCAGGGCAGCGTAGGGAGCTTTCCCTCAGTGACAGCTGCAGATGTCACTGAAGGAATGCAAGGTATGGGAAACGCTGGTGTTCCCCAGATAGCTAAAAGTCCCAGATAGCCAAGAGTTCCATCCATGGTAGAGGAAGAAACCAGCAAGGGGGAGTCGTCAGCGGAAGAACTAGCTGAGTTTAGGCAGATATGCCCAATCCACGTAGAGGTAGATGCCCTCACGGGTCAGCAGCAAACAACCCATTTGCCGGTTCCGTACAAGCTGCTTATGTCTATACAGAAGGCAATCACAGAGACAGGACTCCAGAGTCGCTTCACTAGGGGCACACTTCAGCAAGTGATGCTCATTCCATACGACTGGAAAGCCGTCATGAGAATGATGCTCAACCCCAGCCAGTATTTGCTATGGGACAGCGAGTGTCGACTCGAAGCACAGGCAAGGGCTGCCAGGATGGGAGGAGCAGTAGTCCCTGACCAGCTATATGGGTCAGGCCAGTTCGAATCCGTCAATGCGCAGATCACCTTGCCTCTCGCCACACTCCATTTGGCGGCTGAGACAGCCTTCAGGGCTTATCTCAAGGTCCCAGCAGCTGGCAAAGCAGCCAAAATTACACAACAGTCAAACAGGGTGCCCAGGAGTCCTACATGGACTTTATCAACAGATTGGAGGAAGCAGTCAGTAGGCAGATAGACAACGAGCAAGCCCAACAGGAGCTTATGATGAAGCTGGCGAAAGACAACGCCAACCTTGACTGCCGTAAAATCTTGTAGTCACTGGGCAATCATCCCGATCTCACTCTCACTGACATGATTAGGGCTTGTGCCGACATTGGTACAGATTCCTACAAAATGGGTCTGTTGGCAGCGGCGGTGCAAGGCGGTAGGAAATTCAAAGGCAAGACCAAAGGAGCATGTCACACTTGTGGCAAGATCAGTCATTTCGCTAGAGAATGCCAATCTAAAAAGGGCAACAGCCAGAGCACCGGTCGTCCCAAGGCTCCGACCACTCCATGTCCACGATGCAATAAGGGCTTCCACTGGGCCAGGAACTGCCCGAACTCGGGAAACCGGAGTGTGGGCTTGTCTCTGGCCCCGGTCCAAACAGAGACCACAATCGCTCTGGGAGAGCCAGAGCTGGACTAGATTCCTGTCACATTTCACCCTGCATTCCGGAGGCGCAGGCCAGACCTAAGGGCAGTGTGGGACTAGATTTGACTTGCCAGTCAGAAGTCACATGTGACTTGCCAGGCACAGTCTACCTGGTCGATTCCCAGTACATGGGACCCCTGCCTAAAGGTTACATAGGTTTAATTTTGTCCCGTAGTATCGCAGGAACGCGAGGAATCCTAGTGATTCCGGGAGTCATTGACTCCAATTTTTTGGGTGTACTCCAGGTTCATCTCTGGACACACCTACCCCAAACCATTCACAAGGGAGACACGTTAGCGCAACTGATCATGGTTCCTTGTCACTCACCAGCAAGCAGCCAGGAAAGGCTCAGGGACAGCTCAGAGTCCTGGTCGGCAGACCGCTCGAGTGCAGAAGGGGCAGTACAAGGATACCAGGTCTTAGCGGCAGTGGAAGCCAACATAGAGTGGAAGCGGCGGCCACTCATAAAGGTATTTTTAAATAAAAAACCTTTTGATGGGCTATTAGATACGGGAGCTGACGTCAACGTGGTCAGCCAGAGTCAGTGGCTGTGTGAGTGGGCTTTTAAGCCTGTCTCCGATGTGTGGGGGGTAGGCGGTGTTCAGGAAGCGTTTAGAAGCCAGGATTGGGTAGAAGTCACGATCCCCGAAGCTGACGGCACAGCGGTCATTCGGCCGCACATTTTGGACGTGCACGTCAACCTTTGGGGGCAAGACATTCTACAGCAGTACCGTGCCACTCTTACTTTCGGGTAATGGCTTTACCGCTTAAATGGCTTACCAACATGCCAGTCTGGGTAGAGCAATGGCTGGTAGTAGGGGAGAAATTAGTCACCCTGAAGCAGCTGGTTAAAGAACAGCTAGACACAGGACATATAGAATGGTCCACCAGTCCCTGGAATTCACCCATATTCGTTATTAAGAAAAAGTCAGGGAAGTGGCAACTCCTTCACGATCTAAGAGAGATCAATAAATGCATCCAGCCAATGGGTCTGCTTCAATGCGGCATCCCGAATCCGAACATGATCCCTGAGGGTTGGGAGATCTTGGTTGTAGACTTAAAAGACTGTTTTTACACCATTCCTTTAGATGTAAGGGATCGGGAAAGGTTTGCTTTTACAGTGCCAGTCGTGAACCACAGAGAGCCTACGGAACGTTACGCATGGAAATTTTTGCCACAGGGGATGCTCAATTCGCCCACCCTGTGCCAAATTTACGTTCACAACGCGCTGGAAAAGTTTCGAAACCTTCAGCCCACAGTCTTAGTGTGTCTTATTTTATGGATGACATCTTGGTCGCAGCGCCGCAACTCGGCAGCGAAATGTTTAGAGACCTCCAGACCACTCAGGGGGGGGAGGGTTACTCATTGCCCCAGAGAAAGTGCAGAGAACCGAGCTCTTCTCATACTTGGGCCATCAGCTTCTCCGTTCTTTCGCGGAAACAGTTTTGCCACAGATCAATCTCAAAGATTCAGCCACCCTTGTAGAATTGCAACAGATTCTGGGGAATATCAATTGGGCTAGACCTTATTTCAGACTAGATATGGACCTTCTGAAGCTGCCCTTCTCACTGCTAACACTAGGTAAACAGCCAGCAGACCGGATACACATTCCTCGAGAGGCGCGCTTGACTCTCGAAAAGGTCAACCAAGTTCTCAGCCAGAGATGGGTGGACAGGATTAGTCAGGGGCCATATGCTCCTGTCCTAAACCTGTACATAGTCTGGACAGGAACCATGTTCACTGGAGCTCTAGGGGAGACTCCGAGAGGGGGGCAAGTATCGTGGAATGGGTGTATTTGCCACAGACCTCTTCCCGAAACATCGTTCCTCCACAGGAACTGGTCTCCACGGTGATTTACCGAGGAAGGCTGAGAGCAAGGGATATCTCAGGGCATGATTGGTGAAAATCGTGGTCCCATTCACAAAAGATCAGATTCAGCAGCTGATGCAGCTTGGTGACTCACTTCCAATTGCATTGGAAGGATTCACTGGATGTTTGGCATACCATTTGCCGAAAGACCCCAGACTCGTCTCGCTTCAAACGCAGACAGTCAGTTTGTGTGAGTTAATGTCCCTGGTTCCACTTCAGGGGGCTAGGACAGTTTTCACTGATGGGGGTCGCACATACGGTGTTCTTACTTGGCAAGAGGGCCAGGCTTGGCGCACGCTTCTGACTCTTCTACAAAAATCCATGCAGCGGGCGGAATTGGCAGCAGTGAATCTTGCCTTGCGCACTTTTGCCAAAGAACACTTAAACATCATAACTGACACCCAGTATGTCCGGAATTTCCTTCACAGTCTACCAGGAGTGTACATCACTCCCGCAATAGACAAAAACTTGTTAAGTCTTTTCCTCACAACCCAATTTCATTTGCAGAACTGCACCGAGGCACTCTATATCGCTCACATTAGGAGCCACCAGGATTTGCCTGGTCCAATTTCCGCGGGCAATAGCAGAGCAGATGCGGCCGCAAAGGAAATTCAGCAACGGTCAGTTTTGGGAGTCTTCACGACTCCGATTCAAAGTCATCCATTTTCCCATCAAAATGCCAAAGCACTTGCACGGCAGTTCAACCTGCCACTTTCCCAAGCCCAGGGCATAGTCCGTTCCTGCCCACATTGTGCAGGGGCAGTGGGGGGGCCCTCGTAGGGGGTCAACCCACGAGGGACAGAGGCCAACCAGGTGTGGCAGATGGATGTCACACATGTTCCACAGTTTGGCAGATGGCAGTACATGCATGTTTGCACTGACACTTTTTCACAGTTTGTTTGGGCTACAGCTCAGAAGGGAGAAACTGCTTCCCATGTGGAGCAGCATCTCCTTTCCTGCTTCGCAGCCATGGGCAAACCATGGCACGTGAAGATCGATAAGGTCCGGCTTATAGCTCCAGGCAGCTGGCCACCTTCATAGCCACCTGGGACATTAAGCACACTTTTGGCATTCCATACAATCCGCAAGGGCAAGCGATTGTGGAGCGGGTGAATCGGATCCTCAAGTCCTACATTGACAAACAAACAAAAAGGAGGGAACTAGGCCTCCCCAAAAATCAGGGTCAGGCACAGCATTGTCTGAACAAGGTATTGTTTACGTAAATCACCTCAATTTTTTTTCGGATTACACTCCGCAGGAGAAGCACTTCCGTCGCACGGAGGCTCTCCTGCGGCCGATGGTGCGTTACCGAGTGCCACCGGATCCTTCTTGGAAGGGCCCGGCGCCACTCATAACATGGGGAAGAGAGTATGCTGCAATTATGTCTCCTACAGGCGTCATCTGGATTCCATCCCGCTGTGTCAAGCCTCATTTCGAGGCCAATGGCGTGGACCCAGGCATTCCCGGATCCGATACCGGAGATGGAGGAATTAACCCTGACGGGGAGAGCTAAGCGGAGGAGGTGACGGCAGCAGATGACAGCGCCGAAGATCACCTGGGGGGTGGCCAAGTCCCTGTGCCAGGAGGCGGCGGACACCGTTCGGCGGGAGAACAAGGAACCGACGCCAGAGAACATCTTGGTTGCAGCCTTTTCCCAGATCACTTCTAATTCCTTGATGACCACCATCATCTTGATCTTTTCCTTGCTTGCGGGGGGAGGCGTTCAAGCAGCTTCACTGGAAGCAGATAACCTGATGCCAGGTGGAAATCTCTCTGCCCGACTGCATTACAACGTTTGGGAAAGATTGGCGAACCACGTCAATCAGTCCGATTTTTGCCTGAGGCAGACCACCGATTCTGCCTCTCTTCTTAGTACTTGTCTCATCCTGGTGTGTCACTCCCCAGATGCGCGCATCAGGAACGGTGACTGGTTGGTGAAGCGGATTTTTGGTCCATTTCACAAGACTGTTTATTCAACATACGCGCACTGGGGAACCCAAGTCGCCAAGGTCCTACCAGCTAATGCGGCCACTCTGTACACCCCTGAGTGGCGGTCAGCCCGAACTCAACTTGTGCTTGCATGACCGGCTGTTCCGCGGTCGAAGGGCCACAGCGCCATTGCCTCGACCCCGGCAAGAGCACTTGGACTTGTAATAACCCAGAGACTATTAACTCGATGTTTGTTCACGTTACTTTGCCTTCAGGATGTTTTTTTTACATGTAACCAGTATACTTGGAACTACATTCCTGCAAATGTATCTGATTCATTCTGTTGTATCAGTCGTTTGACACTGTTGCTCCCTACTAAGGATATGGTTGACCCAAGCATCAATGTATCTCCCCATACATGGCACGCTCGTGCCACCCAGTTAGACAGTTCATGTGATAGCAACATCAGCGTTCTGAGTAAAGCTGAGTATGTTTCATTGGCAGTCAGCTTGTTTGGCATGCCAGGCTTAGCCGTAGGCAACGCTGGGAGAATTGGTCAATTGGCTTGTGCTTTGGCAAAAGCCATTAACCACACCTCCTCAGCGATAGCACTGCTTAATCAGGAGCAGACAGAGCTTCGCCATGCCATATTGGATAATCGAGCAGCTATCAATTACCTCCTACTGTTACATCATTTGGGTTGCGAGTCAGTCCATGGCATGTGTTGTTTTAACCTCACGGACAACTCGCACAAGGTACAAAGTCAACTCACAGATCTCTATACCTTGGTTAAAAATATCAAGGAAGACGCTATGTGGGGGTGGTGGAATTCGTTATGGTCGTGGTTCCCATGGAATTGGCTACAAACGACACTCAAGGTGATTGTGGGGGTGATAATACTGGGAACAGCGATATGTTGTTTCACGCAATGTATTCCCTCACTCATGTCAAGGTGTCCCCCATGGAGAGAACCCCGGAATGTCCTCACGCCATGTCAGTTGATGCTGCTCCTACGTCGAGCCGTCTGTCAGGTCCAATTAAACAAATAAAGGGGGAGTGTGGGATCCGCACACACAATTGGCATACTGTCCCTGACAGAAGCCCGGTGATGAAGATCACCTCGTTGCCACGGGTTCCTGAGGGGACAGAAATTGGGGGAGCGGAATATTAGATAGAGTTTAATTCATCAATAGCTGATCTGACAGGCAGCTCGGACAATGGAGAGCTAATGACTAACTCGCTAGGCATGTAATCGGTAATCTTGCGTCTGAGGATTCCTTAAAGCCCTAGAGTCAATGTTGGCCACTTGTTTATTCCCGATAACGTGGAACAATGTATGTCCCCACTAGTTAATTAAGTTAGATAATGAACTTCCGCTGTGTAGACTTCCCCAATTAACTTGTGTAAACATGATGTGTGAAGTCAGGTTTCGCGCTATATCGCTATGCATATGCACGCGGCCAGAACCGCATAAATGTTTCTGATTTGTGATCATTAAACATTGGTCTTCGCTCTATCTTGCCTCGTGTGTCCTTGCTTGACCAGTCTCCTCCGGGACCTACCGGCCGCTTCGCGGCCCCGATCCAGTTTGCACAACCTGCTTCGCGGCAGAGATCCAAGACTCCGAGATTAGGGCAGGAACAATGAGTTTTGCCAACCAAAACCTTAATTAACTGCAAGCTGTCCATTAACCACAGGGCAACGTCAAAGAGAAGGTATTGTCTCTGACCACTGGAAAATGCCACGTATGCAAGCCTTCTGTATTAGGGGGTCATGCGCATCATAGGCACATATCACCCCAAGGCAGGGTAATAAATACATACCCCCAACTCTCGTCGGTGCTGGACTTCACCCCACAACTGCCTCCACATGTCTTCCTTGCGGCCAGCCATTCCTACATCTGGTGACCCCAACGTGATTCTTAGCTGAGGCCGCGACGATCCTGAAGCAAGGAAGCCAACGCGATCGTAAGCCTGGCAGACCCCACATATCAGAATGGACACGTTCCAAAGCCAGGGGAAAGCCACGATCCTGAACAGCAGAGGCAGAGCAGCAGAAGCCCGTGGCAGAGAGCCATAGCCGCGATCCCAATCCACTGACCAGACCCGAGGGACATCGTCCTGTGCATCACCCACCCCGACGTACTACCCAAAAGGCACGCTGACTCATCCTGCAGAAGCAAATCTGGGTACCCTCGATCAGGTAGTATGGGGGCTTGCTTGGGGGGGGCAACTCATCCGTCAGGCAGTGAGCTCAGGTGGAGGAGCTCAAAGGCTTGGCCAGGCAGTTTCAGATAAGGGTGAGGAGAAAGAGCCTGACGGAATTCGTGATGCATTTGGGGGAACACTTTATGTTCTACCCAGTAGCAGGCACAATGGATCCAGAGGTTTGGGATGCTTCAAAGAAGAACCCCGAGCGCCCACCAAAATCATAGGGGCTTGGAGCAGATGTAGGCAGATAATTGCAGCCGTAAGTCCAGCCTGGGTAAAGACCGAGAAACCCCCAGCTTATGTAGAACCATCAGCCCAAGCACATCTCTACCCGACCATCAAATTCCAGCATGGGGGCTTGGAGGACTTATGAAGCACAGGCGCTTCTAGGGCAGTCAGGAGTCCTTCCCAACTGATGATAGAGGCAGAATTATGCCAGAGGGAATTGCCAGCTGCAGAACTGGCTGAGCTCCAGATGCTGTGCCCAGTCCGCTTAGAAACGGATGCCCTCACGGGCAATCAGCTGGCAACATACACACCTGTTCCATACAAACTGCTTGCGGAGACCCGTCAAGCCACTATGGACAGGGCTCCAGAGGATATTCACTAAGGAACTCAGGAAGAGAGCAGAAACAGGAGGGGCAGAAGGAGTTGGGTAGGGACCCCCAGAAGCCAAGTCTAAAAGTTTAGATCAGATAGGAAAGTAACTGAACTGGAAAGGAAACTAACTTCTAAGCAAAAGCCCAGAGTGGTTGTAAAAAGCTACCTGAGAACAGCCTAAAAAATCTGCCAGAGAGGAACCATTTCCTCATGAGTAGAGCGAAGCACTGCAGACCTGGGGAGGGGAAATATCCCTAGGAAGGAATGTGGATATCTAAGGTTTGAATGTGTGATGTGTGAATGAAAGGTGCACCAGTGTGACTGCAGAATTGTTGAGAATTGTTATGTGTTTGCATGGTTGTGTTATAATGTTGCAACATTAAAAGTGAGATGTCAGGAACTGTATTCTAGAAGTCATAAGAAAGGTGACAGTAAACTGTGTTCATGGGTTGGATACATTGTTTTCAATGGGAGGAAGAAAGTCACCCCAGCCCTGATTCATTCAAGCAGTGGGCTAAAGAAAGTATGAGAAAGAGCGGTGGGCAAAAACTTCTTTGTTTCCCGTCTGCCTGCCTAGCAGCATAAGTATCCGGGACGAAAGAGGAAGAAGGAGAGGGGAAATTCTAGCCCACAAAAGGGGCAAAAGTGACCCCTCTCCTCTCAACCAAGCCTGCTTTTAAATTTGCAAGGGAGGCTTTTTCTGGTTGCTGATCTCTTCACAGAGTCAAGCCGCAACTTCCACATTCTTAAGACTGCTTAGCAATTAGTGCTGTTACAAAGCAGACAGCTAATTGGAGAGTGAAAAATAGGGAAGAAATATTGGGGAGTGAAAAATAGGGAAGAAATTGATTCATTTATATTAAAGAGACTTTTGCTGGAAGAGACAATTTTAATGGCCTCGCAAACCTGAAAAATTGTCTCTGAGTTTCTCACCCAGCGAGAGTGCTCCAAAAAAAAAAGGGGGGGGAAGAAAAAATCCTGTTCATCTTCACAAAATGGGGCCCCTATTTACAAATGACATGTCTCATAACTGGTTAAATAATAGGTAATGAATAGTAAGTCTTGTCTAGTCTTGTCTAAATGTTTTAAGAATATAGTAAAGTCAGATCGCCTGAAATTGAGGCTCTGAGCATGTAAAATTACAGGTTCAGATTTTGCGTTGAATATGACACTGGCGATTGAGCTGAATAGAATCTTGATCAAGGTAAAATGTCACTAATCCATTACACTATGAACAAGCCTAATGACTTGGATTTATTCCCACAGCTTCTGCTATAACTATGCCTAATCCCTTTACATTGCATAAATAACTCTTCGATTTTTGCAAACTTATCTCCCAGCACCACATTTCAAAGGCGATTTGCTTTTCTGCAGTCAGAACATGCCTGGAACTAAGTTCCAACCTTTTTGTGAATTGTATAGTGTTTTTCCACAGCCTCCTTAGTTAATTAACTCTTCATTGACAGGATTGCGATCTCTTTCCACAGGAACTCAAGGGAGCATTACATTCTCATAACTGATAAGAAGTTAACCTCTGACTTTTTCATTTGCTGCATGCTCTTTGTCATTAGAGTAACACTGTGTGTAATTTTCAGCTCGTTTCTTCATTTTGATGTTTTTTCTACTACAGCATTGCGCATTAAGACTGTCTTTCCAGCTTTTTTATTTTTTCAACATCCACCGCACTCCCTCGAGATATGCAGGATTTCACTAGAATCCCTTCTTTTTTGATCTAACCATTTTTGTTTTCTGGCAGACCTCCCTAGCAGGAATCAGGAAGTCCTGCATCTAAATGGCACCTTTTACAATCCCAGGTCAACCAATTGTGGAATGAACTAACCTACACTGTCTTTTCTTTCAGTTAAAAGAAAGGGGGAGCCCCCCCCGGATTCTCTGCTACCTATAATTACAAAAACTAACTCTCTCAAACTTTTTCTCTCAGGATTTCCAAGGCTGCTTCCGCTGCTAGCTTTTATCTCCTCTGCAGGTCCATTTCTGGAGGCTCAGATGCCAGAACCAGGCCCCAATCCTAGAAGTCCAGGAGATGCTAGATGCCAGCATCAGTCCCAGCCAGCAGCCAAAATGCAGACCAGCCAAGATAACACCAGCCATCCATTTTTTGATGATTTTGGCATGCTTTTACCTCAAGGGGGGAGGATTTGGGACACACACACATGGACACCACACACACATACACACAAACTATGTATACCAGGACTCAATGTTACACACCAATTGGGACTTCAAAGGACATCATGCTCAGTTAAACACACAACCTTGCTTTACCTTTATGCCAACTTGGACTGCCACAAATACAGACTCTTCAAGTTACCAATGGACAGATTGGGTTATACAATAAAATCCACACCAAGGGATAATTGGGACAATTTATGGCTTCACCACATGTAATCCTACTTCAAGGATCAGCGTCAGAAGAAGCAGCTGAATGTTTGTGTATATGTTTCACTATTTGCTATTACTTGTATTGTCTTTGCATATCTTTGAATTCTTTGCCTTTATGCAATGCTCAAGGTGAGATTTTCAAGGGACATATGAACTAGATTGTGAATTTTGCAAACACCCCCATTGCATATTACCCTCACATCTGCCACCCCAATACCACCAATTGCTAGGAGGTCATGTTTTCACCCATGGGTGGGAGAAAGGAATCAAACTGGGCCACCTCTTCACAAAGGTTGATCATCCCGCAGCCAAAGAAATCCCTAACTATGGTAATCCTTTAATTACCTTGTGTTTGCTTGTCCACTATGGCGTGAGAAGCTGCTCACTGCATAATTGCCAGAGAGGCTTTTCTACAGGATAGTTAAGGATTACCTTAGAAATGCCATTTCTATCACTGGGGAAAGGAAAAGGTTAGCTCCTCTGAGCAGGACACTTAAATGTCCTCAAGCAGCACAGGACTGCTTAGCAAGGCAGAGTATGTGTCCTTAGCTGTCAGTATCATAGGGGTGCCCAAACTGGCAGTGGGTAACGCACGCAGAATTGGCCAACTGGCGTGCACCCCAGCCAAAGCTCTCAATCACACTTCATCAGCCATTGCCATGCTAAACCGAGAGGAGGCTGAACTGAGACATGCAGTTTTAGACAACCGCGCAGCAATTGACTATTTGCTGCTTTGACGTCTCAACCTGATGGACACCTCTTGCAAAGTCCAGGACCAGATAACCAAACTGGACACCTCAGTCAAGAAGACAGAATTAGTCTAGCACTGTAGTTATGGGTCCCCTGGAGGTGGGTGCAAACAGCGCCCCATACTATAACCATCATCATAGCAGTGGGGATTATGCTCTGCTGCTTTGCACAGTGCATTCCTTCACTCTTGTCAATGTACACCTCATGGCGGAGACCCCAGGAAATAGTTACGCCCAAGCAGATCATATCCTACATCTACCGTGCCCTTAGCCAGGCTGACTTAAATAATAAAAGAAGGGGGAATGTGGGTTGCCCACGGGAATAATTGGCCAAACCTTTCCCCAGGGGTTTGCTCGGCTTTCGACAGATTCGGGGACCAACCTGGCTTGGCAGAAAAGGAAATTGGGGTACAGGATAGTTAGCTAGTTTGGGGGTGAATCATAAGGCCTTGGCTGATGGCTACAGTAGAAACAGGGCAAAACTGGGATGAGGGCTCTAGTGGAGCCACAAGATCTTCAGCTGCTGGCTGCAATTAAGCTGGGCAAACAAGCCAAGCCAGACAGTGGACAAAGTTAGACGCCCGGAGTCAATACACATAAGACTCCGAAATTAGGGCAGGAACAATGGGTATCGCCAGCCCAAACCTTAATTAACTGCAAGCTGTCCATTAACCACAGGGCAATGTCAAAGAGCAGGTATTGTCTCTGACCACCGGAAAATGCCACGTATGCAAGCCTTCTGTATTAGGGGGTCACGCGCATCATAGGCACGTATCACCCCAAGGCAGGGTAATAAATACATACCCCCGACTCCTTGGTGCTGGACTTCACCGCACAACTGCCTCCATGTGTCTTCCTTGTGGCCAGCCATTCTTACAGCTTCCACTTTTATATTTCCCCAATCTGGATGCTATAATTTGATTCAAGGACAAGAAAGCTACTTCTGTGTAAAAAAAAAAACAAAAAACCACACACGATCTCATACTCAGAAAACTAATACAGGACTATTTCCAAACAGTTGTCAGAATGTAAAAAGAAATGGGAGCTGGCAATGATGTATTGAGTCTTGTTATAATTTATTGCTTTTTGTATATAATTTATTCTGTTTGGGTTATTAATTGTCGGTTTCGTGTATTACACCATCAGGTGCCACAGAAAAGCATTAGATATAGTAGGAGACCCATCACATCCTGGCCACTGCTTCTTTGAGCTTCTCCCATCGGGACGGAGATATAGAACAATGAAGGTAAAAATGAGCCATCTCAAGAACAGTTTCTTCTCCAGAGCAATTTTGGCCTTAAATGGAATCTCTGGACTCTAAAGTCATCTTATCTTATTTTAAAATTTTAAAATTTTTAGATTTTTAATTTTTAGGATTTTAGAATTTTGAAATTTTGAAATTTTGAAATTTTGAAATTTTGAAATTTTGAAATTTTGAAATTTTGAAATTTTGAAATTTTTGAAATTTTAAAGTTTTAATGTTTTGAAGTTTTTAATTTTTTAACTTGTATTGTATGGTACTATATTAATTGGTGTTTCTGTAGCTGTTTTTAAATTAAGGGATATGCCTTATTCAAGTTGATATATAGCAACTGAGAAATTTTGTTGTTCCCGCAAGGGGACAATGACAATAAAGATTTATCTATCTATCTATTATATGTTGAATTTTATATTGTTATTTGTAAAAAAACACCTCTGTTGTATGCCACCCAGAGTGGGAGAATATTCCAAATGGGTGGAATATAAATGTAATAAACAAATTTAAAAAATCAAATATGTTTTGCCACCCCCTGGTATCTGCTGACTGAAGTGACCACTGTATGTTGTCTTCTGATGGGGCTGATTCCATCTGGAAGCTCCTTCCTATTGTAGCAATGGGGGTGGGGGGTGGGGATTGTGGTGAATCTCATGCAGTGTGGCTGATCTTCCAGCTGGTGGCAGATGGACCTTCAAGGAAATCTTGGGCATTCAGAAAGAAGTTTGAGGTCCCAATCTGTTATCATGTTTGCAGCAGAAGAATTCCCTCAATCAAAATCTGGGGCTGGACGAAGATCCTTAGATAGATCAGAGGGATTTATTTCCTTCCATTTATTTCTGCGGCTGGGGACAGAAAGCCATCCTAGAGGATTTTAGAAAAGGGAATTAATTTGTCACTCAGGATAAATTCAAGACAACTGCCAGTGAGTTAAGGCATCAAACAGGTGAGTATTGAAGCTTTTACGAAGACCTATTAAAATGCTATGCATTTCTCCTACCTTTCTCCAAATTTGCTTGTTAGAGTGGAGTGTGGAGAGATTACTTTGTTTTATCTCTTTCTTGGTGTGACATTGTCCTTCAAACCCAAACAGAAGTTTCTGAGGCTCCGACTAATGGGATCCCCCAATCTATTTGAAGAAGTCTTTATGCCAAACTCTAACTATATTCCTTTGCAACCTTTAGTAAGCCCCTGACCCCTTTGTTTAGCTTTCAAGTAAACATTTTGTGCAGGCCAGTTCAAAGTTTTGTTAGTGGAAAAGTAATTTGGCGATCAATTGGGCTACAAGATAGCCCAGCTCAGCTGGTGTGGGATTCTGTAGGAAGATATTTCTGCAACATGATTGTTAGCCAAAGAATAGGCAGCACTATTCTTAGGTAAAGGGAAATGGACACTTCGAGCAGCTGATTCTGGCTGTCTTGAAAGGATAGTGCTAGCCAGACCCTACTTTAGCTGTAAAGGTACACAGGGCAAAAGATGTATGTACAGGTGAACTGGAAGTTTGTAATTTTTCTCCTAGGAACAAGGAGAGGTAGATTGATGATTGCGTGCATAATAGACCAAAATAACTTGTCTGGTAATCATAGTGACACTGTTTCTTGCTTTGTCCCAGATGTCAGTGTATCTTGGGATGGCCTGGATTGCAGCTATAAATGAGTATGCATAAGATTAGACTGGGCTGGATGGCCCAGTGGTCTGATTCAGTAGCAGCTTCTTATCTAATACTTTCAGCATATTGGAATATGTGCATAAATTCTCCTTGCTTTCCATCATTGGGTATTCTGTTTGAGCAATATTGCAGTCACCTGGTTCTGCTGTGTTGTTATTGTTGGTGTTGGTGTTGTCATTAAAAACCAAAATGACAGTACCATATTAGAAGATATCCCCTGATAGAAGGCAACCTCCATTTATCAGATTGAAGATAACAGCTCTTAGAAGGGCAGATTGAAATTGCCCATCGGTAGGCTAAACAAGCACATAGGGAATCGCCCAATTAATGCTGTGGATACATTTATGGGAAACAGTGCTAACTCAAACAGCACTGAATGGGTGGTTTACTGTTCACTGATGGGAAAGTAAAAGACCCAACTCAAAAAGGAACCATAAAATGACCGCTCCTGGGACTTCTGGGGGCCACAAAATGGCCACCGGATAGCTGGGGCTACTTCCAGGCACCACAAAATGGCGGTCCTTGGGGTTTCCAAGCACCAAAATAAGTGCACTGTCACTGTAATGATATAGCACTACGGAGGGCGTGTTCTGCAGGATATTATTGCATCTGTCCTTGGGATTGGCAGGATTGAGCCCTTCCAGCAGGAATTACCAACAGGTGGTATGTTTATGTCCTTCCACAGCATTTTGGGTACACTCTTATTTTCACTGCTTTGAACTGAAGCCCCAGCAACACCTCTGTCTTCCAGGGCTCACGGAAACACTGGAATACACTCATTGGTGCAGCAACTGTACTCAGTTCCTTTTTGACTCCCACCAGCATCATAATGGCCCCAAGTGATTGCACAGAGATGGGCGCTCAATCCGTCATGCAGTACAAGGGGCTTGAAATGCTGACTTGCCAGCCTTCCAGCTAACAAGGCAACCTTCTTAACCACTTTGGTGTTCAGAAATTGGAGACGACAAGCATTGAAAGTGAAATACAGCTCTTTATTTGGAGGGTCTGAACACAACTTGGATGGGGCAAAACACGGACTTTTATACACACACAGAAAGATACATTTACAGCAGGAACAATGCTGATTGGTCAATTAACCTATGTACACTTCTTAATCCCTTCATTTGCATCAAGTGGATACATAGCGTACCTGTCAAACTTCAAACTGCGCACTCTCCGAAATCTCGTGATACTTCGCGATTTGCAGAGATCTTGCGGCTGTCAAACAGCAATGCTGTTTGCGCGGGAACTCGGCGGATTGAATATTTGACATGTTGGTAAAACACAGTTATCATACATAACATTCCTCCCCCCTAGGTATAGACAAAGTCTTTTAACCAGGATGGCGGTTCGGTTGAGCCGGCTCAGAGGCTCGCAGGTCTGGCAATCCGGCTGGAGTGAGAGTTTGATTAGTGGGAGAGGACTGAAACTCAAATTATAGCCCCGTTTGTCATTGGGAGGAGCAGGCAATCGCTCTAAATTAAAATCTAATGATGGAGGTGAAAACGACAACTGAGTGTCCCTCCTGTGCTTGCTAAGAGTGGAGGGCGACTCAAAAGAATAGTGCTAATTGCTAACTTGAGATTCCAGCGTGTTAGGATAAAACAGTGTGGGGATACCTTCGGCCTGAGTGGGGGAGCAGTCTGCAAATTCTCCCTGTTCCCCAAAATCAAAACTGGGCCATCACTGGAACTCACTGCTGGGTCTATGTTAGCTGGCTGCTGACTATTACCTCTGCCCCCTGGGTTTAAACGGGTGGGGGCCAACCCTAACGTTGAATTCTGTGTTCGTCCTGTCGGTCCAATATTCGGGGTTTCAACTGGTCTGCGTGCCGTCTCCAGATCAGACCATTAGCTGTTTCGATTCTGTAAGAAACAGGACCAGTTTGGTCTAGCACAAAACCAAGTACCCATGTAGGACCCCCTGCTGCATAATTGCAGCAATGGGCAGGGACCCCGGCGCAGAAACCCTTTTGGTGTTGGATCCCTATATTGGTACCCTTGTCCTCCACCCTAGAGGGATCCAACCTATCCAGCAAGGATGCTAACTTCGCTGGAGCAATTCAGCAGGGGATAGCCTGAGGCGAGGGGTGTGTGAGCCTATATGTGAGGAGAAACTGACATAATTGAAGCTCTAGATTCCCCCTTCTCCCATGCGCCGGAGTGCATCCTTGGTGGTGCACACCTGCTGCTTCACTTGGCCATTGGTGGCAGGGTGGAATGGGGTGGCAGTGATGTGCCGAATAGCATTCCTTTCCATGAAGGATTGGAATTCTGCAGATGTGAACATGCACGCGTTGTCGGACACCAGAACATCTGGGAGTCAGAACTTAGCGAACAGCCTTCTCACGTGCATAATTGTCATGGACAAAGTAGTGCTGGACACCCAGATTACTTCCAGCCACTTGGAGTATGAGTCCACTACCAATAAGAATAGAGCCCCCCTAAACGGTCCCGTAAAATCTATATGTATCCTGGACCACGGGCCCCTGGCAGAGTCCCATTCCCGAGAGGGAAGATGGGATTGCTCGGGGTGAGAACATTGGCAGCTGGCACAAGTGCCGACCATCTGTTCTATATCCTGGTCCAGTTAGGGCCACCAAAAGTAACTTCGGGCGAGGGCTTTTGAACGAATAATTCCCGGGTGACTAGTATGGAGTAATTTCAAAACCTTTTGCCGAAGGATGACAGGAATGACCACCCACTGGCCCCACAAGAGACAACCCCGTTCAACAGACAGTTCTAAGCGTTTGCGGTGAAACATTTTAAACTCCTCAGCTGGAAGAGAGACTGGCCAGCCTTTTTGCACCCAAGAGATTACCCTTGATAATACTGCATCTTTGGCTGTGGCTTTGGAAATGTCAGATGGGATAACCAGAGGTGAGTCGAGGGCCTCAATCATTAGGACCTGGTGGTCCTGTTCAATCTCGCAATCCGGTTCCTCAACCCCGGGCAGTGATGAGCGCGACAGAGCATCAGCATGGCTGATGTCCTTGCCAGGCCTGTGTACCAGAGTGAAATTGTACACATTTTAAAAAATCGCCCAGCGCAACATCCGTGGGGATAGGATCTGCAGTGTGGGCTTCCCATTCACAAAGATGCCAAGGAGGGGCTTGTGGTTAGTCACAATGGTAAAAGGCCTCCCGTAGAGGTATTCGTGAAATTTCTTGGTGCCTGCCACGATAGCCAGCACCTTCCTGTCAGTTTGTGCATAATTATTTTCGGGCTTTGAAAGAGAACGGGAGTAAAATGCTATGGGGGCTACATGGCACAACACAGCCCCAACTCCCACAGGGGATGCATCACAAACCAAGATAACCCATTTTGTAGGGTCAAAATGCATTAACACTGCATCAGAAGACAGCAATTTTTTCAGTTCTTGGAATGCTTTCTCCTGGCAATGGCCCCAGTGCCAAACAGTGTCCTTTTTTAGGAGACATAAGAACATAAGAATATAAGAACAGCCTTGCTGGAACAGGCCACAGCCGATCCAGTCCAGCATTCTGTCTCACACAGTGGCTCACCATTTTCTTCAGGGTATTCCCAAGGATATGCCTTCACCTGCTTAGGATTCCCTGGAAATGGCATTGAGAGATATCCTGCCTATCTCTCCAACCCCGAGGTTGTCCTTAAGTATCCATAATTATAGCCATTGATACTCTTGTCCTCCATGAACTTGTCTAATCCTTTCTTAAAGCTGTCAAGACTGATAGCTGTCACCACATCTTCTGGCAGGGAGTTCCATAGACCAGTAATCCTCTGGGTGAAAAAGTACTTTCTCTTATTTGTTTGAGAACTAGTACCCAAAAGTTTCATCGAGTGTCCCCTAGTTCTAGTGTTGTGCGATAGGGAAAACAGTTTTTCCTTATCTACTTTGTCCGTGCATGATTTTATAAACTTCAATCAGGTCACCTCTTAGACGCCGTCGTTCAAGAGTGAAAAGGCCCAACCGTTGCAGCCTCAGATGGTAAGGAAGGTGTTCCAGTCCCCTAATCATTCTGGTTGCCCTCCTCTGCACTTTCTCCAACTCCATAATATCCTTCTGGAGGTATGGCGACCAGAACTGTACACAGTATTCCAGGTGGGGCCTCACCATAGATTTATAAAGAGGCAAAATGACACTTGCTGACTTATTTTCTATACCCTTCCTAATGATCCCTAACATTCAGTTTGCTTTTTTCACTGCTGAGGCACACTGGGTTGACACCTTCATTGAGTTGTCCACCAGGACACCAAGGTCCCTTTCCTGGTTTGTCGCAGAGAGTTCAGACCCCATCAGTTTATAAATGTAATTGGGGTTTTTTGCCCCAACATGCATCACTCTGCACTTACTAATGTTGAAGCTCATTTGCCACTGTTTTGCCCACTCCCCCAGTGTCAAGAGATCCCTCTGGAGCTCCTCACAATCTCTCACAGTTTTCACTACCCTGTATAATTTAGTGTCGTCAGCAAATTTGGCTACCTTGCTTTTTACTCCTACCTCTAGATCATTTATGAAGAGGTTGAAAAGCAGGGGTCCCAGTACTGAACCTTGGGGGACCCCACTCTTTACTTCCCTCCACTTGGAGAAGTGTCCATTTAGTGCTACCCTCTGTTTCCTGTCCCTTAGCCAGTTGCTGATTCAGGACAAGACCTGTCTCTTTATTCCATGACTGGTAAGTTTATTCAAGAGCCTTTGGTGTGGGACCTTGTCAAAAGCCTTCTGAAAGTCCAGATAAACAATGTCAACTGGATCCCCCTTAGCCACATGCTTGTTGACACTCTCAAAAAATTCCAACAGATTAGTGAGGCATGATTTGCCCTTGCAAAAGCCATGTTGGCTCTCCTTTAGCAGCGCCTTCTCTTCTATGTGTCTATTAATTCTATCTTTTAGGATGGTTTCCATCACTTTCCCTGGGACACATGTCAAACTGACAGGTTGGTAATTTCCTGGATCACCCCTGGATCCTTTTTTGAAAATTGGTGTTACATTCACTACCTTCCAGTCATCAGGCACGAAGCCTGATTTGAGGGAAAGATTATATATTTTGGCTAGGAGATCAGCAATTTCATCTTTAAGTTCCCTGAGAACTCGTGGATGGATGCCATCCTGGTCCTGGTGATTTGTTAGTGTTTAGCTTAACAAGACATGCAAGGACCTCCTCCCTGGTTATTTCTATCTTGCTTAATTCTTCGGTTTCCCTCCCTACGAAGATAGGCTCTGTTTTGGGCATGTGGTCTCTGTCTTCTTCAGTGAATACTGAAGCAAAGAATTCATTGAGTCTCTCTGCAATCTCTGTTTCCTCCTTAATTACCCCTTGCCTTCCATTGTATTCGAAGGTCCAATGGCCTTCCTAGTTGGGTTCTTACTTCTAATGTACTTAAAGAAATCTTTGTTATTTCTCTGAGTATTTTTAGCTATACTCTCCTCAAAGTCTTGCTTTCCTTTCCTGATTGTTGCCTTGCATTTGTTCTGCCAGAATTTATGTTTCTGCCTGTTGTCCTCATTCGGACAAGCCTTCCATCTTCTAAATGAGCTTTTCTTGCTCTTGATCATTTCCCGAACAGCTCCTGTAAGCCACATCGGAGTCCTCTTGGACCTGGCAGTGCCCTTTTTCCTTTTGGGTATGCATTCCAATTGGGCCTCTGTTATTGTTTTTGTAAACAGCCTCCATGCCTCTTGGAGTGTTTGGACTCTCTCAATTTTCCCTTTCAGCTTCTTTTTTACTAGTTTCCTCATCTTTGGGAAATTTCCTTTTTGAAAATTTAAGGTCTCTGTGTTAGATTTTATCAGTGACTTGCAGTCTATGATCAAGTTAAACATAATTGAGTTGTGGTCACTGTTCCCTATTGGATCAGTCACATTAACATCTTGCACCAGATCCTGAGTATTACTCAGGATCAATTCAAGGATTCTTGCATCTCTAGTTGGGTCTTCAACCATCTGTCCCAAGGAACAATCATTTAGCATATCTAGGAACTTTATCTCTTTATCATGTGCTGAACAACAGCTTTATCATGTGCTGAACCCTATGTGAGGGTAATTGAAGTCCCCCATTATAACCAGGCTTCCCTTCTTGGATGCCTCCTTTAGAACATTCTCCAACTGCCAGTCTCCCTCAAGAGTTTGGGTCGGAGGCTGATAGTATATGCCTACTGTTTAAACCATCCTTGTGGCCTGGTACTCTTACCCACAGAGCTTCTAATGGTGACTCCAAATCACCTAGATATTCCAATTCATACGATTTTATCACTTCTTTGACATACAAGGCTACACCACCTCCCGTTTGCCCCTTCCTATCCTTCCTGTACAGTTTGTAGCCTGGGATAACTGTATCCCATTGGTTATCATCCATCCACCAGGTTTCTGTGATACCAATAATATCAATATTCTTATCTATTGCTAAGTATTCCAGCTCCCCTATTTTGTTCCGGAGGCTTCTGGCATTTGTATACAAGCATTTATATATGCTTTCCTGATACAGTCTTTTGAGTCCAGTTGCATTGTTAGACTGCCTCTTGCATCCTTCTGCTAGAGTGCTGGTGACTAGCTCCTCGCTCTGCTCAGTAATTTTTGCATCCTCCTCACTACTCAAGTACACACTTTCCTGAACCGGATGCTGCCCAGCTCCTGTCGGCTTTCCCCCAGTTATCAGTTTAAAAGACGGTGCAGTGGTTCAATAACTGAGGCTTTGCGATGGAGAAAAGCGTGATAGAAGTTAAGTAAACCCAGAAACGATTGCAACTCAGTTTTACAAGTTGGCCTGGTTGCATTCTGCACGGCCGCCACTTTTGAGTCTGAGGGCATAATACCGTGGTGGTGGTGGTGGTGGTGGTGGTGGTGTAATCCTGTATCCAAGGAACTCTACTTCACTTGCCAAAAATACACACTTGTCTTTTCGAAGACATAGACCTGCTCACTTGAAACAAGACAATACTTTATCGAGCCTGGCTGCTAGTTCGACGGAGAAGGGGATGGCAGAGGATGCGGTGGCTAGATAGCATTGTTGATGCAATGGACGTAGAGCAGAGCAGGCTGCGGAGGATGGCGGAGGATAGGGATGCCTGGCATGCAGTGGTCCATGACATTGTTACGTAAATTTTAGACTCAATGCCTCAGAGCTACAAGCATCCAAGCCAAGGAGTGGGAAATTATTCTGTTTTAATATTTAAAGAAGTTTTGTTACTGTACAGAGTCGCAAAGGGTCAGACTCAACTGTGCAACTGAACAACAACAGACAAAATCTAGATGTGGCCTAACTAATGCCAAAGAGAGGGCAACTGGTACTTTACAGGTTTTTGAGATGTTACGCCTGTTAACGCAGCTAAAAATAGCGTTGGCCTTTTTTGAAGCCACATTGTCCTGTTGGCTCATATTCAGTTTGTGTTTCTGTCTCTCTTTTCCTCTCACTCACTTTGTTGACAGCAAATAATGTTACCCAGGCCAGATAAGCTGATAGGATATTTTGCAACCAATGCTAAAAGATTGGGTGACTCATTATATCCCACTTAAAATTCCGCCGGCTCTTTAATTAAGCCGGTGGCTTTTCTCCCAGACCTCTAGACACAGCTCCTGTCATCGCCTTTCATTTCATTTTAGTTTGTAAACACTGAAATGTTGTGGCTGTGCAGAAGGTGTCTTTTCCTCGGAGATCTGTTTTGACTGAACATCGCAAGGTGCTTTCCTGGTAATGAGCCCTACAAAAGTTGCATGTCAAAAGCAATGTACTGACTAGGACTGCATTTATTTTATGGGCAAAGGAAAGTTTTCTGGTTACTTCGTGTCTGGCCGGACATCCCACTATGGTAATGCAGTAGATTGTACAGTCTGCGACTCAATTCCGAGTGTTGGGCGGTGGTAAATAACTTGACTCTCTAAAGGGGCCAATGGCTATGGGCAGACGAACATCTTTAGGTTGAGTGATGGTCTCCTCAGTGGAGGAAATGCCACTGGAAACCATGATGTTGGGCCCAATGACAAAATGAGCGGAGGAGGAACTCTGATTCCCAATGGTCATGGAGGTGGAAGAGGCCATGCCAGGTGGACTGGTTGTGAAGGCGCACCTTGTCCATATCCTTAAGGCTGTGGCAGTCCATTGCAGTCCCGGTGTTAAATCCTGCATGTCTCATTTCACATGTGCCGCAGGAGATGGATCCATGATCATAGTGTGTGGGTCACTTCATGGCAAGCTGGGATCCACCTTAAACAAATTCACACCAATGGCAGTTTTCCTGAAAATGATTTCCAGGAAAAATGTATACTTGGATACGAGTAGCAGCTGCCGCTTCCACCACATATTAACAGGAATTATTCATATTTTATGCCATTCTTGTGACCAGTTTTATTTTTAAAGACATTCCAAAAATCTTCAAGCAGCACAGTGAGGAACAATAAAGTTATTTTTCAAATATTTTAATTAAGAGGAATAAAATTACTTCTAAAAAGTAATTGTACGTATCCTGGGTACTACTGGCCATTGAATGACCATAGATGGGAAAGATTGCTCAGCAGCAACCATTATACCTGAGATCCTCCACAACTGGGGTCATCATCATCATCATCATCATCATCATCATCATCATCATCATCATCATCATCATCATCATCATCATCATCATTTATTAGACTTGTATGCCGCCCTACTCGCCGGAGCGACTCAGAGCGGCTAACATACCATGGGGCAACATATATTACAGTATTACAATATCAAATATAAATACAACAACATAATATAAATATAACAACATAATGCAATACAATCAATACAGTCAATAAATCTAACAATAAAATGAAAATACAGTAAAACCCCTACTTACGGAAAAAGTCCGTTCCGTAGGCTTTTGCTTAAATCGTTTTCTTATATAACTCGAAGAAAACCCATAGGGAATGTTTTTTTTATGTAACTAATTTTTTATGTAACTATCATGAGACGCCAACCCTTCATCAACTGGTGATTTCAAAGTTCTCCTGAATTTTGACAAAGTTAATGGGGCGGGGAGGTTATAACTCCCTGAATCTTTCCAGTTGACATGCTGGGTGGGGAATTTGGTGGACAGTAATCCAAGAAAAGTAACTTTCAGAAGCTTTGGTTGCCCTGATGTGTCAGGTCACTGAATTGAGTCTTCCCAGCCAAAAAAATTACTACCACACTGTGGGCGGGGCATGGTGGGCGGGGCCAGGGGGAAAGCCCTGCGTTGCATCGGAATTAGGACTACTTTATTTCAAAACTTGGATGGGCGGGGCCAGCCAGAATTTCTGCTACCGGTTCTGGTGAAATGGTGCAAACCTACTGATACCAACACTGTTTCCAGCTCAGGAGAGACATACTGTACTGTTATTCTGTTCGAATTATGGAAATAATTTATGATTTTGCAAAGGTAGCAATGATAAACTCAGGCAAAATCACGTCTTCTTCCCTATCTCTTGGTGAACCTATTTCTTCTTGTTAGCATCTAAGCTAGGGGGTCCCAACCTAAGACCTGTGGGCCGGATCTGACCCACAGCGCCATTTCATGTGGCCCCCCCACCCCTCCAAGGGTATTTGAGAAACAAAATGGCCACCCTCTTTGAAGCTGTTGGGACAAAATGGCCACCCACATCGTGCAGGCAGGGCAAAATGGCCATCAAAGCTGACTGAGAGAGCATGACCCGGCACCCGGCTTGAAAATGTTGGGAACCCCTCATCTAAGCAGCCTAAGGGCAGGGGTAGGGACCATCTCCTTCCTCATGAGCCAAAATGTCTGGGGTCAACCCCGTTGTTGTCCGTAAAGAGACCTCTTTATGACCCAAAAAGATCATTTATGGGCTAAAAGGCATGCTATTGGATGGTTGTGAATTGAGACTAGACTCTGCTTTCCTGGCTGTCAGCCAGTCTCATGCAGTGTTGATCTCTCGTCCTTCGGGGTATCATATAATTTACAGGAGCAGGTGCAAAGGCTGAAAAGAAATGAGACAGGCCTATTAGCAGGAGCAGAAAGTCTTCTCAGGTCACCTTGGAGATATTAGTTTTCTGCCGTGCAAACTTGGTGTACTTGGCTGGAGTGTTGATAAGCAAATCTAGGTAGGAGGGTGATTCACACAAAGGCACATCTGTGGATTCCTTCTCGCACCTGATGTGTCCTGTGTTATAGCAGGAATGATCCACAGCAGTTGAAGAGTGATCAAACTGCTATAATTGCATATTTTGAATAAATGCAGAATACTATCAGTCCCTGGAAAATAGAGGGGGAAGAAGTAGAAGCAGTGACATATTTTACATTCTTAGGATCAAAGATCACTGCAGATGGGGATTGCAGCCATGAAATAAAAAGGTGACTAATTCTTGGGAGGCAAGCTATGAGAAACTTGGTGAACATAGTTAAAAGCAGAGACATCACCTTGCAAACAATAGTCCGCATAGTCAAAGCAATTGTTTTCCCTGTGTTAATGTATGTTTGCGAGAGCTGGACCATAAGGAATGCTGAGCGCAGAATAATAGATGCCTTTGAAATGTGGTATTGGAGGAGAGTTTTGAGGGTCCCCTGGACAGCGAGGAGAACAAATAGGTTGATCTTAGAAGAAATCAACCCTGACTGCTCCTCAAAAGGTCAAATAGTAAAGATGAAGCTGAAGTACTTTGGACATCAAATGAGAAGAGAGGATTCACTTGAGAAGGCCTTGATGCTGGGAAAGGTGGAGGTCAAAAGAAGAAGGGGGCTGCCAAAAATGAGATGGATAGATGGTATTGCAGACTATTGCAATGGTGTTGCAAGGGCCGACGGAGAGGGCCACTTGGTCCGGGAATGGCCCGCGGAGGTTCGGAGTGACTGGCTGCAAGGAAGGCACGTGAGACGAAATGTGCGGTGAAGTCCAGTCCCAACCTAAGTTGGGTGGCATATTTATTGCCCTGCCTCGAGGGTTCCGTGCTAGAGGCGTATGGGACTTCTTCACAGAAGCTGATGCAAATGTGGCATTTCTGGTGGGTCAAGATAACACCTGTCTCCAGACATTGTCTTGTGATTAATGGACAGCCCCGCAGTTATCTAAGATCTGGGTTGGCGAAACCCCATTGTTCTCGCCCTATCTCGGAAGACCATGTAACTGTCTCCGGGACTAACTTCCTTAGCCGCTGACTCAGTGTGCTTACTCAACCTTATCTTGAGTCAGAAGGGGAAGAGCGAGTTCAACCATAGAGTCAGCAACTTTTTACCTTTTGTCCTATTTCCTCCGCAATTCCTCAGCCAAGGCTCTCATGATTCATACCAATTAATCTAGCCCGCACACAATTTCCCTTCCATCAGAGCCCGTGTTGATTCTCAAGCCGTGTGCATAAGTGAGGAAACCCCTCGGGAAGGGTTATGGCCAATCTAGGCACGCGGACATACCACATCCCCCCTTATTTTACTGTTTAAATCAGCTTGGCTGAGGGCTTGGTAGATATAGGGCATAATTTGTCTAGGTGTGAGAGTCTCTCGAGGTTTCTGCCATGAGGTACACATGGAGAGAAGTGAAGGGATGCATTGTGCGAAACAGCAAAGTGTAATCCCCACTACCACAATGCCAGCAGTAGCTTTGAGCGTTGTTTGTAACCATTTCCATGGCAACCATGACCAGAGTTCGTCCCCCCACCCCCAGTTGGCATCTTGTTGGATATTTCTCACGATGGTGTCGAGTTTGATGATCTGACTTTGGACCTTGTGTGAGTTATCCATGAGGTTAAAACAGCACATATTGCGGACTGATTCACAGCCCACATGGTGCAAAAGCAACAAATAATCAATTGCTGCTCTATTATCCAAAACTGCATGTCCCAATTCAGCCTGCTCTCGATTAAGCATAGCGGTGGCTGATGAGGTGTGATTGATAGCCTTAGCTAGCGCGCACGCCAGCTGGCCGATTCTACGTGCATTTCCCACCGCTAACCCGGGCACCCCAAAAATGCTGACCGCTAAAGAGACATACTCTGCCTTACTAAGCAATCTGATATTGCTGTCGCATGTCTCATCTAGCCGGGCCGCCCTTACAGACCGTGCTAGTCTTGGGGTGACTGGGTTTGGGGTGATCATTTCCCTTTCGGGGAGTACCAGTGTCAAGCAACTCAAACAACAGTATGAGTCAGATATGTTAGCTGGAATGTAGTTCCACATCCGTTGGTTACAAGTAAAAACCATCCTATGGGCAAAATGACATTAGCATACATGGAACGTGCACTTTCTGGCTGATTACATTTCCAAGTCTCTCGGGGCTCAGGCAACGGTGGTGTGGCACTTTGGCTGTGGAGCAGCCAGTCATTTTGGCACAGGGCGTGCTTGGGCTGATCACCACTCGGGGTGTATACAGAGTGAGCGCATCAGCGGGCAAAGTCTTTGTTACCTGAGTCCCCCAAGCTGCATACATTGCGTATGTGATTCGGAGATGAGGTCCATGTATTCGTCTAAGCAACAATTCAAAGTTCTTGGCCGGCTCGCACGGAGCGTGGCAGACTGGGATAAGGCATGTACTTAACAACGAAGAAGTGTCTGTGGTCTGCTCTAAGCAAAAGTTCGACTGGTTGACAAGTCCGGCCAGTCTCTCCCAGATGTTGTACTGGAGCCTGGCGGTAAGGTCCCTGCCAGAGGCTTGAACCCCTCCCCCCATAAGCAAGGAAAGGATCAAGACTATCATTAGGGAATTGTAAGTGATCTGAGCCAAGACCGCAGCTACCATGTTGTGTGGAGTGGGCTCAGAGTGGTTCTCTTGCAAAATGGTCGTGGCATCATCACACAGGGTTTTGATCATTCCCCATGTCACTCTCGGCTCCTCCGTCCTGGGCCGTCATGGCCGGTGTCGTCTGCCCTGCCTCCGTCCTGTCATCAGGTCTATCTCCTCCATCAGAGGCAGCCTGGTTCCATGCCATGCAGTTCGAAGAACGGCTTCACACAGCGGGCCGGAATCCAAATGGTACCTGTAGGAGACATAATCGCTGCATGGCCTCATCCCCAGGTTATCAGGGGCACCGGACCCTTCCAAGAGAGGTCCGGCAGCACTCTGAATTTAACCATGGGGCACGGGAGAGCTTAGTGGCTTCGGAAATACTTCTCCTGCGGAGTGCAGTCAGCAAAAATATTTAAGTGATTGTAAGTGAATAATACTTTGTGCAGGCGTTGCTGTGCCTGTCCTTGACTCTTAGGGAGGACTATCTCCTCCCTTTCTGTTTGTTTTTCAATATAGGACTTTAACATCCGGTTCACCCGTTCGCCAATGGCTTGTCCTTGGGGATTGTATGGAATGCCAAATGTGTGCTTTATGTCCCAAGTGGCTAGGAATGTGGCTAGCTGTCTGGAACTATAAGCTGGTGTGTTGTCTGTCTTCAAGTGACCTGGTTTGCCCATGGTCGTGAAACATGACAATAGATGTTGCTCTATATGTGTCTCAGTTTCTCCCTTCTGGGCCATGGCCCAGGCAAACTGCAAGAATGTATCAATGGAGACGTGCATATACTGCCATCTCCCAAATTGTGGAACGTGTGTGACGTCCATTTGCCAAATTTGGTTAGCTTCTGTCCCTCGTGGGTTAACCCCCCATGAGGCCCTCCCCCCCGGTGTTCCTGCGCATTGCGGGCAAGAACGCACGATGCTTTGTGCTTGTGACAATGGCAGGTTAAACTGCCTTGCGAGAGCTTTGGCATTCTGGTGAAAGAATGCATGGCTCTGGATTGGGGTCGTAAAGACTCCCAAGACTAATCTTTGATGCGCTTCCTTGACCGCTGAGTCAGCCCTGCTGTTACCCTCTGAAATTGGACCGGGCAAATCCTGGTGGCTTCTAATATGAGTTACATAGAGCGCTTCCCTGTGGTTTCGCAAATGAAATTGCATGGACAGGAATAAGCTCATTAAATTCCTGTCTATGGCCGGAGTGATGTAAGCCCCCGGCAAGTTGTGAATTAAATTCTGGACATACTGGCTGTCCATGACTATATTCAAAGGCTCTTGATTAAACGTTCTTAAGGCAAGGTTCACTGCTGCTAATTCCGCTCTCTGCGCTGATTTCTGCAAAAGTGTCAGTAGCGTTCGCCAAGCCTGCTCCTCATGCCAAGTGAGAACTCCATATATTTTTTCCCCATCTGTGAATACTGTCTTGGCTCCCTGAAGTGGAGTTAGAGACAGCATGCTTTGTAATTCGACTGTCTCAGTCTGAAGCGAGACAAGTCTGGGATCCCTTGGCAAATGATATGCCAAGTTACCTGTAAAGCCTTCTAATGCAATTGGGAGGGTATTTCCGAGCTGCATTAGCTGGCGTGTCTGTTCCTTATTAAAGGGCATAACTATCTTGGCTAAGTCATGTCCTGAAATATCCCTAGCTCTAAGCCTTCCTTTGTGGATGACTGTGGCTACCAGTTCTTGCAGAGGAACGATGTTCCTGGAAGTGGTATGTGGTAAATACACCCATTCCACGATGTCCCCCCCCGCTGGAGTCTGTGCCTAGAGCTCCTGCGAACATGATGCCTGTTCTAATGATGTACAGATTTAGCATGGGGGTGAATGACCCCCCGCCAATACTGTCTACCCAACGGTGGCTGAGTATGCGATTGACTTCCTGGAGAGTTTGTTTCGCCTCTCTCAGAATGTGGATTCGATCTGCCGGCTGTTTTCCTAGCGTTAGTAGTGAAAAAAGCGGCTTTAAGAGATCGGTGCTAATTTTAAAATAGGGTCTTGCCCAATTGATGTTTCCTAAAATTTGTTGGAGTTCTACTAGCGTTACAGAGTCTTTGAGGTTGATTTTTGGCAAAATCGGTGCTGCAAAAGAACGGAGTAACCGATGACCCAGGTAAGAATAGGGTTCGGTTCTCTGAACTTTTTCTGGGGCAATTATCAAGCCTTTGACCCCCAATGAATTTTGAAGATCACAAAACATGTCGCTACCCAATTTGGGCGCTGCAATCAATATGTCATCCATGAAATGGCAAACTAAGACTTTGGGGTGCAGGTTCCGGAACCTCTCTAATGTCCCATGGACATAGATCTGGCACAAGGTGGGCAAGTTGAGCATCTCCTGTGGCAAAAATTTCCACGCATAACGTTGGGTTGGTTCCCTGTGATTGGTGATTGGCACTGTAAAAAAACCCGAACCTTTCCCTATCCCTAGGATCTAAAGGGATGGTGTAAAAGCAGTCTTTTAAGTCTACAATTAGGATCTCCCATCCTTCGGGGATCATATTGGGATTGGGTGTCCCGCATTGAAGCGGACCTATGGGCTGAATGCATTTATTGATCTCTCATAGATCATGAAGAAGTCTCCATTTACCGGACTTCTTTTTAATGACAAAAATCGGTGAATTCCAGGGACTGGTAGATGGTTCTATGTGTCCTGCTTTTAGCTGCTCTTTAACAAGCTGCTTTAAAGCTTCTAACTTTTCCCCAACTATGGGCCATTGTTCCACCCACACCGGCTCATCTGTGAGCCATTTGAGCGGTAGGGCCATTACCCAAAAGATAGGGTCGCACGATACTGCTGCATAATGTCTGGCCCCCAGAGGTTGACAGGCACATTCAAAATGTGTGGTTGGATGACCGCTGTGCCATCGGCCCCTGGGATGGAGACTTCTACCCAATTGTGACTTCTGTAAGCTTCCTGAACTCCTCCTACCCCCCACACATCTGCAACCGACTCGCTGGCCCACTCTGTGGGCCACAATTTCTGGCTAATTATGCTAACATCGACTCCAGTGTCGAGCAGCCCATCAAAAGGTCTTTTGTTTAAAAATACCTTAATGACTGGTCGCTGCTTCCACTCTATGTTCTTTTCCACTGATGCTATGGTCTGGTATCCTTCTACTGCCCCTCCCTCTCTTGGGCAGTTTGCTGACCTGAATCCTGAGCTTCCTCTGCTCACCTCATTGTCTCTACCTGGCAGATGACATGGAACCATGATCAGTTGCACTATTGAATTTCTGGCTAATTACGCTAACATTGGCTCCAGTGTTGAGCAGCCCGTCAAAAGGTCTTTTGTTTAAAAATACCTTAATGACTGGTCGCTGCTTCCACTCTATGTTCTTTTCCACTGTTACTATGATCTGGTATCCTTCTACTGCCCCTTCCTCTCTCGGGCGGTTTGCTGACCCGAATCCTGAGCTTCCTCTGCTCACCTCATTGTCTCTACCTGGCAAATGACACGGAACCATGATCAGTTGCAGTATTGAATCCCCTTTGCTGACTGTCTGGGGTAGGTGTGTCCACAGCTGGACTTTGACTATGCCTGTGTAATCGGAGTTTATGACTCCTGGGACCACGAAGATCCCTTTTTTCCCTGCATTGCTATGAGGCAAGACTAATCCTATGGTGTCTGGGGGCAGAGGACCCTTGTACAGGGAGTTGACTTGGTAGACTGAGCCTGGCAGGTCGCGTGTAACATCCTCCTGGCATTCCAAGTCTAGCACTGCACTGCCCTTAGTCTCTGCCTGTGCCTCGGAAATGCTGGGTGTAATGCTGGGTGAAATTATTGGGATATCCGCTCCGGAGCTTCCAGGGCGGCTGTCATCTCTATTTGAACCGGGGCTAGAGACACGCCTGTGAGCCGGTTTCCCGAATTGGGACACTTGTTGGCCCAATGGAAGCTGCTGTGGCATCTGGGACACTAGGTAGATGGTACCTCTGGGAGGCCCGATGGCTGGCCGCCCCCTTCTTACGTTTTTTTTACCTGCACTCTTTGGCAAAGTGCCCCACCTTGCCACACTGGTGGCAAGCTCCCTTGGGTTTGTCCCCCCCTTGCACCGCTGCTGCTAACAGCACCCATCTTATAGGAGTCTGTTCCAATGTCAGCACAAGCCATGATCATGTCCATAAGCATCAGATCAGGTCTATGGCCCATTGCCTGCAAGATTTTGCGACAATCGAGGTTGCTGTTGTCTTTGGCCAATTTCATCATAAGCTCTTCTTGGGCATCTTGGTTGTCTATCTGCCTACTGATGGCTTCCTCTAATCTGTTAATGAAATCTATGTAGGGCTCTTGCGTTCCCTGCTTGATTGTTGTGTAGTTCTTAGCGCCCTTGCCAGTGGCTGGCACTTTGAGATATGCCTTAAAGGCAACTTCAGATGATAGCTGAAGTGTGGCTGCTGGCAGAACGGACTGCGCCTGGATGGTTTCGAATTGCCCGGAGCCATAAAGTTGCTCGGGTATCACTGTGCCTCCCATCCAGGCAGCCCTTGCCTGCGCTTCCAGTGAAAACTCACTGTCCCATAAGAGGTACTGGCTAGGGTTCAGCATCATCCGCATCATGGCCTTCCAGTCATGAGGGATTAGCATGGTGGATTCTACCAGCTGTTGGAGTGTGCCTCTTGTGAATCTGCTTTGGAGCCTTGTATCTGTGATAGCGTTTTGAATTTCCGAAAGCAATTTATATGGGATGGGCGTGTATACCGCCACCTGATCGCCCGTGAGGGCGTCCGTCTCTAAGCGGACTGGACATAGCTGTTGGAGTTCGGCCAGTTCCTCGGCCGGGATTTCCCCTTTGTGTGCTTTCTCCTCTACCATGCGCTGAAAGGGACTTTTGGTGACTTGAGAAGTGCCTGCGCTTCCTAGGCTTCTGCCCGCTCCCGTAGCGTCTGCAGCTGCTATGGAAGAGGAGTCCCCCATGCCCCCATGCTTAAACTGAATGGTCAGATAGAGACTCGCTGGGGCAGGTGGTTCTATGTACGCTGGGGGTTTCTCAGTCTCTATCCGGACTGGACTAACTGCGGAAATGATCTGTCTACACTTCGCCCATGTCCCTATGATTTTAGCGGGTGCTCGGGGCTCCGTCTAAAGGCAGTCCCCTACTCTATCCCAAGTCTCTGGGTCCAGCATGCCTGCTTCTGGGTAGAACAAACAATGCTCCCTCAGATACACCATAAGTTCCACTAGGCTTTGGCTATGAATGCTAATATGATGTAGCCTGGCCAGGCGCTTGAGCTGCTCTCTATGAGCTCTTCGCCTAATGGATGAATCTTGCCCCTCTAAGCAACCCCCATATCACCTGATCAGAGGCTCCCTGCAGTCTCCTCCGCGGGATGAGTCGGCGCGCCTCAGGCAATAAGTCGGGCGATGTGGTGCACAGGACGTGGCCTTGGGTCTGGGTAGGATCATGGTCTTGGCTACAGTGGGCTTCCTTCAGCCTCTGCCGATGGGAGCTGGGCTCACAGCTCACCCTGATGCGGAATGCGTCCATTCCGATGAACCAGTGATGAATGGGCTGCTGCCGAGCTTGCAGTTAGCGCTGCCCTCCTTGCTGGATGTTCGTGGTCTCGGCTGGAGACAGCGCTGGCCTCTGAGGATCGAGCTGAGTTCCAATCGGGCTAGCGTCCTAATCGGAGATTCTCCACAGCCTCCAGGGAGAATCACGTTGGAGCGTGGCCCTTACTAGAGTTTTTCAAAGTAAGTGGGATATTTAAGGAGTAGTTTTACCACTGCCACCTCCCAGGAATCTTCCATGGCTAAAGGAGGATTTGAACTCACATCTCCTGAGTCGATGCATGGTGCTGTGATATTTATGCTTTATGTTTTCATGGAGATTTAATAAGATTGCACCAGCTGAGTCAAGTGTTTTAATTGTTGCAAGCACAAAACCCAACATAGGTGGGTTAAGATAAGTAAGATCACAAATTTGTTACAATTCTAGACTCTCCAACCTCCGTCACCAATGGCTCAGAGAAACAAAAAAGTGGCTTCCAAAACCAGCCGTTCCAGAAAAAATCCGAAGGAGACTTCAGTCATTGCAGGTCCGAATATGGACTCTTTAGGGTTTCTGGCGATGGACAGCAATGTCCCAGGCTTGTCACGGGTCATCCTACAGAAACTCAACATGAAGAACTACGACGAGTACAGGTGAGACGTACTTGATATACCTGTATGTAGCTGGGATCCATTTCAAGGGATAATGAAATTCCTATGTTTTTTTTTAGAGGGACTGTGTGTGAATTATTAGAGTCCAAGTCAAGAAGAATCAGCAGGCTGGGATTCTACGGCTGAGGAATGAATCTCAAAATATTAAGGCGGGGTTCCCAACCTGTGGCCTGTGGGCTGGCCCCTGTCCATGTGGTCCATTGCCGCCGCACCCTGAAGTGGAAGCGTGTGTGTTTACGACAGCCGTAAAATAAACCCACACATGCGTAAATACAGTTACGTCAGCCATAAATGCACCCACAGCTGTTGGAACCATGGAACTGGGCGTATTTATTCCATTTCCGGGGGGCGTGGTCCAACCTGCTCGGCTGTCCGGTGGGCGTGGTCAGGCCCACGGTGTAAAAAGATTGGGAACCCCTGGATTAAGACATCAGATTTGGATGAATGTTTGGAATCTTTATGGAACTAGCAGTTAAACGTAATAGGAACTAGGTAGGCAGCTGGCATAGGTAAATGTAAAAGTCTCCCTTGCTCAAAAGCCAGTAATGTCTGACTCCATGCGGTGTTCTACATCTCCATTTACAGCCAAAGAGCCAGCATTGTCTGCCGAATACAGACATTTCTGTGGTTATGTGGCAGGCATTGCTAGATGCCGGAGTGCACGGAACACTGTTACCTTACCCACTGAAGCAGTACCTATTTATTTACAGTACTTGCAATTTCTTGCTTTCAAATTGCTAGATTGGCAGGAATTGGGACAGAGACGGGAGCTCACGCCATCATGCAGCACTCGGGTCTCAAACTGCCCCCCCCCCCAGCCAACCTTCCAGTCATCAAGCTCAGCTCAGCCACTGTAGCCCTTACAATCAGCTGAAGGGGCTACAATTTGGACCATCCAAGAACTAGTAAATTACATGTGCTCTAACGTATTAACTGGAGGATGTCCTGGTTTTGTGATTCCTTATAAGGAATATTCCTGCCAACCTAGCAGTTGGAAAGCAAGAAATTGCAAGTAGATAAATAGGGACCACTTCGATGGGAAGGTAATAGCGTTCCGTGCGCTTCGGTGTCTAGTCATGCCTACCACATGACCACAGAAACGTCTGCAGTAGCAGACAGCGCTGGCTCTTCGGCTTTGAAACAGAGATGAGCACTGCACCCTAGAGTCAGATACGACTGGTTTTCGGGCAAGGGAAACCTTTACCTTTACCTTTATAAGGGGCTGTTGCTATTTTATCACTGCTTAACCTTTGGGAGTGAGCCTGCTTCCTTTCAAAAGTTTACAAAATCACATCTGTGGTCTTGGGGCCATCTTTAGCCAGTTCTCTGTCACGGATAGCTTTAGCATGTCACAATATGCATTCTTGTTCAAAGCAACTTTCTAAGTTCCACCACACTGAGTCTTCAGATTAGAAGAGCTCCCTGCAAATCATAGCGTCAGACTTTCCGGGAATCTGAGCGATCTGCCTTTCCTTGGACAGCCTGTGGGCAGCATAAATGATTAAGAGAGAAAGAGAACGTATGTCCCTGTCAGGTTCTGCCCACTGCAGGTTTATCTTCCACCAGATGCCACCTATTAGAAATAATTTTAGATCCTTTAACTCAAGGATTCCCAACCTATTCAAGCCGGGGGCCGGGTCACGCTCCCTCAGTCAGCTACGAGGGCCAGATGGCCATTTTGCTCTGCCTGCATGATGGGGATGGCCATTTTGTCCCAATAGCTTCAAAGGGGTGGCCATTTTGTTTTTCAAATGCCCTTGGGGGGTGAGTGGGGGTGGCCACATGAAATGGTGCCATGGGCTGGATCCAGCCCACGGGCCTTAGATTGGGAACCCCTGGCCTAAAGGACCCCTTCCAACTCAGTTGTTCTATGGTTCTATGGCTTCTATGTGCGATCTGGTCTCTTCTGAACCTTGTGAATGACTGAATTCCAAAGTGGTCTAGGATTAACAGCCCTGCTCAGCTCTTTCGTCACATGGCTGTAGTTTTCTTTATGGAATCAGTCCATCTCATACTTAATATTCCTCTTTATGCCTTATTATCTTTTCCATCAAATATTGTCTTCTTATGATGGACTCAAATATAACAGCTTTAGTATCATCATTGCTGGGTTTTTACTTAAGGATTGCAGCTCATACCAGAGAAAATGTTCTCTGTTCCTTACTCTAGATCTCATACCATGGCTGGGGGAAAGGAAGCCCTTGTACTGCTGCTGGACTCCAACTCCCATCAGGGCAATGATGAAAATTCCAGTTAAGTGTAGGAATTGGGGCCGCTAGGACGGCCGTTGGGTCCCGGAGGAGACTGATCAAGTAACGATACGAGGCAATATGGAGCAAGATCAGATCAGTGGTTTATTGAGGGAAAGGCATCATCATATATATAGATCATATATAGATCAGAAGGCAAGGCAGGGAAAAAACGTCATCTGACAGAAAATCACATCACCTATTTACTCGGGTTAATGGGGAATCTCTCTTGGGGAAGTTAATTAACTCGGGCAAACACTGACAGGGGAAACCCATTGTCTGAGGCTTACACCAGGGTAATTATGGCTTCTATTTGCACCAAAGATTAGGCTGATCCGTGGGTCAGTAATTGCTTAATGGGTAACGGAGGTTAGCGTTCTGCTCTCTCAGCAGAACCGCCGGTCAGGTCAGGTGTGGGTGACCTTATGATTTATACTATTAGTTCGCTCCCCCAATTTCCGTACTGGCAAGGGCCAGTGGCCAGGAGTCTGCTCAACTGGTTTAACCTCTGCCAAGGTTCCGTGCCAATTGGGCATGGGGAAACCGCATCTCCCCTTTTTCTATTGTTTAGCAACCTGACAGGCGACCCTGCGTAAGAGTGGCATTAGCTGGTGAGCGGGAATGACGCTTCGGGGTTCCCCCCACGAGGGACACCTCGAGAACAGTGAGAACAGTGAGGGGATACATTGCATGAAACAGCATCCTGCTATGCCTAGCACTATCACCCCCGCGATCACTTGGAGCGTCGTCTGGAGCCACCCCCACGGGATCCACGACCATAATGAACTCCACCAATCCCATATCGAACCCTGCTTAATGTTCTTGACTAGGGTGTGGAGGTCCGTGAGCTGGCTCTGGACCTTGCGTGAGTTGTCAGTGAGATTAAAGCAACACATGCCATGGACAGATTCGCAACCCAAGTGGTGCAATAACAGGAGATAGTCTATCGCCGCTCGATTGTCAAGAATGGCATGGCGAAGCTCTGCCTGCTCCTGATTGAGCAGCGCTATCGCTGAGGATGTATGGTTAATGGCTTTCGCTAATCCGCAAGCCAATTGACCAATCCTCCGAGCGTTGCCGACGGCTAAGCCTGGCACGCCAAGTATGCTGACTGCCAGCGAGACGTATTCAGCTGGGCTAAGAACCCTGATGTTGCTATCACATGAGCTGTCTAACTGAGTGGCACGAGTGTGTCTAATGGGTGAGGAAACATCTGGAACATTTGTGCTTGGGGTAATCATATCCTTAGTGGGGAGTAACAGTGTCAAGCGACTGATACAACATATAGCATCTGATACATTTGCGGGAATGTAGTTCCAAGTATACTGGTTACATGTAAAGAACCATCCTGAAGGTAGGGTAACATGCGCATACATTGAGCCAAGTGTCTGTGGGTTATTACAAGTCCGGTTGCCGCTGCCGACCTCGAGGCAACGGCGCCTGCGGCCGACTGCGGAGCAGCCGGTCATTCGAGCACAGGTAGAGTTCGGGCTGACCGCCACTCGAGGAGTGTGGAGAGTGGCTGCGTCAGCCGGCAAAGTCATTGTCAGCCGCATCTCCCAGCGGGCATATTCCGAGGAACTTGCTGGGTGGTACGGGCTGAAAATCCATTTCACTAGCCAGTCGCCATCCCTGGGGTGCACGCCTGGAGTGTGGCACACAGGGATGAGACAGGTGCTCAAGATTGAGGCAGAACCAATGTCCTGCTTCAGGCAAAAATCGGACTGGTTGACGAGACCCGCCAACCTCTCCCATATGTTGTAGTGCATCCGGGCAGAGAGGTCTCCGCCTGGCATCAAATCGTTGGCCTTTAGTGAGGCAGCCTGAATGCCTCCCCCCGCAAGTAGGGAGAGGATCAGGATGATGGTGAATGCCATGGAGTTGGCATTAATCTGGGCAAAGACTGCAGCTACGAAATTCTCCGGTGTCGGCTCCCTCTCCTCGCACCGGAGGGCGTCCTGGGCCTCACTGCAAAGGGTCTTGACCATCCCCCAGGTGATCCTCGGCGCTGTCGTCTGCAGTCGCCGCTTCTCCCGCCGGGTCCCCTCGGTCAGGGTGAGGTCCTCCATCTCCGGGATTGGACTCGGATCGGTCTGGGTCCACGCCATGTGGTTCCAAGTGAGGCTTAACACACCGAGCTGGGATCCAAACGACACCTGTAGGAGACATAACTGCAGCATACCCTCTTCCCCAGGTTACGAGTGGCGCCGGGCCCCTCCAGGAAGGGTCCGGTGGCACCCGGTATCAGACCATCGGTCGCGGGAGAGCTTCCGAACAGCGGAAGTGTTTCTCCTGCGGCGTGCAATCGGAAAAAACATTAAGGTGACTGTATGTGAACAATACCTTATTCAGGCAATGCTGTGCCTGACCCTGTGACTTGGGGAGGGCTGGTGGCTCCCCCCTTTCTGTTTGTTTGTCAATATAGGACTTGATTGTCCGATTGACTCGTTCCACAATCGCTTGCCCCTGCGGATTGTAAGGAACGCCAAAGGTATGCTTAATATCCCAGGTGGCCATGAAATTAGCTAACTGCCTAGAACTGTAGGATGGCGCGTTATCGGTTTTCACGTGCCGTGGCTTGCCCATCGCCGCGAAGCAGGCCAGAAGGTGTTGCTCCATGTGGGAAGCTGTCTCCCCTTTTTGCGCTGTCGCCCAGACGAATTGCGAAAAGGTATTGATGCAAACGTGCATGTACTGCCATCTGCCAAACTGCGGAACGTGCGTGATGTCCATTTGCCATACCTGGTTGGCCTCTGTCCCTCGTGGGTTGACCCCCCACGAGGGCCCCCCCGGTGCCCCTGCACAATGCTGGCAAGAGCGAACTATGCCTTGGGCTTGAGAAAGTGGCAGATTGAACTGTCTGGCGAGCGCTTTGGCATTCTGATGGAAGAATGCATGACTTTGGATTGGCATAGTGAAAACACCTAACACTGAACGTTGCTGAATTTCCTTTGCCGCCGCGTCCGCTCTGATATTGCCCGCAGAAATCGGACCAGGTAGGTCTTGGTGACTTCGGATGTGGGCAATATAGAGCGCTTCCGCGCGGTTTCGCAAATGAAATTGAGCAGTGAGGAACAAACTCAGCAAATTCTTGTCTATTGCAGGAGTGATGTATGCTCCTGGTAGACTGTGAAGCAAATTCCTGACATACTGACTGTCCGTGATGATGTTTAGGTGCTCTTTGGCGAAGGTGCGCAAGGCAAGGTTCACTGCTGCCAACTCTGCCCGCTGCGCGGACTTCTGTGGAAGAGTTAACAGCGTGCGCCAAGCCTGGCCCTCCTGCCAAGTTAAGACACCATATGTGCGACCCCCATCAGTGAAAACTGTTCTGGCCCCCTGAAGTGGAACCAGCGAGATCAATTCATACAAGCTGACTGTCTGCATTTGAAGTGAGACGAGTCTGGGGTCCTTTGGCAAATGGTATGCCAAGCATCCGGTGAATCCCTCCAAAGCAATTGGAAGCGAGTCACCGAGCTGCATCAATTGCTGAACCTGCTCTTTGGTGAACAGGACCACGATCTTTGCTAAATCGTGCCCTGAAATGTCCCTAGCTCTCAGCATTCTGCGGTAAACCACCGCGGAGATCAATTCTTGGGGAGGAACGATGTTTCGGGAAGAGGTGTTCGGCAAGTACACCCATTCCACGATACTCGCTCCTTTCTCGGAATCTACTCCTAGGGCTCCGGTGAACATGGATCCTGCCCGAACTATGTACAAGTTCAGGATCGGGGCATATGGCCCCTGAGCAATCCTGTCCACCCACCTTTGGCTGAGAATTTGGTTGACTTTCTCGAGGGCCAAGCGTGCCTCTCGAGGAATTTGTATCCGGTCTGCCGGCTGCTTACCTAGCGTTAGCAGCGAGAAGAGTGGTTTCAAAAGATCCGTATCCAATCGGAAATACGGTCTGGCCCAATTAATGTTTCCTAAAACCTGCTGCAATTCTACCAGGGTGACTGAGTCCTGTAAATTGATCTGAGGCAAAACTGGTGCTGCAAAGGAACGGAGAAGCCGATGACCCAAGTATGAGAAGGGCTCGGTTCTCTGCACTTTCTCTGGGGCAATGAGTAAACCTTTCTCCCCCAGGCTGGCCTGGAGGTCTGTAAACATTTCGCTGCCGAGTTGCGGCACTGCGACCAAGATGTCATCCATGAAATGGCATACTAAAGCTGTGGGATGAAGGCTTCGAAACTTTGCCAGTGCGTTGTGAACATAAATTTGGCACAGGGTGGGCGAATTGAGCATGCCCTGTGGCAAAAATTTCCACGCATAATGCTGCGTGGGCTCACTGTGGTTCACAGCCGGCACCGTAAAGGCGAACCTTTCCCTGTCCCTGGGGTCTAAGGGAATTGTGTAAAAGCAATCCTTGAGATCTACAGCTAGGATCTCCCACCCCTCGGGAATCATATTCGGATTTGGGATGCCACATTGAAGCGGACCCATTGGCTGTATACATTTATTGATCTCCCTGAGATCGTGGAGGAGTCGCCACTTCCCCGACTTCTTCTTAATGACAAAAATTGGTGAATTCCAAGGACTAGTGGACTGCTCTATATGTCCTACGTCTAGCTGTTCTTTAACCAGTTGCTTTAGGGCGACTAATTTCTCCCCCACTACCGGCCATTGTTCCACCCAGACCGGCGTATTGGTGAGCCATTTAAGTGGCAACGCCATTACCCGAAGGTAAGCATAGCACCGTACTGCTGTAAAATGTCTCGCCCCCAAAGGTTGATGTGCACGTCCAGAATGTGCGGCCGAATGACCGCTGTGCCGTCAGCCTTTGGGATCATGACTTCCACCCACTCCCGGCTTCTAAACGCTTCTTGGATGCCGCCTACCCCACACACATCGGAGACCGGCTCAATGGCCCACTCCCGTGGCCACTGGCTTCGGCTGACCACACTGACGTCAGCTCCCGTATCTAGCAACCCTGAGAATGATTTTTTATTCAAAAATACCTCAATAACTGGTCGCTGTTTCCACTCAATGTTGGTCTCCACTGTCGCTAAGACTTGGTATCCTTGCACTGCCTCACTTGCGCTCGAGCGGTCTGCTGACCCGGACTCTGAGCTGTCCCTGAGCCTTCCCTGGCTATCTGCTGGTGAGTTACAAGGAACCATAATCAGTTGCGCTAATGTGTCTCCTTTGTGAATTGTCTGGGGTAAGTGCATCCAAAGCTGAACTTGGAGAACGCCTGAAAAATTGGAGTCAATGACTCCCGGAATTACAAGAATTCCGCATGCTCCGGCTACACTGCAAGGCAAAACTAAACCTATAAAGCCTTTGGGCAGGGGTCCCATGTACTGGGAGTCCACCAGATAGACTGTGCCTGGCAAGTCGCATGTGACGTCTGCCTGGCAAGTCAATTCTAGCCCTGTACTACCCTTGGGGCTGGCCTGTGCCTTCGCAATGCCTGGAATGTGAATGGAATCTAGTCTAGCTCTGGCGTGCCCAGAGCAAGGGATGTCTCTGTTTGGACCGGGGCCAGAGACGTGCCCGCGTTCCGGTTTCCCGAACTCGGACAGTTCCTGGCCCAATGGTAGCCTCTCTTACACTTCGTACACGGGATGGTCGGAGCCTTGGGACAGCTGGAATTTTGTCCGCCTCCCTTGGATCGGCACTCCCTAGCGAAGTGACCGACCTTGCCACAATTGTGACATGCTCCTTTGGGTCGGGGTTTCCTGCCTCCCTGCACCGCCGCTGCCAACAGACCCATTTTGTAGGATTCTGTGCCAACGTCGGCGCAAGCCCTAATCATGTCCGTGAGAGTCAAGTCGGGACGGTTGCCCAGTGACTGCAAGATTTTACGGCAGTCTAAATTGGCATTATCCTTGGCCAACTTCATCATGAGCTCTTGTTCGGCTTCCTCGTTATCGATCTGCCTACTGATCGCCTCCTCTAAGCGATTGATGAAGTCCATGTAGGGCTCCTGGGCTCCCTGTTTGACTGCGGTGTAATTTTTAGCCGCTTTGCCAGTTGCGGGAACCTTGAGAAAAGCCTTGAAGGCAGCCTCGGCTGACATTTGGAGAGTGGCTAGTGGCAAGTTGGTCTGCGCATCGATGGATTTGAAGGCCCCTGACCCATATAACTGTTCAGGAAGTACTGCGCCTCCCATCCTGGCAGCCCTTGTCTGAGCCTCGAGGCAATACTCGCTGTCCCATAGCAAATACTGGCTGGGGTTGAGCATCATCCGCATGACGGCTTTCCAGTCGTGCGGGATGAACATGGTGTTCTTGCACACTTGCTGAAGCGTGCCCCTAGTGAAGCAACTCTGGAGTCCTGTCTCTGTGATGGCCTTCCGTATAGCCATGAGAAGCTTATACGGGACTGGTGAATGAACTACCTGCTGGGCCCCTGTGAGGGCATCCATTTCCAAGCGAATTGGACAAATCTGACTAAGCTCAGCTAGTTCTTCTGCTGGCAACTCCCCCCTCTTAATTTCCTCCTCAACTGTGCGCTGAAGGGCACTCTTGGTCTGGGAGCCTGTAACTGTCAGAGAAGCGCCTGCGCTCCCATTCCATGCATTCCGTCGGTGACGTCTGCAGCTGTCACCGAGGGAAAGCTCCCTACACTACTCTGTTTAAACTGGAGTGACGGATAGAGCGCTGTGGGCGCCGATCGTTCGGCTGGCGCTGGGGGTTCTTTGGCTTCTACCCGGACTGGATCTACCTCCGCTAAGAGCTTCCTACATTTGCCCCATGTGCGAATTACGCGCTCTGGAGCTTCTGGGGGTTGCTGAATGCAGTCTCCTATCTGATCCCAAAGTGGAAGGGTTAACGTACCTCCTTCTGGGTAAAGTAGGCAGTGTTCCCTTAGGTACACCAAAAGTCTCGCTAGTTCTCCGCTGTGAAACCTTAACTGAAACACCCTGGCCAGGATTCTGAACTCCTCCTCATGAGTTCTTTGGCTAGCGGACGGACGTTGCCGCTGAGGGCAAGTCCCCATATTACCTGCGAAGGGTCCTCCGAAGTTTCCTCCTCGGGACGGGTCGACGCGTCTGCGGGCAAGTAATAGGTTCTGGCGACGATTCTCTGGGTAGAGCTCGGAGTGTGGCCCCGTGCCACGGGCCCTCGGTGGCCTCTGCGCTGTCAGGGGTTCACAGCTGACCCTGAGCGGAACGCGTTTTTCCGTAACCGCAAGCTGCCGCGAAAGTCGGGAGGAAGCTGTAGGATGCCTCTTTGGTACTGCCCTGCCGCTTGGGCCGTCTGCCCGATCGGCTGGCTTACCGACCGGGCTGCCGCGCTGTCCTCCGGGACGATCGGACGCGGTTCAAGCGCAGAACTGGACCGTGTAGATCGCTTACTCTCGAGTAGATCACGTCGGGGTCACCAGGTGTAGGAATCAGGGCCGCTAGGACGGCCGTTGGGTCCCAGAGGAGACTGATCAAGTAACGATACGAGGCAATATGGAGCGAGATCAGATCAGTGGTTTATTGAGGGAAAGGCATCATCATATATAGATCAGAAGGCAAGGCAGGGAAAAACCGTCATCTGACAGAAAATCACATCACCTATTTACTCGGGTTAATGGGGAATCTCTCTTGGGGAAGTTAATTAACTCGGGCAAACACTGACAGGGAAAACCCATTGTCTGAGGCTTACACCAGGGTAATTATGGCTTCTATTTGCACCAAAGATTAGGCTGATCCGTGGGTCAGTAATTGCTTAATGGGTAATGGAGGTTAGCGTTCTGCTCTCTCAGCAGAACCGCCAGACAGGTCAGGTGTGGGTGAATAAACCCTTATGATTTATACTATTAGTTCGCTCCCCCAATTTCCGTACTGGCAAGGGCCAGTGGCCAGGAGTCTGCTCAACTGGTTTAACCTCTGCCAAGGTTCCGTGCCAATTGGGCATGGGGAAACCGCAGTCAAGGAAGTTCAGGACTTGTCTTTGTCTAGCTTGTAACCCTTTTGTTAGTCAATCTTCCCTGAAATGCACTGCACCTTTGTTATGTATGTTAACTGTGTTTTCTGACAGGAGCAGAATGTATCTTTTCTCATGTATCTATTCTTATGCAAATAAGTGGATCGAAAATGTGCATACTCTGTTAGCCAATGGGCTTGTTGTATTATTGTTACTGTTACTGTTTATAGTGTATATAAGTCAGAGTTTTGCCCCATCCAAACTGTGTTCAAACCTACCCCAGTAATAAAGAGCTGAATTTCATTACTTCACTCGTTTGCTTCTTCATTCCCTGGACACGAAATTGGCGATGAGGATGGGATGGCATCCCCACATGGCAGCAACATCGGCCCATTTGACCCAGCGCATCCAGAGAAATGGGCAACATACGAACGCCGATTGCCACGCAGTGGCCTCGCAGAAGATCACCGACGAAGACCAGAAGCGCTCCAGTTTCCTCGCTCAGTGCCATTCTGAGACGCTTGAGCTGGCAACCCACCTCATTCTCCCAAAGGACGTGGATGTGGTGCTGCTCGCAGAAATCATGTCCGCACTAAGGAAACACCTGCAGCCAGAGGTCTCGATCATCCCGGCCAAGGTGGCCTTCCACAGAAGGGAGCAGCGACCTGGGGAGTCCATTGCAGACTATGCCGCCGATCTGCGCATTGCTGCCACCCCGTGCAAGTGGGACAACATTGTAGAAGCACTCCGGGACCATCTGCTGGTCGGCATGAGGGACGAAGAAGCTCAATGTCGCCTCATGATCAGGAAGACACTAACTTTCAAGGCTGTCCTAGAAGAGGCGGTAGCGTCTGAGGCTGCACGGTCCGGCATCAACCTTTTCCAGCATCGCCACTCCACCACTAGTGCCACCGACTCAGCTGTGCAAGCTCAGCAAAATTCATCTTCATCCAGCATCGTCTGGTTCCACCTCTTCATCAGAGTCCAGTGACGCAGAGGGAGAAGTCCGAGCGATTCGACGAAAGCACCGAGAGCACCGTGACGATCGGGAGAAGAAATTCCTTTGCAAGTGTGATGACTGCAGAGCCCGGCATGACTGCAGGAAGTGCCCCTTCCGCACCGCAGAATGCCACAACTGCGGGTGACGAGGGCACATTGTTAAAGTATGCCGACAGCAAAAGCAAAGAACTCCAGCACCTGAGTCCACAAAATGTCCACCGCCAAAGTGTCACCCGAGCCCGAGCCGTACCAAGTGGTCATCGTCAGCGAGCATTTCTTCGCAGACCTGAGCCTGCAGGATGTCCCCTTCAAGATGGAGGTGGATTCCATAATCCCACAGCGTGAGTTTTTGAGAATTCCCCCTGCCTCTCGGCCCAAGCTCAAATCTTTTAAAACTTCCCTCCGGGATGTGCAAGGTTGCCAGATTCCAGTCCTGGGGGTGGGAAATTTCTTGGTCAAATTCAAAAACATTCGCACCTCCTTGCCATTGGTTGTAGTTAAGCAGGGCACTAACTGTCTTATTGGGACCCAATGGTTTGGGCCCCTGGGAATCCGGCTTTCTGGCATTCACGCAATAGACGTTGACCCAATCCGGGACGTTTGTGCTGCACATCCTGAGGTGTTCAAAAAGGGTTTAGGGTTATGCAAAGGACCCCCTGTGGACTTTGAGCTTGACCCGACCATCCGGCCCATCCGGATGAAGCCACGCTGGGTACCCTTTGCTTTAAAGGAGAAGATAGAAGCTGAGCTGGACAAACTGGTGAGGCAGGGCATCCTAGTGCCAGTGGACTCCGCAGAGTGGGAGACACCAATAGTGACTGCTTTGAAAAGTAACGGGGAGGTCAGGATATGCGCTGACTACAAGTGTACCATCAATAAAGCTATTCGCCCGAACGCATATCCTGTGCCCGTGGTAAGCCACCTTCTTACCTCCTTGCATGGAGGAAATTGCTTTGCAAAACTTGACCTTGCCCAGGCTTACCAACAATTGACTGTGTTTCCTGTTGCTGCCATAGCCCAAACCATAGTAACACATAGGGGGCATTTAAGGTAACTTGACTACAATTCGGGGTGAATGCGGCCCCCGGAATATTTCAATCTCTTGTCGAATGTATTTTAAAAGGTTTGCCCAGTGTCCTGCCATATTTTGATGATGTCCTGATCACTGCTAAGGACACCGTCGAACTAGCGGCCTCTCACGTTTCGAGAGGGCCAGTCTATGTATCAGAAGAGACAAATGTGTGTTTTTGGCACAGGAAGTGGAGTTCCTGGGATACCGAATTACACCCCAAGGTATCATGCCCTCTGACTCCAAGGTAGCAGCCATGCAAAATGCACCCAAGCTGAAATGTAAAGCCAAATTGCAATCATTTCTAGGATTGTTAAACTTCTATCACGCTTTTCTCCATCGCAAAGCCTTAGTTGCCGAACCATTACATCGGCTTCTTAAGAAAGATACAGTTTGGCACTGGGGTCATTGCCAGGAGAAAGCGTTCCTAGAACTTAAAAGGCTGCTATCTTTGGATGCTGTATTAACTCATTTTTATCCTAACAAGGAAGTTGTACTTGTGTGTGATGCATCCCCTGTGGGGGTGGGAGCTGTGTTATGCCACGTACTAAATGACGGGAGGGAAGCCCCTGTGGCATTCTATTCCTGTTCACTCTCAAAGCCTGAGAAAAATTACGCTCAGACAGACAGGGAGGCGTTGGCAATCGTGGCTGGCACTAAGGAATTCCACGATTACCTTTACAGAAGATCTTTTACCATCGTAACTGACCACAAGCCCCTCCTTGGAATCTTTGTGAGCAACCTCGCCTCAAATTCTGTCCCCAAGGATGTTGCATTGGGCAATTTTCCTAAATGCATACGATTTTACTTTGGTGCACAGGCCCAGCAAGAACATCAGCCACACTGGTGCTCTGTCACGTTCTCCACTGCCAGGGGTCGGGGAAGCCGATTGCGAGATCGAAAGCTACCACCAGGTCCTTTTGATTGAGGCTTTCGACTCGCTCCCAGTCGTCCCCTCAGATATAGCCAAGGCTACGGCCAAGGATGTAACATTGACTAAAGTAATGTCTTGGGTACAAAAAGGCTGGCCTGTCTCTCCTCTAGCCGAGGAATTCAGAACATTCCACCGCAAGCATTTGGAACTGTCAGTGGGACGAGGTTGCCTTCTATGGGGCCAGCGGGTGGTAATTCCTGTCACTCTCAGGAAAAAAGGTTTTACATTTACTTCACACAAGTCATCCGGGAATTGTACGTTCCAAAGCCCTTGCCTGTAGCTACTTTTGGTGACCTCAACTGGACGAAGACATAGAACAAATGGTCGGCACTTGTGCCAGTTGTCAATCCTCTCACCCAGAGCAATCCCACCTTCCCTCTCAGGAATGGGATTCTGCTCGGGGCCCATGGTCCAGGTTGCACATAGATTTTGCAGGTCCATTTAGGGTTGCCCTATTTTTGTTGGTTGTGGATTCATTCTCTAAGTGGCTGGAAGTGATTAGCGTGCCTAATACCACTTCAGCCACCATGATAATGCACCTAAGAAGGCTGTTTGCAGCATTTGGACTTCCAGATGTGCTGGTGTCTGACAACGCGTCCACGTTCACATCTGTAGAATTCCAATCCTTCATAGAAAGGAATGCAATTAGGCACATCACTGCCACCCCATTCCACCCAGCCACCAATGGCCAGGTAGAGCAGCAGGTGCACACAACTAAAGACGCGCTTCGGCGTATGGGTGAAGGGGATTTGGAGCTCCAGTTATGCCAGTTTCTTTTCACATATAGGCTCACCCCCCTTGCCTCAGGGCTGTCCCCTGCTGAATTGCTCCAGCAAAGGAAACTGTCATCCTTGCTGGGCAGATTGGATCCCTCTAGGATAGAGGACAAAGGCACAAATATAGCAATCCAACACCAGAAGGGTTTCTCGTCCGGAGACCCTGTACATTGCCACAATTATGCAGCTAGTGGCCCTACGTGGGTGCCTGGGTTTGTGATCGATCAAACTTGTCCTGTTTCTTACAGAATCGAAATAGCCACTGGTCTGATCTGGAGGAGGCACACAGATCAATTGAGACCCAGAGTACTGGACCTACAAGACAAATACAGACACTCAACGCTAGGGTTGGCCCCCACCCGTTTAAACCCAGGGGACAGAGGTAATAGTCAGCAGCCAGCCAACATTGACCCAGAAGTGTCTTCTAGGAACCGATTTCAAGGGGAATTTGTGGAATGCTCCCCTATTCCGGCCAGGTGTACCCCTACACTGTCCCAGCCTAGCACTCTGGATTCCTTTGTTGATGATGACCAATTTTGTTTGGAGTCGCCCTCCACTCTTGGTACACACAGGAGGGACCCTGAGTTGTCTTATTCATCCACAGAATTAGATTTTGGTTTTGAGCGATCCCCTGCTCCTCCATCTGACAAACGGGGCTTTAATTTGGGTTTGTAATCCTCCCCTTTTAGTCAATCCCTCACTCCAGTCAGGTCGCCCATCCTACGAGCCCCTGAGCTGGCTCAGCCAAGCGTCCAACCCAGAAGAGAAACTAGACCGCCATCCTGGTTAAAGGATTTTGTTTTTACCTAGGAGGGAATAATGTTATATATGTTAACTGTGTTTTCTGACAGGAGCAGAATGTATCTTTTCTCATGTATCTATTCTTATGGAAATAAGTGGATCGAAAATGTGCACACTCTGTTAGCCAATGGGCTTGTTATTATTGCTACTGTTACTGTTTATCTTAACCTATAAAACCAAGGGTTAACCATTGGAACTTGCTATAGGTTCCTACGGCTGGGCCTACTTGCCTGCACTCACCCTTCGTGCACACGTGCGGACTGGGTCCACAGGTCAACAAAGGATTGAGTAAAGCGGCAGTGGGGCAACAGCCCCACAAACACAAAAAAAGGGAAACAACTTCATTTCCCAATGTTCTTTGCGCTGCACTGCGCCACAGCCAATCAGGCTGAGAGGCGGGAGCATAAAGAACCTGGGGAAATGCGGCGCGGCCAATCAAAAATGAGCCGCACGGAAAAAAACGGAGCACAAAGGGAAAGCACAAACAGGAAAATACAATCCTCAGTGTTCTGCATGCCGTGAGCGCGCAGAACTCTGGGAACGCCGGCGCGGGCAAAATAAAAATAAAAAACACACCACCTCACAGCCACACAGCCCCCGGTAACGAAAGCACACACACCCCCGCCGCTGGGCTTCCTTAACACGGGCCGCCCAGGGAAGCCAGCCCCCGGTAAGGAAAGCCCAGCCACCCACCCCACTGCTGGGCTTCCTTACCGCAGGCCACAAGCCAGCCCCCGGTAAAACTCACAGCCACACAGCCCCCAGTAACGAAAGCACCCCCTGCCACTGGGCTTCCTTACCGCGGGCCGCCCAGGAAAGCCAGCCCCTGGTAAGGAAAGCCCAGCCACCCACACCACCGCTGGGCTTCCTTACCGCAGGCCACCCAGGGAAGCCAGCCCCCGGTAAGGAAAGCCCAGCCACCTACCCCGCCACTGGGCTTCCTTACTGTGGGCCGGAAGCCAGCCCCCGGGAAGGAAAGCCCACACACACACCCGATGCTGGGCTTCCCCCCCAAACAAAAACAAAAATGGCGTGGGGATTTACGCAGTCCGGCCACCAAGGCCGAGCCGCGAACCCCCCACCCCCACCAAAACAAAACAACATGTGGGGATTCCCACGGGCCGGCAGCGTGGATATTCCAATGCGGCCGGCCTGCAAAAATACCCCAACCCCAACCACACATGAACCGGCGATGGTATTTCCACGGTCCAGCCATCGACACTGGCCCGCGAAAATACCCCCAACCCACCACCACATGGTATTTCAATGGGCCAGCCAGCCACCGAGGCCGGCCCGCGGAAATACCCACACCAAAAACACAAACAAAAACATTCAACAAAAATCAAAAACAATAATAAACATAAAAATTAAAAAGAAAAACATCCAAAAACAACCAAAAATAAACAAGGACAAACACACAAGCCCCCACCCCCCACAAATCCCAAACCCACCCACCCCTAACAAAAAAGAGCAGACACCTTACCACGACACATCCAGCCTCATCGACGTCCGGAACTGAAATGACAAAAGAACTGGAAGAATACACAGCCCAGGACACAGTCAAAATTAAAAAATTATGCAACAGCACCACCCAGTGGCCACAGGAAAAATAACACTCAATAAATTCAAATTAATCTCCAAGATTTTTTAAAAAGGGAAATAAGGTTTAAAAACATTCAAAAATATCCAAACAAAAAATTATTCAAAAATAAATAAATAAGAACACACTAAAAGAAAAACCAAACATCTAAACACAGTCAAAAACATTGAATTTAAAAAAAACATACACTTACACATTTTAAAAAATTCTTATCCAAGGTACACCTATTAACAAAAAACTACATAGTAACACATTATTTTTAAAAATACCATAATTGAAAAAAATTATATCAACCTTTCCTCTTTTTAAAATCCAAAAAAAATTATGACAGTTTAAAACACTACCTACGTTTAAAAAAACATTATTTTTAAAAAATAACATACCTCATTTAAATACACATACAACAAAAACCATCCAACACCATTTAAAACAGCCCGGCAATGCCGGGCAACCTCTGCTAGTAGTGTATATAAGTCAGAGTTTTGCCCCATCCAAACTGTGTTCAAACCCCACTAATAAAGAGCTGAATTTCACTACTTCACTCGTCTGCTTCTTCATTCTCTGAACACAAAAACCTTAGAACAGGGATTCTCAACCTATGGCCTGTGGGCTGGATGCAGCCCATCCCCATGGCACTATTTCATGTGGCCTCCCACTGCCTCCAGCACACCAGGGAGTGCCATGTGGTGTAGGAAGGGCAAAATGGCTGTCCAGCCCCCAAAGCTGTATGAGGGAGTGTGACCTGGCCCCTGGCTTAAAAAGGTTCAGAACTTCTGCCTTAGAAAGTCTTCTTCTGATGTGTTTCTCTATCAGATCAGCGCTAGTGTGTTAATTTGCTGAACAATGTCCACGTATCAAGTTACTGATGAACCTATATACAGGTACTACAAGGTACGGCTGTGTAGGGATCTCTGAATGACAGATATGTTGTCTTTTCCTCCTTCTTTTGCTCTGACTGTTTCACAACAGGTCTGCAATGGAGGGCAAGAGACTGTGCACAAACTTTGGCTTCCAATCCTATTTTGAGATGTTCCAGAAAATGGAAGACACATTCAAATTCTGTGTGGAGTGCAAAAAACTTCCAGAATCTATAGTTGATCCGAAAAGCCTACGGCGATGTAAAAGGTAAAATATGGTGAATGCAGTTTAATTGGAGTTAGGCAAAGGTAAAGGTCACCCTTGCTTGAAAGCCAGTCATATCCAACTCTAGGGTTCAGTGCTCATCTTTGTTTATAGCTGTTTACGTTTGCAGATGTTTCCATTGACATGTGGCAGGAATGACTATACACTGGAGTGCACAGAACACTGTGTATCTTCCCACCAAAGTGGTACCTATTTATCTACTTGCAATTTTTTGCTTTCCAACTGTTAGGTTGGCAGGAGCTGGGACAGACGACAGGAGCTCACTCCATTATTTAGTTAAAGATCAAAATTGCTTATTAAGGCACTGGAAGCTAGTCATAAAATTATAGAACAATTGAGTTGGAATGGGGCTATAAGGCCATTAAATTCAACCCAGTACTCAATTACATGGAATAAATTACAGGACAGAAAGCTTTGCTTTTTCCACTAAGAGTTATTTGAAAGTTCTTATAGATGCCAAATTATCTATCTGTCTTAACTGTTAGAGCAGTACGACAGTGGAACCAAGTGCCTCAAGAGGTGGTGAGCACTCCAACCCTGGAAGCATTCAAGAGATAATTGGAGCACCATCTGTCATATGTAATTTGATTTTGATTCCTGCATTGAGCAAGGGGTTGGACTCAATGGCCTAAAAGGCCCCTTCCAACTCAGTTATTCTACGATTCTTTTTTTATATAATTTTTTATTAGATTTTTTAAACAAGATTACAACATATAAAATAAGACAACAATCATACATACATAAGAAAAAACACTCAAAACAATTGCATACAATTTATAATACAATTTGATTATGACTTAGTAGTGTAATACCTCTTCATTCTTCTTCATAGCTTTATTTATTTAATTATGCTTCTAGATTTGTTGTTGTTCAGTCGCACAGTCGATTCCGACCCTTTGCGACCCTATGGACCATCGTTCTCCAGGCACCTCTGTCCTCCACCATCCCCCTCAGACCTCCCAGTTCTGTGCCCATTGTGTCTACAATACCATCTATCCATCTCATCCTTGGCCTCCCCCTTCTTCTTTTGCCCTCCACCTTTCCCAACATCACGGCCTTCTCAAGTGAATCCTCCCTTCTCATTTGATGCCCAAAGTACTTTAGCCTCATCTTTACTATTTGACCTTCCAATGAGCAGTCAGTGTTGATTTCTTCTAAGATTGACCTATTTGTTCTCCTCGCTGTCCAGGGTACCCTCAAAACTCTCCTCCAGCACCACATTTCAAAGGCATCTATTCTTCTGCGTTCAGCTTTCCTAATTGTCCAGCTCTCACATCCGTACATTACCACTGGGAATACCATTGCTTTGACTATTCTAATTTTTGTTTTCAAGGTGATGTCTCTGCTTTTCACCATGTTCCCCAGGTTTTTCATGGCTTGTCTCCCAAGAATCAGTCGCCTTTTTATTTCATGGCTGCAATCTCCATCTGCAGTGATCTTAGATCCTAAGAATGTAAAATCTGTCACTGCTTCTACTTCTTCCCCATCTATTCTCCAGGAACTGATCGGGCCTGTTGCCATTATCTCGGTTTTCTTGATATTGAGTCTCAAGCCAGCTTTTGCACTCTCCTCCTTCAATCCGATCAAGAGATTCTTTAGGTCTTCCTCACTTTCTGCCATTAAGGTGGTGTCGTCTGCATATCTCAGATTGTTGATGTTTCTCCCAGCAATTTTAATCCCATATTGTGATTCCTCCATCCCTGCATTGCGCATTATGTGCTCTGTGTATAAGTTGAATAAGCAGGGTGACAAAATGCAGCCTTGTCTTACTCCTTTTCCTATTCCAAACCACTCTGTCATTCCGTGTTCTGTCCTAACTGTTGCTTCTTGGTTCCTGTACAGATTTCTCAGGAGGCATATGAGATGCTCTGGTATTCCCATCTCTTTAATCACTTGCCACATCTTGTTGTGGTCCACACAATCAAAGGCCTTAGTGTAATCAATAAAGCAAAAGTAAACTTGTTTCTGGTATTCCTTTGTTTTCTCCATGATCCAGCGTATGTTGGCAATGTGGTCTCTAGTCCCCCTGCCTCTTCTGAAACCAGCCTGCACCTCTGGTAGTTCTCTTTCCACATGCTGCTGAAGTCTATCCTGTATTATCTTGAGCATCACCTTGCTGGCGTGTGGGATGAGCGCAATTGTTCGATAATTTGAGCATTCTTTGGCATTGCCCTTTTTTGGGATTGGAACATATACTGATCTTTTCCAGTCCTGTGGCCACTGTTTTGTTTTCCAAATCTGCTGGCATATTGAATGCAGTAATTTGATGCCATCATCTTTTAAAGCTTTGAAAAATTCAACTGGGATACCATCATCTCCACTAGCTTTGTTGTTTGCAGTGTTCTTTAGGGCCTTTCTGACTTCACTCTCCAGGATATCTGGCTCAGGTTCAAAATCTTCATCATTGTGACTATCAGGAGTGTTGAGTTCCTTTTTGTAGAGTTCCTCTGTGTACTCTTTCCATCTTTTCTTAATTTCTTCTGCATCAGCTAGCTCCTTTCCGTCTTTGTCCCTTATCATGTTCATTTTTGCTTTAAATGTTCCCTTGATTAAACCTTTAAACTTTATATCATTCATATAATTGTCGGATATCCATAATCTATTTTATAAATTCTTGTTCTCAATAAACTATTTCAGACTTAATTCATGACCTACACAATTTGATAACTCTACTAAATCTATCTTCAAAATCATGTATACAATACAATATTTTTTTTAATACTAAACACTTTCCATAAAAAGAAAGAATAAACACCCAGTGCTTTATACAATGCCCTGGAGAAACCGGCGTATCACATTAATTTCCTTCCCAGAAACTACTTTGACCAGGTACAGGTCTAATCTTTTCCTCAAGCTGAAGCAAAGATGTAGGGGACAAACATGGAAACTAGAGTAAACTGGAACCGTTTGTCTTGGCAAATAAGTTTGATTTAATGATTTCTACAAGCTTCTCAAAAAGTCTTTATAACACAAAGATCCGAACTCCTTTCGATAACAGGAATTATCAGTTATTTCCTCAGGGATCTAAATAAACAATTTAACCATATTTACCAACAGATATATACAAAGATATATATACATATATACACGATCTTGGAATAATATTACCTGTAGTGTCTTATTAAAGTCCAATTCGTTGTTATTTATTATTTATATCGCGTCCTAGACCTCACCCGTTTATTCTTATGGTGTCGACACTACAGGTAATATTGTAAACCTTTATTCCAAGATCGTGTATATATGTATATATCTTTGTATATATCTGTTGGTAAATATTGTTAAATTGTTTATTTAGATCCCTGAGGAAATAACTGAAAATTCCTGTTATCGAAAGGAGTTTGGATCTTTGTGTTATAAAGACTTTTTGAGAAGCTTGTAGAAATCATTAAATCAATCTTATTTGCCAAGACAAACGGTTCCAGTTTACTCTAATCTTTTCCTCACCCTTCAATGAGTAATCCACAAAGGGTTGCCAAACATTCCAAAATTTATTATCTATAACAACAACCCTTTTTTCCCTAACCTCCGATGTTAGCTTATTATTTAATGCTAAATCCCACATTTCCTTATACCATTCTTCAATTTTCATATTCACATCATTTTTCCAATTTCTTGCAATACACTGTCTACCCGTTGTCATCATTATCTCTAATAACTCTTTTTAATCCTTATTTAAATTTATGTTTTCCACATCCATCAGCAAAACAGTATTTGACCCCAATTTAATTCTCTTGACCATAATTTCACCTATCTCATTTTCAATTTTTTCCCCAATTTTTTTTTACCACATTACAGCTCCACCACATATGTTCATAAGTTCCCAATGCTTCTTTACATCGCCAACACATTTTATCTTTCTTATTATCAATCTGATGCAACCTCACTGGGGTCAAATACCATTTCCACAGCATTTTATAATTGTACTCCTTCACTCTGATGGACATAGTTCTCATAATTCTTTTCCTCCATTTATTTTTCAAATTCGCATCCTCTATCTTAATTTTCAAATCTTGTTCCCAACTTGCTTTCAGCACCTCCTGTGGATTACCATCCTTGTTTAACAATTTATATATTTTGCTTACCAATCCCTTGATACCACTTTCTCCCTTTCTTATTTCTAAAATCAATTCTTCAAACTCTGTCTTTCCTCTTTCTAAACCAACTTCTATCATATATTTGCTATTCCATTTATTTAACAACACGGTCTGAAACCAATTCATCTTCAACTCTGCATACAGATCTGCCTTTCTATTACTATCTTTACATACCCGTATCCAGTCTTTCAACAGGAAAACTTCTTTATTATAAAGTACTTCTTTTACCCTTTGATCTATTTTTATTGGAATTTTTTTAATATCCTCTATTTCAATAATAGGAGATATATCCGGGGCCAATTCCACCTTCACTTTTTTCCATATTCCCAGTATTGTCTTCATCATTTTATTTTTAATAATAGGTTTCACGATATCATGACCCAGAAAAATCATTTTTCCTATTTGATTAAGATCTTTCATCTCTATTTCTTCCCAAATTACCTTTTCTCTAACCAAGATCTTTACTATATTCTTAATTTGAAAAGCTCTATAATGATTCCTCAGATTTGGAATTCCTAATCCTCCTTCCTTCTGGGATAAGTACCAAAGTTTTTTCACTATTCTGGATTTCTTTCCACCATTACAAAAATTATCCATCATTTTTTGAAACTCCTTGATCTCCTTATCCTTCAATTGAATTGAAAGAGTGACAAATAAGAAATTCATTCTCGGTAATAACATCATTTTACATAACACTATCCGTCCAAACCAAGACAACTTCACTTTTTGATGTCACTGTATTTTATCCTTAATTTCTATTTTCAATTTTCCATAGTTTAATTTCTTAAGCTCTTAAAATGTATTTGAAATATTTATCCCCAAATACCTAAAATTGTCCTTAAGTTGTAAATTACCCTTACTCTCTATCTTTTGTTGTTCTTCCTTTTTTATATTACACAATATCATTTCTGACTTATCCCAATTTATTCTCAACCTTGTAATATCTTCAAAATCCTTTAACTTCTGTTGAATTCTACCTAATACCTTCCCAGGATGCTTTGCTATTATCAATGTGTCATCTGTGTATAAGCTTATCTTATTTCCTAAAAAACCCCTCAATTTCTTTGTCCTCCCTTATAGCTTTTGCCAACATCTCCATTGCCATAATAAACAATATTGGTGATAGCGGGCAACCCTGTCTTGTACCAGCTTCTAATTTCACTTCCTCCATTACCTCATCATTTACTCTAATATTAGCTATTCCATGTTGATATAATTGTTCGATTATTCCTCTAAATTTATCTCCAAATCCATAGCCCTTGATTATTTCTTTAATTGTTACCCATTGTAAAGAATCAAATGCCTTAAAAATGTCCAAAGATAATAAACCGACTTTTTCTTTGGTTTGTCCCACTGTATCAATTAGGTCTAAAACTCTTCTTGTCAAATCTGCCATATGTCTACCTTTCAAAAAACCCACGGTCCTCATTTATATAACTGCCCATAAAGTTATTCAATCTATTTGCCAATATCACTGTAAAGATCTTAGCATCTTGATTTATCAGAGAAATAGGCCTATATGATTCTACTTTTTCCAGATCTTTTCCAGGTTTAAGCAATAAAACAATTATAGTTCTATACCATGAGGTCGGGATTTGCCCTCCTTCTAGTATAAAATTGTATAATTTTACCAATTTTGGCACCACTAACTCTTTAAATTCCTTATAAAATTCAGCTGATAACCCATCTTCTCCAGGAGCTTTATCCATTTTCAAACTGGCTATTACCTCTTTTATTTCTTTCTCCGATATTTTTTCTTTCATTCTATTTATATGTTCCAATTTTATCTTATTTTTTATTTGTTTCTCCAATTGGTTTTTTAACTTCACCAAATCTATATTCTTTTTAGCATACAAAGCCTGATAAAAATCCTTAACGATTTTACATTTATCTCCAATCTTATTACATCTTATTCCGTCTTTATTAACCAAAATGCCAATTTCCCTTTTTTTCCTCTTTTCTTTAGCTGCTCTTGCTAATAATTTTGAGTTCTTATTACTATATTCAAAATATTCTCTTTTTAAATATACCAAATCTTTTTTTACCTCTTCTATATCCTTACCTACCAATTCTGTCTTTAATCTTTGCATCCTTTCAAAAACCTTCTTGTCATTTGTTTTTGCATGTTCTTGTAATCTTTTTATCTCTTTTTCACCTTTATCTTGCAACTCCTTGAATTGTTTATTTCTAATACTGGCCAATTTTATACTCTCACCTCTAAAGGCTGACTTCATGGCACCCCTTACCATATTATAACTCACCTCATCAGTATTGTTCCAGGACCAACTTTCTTCCACTTTTCAGTTATTTGTTTATATTTTTGATCTTTAAAAAGTTTAGCATCATATCTCCAATTCCTTCTCGTTTTCCTCATACCCCCTATTTTTAATTCTGCCATCGCATGATCAGACTCTTTAAAAATTCCCACTTCCACCTCATTTATGTTTCTAATCATATTCTCTGTTACGAAAATATAATCTATTCTGGAATATGAATTATGCACCTGTAAAAAAAAGTATAGACCCTTTCCGTCCCTTTAACTTCTCTCCATATATCCTTCAAACCTAGAGATGTCATCCATTTATCCAAAATCTGTTTTTAAATACCTTTTCCACTTCTAGTCATATTTGTACAATCTAGATTTGAACAAAGTCCCCAGCCACTATCATTTTTGTTGTTTTTTCCTTTGCCAGTATATCATATATTTTATCCAAAAACTCACCTTGATGCTCATTTGGCGCATATATATTCACTAAAATTACTTCCTCATCATCAATCTTCCCTTTTACAATTAGATATCTACCTTCCGGGTCAGGAATACTACTTACCAATTCAAAACCCAATCTAGTAGAGATCAAAATCGCCACCCCTCTTGCTTTTGAAGTACCATAAGACTTTTCATAAAATTGCATCCATCCTAAAAAAATCTTATTTGTATCTTGAGATTTTTGATGAGTTTCCTGTAGAAAGACTACATCCAGTCTATCTTTTCTCAAAGCTGATTCAGTTCTTCTCCTCTTAACTTGACACCCTGTGCCTTTCACATTCCACGTTAACACCTTAATATTTCTCATGGTTTACTCAACCACCCTCTTCTATAACATCTGGTTTCTCCAATGAGCGTGTTACCCTGTACCCCACAACTATATCTAATATAAAAAACATTCAATTCTACCCTCCCCAACGCTGGTGGTGCTATGGGTGGGGCACAGCAGGGGAGAGAGGAGGAGGAGTTGTCATTGATCATGGTGGAGGAGGAGGCAAGTAAGGAGCAGTGAGCAATAAGTGTTGATGCAACAATTCTTTATATCTAAGATTGTAGAAAGATGTGGTGGCGCGATGCATTAACTCCTACGCACATCTTCCATGTTCCCCCTCTCCTCTCTTTGGATATCGAAGGTGGCTTTTTTTCTGGAGAAAGTGGGGAGAGCGATATTGTGTGTTTTTTGTATATTTTTTCTTTTTGAGGGTAGAGGGTTGGTGGTAGCACGCCTAATGGAGAGTTTGGAAATTAGAGAAGGTGAAATGGTAACAGATTATGAGTAGTATCAAGGTATTAACCTGGAATGTAAAAGGTACAGGTTCCGTTCTTAAGAGGCGGAGCTTACAGTTGGCATTGAAGAAGGATAGACCCGATATAGTGTTCTTACAGGAAACGCATCAAAAGTCAAAGGATACAAATAAGATTTTTTTGGGGTGGATGCAACACTATGAAATGGCGTTTGGCACTTCAAAAGCGAGAGGAGTCGCAACTTTGATTTCTAAGAGATTAGGATTTGAGATAATAAAAAGTATTGTAGATCAGGAGGGCAGGTATTTGATAGTGAGAGGGAAAATTGATGATGAGGAAATACTTTTGGTGAATATTTATGCTCCAAATGAACATCAAGCTGAATTTTTAGGAAAAGTTCGTAAAATTGTGGTCTTAGAAAAAATGGCAAAGATGATTGTGGCTGGAGATTTTAATTTGATTAGGTCAAATTTAGATTGTACGAACTTAGCAAGGTGTGGAGCAGGTATGAAAGGGAATGTTCTCGGTAACTGGTTGGTTGCACTGGAGCTGAAGGATTCTTGGAGAGAGGTTAAGGGGTCGGAAAGGGTATATTCTTATTTTTCACATGTTCATGGGTCCTATTCCAGAATAGATTATGTATTTTTAACGGAAAATTTGGTTAAAAGTATCGAGGGTATCGAAGTAGGAATTTTTAAGGAATCAGATCATGCTAAAGTATTTTTGGAACTGAGGATACGAAAGGATAGTAGGAGAGGAAGAAGTTGGAGATATGATCCCAATCTATTCAAAGACCAAAAATGTGAAGATCAAATTATAGGAAGTTGGATGGAAAGTTGGCAGTGGAACGATAATGGGGAGGTAAATTTTAATGTGGTTTGGGATGCCATGAAGTCGGTGTTTAGAGGGGAAAGTATAAAGTTAGCAAGTAACAAATACAGATTGTATAAGGCAGCACAGGAGGAAAAAGAAAAGGAAATAAAACAACTACAGGAAGAACATTCAAAAAACAAGGATAAAAAAATATTTGCTAAATTACAAAGATTGAAGGCAGAGTTATTGGGTAAGGATATAGAAAAAGTAAAAAGAGATCTGATATATCTAAAAAGAGAGTATTTTGAATTTAGCAATAAGAATTCAAGATTATTAGCAAGAGCGGCCAAAGTTAAAAAGGAAAAAAAGGAAATTGGGGTTTTGGTTAACAAACAAGGAATAAGGTGTAATAAAGCTAGTGATAAATGCAAAATTGTGAAGGATTTTTATCAAGCATTATATGCAAAAAAAGAGATAGATGTGGGGAAGCTTAAAGGGATTTTGGAAAGGCAATTAGGGAGTGGAATAAAGCAGGATCATCGGGATAAAATGAAAGAACAAGTTTCAGAGAAAGAGGTGAAGGAAGTAATCAGCGGTCTGAAGCTGGGGAAAGCTCCGGGAGATGATGGACTCTCGACTGAGTTTTATAAGGAATTCAAAGATGTTGTGATGGCAAAGTTGGTAAAGCTATATAATTACACTTTAGATGGTGGACAAATACCGACTTCGTGGTATAGCACTATAATCGTTCTGCTGCCAAAAGTGGGAAATTTTTTGGAAAAAGTGGAATCCTATAGACCAATCTTAACCTATAAATCCAAGGGTTAACCGTTGGAACTGGCTATAGATTGCTATGCCTCGCCCTACTTGCCTGCACTCACCCTTCGTGCACACGGCCGATCTGGGTACGCAGGTCAACGAAGGATTGAAAAAACCGGCAGTGGGGCAACAGCCCCACAAACGCGAAGAAAGGGAAACAACTTCACTTCCCAACATTCCTTGCGCCACGCCACGCCAGAGCCAATCAGGCTGAGAGGCTCTCGCACGGGGCAGCGTTCGGAAACGCGCCGCAGCCAATCGAAAGAAAAGCATTTAAAAAAACGCAGCACAAACATAAAACAGCAACCCATAACTACACGCCCCAGCGTCCTGCGCGCCATGAGCGCGCAGAGCGCTGAGGAAACCGGCGCCCGAAAAATGAAAAAGAAAAACAACTCACAGCCAAGCACACACCAGCCGGCTTTCTTTCCCTCACCAACAGCGCCTGAAGCTCCCGACTGGAGTTTCCCCTTTAATATCAGTGGGTGGGGGTTGCGATCCCCCTCTCCGCTGGCTACCCTAGGGTTGGGAGGTTTGTGGGGACAAAAGGGATATATTGCCCCAACCCTTCTGGACCCACAGGAACAGGTAGAGTGGATCGATCCCCCACCCCCCTCCTTAAAACAACTACGTCTTTTCTTCTCTTTAAAAACGGACTTCTTTTAAGGAGGGGGGTGGGGATTCGATCCAGTCTGCCTGACCTTTTGGTTCCAGAAGTGTGGGGGCAATATACCCCTTTTCTCCCCACAAACCTCCCAACCCTAGGGTAGCCAGCGGAGAGGGGGATCGCAACCCCCACCCACTGATATTAAAGGGGAAACCCAATCTACTTTCACGACTCCACACAAACAAAGCACCATAACACACTACAGCCCCCTCCCCCCAACTAGCCCACCCTTCCTAACCCCAACAACCACGCCCCCCCTCCCCACAACCTAGCCCACCCTTCCTAACCCCCAACGAAAAACAACTCACTGCCTCACAGCCAAGCAAACACCAGCTGGCTTTCTTTCCCTCACCAACAGCGCCTGAAGGTCCCGACTGGAGTTTCCCCTTTAACATCAGTGGGTGGGGGTTGCGATCCCCCTCTCCGCTGGCTACCCTAGGGTTGGGAGGTTTGTGGGGACAAAAGGGGTATCCCCCCAACCCTTCTGGACCCACAGGAACAGGTAGAGTGGATCGATCCCCCACCCCCCTCCTTAAAACAACTCCGTCTTTTCTTCTCTTTAAAAACGGAGTTGTTTTAAGGAGAGGGGGTGGGGATTCGATCCAGTCTGCCTGATCTTTTGGTTCCAGAAGTGTTGGGGCAATATACCTCTTTTCTCCCCACAAACCTCCCAACCCTAGGGTAGCCAGCGGAGAGGGGGGTCACAACCCCCACCCACTGATATTAAAGGGGAAACCCGATCTTCTTTCACGACTCCACACAAACAAAGCACCATAACACACTAAAGCCACCCTCCCCACCACCGAGCCCACCCTTCCTAACCCCAACGACAACGCCCCCCCTAGTCCACCCTTCCTAACCCCCAATGACCATGCCCCCCTCCCCACTACCTAACCAACCCTTCCTAACCCCCAACGACCATGCCCCTCTCCCCACCACCTAGCCCACCCTTCCTAACCCCCAATGACCACGTCCCTTCCCCACCACCAAATAAATAAATATTTTTTTAAAAAATTACTAAAAACAGTCAAACACATCCAAAAATACACAAAAACAAAACCAAAAATACGAAGTAAACAAAGACACAATCAAAAACAAAACAAACAGACAAAAAATACAAATTCCACCCCCCCCCGCCCACACACACACACACACACACACACACACATACACACACACACACACACACACACACACACACACACACACACACACACAAACAAAGAAAACAAGCAAACTTACCAAAACATGTGCTACCACCACCAGGACTGAAAAACAAATGAATAAAGAAAGAGACTACTTACCAGAAGAAGCTCCACCCAGAGGCCAGGAGAGAAAAAAAAGTCAAAATACAATAACCCCTACCAGCACCACCTGCTGGCCACAATAGTAAAAACAATTCAAAAACACACAACAGCATAACACAAATTCACAATTTTACACAAAAGGTCACACCAATAAAAACAAGTAAAAAAATTACACTAAAACATATGTCAATAAAATACAATAGAAACTTTTAAAAATCCTGTGCTGAGTTATAACTCAAATTTAAACTCAAAACATCTAAACACATTTTAAAAACATTGAATGTAAAAAACATTTACTTTTACATTCTGAAAATTATGACCTACGGTACAACTAATTAAAAAAATTCAAAAAACTAAAACATTATTCACTTACATAAAACAATTTGAAAAAATTATATCATACTTTCTTCTTTTATTAATCCTAAAAAAAAACAAAAAAGCAGATCCCAGTTAATACCAGCCAAGCCAAAAAATTTTTACATAAATAAACATTTAAAAATTTAAAATTACAGACTAAGCAATTTTTAAAAAACATTAACACAATTTAACCTTCCAACACAATTTAAAACTATTGCAAAAATAAAATTGGTTCATTTTTTTATTAAAACACACGGGGGAAAAAGCCCAGCAACGCCGGGCAACCCTTTCTAGTCTCTCTTATAAATCAAGATGCCAAAATCTTCACAGCAATATTGGCTAATCGCTTAAATAAATTTATGGGAGAATATATAAATGTTGATCAAGTAGGTTTTTTTAAAAGGAAGGCACATGACTGATTTGACTAGGAGGGTGTTAGATCTAATTGACAACGTTAATCAAATGAAGGAAAAAGTGGGGTTAATATCTTTAGATATTTTTAAGGCATTTGATTCGCTACAATGGTCTTCAATCAAGGAAATAGTTAATGGCTATGGATTTGGGGATAGATTTAGAAGGGTAATTGATTTGTTGTATCAGAAAGGGTTTGCTAGGATTAGAGTTAATGATGAGGTTACAGATGAGGTAAAGCTGGAGGATGGTACTAGACAGGGTTGTCCCTTGTCCCCTATCTTGTTCATCATGGCAATGGAAATCTTGGCTAAAAATATAAGGGAGAATTTAAGTATAGAAGGGATAATGGGTAATAAAGTATGTATGTATGCAGATGATACATTATTAATGGTGAAGCATCCGGAGGGGGCAATGGATAGGATTAAAGCACAAATCGAGGATTTTGAGGCTATAATAGGGTTGATGATAAATTGGGACAAATCGGAAATGATGTTGTGTAATATGGGGGAAGAGGAGAAGGAAAGGATGGAGGGGCTATCTAAAATACAAATTAAAGATAATTTGAAATATTTGGGGATAATTATTTCAAATAAAGTGGAAGAACTCAAAAGATTGAACTACGACAGCCTGAAGGCAGAATTTAAGATTAAAATACAGAGTTTTCAAAAGTTGAAGTTGTCATGGTTTGGGAGAATTGCAATGTGTAAAATGATGTTGTTGCCGAGGATTAATTTTTTATTTGATGCACTTGCAATCCAATTGAAGGAAAAGGAGATTAGAGAGTTTCAAAAAATGTTTAATAATTTTTGTAACGGGGGGTAAAAAATCTAGATTGCCAAAGAAATTCTGGTACCTGCCTCAGAAAGAAGGGAGTTTGGGAATGCCAAATTTGTTAGCGTATTACCGGGCATTTCAAATTAAGAATGTTGTGAAGATTTTGGCGAGGGGAAAAGCAATTTGGGAGGAGATTGAGATGAATGATTATAGGAAAATTGGTAAAATGATCTTTTTAGGGGATAAAGAAAATGACAGTTTCTAGTAATATTATGATGAGGGGACTCATGAATGTGTGAAAAAAATTAAAGAAGGATTTGGCTCCGGGTGCCTCTCCAATTTTGGAACTGGCAGATATGGTGTGTTTTCCGATAAAAATAGATTAAAAAATAAAGAAAATATTTTTTTTAAATAATTTTATTTAAATCTACACATTACATAATAACAAAAAAAAATACATCAACTTAATAGAGGACATTCACCATGTGCTATTTACATTGCCATATGGGACAGAGTTATTTAATTCTTATATGATTCCTTTCCAAAAGGAATGCTGATCCGGCGTTGGCTTCTGACCTTGATCCTTATGCAGTATATAGTCTGTGAAACATCTCCACGTGTCCTGAAATTTATTTTCTTTTATTAGTCCTTTTCTTAAATTTATTTCCCAGGTAAGCTTATCGTTTAAAGCAATAGTCCATAACTCATTGTACCATTCATCGATTTTTGGAGTGACATCATTCTTCCATTGCCGCGCTATACAGTGTCTGGCACCTGATAACATGACTGCCATTAATTCCCTTTTACTATATTCCACCTTATCAACATCCGTTAGTAATACTATAACTGCATCCAATTTAACCTTTTCATTCAAAATTTTCCCAATTTCATACTCTACACTCGTCCAAAATGGCTTCAACTTCTTACACCCCCACCACATATGCTCATACGTTCCTATATCCTCCTTACACCTCCAACATATATTTAATTTTGTCTTGTCAATTAAATGTAATCGCACAGGGGTCATATACCATTTCCATAATAACTTGTGGTTATGCTCCTTAATCCTTACTGATAACGTTTTCATGATTCTTCTTTTCCACTTTCTATTCCAACATTCATCTGTGATTTTAACATTTAAATCTTGTTCCCATATTCCTCTTAATGCTTTTTGGGATTCGTTAGAATCATCCAATACTTTATATAATTTACTAACTAATCCTTTAATTTCTATTTGACCATTTCTTAACTTATATACTAGCTCCTCAAATTTTGTCATGTTCCTGTCTAAGCCTATTTCTTCCCTATATTTTTTATTCCAACTTTTCATTGCAGCAACTTGAAGCCAATTTAGTTTCAACTGTTTACACATTTCTGACATTTTCTCCTCATCCTCACAAACATCTAACCATTCCTTTAATAAAGTTACTTTATATCCTTTCATTATTTCTTCAGTCCTATGGTCTAAGAGTAGTGGGAATGATTTTAAATCCCTTAACTCCAAAATTGGTGATAACCCTGGGGATAATTTGTTTTTCAATAGTGTCTATGTTCTAAAGAGTGTCTTTAGCATTTTATTCTCGGTATTAATTTTAACAGTTTCTTTGCCTAGAAATATTAGTGATTCATCTCCCAATTTTTCACGTAATTCAATCTCCCCCCATATCAATTTTTTCCTTATTAAAATTTTACAAATATTTTTCAGTTGAAATGCCCAATAATAATTTGTGATGTTCGGGATTCCTAAACCACCCTTTTTTTGTGAAAGATACCACAACGTTTTTGATATTCTAGCTTTTTTCCCGTTATTGCAATAATTATTTATTAAATTTTGAAATACATTTAGTTCCTTCCTTTTAATATTAATTTGGAGAGTATCAAATAAAAAATTTATTTTAGGTAACAATTTCATTTTACACAATGATACTCGACCAAACCAGGACAAATTTAATTTTTTGTATCGTATAATCTTTTCCTTTAACTCCTTTTCCAATTTGTCATAATTCAATCTCTTTAAATCATCGTACTTGTTTGAAATGTTTATTCCTAAATACTTAATACTAGACCTAATCTGTAATTTAAATCTGGATTTTATAACTTCTTGTGCTTCAACATTCCCATTAAAAAAAATTGCCTCTGATTTGTCCCAGTTAACTTTAAGCCCCGTAACCCTATAAAATTTTTCTAAGTGTGCATATACTTTTTCCAATGACTTTTCAGGATTTTTTAACGTTAATAATGTGTCATCTGCATACTGGCTAATTTTTATCCCATTTAGACCTATCATGTCTGTATCTTCTCTTACCACATTAGCAATTAATTCCATGACCATTATAAACAGTGAAGATGATAGTGGATCCCCTTGTCTTGTGCCAGCTTCCAACTTAATTTCCTCTGTTAATTCATCATTTATTTTTACTCTTGCTGATCCCCTTTGATATAACTGCCCAATTACTCCACAAAATTTTGAACCGAATCCATATTTTACTATAATTTGTTTTATGGTAATCCACTGGATGGAATCGAAAGCTTTGAATATATCTAATGAGATAAAACCTGTGTGATCTCTTTGCTGCTGTGCAATGATTGACATGTCAAGTATCCTCCTTGTCAGGTCCGACATGAACCGACCTCGCAAAAACCCTGCCTGATCTTTTTGAATATAGTTACCTAAAAATTTATTTAACCTATTGGCCAGAACCGCAGTAAAAATCTTCACATCCTGATTCATCAGCGAGATCGGTCTATATGATTCGATGTTTTCCACGTTTTTTCCTACTTTTGGTATTAAAATAATAACTGAGTTATACCATGATGCCGGTACTATACCTCCATCCATTACATAATTAAATACCCTTTCAATTCTTGGTATCAACACTTCCTTGAAATCCTTATAAAATTCCACAGACAAACCGTCTTCACCAGGGGTTTTACCCACCCTTAACTTATCTATAACATCAGTAATTTCTTTAGAGGTTATTCTTTCGTCCATGTAATCCCTATGTTCTTGATCCAATTTTATCCTTGACCATTTATTTAAATAACTTTTTAACTCAACATCGCTTATCTCTTTTTTAGAATAAAGCTCCCTATAAAAATTACTAGCAATATGTATCTTATCTTTCATTTTATTACATCTTTCCCCATTACTATTTATCAAAATCTGAATATTTCTACTATTTTTCTTTTCCTCTGCAACTTTAGCCAATAGTTTAGAATTTTTATTACCATACTCAAAATAGTTTCTTTTAAGATAAATCAAATTCTTTTTAACTTCTTCAATGTCCTTTTCAATAATTTTCATTTTCAAACCCTGTAATTTATTAAACACATTTCTGTCACCTGATCTTGCATGTTCTTCTTGCAACTTCCTTACTTCGTCCTCTATTAATTTTAAATTTTTATTTTCCTGTCTATTATGCCTACATGAAAGTTTTATACTTTCCCCCCTGAAAATTGCCTTCATGGTGTCCCATAAAACTCCATCATTAACATCATTAGTGTCATTTATCTCCCAGCATTCATTCCACTTTTTAATTATTATTTCCTTACTCTTTTGATCCCTAAACAATTTTGTATCATATCTCCATGCTCCAATACATTTTTTCTTACCATCAATTCTAATTTCTAAACACATTTCAGCATGGTCCGATTCTTTAAATAATCCAATTTTAATATCTTCAACTTTACTTATCAAGTTTTCTGAAGTCAAAAAGTAGTCAATCCTTGAATAGGAGTTGTGAGCTTGTGAAAAAAAAGTAAAACCCCTTTCTGAACCCCTGATATCTCTCCATACATCCCGTAATCTCATTATTTTTAACCACCTATCTATAACAGAATTATGCCCGTGTCTCAACACATTTGTGGTGTCTAGACCCGATCTAATTAGATTAAAGTCTCCGGCAATGATTAATTTGGTTACATTTTCATTTCTTATCTTTTGAGATACACCATCTAAGAATTCCTCTTGCTTCTCATTTGGTACATAAATATTAGCAATTAATATTTCCTCCTCATTAACCATTCCTCTAATTATGACATATCTCCCTTCAGGGTCTATAACAGACTTTAATTTTGTAAAACCCAATTTTTTAGAAATTAATATTGCGACCCCTCTCGACTTTGAATTACCAAATGCTTTCTCATAATGCTCTATTCCCCTTAGATACAAGTTGTTTACATTATCGTTTTTCTGATGGGTCTCTTGTAAACAAATCACATCAGGATTATTTCTCCTAATAGCCGCTTCCACACGTTTCCTCTTAATTATGCTGCCAATGCCTTTAACATTCCATGATACAATTTTAATTTTCTTCATACTTATTTATGTTACATTCTACTAACCCAATCCCTGTCTCCCATTGGCAAGTGCTCGACATACTACATAACCCATCCCACAAATAATACAATAACTGAACACAAAACATATAACAAAACTTCTTCACCCTCCCCACCTTTCCTAGAAAGAACACCCTTGAAAATCAAGGAGGGGAGGGGGGGAGTGTGCAATTATGTGAGCCTAGCTCCTAATCATCCTGCATAACATCAACTTAACTCTTAAATCAACTTTACATGCCACATCCATATACTTTATCCTCCCTTCTTAATGTGTGCTTTACATGTCTCAAATATAATGTGCCTAGACAATTTATTCCTATTAACAATTCTTATCATGAGTCATATACATTCCTGATAATATCAACTCATCTTTAAGGTCTTTCCATTCCTTGGTGTTACTTTCAATTATTTTCGCGTCCACTAAAACATCTAAAACATATAATCCTTCTTTTATCATATATGACTTTCCAGAATTTACAACTTTTAATTTTTTTGATGAGAGCCAAAAATATGAAATCCCTTTTTCTCTTAGTTTTTTTGTAATTGGTTTTAACTGCATTCGCCAAGTCCGTTATTCAACAGAAATATCATTGTAAACCTCTATGTTATTTCCCTCTAACTTCAATGCCTCTGAACCGGAATTCCTGATATGCTGCATTAAGGTCAACTTCAAACCTTCACTCACAAATCTCACCAACACATTTCTGTTTCCACTGTTATGCTTCTTTGCACCTAGCCTATGTACAGTTATTATATCCTCAGCCACAAAGCTCCTCCCCATCTTTAAATCATTTAACCATCCCAACAATCTGATCTTTAACTGATCCGGTCTGCCCTCAGGAATATTTCGAATTATCACATTACATTTTCTATGTTGATTTTCCAAAAATTCTATTCTTGCCTGATGGTCATCTACCTTCACTTCCTCTTCCTTCACTTTTTCTTGCACCACCTGTACTTCTTTGGTCAATACTTCAACCTCTTTTGTGCTCATGCACATCCCTTCCTTTAATTCAGATACTTCTTTCATAATACTTGCTACTTCAGCTTTGGTAGTTTCCATCAACCCTGACATCATCATCAACATTTTTTGTTGGAATGCATTAAAACTTTCTTGTTGTAGCTTAATATATTCTTGATTGTCTCGAACTCGCTGCTCTTCTAATGTTTCAAATTTTGTTTGGAGAAACTTCTCCAACCCTGCAAGCTTTACTTCAATGGAACTCCTAGAGTCATTCGTATCTGTTTCCTGAGTCTTATCCCTTTCCCTAATTTCAAGCACCTTCTCTACCATTACTTTCTTTTTTATAGCCCCCTGAGCTCTGTCTTCTTCATCAGTATTCACCTGCTCAATCTGTTCTACTTCTGATTGTTGTTTAGATTGTTGCTTGTCTTGACACTTCTTCCTTGCTTCCATATCTGCTCTAAAAATTCTCAGTTCTTCAGCTTCTTTGATCTCGTCCCGTAAAGATTTCCTCCTGCCTTCACTTTCAGCTCTTACTAGCCTACCTGTCCTTAACCAAACTGGGTCTAATATCTCTTGCCCTAACAATTTACCCTTCTCTCTACGATTCATCCGAATTTAATAGCAGATAATTCTATAATACTACACTACTTTATCACCAAACAGTATACAATATTCTAATTTCACTAATCTAACCCTTATACACAATTAACAATTTTATTCTCCATACACCTATCTAATCAGATGACGCGGTCAACCATTTACTCTGCTTAGTATTGCAATAATATATGACTTTCTATTTTCTGTTTTCAAAATGATTCTAGGACTGCTCAGCTTTCTATTTAAGTTGGCACTCTCGAAATAACTTTGTAACACAGCTGCGTTTCAAGATAAGATAAAATAGAGAGCTGTCCTTGAGTCTAGCAAAACCCTGAAGACACCAGCTGTAACATGCTTCAGTGATTAACTGCTGTTATCTGAAGAAAAATGCTTCAGTTTCTTCTTTCTTCTTAACGATGAAATACTATAACCGTCTCTAGTTCAAAACTTTATTCCTCGTTCTCAGCACCCCTTTATTCCAAAGAAAAATGTTCAAGACTCCCAGTATTTCCCCAATTTCTCTCAGTATTATGATTACATTAATCACTTAAGCAATGAAGCAATGAAGCAAAATGCCTGTATACTTTGTCCATTTGTCCATTCAAATCAAAGAAGCACCAAAAAGCACCAGTGGAACCACAGGATCTTCCTTCTTTACAGTCAAACAGGATGGTATGCGAGTCAAATTTAATAGTATTCTTTAAATTCCAAAACCACACTGCACTCCCTCACCGCTCTTCAACTCACAGAATAAAAGTTCAGGTGACAGTGTGCTTTATTCCTCGGGCTACCCAAAATGACTGCTCAGGAATAACAATAATAACAACAGGGGAGGAGGAGGGAGCAAATCACGCTCAGCCCACAACACCAAGAGTTCCTGTTCCAGCAACCCGGGACCAATTAAAAAAAAATCACTCTTTGTCAACTGTTTTCCACCTCCTTCTCAGTGCCAATTTCACCTTTGTTCCAGTTCTGCCTTTAATCCTCACTCGCCGCGTCTCTCCTTTCAAGTTCAAGTTCATCCACCTCGCCTCACCTCCCCAACAGCAGGATCCAACACAGCCTTACAGCCTCCAATCTTTTTTTTAAAAAGTTTTGTTTTCTTTGTTTTCACCCACTTATTGGAGTACACTGCCAATATCCCTTGGGAAAAAACTCACAATGCTGATAAACTGCCACTGCGACCTCTGGAATTCCAAGCCTATGAGTCTCCGAGCCTCCAAGGCTCCCGACTTGCTGTTTGAGCGCTTGGGCGTTTGAACGCACCAACTCCGTCCCTGGGCTCCGCAGCTCTGCAGGTTCTACAGTACAAGTTTTCAACCAGGAAACTAGTATTTTCAGACCACTAACATCTTTAGACACTTCTTCCAATTATTCATTCCAAATTTTCTTGAGTTTTGCACACATATATCCACATTTGTGGCTCCCCTTTTCCAAGCAGAGACGAAGAAACGCTGCTGCTCAGGTTGTCTCCATGCCACGCCCCCAAGAAGGATTTGGCTCCGGGTGCCTCTCCAATTTTGGAACTGGCAGATATGGTGTGTTTTCCGATAAAAATAGATTAAAAAATAAAGAAAATATTTATTTATTTATTTATTGTTAAATTTTTATGCCGCCCACTCAGCCAAAGCCGACTCCGGGCGGTTCACAACAGTGGGTAAAAACAGATAAAAACAAATAAAACAGATAAAAACCATCAATAAGAACCCACCCCTAAAAAGAGAGGGGTGCAGGAACTGAAGAAACCATGTGGCAGGCATCCTCCTCTATATTAACCACCCAATGGAAGCCACCCCTCCACCTGCACCCCAAACTTGGCCCGCCAGCCAGGTGTTTAGTTCCTTCCTAAAGGGCAACAACTCCGTCTGGAAACGCAGTTCCACAGGCAGGAGATTCCAAAGGGCCGGTGTGAACACAGAGAAGGCTCTCCTCCTTGTGCCAGAGATGCGAGCCCCCCTGGCCGATGGCACCATTAGAGAGCCCCTCCGGTCCGCTCTGGTTGGACGGACAGACATCCTTAGGGTCTCTAAGGTAACCTTGCCCACTACCATTTAGGGCTTTAAAGGTCAAAACCAGCACCTTGAATTGCACCCGGAGGCAAACGGGTAACCAGTGCAGGTCCCGCAGCAGTGGTGAAGCATGGGCATAACGTCCACACCCCATCACCACCCGGGCCGCCGCATTCTGGACCAGCTGCAGCCTCTGAATGGTCATCAAGGGCAGCCCCATGTAGAGCGCATTACAATAATCTAGTCTGGAGGTCACCAGAGCATGAGTGACCATGAGCAAAGAGTCCCGGTCCAGGAGCATGCGCAACTGGCGAATCACCCGAAGTTGGGCAAAGGCCCTCCTGGCCACAGCCGCCACCTGTTCTTCTAGCAGCAGCCGCGAATCCAGGAGGACCCCCAAGTTGTGCACCGGGTCGGTCTGGGGCAAAATAGCCCCATCCAAAACCAAAGGTGGTAGCTCCCGGGATAGCACAGGACCCCCCATCCACAGCCACTCAGTCTTACTAGGATTCAGCTGTAACCCATTTGCCCTCATCCAGACCCCAACCGCCTCCAGACAACTGGAAAGGACTTTGACTGCATCACTGGGGTCCCCACGGGCCGAGATGTACAACTGTGCATCATCCGCGTACTGATGGTACCACACCCCGTGGGAACGGATGATCTCACCCAGCGGCTTCATGTAGATGTTAAATAGGAGAGGAGAGAGGACCGAGCCCTGAGGCACCCCATATTTTAGGGACCTAGAACTGGACTTCTCGCTCTCCAACCACACCGACTGGGTCCGGCTCCTCAGAAATGAGGAAAACCAGGACCACACAGTGCCCTGGATCCCTAATCCTCGGAGCCGTTCCAGCAGGATACCATGGTCAATGGTATCGAAAGCCGCTGAGAGGTCAAGAAGAGCAAGGATGGACGGATGACCGCCATCCGCTCTCGCCAGAGATCATCCATCAGCGTGACCAATGCAGTCTCAGTACCATATCCAGGTCTGAATCCTGACTGGAAGGGGTCCAGATATTCTGCTTCATCCAGTACCCCCTGCAACTGACGCGCCACTGCCTTCTCCAGTACCTTCCCCAAAAAGGGGAGGTTGGAAACACGTCTGTAGTTGGTTATGACTGCTGGGTCGAGGGATGTCTTCTTCAGGAGGGGGCGCACCAAAGCATGTTTCAACGGTGCAGGAAATATCCCCTCCCAAAAAGACGCATTAATTATAGCCCCGACCCAGCCACCTGTCACCGTCTTGGAGGCTTTTACCAGCCAGGCGGGACAGGGATCCAATGGACAATTAGTGGTGTGGACCGCCGCAAGGAGCCTGTCCACTTCATCTGGGGCAACAGGATCAAACCGATCCCAGATAACACAGCAAGACTGTGCACTGGCTCCCCCCTGACCCTCCCCATCCACGCCAAGATTAAACCCTGAGCGAATCCGATCGATTTTCTCCACCAGATGGTCAGCAAAGTCCTCAGCCGATCCCTGCCAACCAGGCACAGGCCCCCCCCCTACCAAGGAGGGACCTGGTCACCCGAAACAGGGTGGCTGGGCGATTATCAGTGGAGGCAATAAGGGAGGTGAAGTATTGCCTCCTTACCACCCCCATCGCCACTAGGTAGGCCCTAATAGCGGCTCTAGCTAGTGTCCAATCGGAATCGTTCCTGGTCTTCACCCAGCGGCGCTCAAGGCGTCTCTTTGCCCGTTTGAGCTCCCGCAGTTCTTCCGTGAACCACGGGGATGACCTAGCTCCGCGGGCTCTGAGAGGCCGTAGTGGAGCGATTACATCCAAGGCAGCTGTCGTCGACCCACACCACAGGTCATCAAGTGCCTCGGGTGAATCGTGTTGCCGATCCAGGGGAAAATCCCCCAGTTCCCTCTGGAATCCATCCGGATCCATCAGTTGCCGGGGGTGGGCCACTTTAATTGACCCTGCCTCCCTACGATGAAGTGTCGCCCCCAGGAAGTCTAGAGCCACCAGATAGTTATCTGACCATGGCACAGGTGTTATGTCTAGCTTCTGTAAACTCAGATCACTCTGCCACCGCTCCGACAAAAAGACTAAATCTGGTGTGTGGCCACTGCCCCTGGTCGGGCCCTGAATTACCTGAGCCAGGTCCATAGTTGCCATGGAAGCCATGAACTCCTGAGCCACCCCGGAACCGGACCCCAGCAAAGGCAAATTGAAGTCCCCCAGAACCATCAGCCTAGGGAACTCCAACACCAACGCTGAGACAGCCTCGCGGAGCCCAGGCAGGGAGTCCCTTACCCTGCAAGGGGGCAGGTACAGGAGTAGGATCCCCAACTGACCCTTTGGGCCCAGCCGCAGGAGCAGGGCCTCACAACCTGAAATTTGTGGAGCGGTGGCCCTGGTGACTCCCAGTGACTCCCTGGCTATAATGGCAACACCACCGTCCTTACCCACATCCCTAGGCTGGTGCCAAAAACCAAACCCGGCCGGACACATCTCTGATAGAGACACCCCATCCTCTGGTCTCAGCCAGGTCTCAGTGATGCATGCCATTTTTGGATAAAAATGAAGTTTCTCTGGTGAAAGAATGGTTAAGAAGTTGTGGAGATGAAACCAAGAAAGAACAATTGTTTGTGCAGTTAAAATTGGACTGGTTTCAGAAACTGAAGGTTAATAATTGGAACAAAAAATATGGAAGAGAATTATGTATAGATAGGGAAATGACAGATTTTGAAGAATTGCTTTTGAAAATTCGAAAAGGAGATAAGAGCATTAAGGGTCTAGTAAGCAAACTCTATGTTTTAATAAATAAGGGGAGTGATCCACAGGAAGATTTGAAATTGAAGTGGGAACAGGACTTGAATATAAAGCTAGGCAATGATGAATGGAGAAATAGGTGGAAAAAGAGGATAATGAGAACTATGTCAGTAAGGATTAAGGAACATAATTATAAAATGCTGTGGCAATGGTACTTGACACCACAGAGGTTACATCAAATTGATAATAAAAGGGATAATTTATGTTGGAGATGTAAAGAGACTGTTGGAACCTACGAACATATGTGGTGGAGCTGTAAAATGATAAATGATTTTTGGAAAAGAATAGAAAACAAGGCAGGGGAAATAATGGGTAAGAAAATCAAACTGGTGTCAGGTACCATTATGTTAACGGATGTGGAAGGTATGTGTTTAAATAAGGAGGAAAAAGAGTTATTAGAAATTATGTTAACCACGGGTAGACAATGTATTGCTAGAAATTGGAAAAATGATGTTACTATACAATTGGGGGAGTGGTATAAGGAAATGTGGAATCTAGCATTGAATGATAAATTGACATGGGAGATAAAAGTAAAAAGAGATAAACTGAAGGCAAATAGATTTTGGAATATCTGGAAGCCCTTTGTTGATCACTCCCTCATGGGTATGGAATATAGCAGACCTGTACCATCTCAGAGTAGTTTTTGAAGATAACATTGAGTCCGAACTCTCCGGGGCATTGTAAATAAACACTGGGTGATGTGTAGTTGAAAATTAAAAGTTGATAGTTGCAAATAAGTTATAGTACTGTGGGAAGGTTTTATGAATTGGTTATTGGCACTGTGTTAATTTTTAATGTGTTTATTAAATGGTATGTGTATTATAACAGACAATAATGCAATTATCATTTATGCGATTATTTTTTATGAAGCTTATGTATTTTTGTTATGTCATATTATATATATGTTTGTATTTTTTTGAAAATTAATCAATAAAAAATTTATTAACAAAAAATATTTCTCATGATTTACTCAACCACCCTCTTCTATAACATCTGGTTTCTCCAATGAGCGTGTTACCCTGTACCCCACAACTATATCTAATACAAAAAAATTCATTTCTACCCTCCCCACTCTTTTCTTCAAAAAAGTCGCCTTCATCGCCCAAAGAGGGAAGGGAGGGAACATGGAAGATATGCCTACCATCAGGTGCTCTAGCACATATCTTTCAATATTAATAAATCAATTTACATTTATAAAAGTTCATAAAAACATTTCTCTCCCCTATTTCTGTCTATCTTATATCTTCTCTAATCCCTGAATCACCCTTCATCAGCTACCGTCTCTGATTTTGAACCCACATCAGCCCCTCCTGTGGCACCCCCCTCATCTGCACCTCCAAAATCTCTTCTTATGTCTCCAGACTCTAGCAAATCTTTCCTCAATGCAATCCAGTCTTTTGAAGCCACCTTAACCAGATCAATTGAACACAAATATTCCAAAACATCAGTCTCTGCATCAATCATTTGCATTTTCTTATCATAAAAAAATCTTAGTTGTTGTGGAAATCTCCAATTATATTTTATCCCGCATTCCATCAAAATTTTTGTTGCTGGTTTCATCTTATACCGCCAAAAACGCTCTGTGACAGAAATATCATTGTAAACCTCAACATCATTCCCATCAATTTTTAAAACGCCAGACCCAGCTTGTTTTATGAAAGCCATCACCTTTAACTTATCACCCCAATTTGCGAACTTAACCAAAACATTTCTCTGAACACTTTCCCCCCTCCTCGCACACAATCTGTAAGTATTTGCAATGTCTTCATTAACAAAATCTTTCCCCATTTTCAGACTGTTTAGCCAATCAATTATTCTGTCTTTCAGCTGGTCTGGCGTTTTTTCTATCAAATTACGTATCACTATATTCTGCTTTCTCATAATCTCTTCCACCATATCTATCCTTTTCTCTTGCACTTCTACCTTCAGTTTAGTTTCCTTTTCCTCATGTAACCCTTTAATGTCATTCTGCATCAATTTCCTATCATTTTGCATCGACTTAACACTTGTATCCATCCTTTGAAAATTAAAATCAACCTTTTTAGAAAAATCAATAAACATTGCAGCCAATTTATCTTGCTTTCCTGTAATTTCATCTTTATCCTTTACCCTTATTTCTTTAATTTCACGAAATCCCTTCACATTTGCCTCCTCCATCCTCTCAAATTTCTTAAACAATTTACCCAACTCAACCAAAATTTGTGTTTGGTCCATTGGTACTGGTTCTGGTGATGATGTTGGTGAGGATGCGTCTTCAGTTGCTAGTTTATCCGTCTTCTTAGGTCTCACAACCTGTTCTTCCTTTCCCTTTCCCTTTCCAACCTTTTCCATTGTGACGTCAAATAATAATCTCAGTGCAGCCACTCCTTTAATTCCACAATGTCCGTCTTCCTGATAAAGTTCCAGATTCGCTTGTTATATAGCCTTCTTTCCAAGCTTGAATAAATAAAACCGACCACTTTCAATATTTGAAATCCAAACACGCCTCCTTCGTTACTTTACTCCACACACGGTGTACACCACACCTGCAAACCAGCTCCTTTATATAAGCCCAATAGCAAAATTGTATCCAAACTCCAAGACTTGTGTTGATTCAAAGTAACCAAGATGCAGATAAATGTTCCAGAAACTATGTATCAAAAATCTCAGTAAAAAAAAGAAAGGGAAAGGAGAAGCAAATCCACAAAAAACAAACAAAAAATCCAATTGTAATCCAATTCGATGATCCAGAGAATAATATTAAAAAAATAAAGGGAAAGAAAAAAATCATTCAAAAGAGAAAAACTGCTCATTCCACGAAGAAAGAATAATAACTCTGCCATTAATCTCCAGCCGCGGCTGTGGTCTCCATGGGGTGCCCCTCCTCCCTTCTCCAACCTCTCCGACCACCAAACTCCATTTTCCATTCTTGTACCTCCTATTCATCCAATTCTTTCAACCCCACTCTCTTTTACTCTCCTCTCCTCCTTCTTCTTTTTTCCTTTTCTTTTTCCTCCAACACACTCAAAAACCTTCCACTGTTGTTTCCGTTCTAGCTTTAGCCAGTCTCTTAACTTTCGATTTCTTCCACAACCCCCGCCATTAACCCCCCTTCTCACACTTTCTTTCTTCCTCATCACTCCTTCTGCACTTACTTTTCCATCAATCAGCCCTGCACTCTGCTCACCCCTTCAGACATGCCAGCCACAGCATCGAAATTCATGTTTTTGTTTCCCAGCTGATTCTCGCTTTTCTACTTTTCTCGATCTCCTCGTTGGTCCCGTTCACCGCAAACCGGCTGGAGAAACCGCGGCTTTCGCCGCTTGCCTCTCCAGCCAGGGCTGCCTCCCGAACTCCGAACTCTGAGTACAATTTATCAAATGCGAGAGTTAAAAGCCTTCTTCGGGTGAACTTTTTTTTATCTCTTTGAGTTTAGTTTCTCATTAATTTCTCATTTAACAACACATTGTAATGTGTGAGCTCGCAACGGAGTATGTTAGTCCACCACCATCTTAGCCACACCCCTATTCTATGATTCTATGAGTAGATCAACACTATGCGGTTACAGCAGTTTGATTCCTCTTTAAGTGCTATGGTTTCACGCTATGGATTCTTGAGAACAGGCTGGAAGTCTCTGATGGAGATCAGAAGGTGTAGAATATTTCGCACCAAACTACAAATCAAAAGATTGCACAGAAGGGGGCTGTGATAATTAAGAGAAGGCACCACATGACAATGGAGTGCAGATATATTCTATGTGGCTCCTCCATATGTTTCTTTGAATTGAGAATATACTGTAGATTGGCTTGCTTCCATTCTATGATTCTGTATTATTATGAGCTCTGATGTGGTCCTAACATCCCTAGGGCATAGACCAGTTCTCAACCTTTTAAAGGGCTGGGTCACGTTCCCTCAGAAAGCTTGGGGGGGTGGGGGCGGATGGCCATTTTGCTCTTCCTCCACCACATGTTACTCCCTGGTGTGGTGGAGGCAGTGGGGGGGGGCACATGAAATGGTGTTGTGGGCCACATCTGGCCCACAGGCTGCAGGTTGAGAATCCCTGGCAAAGACGATGGACGAACAAAACCCACTGCCATTGAGGATACAAGGGCCAAACATGTTCAACCTGTGTTTTCAACCTCTTCTTCTTTCATTTCCAGATGTCAGAATGTCTATTACTGTGGCTCAGAATGCCAGCGGGCCAACTGGCCTATCCACAAAAAGTTCTGCAAGAAGCTGAAACTAGTGGCCCTTGACCGGCTAGTGGAATGGCTTGTATTCACAGGTAGGCCAGAAATGAGGATGGACATATATCCTTGAGAGGCCACTTTCCCCTAGTGGAACCAGTGGCCTTGAGGTCTCTCATCAATCAGCTCCAGGTTGAGATTCATTTGATTGCATTGGGTGCTTCCAACATTAGTTCTCTGTCACCACCTTCTCACAGGACTGAGTTTCCTGCATGAGTCTTCTGGAGACAATCAGTTCTTTGCTGACCTCAGTTCCTGATATGGAGAAAATCCTTGCAATGAATAAGCCAAGTAGTCTGGCCAAGTTATCTTGCTATGGTAATAGAGTAGACCCTAATGCCAGCAACTCAACGTTGAGTGTCATACACGCGGTTAACTAACCTGACAATCCTGAGAACTAAGGACCCTGGGTAGCAAAGTCCACACAGAAGGATGATGGTCTCCCATGTGGATTAAATCCCACTTGAATCCATCTTGATAGAAGGCAGCTGCTTCATCCATCCTGGCCTGGGGCTGAGGAGGACTTTGTGTGCTAAAAGGGCTCAGGACCAGAAAGTGACTTGCAGAACTGGATCAGTGGTATAGTGGTCACACTACGATGTGGAAAGCAAATGGAAGACCACTGCATTATATTTCCAGGACAGTATTCATGGCTGATCGTCATGAGGATCGCCTATATTTGGATACAGCAGGAGGAGGAGTGGACTTGAAGGCCTTCTGCGAGGGCTGGTAGAGGTGGCTGCTGAGTGCTTTTCGGTAAGCTTCCTCCTCCTCTTGGGCTGGTGTTTGCACTGCCAGCACCTCAGCTGAAAGAAGATAGATGCCACTGGATCCATTTAATATCTCTGTCACCAGGAGCCTCTTCTGGGGGTCGAATCTTGGGGCATCCCTGACCCTCCTGCCTGATGGACAACAATGGGAAGTGTTGGTCCCAAGTGCACAAGAGCCTTAAGAGAGAACAGGTTGAGATTCCGTCAAAGTGGTGGTGATTATGCTCTGATTAGGTGACATAAGCCTGGATCTGTGAGGTACTCCTAATCCTCCTCTATTCACCACTCATTAGGCCACATCTAGAGGACTGTGTCCTATTCTGGGCAACACATTTTAAGAAAGATGCAAATAAATTAGAGCAGGTACAGAGAAGGGAAGCAAGAATGATCAGAGGACTGGAAACCAAACCCCAGGAGGAAAGACTGAAAGAACTAGGCACGTTTAGCCTTGAGAAAAGGAGACTGAGGGGGGATAGGATGAAAGCATGCTTCAAATACTGTACCTGAAAGAGAATCATAAAGAGGAAGGGAAGGATCTGTTCTCCATTATCCCAGAGTGCAGGATAAATCAGGCTCACTCTAAAGGAAGCCAGATATACTGTAGGACGAATATCAAGAGGAAGAGGAAGAAGAACTATGTACATTTCTTTCTCCTCTTCTGTCTTTCTCCTGAACATCTTGGGGGAGTAGTTTGGAAACTTTTAATTTCTGCTTAATTTTCAGAGCTCACCAAAGGCAGCCAAATACCCAATGCCCTAAGTAGTCATCATCAAACTTTTAATTAACCAGGGCAGACATGGGAAATGGGGAGAGAGCGTTCTGAAAGACATGGTGATCTGTCAACCAGGGCTTGGCAGTATTTCTGGCTTAGACTAGATCTCCCAGAATCCCACAGCCAATATAACCCCAAAAATCACTTCTCCAAGATTTGTTGTGAATGTTCGTTCTACTTTGCTCCTTGTCCTGTAGGTGACATCCCTTTTCCCACCAGCCCATGGTCAAAGGTCATCCAGGACATGAAAAGCTGGGAGGACTGGTTCTCCATGCAGGAGGGTCTGGACGTAAAGCTCCATTCAATCATGACCGGGCATTACATGAATATTCTCTGGGCCAATGCAGGGAAACCAAAGCCAGTTGAGGCAGAGTTGCTGGAGTCCATCAAGAGAGTGACAACAGACTTTGAGTCCAGGCCTGCCACCATTGGCCTGGGGCTGTATGCGTTTCGGCTGGATCCGTATGCCAAGCCGATCACAGTGCATGTGGTTGGGGCTTCCCATGTGGAGACCCTCAATGCCCGGGTGATGGATTACGATGAGCTGTCCTGCATGTTTCCAGAGCACCAGGGAATCGAGGTGGTCATGGTGGGTGTTGACGTGGTTGATGGACCTATCATGAGACCTCCATTGGTGGCCTTTGGACCCCGGGGAAAGGTCTACCTGAGCAGTTACAAAGGACTTTATCATGATTTCTGGGAAGCTCAGGTAGAAACCCAGCAGGCTGCTCGACCAGACATTGTAGTCGGCTTCCATCCAGGTAGGTGGGTCTATCACTCTCTTCTTTGGCTTCTGAGAAGATATGATATTTATGCTAGATAGATAAATCTTTATTGTCATTGTCCTGCACAGAACAACGAGATTGGGGGGGGGGGAAACACTTAACAACCCAACAAAACCTAAACAAAATACAACTATACAAAATTATCAACATACTCCCACCCCACATATACACATTTAACCCCTAAAAGCTCTAAAACTCTAAAAACTCTAAAACCCTAAAAACTTTAAAAACTATATACAGAAGCTCCCTCATAGACTGCATTGCACTGTATTCAAAACCAGAACCGCTTTTGGGTAGAAACTATTTCTCAAGCGGCTGGTCCTAGTCTTTATGACCCTATACCATCTTCTAGAAGGCAAAAGCTGAAAGAGATCATTTCCAGGGTGCGTACTATCTTGCACAATCTCTACAGCTTTCTTATAACACCTGGTGGCATAGATTTGATCTAGAGTGGGAAGAGTATGCCCGATTATCCCCTCTGCAGTCTTTATGACCCTGGACAGCATTGTTCTTTCCCTAGCTGTACAACTCCCAAACCACACACACAGACCATAGGTTAACCACTCTATGGTACAGTGGTAGAATGCCAACAGCAGGTCCTTTGAAAGATTGTTCTTCCTGAGGATTCTCAAGAAGTATAACCTCTGCTGTGCTCTCTTCATCAGATCTTTGGTGTTTGCTCCCCATGTTAGATCATCCCTCAGCTCCATTCCCAGAAATCGAAACACCGAGACCTGTTCCACACAATTCCTTTCAATAATAAGTGGCTGGATGTTCAATTTGCATTTTCTAAAGTCCACAATTATCTCTTTTGTCTTTTTTACATTGAGGAATAAATTGTTTTCCCTACACCACTCCGTCAGCATCTCAACCTCCTAGCTGAGTGCATAGGGCAAGTGTTGACCTTGCAGCTATTAAACACATGCAACAATCCTGAAAGCTCTAATGCAGGGGTGCCCAAACTATGGCCTGTGGGCTGGATCCAGCCCTGATGCCAATTCATCTGGTCCACACTGCCCTTGTCGCTCCCAGAAGTGGAAGTCAAATTTATTTATTTATTATTCAAATTTTTATTGCCGCCCAACTCGGCAACGACTCTGGACCAGAATTGCGTCCATACTTCTGAGGAAGGAGTCCGGGCATGATTTACTTCCGCTTCTGGGAGCAACAAGGGTGGTGTGGGCCACATGAATTGGTGTCAGGGGCCAAATCTGGCCCATGGGCCATAGTTTGGGCACCCCTGGTATAAGCAGATAAAATGGCAGCTTAAGATCTATCTCATCCCATTGCAAAACAGATTCCAAGGCATGTTTTACTTCCATTTCCAGTGGAGGAACCACGTGACCAGCCCGCTGAACCATGTGACCGGCCCACGGCCCAAAAGGTTTGGGTACCCCTGCTCAAATGTAGCTAAAAATGTCATTTGTTGTTTAGTCACACAGTTGAGTCCACAGCATGCCAGGCTCCTCTGGAGTCTGCCCAGAACCATGCCCACCATGTCAACGATGCCATCTAACCATCTCATCCTCTGCTGCCCCCTTCTTTTGCCTTTGATCTTTCCCAGCATCAAGGTCTTCTCCAGTGAGTCCTCTCTTCTCATTTGGTGGCCAAAGTACGTGAACTTCAGCTTCAGTATCTGCCCTTCCAAGGAGAGTCAGGGTTGATTTCCTTCAGGATGAACTGATTTGATCTCCTTGCAGTCCAGGGGACTCTCAAGAGTCTCCTCCAGCACCACAATTCAAAGGTGTCTATTCTTCTGTGCTCAACCTTCCTTATGGTCCAACTCTCACAGCCATACATGACTACTGGGAAGAACATCGCTTTAACTATGTGGACTTTTGTCAACAGATGTGTCTACTTTTTATTATGCTGCCATAGCCTGTCTCCCAAGAAGTAAGCATATTTTTATTTCACAGCTGCAGTCACTGTCTGCAGTGGTTTTAGATCCCAAGAAGGTGAAGTCTGTCACTGTTTCCATTCCTTCCTCTTCTATGTGCCAGGGAGTGATGGGGCCAAAGTGCACGGAACTAGTTACCTCTCCTGCCAAAGCAGTAACTATTTATCTACTTGCAATTTCTTGCTTTTGAACTGCTAGGTTGGCAGGAGCTGAGGCAAACGGAACCTTAGCCACTAAGCCACTGTGGCCCCTTTTAACTAATATTTTAACTACCATTAACTGAAAAGAAGCTGTGAAACTGACTAGACATATATGCTACTTAGAGAATTTTTTTTATTTAACCTTGTTAAGCCCTTCATTCAATCCATAATTTTAATTGAAAGCTTTAATGAGACTTTACTGAGAACCTTATGAATAATGCATTAATGTGAACATTAAGGAAAGAACAGTCAAATAGTCATCTATGAAAATTACCTTTGAGTTTTCTTTTTTTTAAAAAAATGCTTAAAAATATTAATTAGCCCCTTTGGGATATCAGCAAATTGAAAGGTAACACCGTTCCATGCACTCTGGCGTCTAGTCATGCGTACCACATGTCTACGGAAATGTCTTTAGATGCAGACAGCGCTGTGCTCTTTAGCTGTAAACAGAAATGAGCACCGAACCCTAGAGTCAGATACTACTGGCTTTTTGAAACTCTTTACTATCCAACACAATTTTAAAAAGCCCAGCACCGCCGGGCAAAATATGCTAGTTATTCATAAAACATTCCATAATCATTTTTTTCCTTTTTCCAAATTTTTATTTGGGGGACAACACAAAAAGCTACAGAAAAAAACAGGGTATGATTTTCCAGTTTTTTCCTGGGCCTTCACATTTCTACTCAGCTATGAGGTAATAATAATAATAATAATAATAATAATAATAATAATAATAATAATAATAATAATAATAATAATAATAATAATAATAATAATAATAATAATAATAATAATAATGATGATGATGATGATGATGATGATGATGATGATGATGATGATGATGATGATGTCAGAAATTATTCTGGGTTGAAAGGATTTTTTGTGGACAAACCTCAGCTCAGGGAACACCTAAATGAGGCTGGGACAGAGACAGGCACTCAATCCGTCATGCAGTACCTGGGTCTTGAACTGCCGACTTGCCAGCCTTCCAGCTAACAAGGCAAGCTTCTTAATCACTGAGCCACGGCAGACCCAGTTATGAGGTTTGACTCTGACTACCTAGGTCATAGCAGAGCTTTTGCAACTTGCCGTAGAAGGAGCTGACAAAGTTGTTCTGGACTTTAGAAAGGAAAGCTGACAGGGAGAGAGACGCATGCCGGCAGAAACGCGACCTTTCTCGCAGAGAACAAGCTGCCAATCCATGTAACTCAATCTACCTGCTCTGCCAAGGATGGAAACACTTCAACTGCAGAATTGGAGAGGTTATTATTCTGGCTGGATTTAAAAGAAAAAAGGCAGCTTTAGGGATAAACTATTCTTGGAAGCTGGGGCGACAGACCTTGAATTGGCAGCAGGGAGAAAACCATTTCGCTTCCCCAGTTTCCTATTTACTAGAATGGGGCTGCAGTGGTCCAGTGGTTAAGAAGCTCAACTTGTTAGCTGGAAGGCTGGCAAGTCGGCAGTTCAAGACCCGGGTGCTGCATGATGGATTGAGGGCCCGTCTCTGTCCCAGCTCTTGGGAACATGAAAAGAGCCTGATTTGGGTGTTCCCTGAGCGGAGTTTCTTCCGCAAAAATCCTTTCAACCCACAATAATTTCTGACACGAAATTATTATGATCATTATTATTACTTACTAGAATTCTTAGATTCTGAGATTCTTTCTATTTGGAACATGAGCTGATGTGTGACTAATTTAGGCAAACCATTCAAAACTAACTGAAATGAATTTTTTTCTAAATTTGCCGTGGCCAAATTCTTATTCTATTTAATATTTTTTATTAAATTTTTGACAGACATACAAGAAAAGAAAAACAATAATGATACAATACAATAATAACTCAAAAACAACATCAATATAATACCTCACATTCATAGAAGCTAGCACATAATAGTACTTAGACTAATTGTTTACCATATAACCACCAATGTTAGATACCACAATGTAAATTATTACACAATCAAAACAATAAAAGCTTTCTGTGCTACCACTATTATAATTTTTTAATAATTACAAATCACCCTGTGAATATATACAATGCCCGGAGAGTTTAGTTTCTACTTCAACTCCAAAAGCCTCTTTGAGATGGTACAGGTCCTGGGCTATCATTTACCATAAGAGAATGATCCACAAACGGTTTCCATATATTCCAAAACCTATTCTCTTTTAAATTATCTCGTTTCACTTTAATCTCCCATGTCAATTTGTCGTTCAATGCTAGACTCCACATTTCTTTATACCACTCTCCGATCTGTATATCTACATCGTTTTTCCAATTTCTAGCTATGCATTGTCTACCTGTAGTTAATACAATTTCCAGTAATTCTTTTTCCTCCTTATTCAAACCCAAACCTTCCACATTTGTTAAAAGAATGGTACCTGACACCAACTTAACATTTTTACCCAATATTTCACCAAACTCCCCTTCTATTCTTCCCCAGAAATCCCTTATTTTTTTACAACTCCACCACATGTGTTCATATGTTCCATCAGTTTCTTTGCATCTCCAACATAACTTATCTCTTTTATTATCCATCTGATAAAGTCTTAGTGGTGTCAAGTACCATTGCCACAACATTTTAAAATTATGTTCTTTAATTCTTACAGACATTGTTCTCATAATCCTCTTTTTCCATTTATTTCTCCATTCAACCTCCCCAATTTTTATATTCAAATTTTGTTCCCACTTCCGTTTCAAATCTTCCTGTGGATCTTTACCCTTATTCAATATAGTATAAAGCTTGCTTACAAGACCCTTAATGCTTCTTTCCCCTTTTCTGATCTTTATTACCAATTCCTCAAATTCCGTCTTAGTTCTATCTATCCCTACTTCTCTTTTATATTTTTTATTCCAGTTATCCACCTTTAATTTCTGAAACCAATCCAAATTTAACTTCTCAAGTATTTTTTCTCTCTTGGTATCATCATCACAAGCTTTTAACCAATCCTTCAGTAAAAGCATCCCATTTTTATCCAATATTTCCTTTTTTTCCTTATCTAATTTTATTGGGAAACACACCATATCAGTCAATTCCAAAATTGGAGAGAGATTTGGGACCATATCTTTCTTTACCTTTTTCCACACCTCCATGAGCCCTCTTGTAGGAATCGGGGCCGCTAGGACGGCCGTTGGGTCCCGGAGGAGACTGATCAAGTAACGATACGAGGCAATATGGAGTGAGATCAGATCAGTGGTTTATTGAGGAAAAAGCATCATCATATATAGATCAGAAGGCAATGCAGGAAAGAATCGTCATCTGACAGAAAATCACATCACCCATTTACTCGGGTTAATAGGAAATCTCTCTCGGGGAAGTTAATTAACTCGGGCAAACACTGACAGGGGAAAACCATTGTCCGAGGCTTACGCCAGAGTAAATATGGCTTCTATTTGCACCAAAGATTAGGCTGATCTGTGAGTCAGTAATTGCTTAATGGGTAACGGAGGTTAGCGTTCTGCTCTCTCAGCAGAACCGCCGGTCAGGTCAGGTGTGGGTGAATAAACCCTTATGATTCATACTATTAATCCGCTCCCCCAATTTCCGTACTGGCAAGGGCCAGTGACCAGGAACCTCCTTCGCCGGTGTAACCTCTGCCAGAGGCTAGTTATGCCAATTGGGCATGCGGAATCCGCATCTCCCCTTTTTCTATTGTTTAGGAACCTGACAGGCGACCCTGCGCAAGAGGGGCATCAGCTGATGTGCAGGAATGACACTTCGGGGCCAGAGGCTAGTTATGCCAATTGGGCATGCGGAATCCGCATCTCCCCTTTTTCTATTGTTTAGGAACCTGACAGGCGACCCTGCGCAAGAGGGGCATCAGCTGATGTGCGGGAATGACACTTCGGGGCTCCCCCCACGAGAGACACCTTGATAACAGTGAGGGAATACATTGCATGAAACAGCATCCTGCTATGCCTAGTATTATCACCCCCACAATCACTTGAAGCGTCGTCTGGAGCCACCCCCATGGGAGCCATGACCATAACGAACTCCACCAATCCCATATCGAACCCTGCTTAATGTTCTTGACTAGGGTGTGGAGGTCCGTGAGCTGGCTCTGAACCTTGCGTGAGTTGTCGGTGAGATTAAAGCAACACATGCCATGAACAGATTCGCAACCCAAGTGATGCAATAACAGGAGATAGTCTATAGCCGCTCGATTGTCAAGAATGGCATGGCGAACCTCTGCCTGTTCCTGATTGAGCAACGCTATCGCCGAGGAGGTATGGTTAATGGCTTTAGCTAATCCGCAAGCCAATTGACCAATTCTCCAGGCATTGCCGATGGCTAAGCCTGGCACGCCAAGTATGCTGACTGCTAACGAGACGTATTCAGCTGGGCTAAGAACCCTAATGTTGCTATCACATGAGCTGTCTAACTGGGTGGCACGAGTGTGTCGAATGGGTGAGGAAACATCTGAAACATTTGTGCTTGGGGCAATCATATCCTTAGTGGGGAGTAACAGTGTCAAACGACTAATGCAACATATAGAATCTGATACATTTGCGGGAATGTAGTTCCAAGTATACTGATTACATGTAAAGAACCAACCCGAAGGTAGGGTAACATGGGCATACATTGAGCCAAGTGTCTCTGGTTTATCACAAGTCCAATTGCTGCTGCCAGTGTCGAGGCAGCGGCGCTGAGTTCGGCCAACTGCAGTGCAGCCGACCATTCGAGCACAAGTAGAGTTCGGGCTGACCGCCACTCGAGGAGTGTGGAGAGTGGCGGCGTCAGCCGGCAAAGTCATTGTCAGCTGCATTCCCCCCCAGCGAGCGTATGCTGTGAAGCTCGCAGGGAGATGCGGACCGAAAATCCGCTTCAGCAGCCAGTCGCCATCCCTGGTGCATGCATCTAGAGTGTGGCACACTGGGATGAGGCAGGTGCCCAGAATTGAGGCAGAACCAATGTCCTGCTTCAGGCAAAAATCGGACTGGTTGACGAGACCCGCCAACCTTTCCCATAAGTTGTAGTGCATCCGGGCAGAAAAATCTTCGCCTGGCATCAAACCGTTGGCCTGCAGTGAGACTGCCTGGATGCCTCCCCCCGCCAGTAGGGAGAGGATCAGGATGATGGTGACTGCCATGGTGTTGGCAGTAATCAGGGAAAAGACTGCAGCTACGATGTTCTCCGGCGTTGGCTCCCATTCCTCGCACCGGACGACGTCCTCGGCCTCATGGCAAAGGATCTTGACCATCCCCCAGGTGACCTTCGGCTCCGTCCGCTATCGCCGCTTCTTCCGCCGGGTCCCCTCGGTCAGGGTGAGGTCCTCCATCTCCGGGATCAGACTCGGGTCGGCCTGGGTCCACGCCATGTGGTTCCAAGTGAGGCTTAACACACCGAGCTGGAATCCAAACGACACCTGTAGGAGACATAACTGCAGCATACCCTCTTCCCCAGGTTACGAGTGGCGCCGGGCCCCTCCAGGAAGGGTCCGGTGGCACCCGGTAACGAACCAGTGGTCGCGGGAGAGCTTCCGAACCGCGGAAGTGTTTCTCCTGCGGCGTGCAATCGGAAAAAAACATTAAGGTGATTGTACGTGAACAATACCTTATTCAGACAATGCTGTGCCTGACCCTGTGACTTGGGGAGGGCTGGTGGCTCCCCCCTTTCTGTTTGTTTGTCAATGTAGGACTTGAGCGTCCGATTGACTCGTTCCACAATCGCTTGCCCCTGCGGATTGTAAGGAACGCCAAAAGTATGCTTGATATCCCAAGTGGCCATGAAGTTAGCCAACTGCCTAGAACTGTAGGATGGTGCGTTATCGGTTTTCACGTGCCGCGGTTTGCCCATTGCCGCGAAGCAGGAAAGGAGGTGCTGCTCCACGTGGGAAGCAGTCTCCCCTTTTTTGCGCTGTCGCCCAAATGAATTATGAAAAAGTATCAATGCAAACGTGCATGTACTGCCATCTGCCAAACTGCGGAACGTGCGTGACGTCCATTTGCCACACCTGGTTAGCTTCTGTCCCTTGTGGGTTGACCCCCCACGAGGGCCCCCCGGTGCCCCTGCACAATGCTGGCAAGAGCGAACTATGCCTTGGGCTTGAGAAAGTGGCAGATTGAACTGTCTGGCGAGCGCTTTGGCATTCTGGTGAAAGAATGCATGACTTTGAATTGGAGTAGTGAAAACACCTAACACTGAACGTTGCTGAATTTCCTTTGCAGCCGCATCCACTCTGCTATTCCCCGCGGAAATCGGACCCGGTAGGTCTTGGTGACTTCGGATGTGGGCAATATAGAGCGCTTCCATGCGGTTTCGCAAGTGAAATTGAGCTGTGAGAAACAAACTCAGCAAATTCTTGTCTATCGCGTGAGTGATGTATGCTCCCGGTAGACTGTGAAGCAAATTCCCAACATACTGACTGTCAGTAATGATGTTTAGGCGCTCTTTGGCGAAGGTGTGCAAAGCAAGGTTCACCGCTGCCAACTCTGCCCGCTGCGCGGACTTCTGCGGAAGAGTTAAGAGCGTGCGCCAAGCCTGGCCCTCCTGCCAAGTCAAGACACCATATGTGCGACCCCCATCTGTAAAAACTGTTCTGTCCCCTGAAGTGGAACCAGCGAGATCAATTCGTACAAGCTGACTGTCTGCGTTTGAAGTGAGATGAGTCTGGGGTCCTTCGGCAAGTGGTATGCCAAGCATCCGGTGAATCCTTCCAAAGCAATTGGAAGCGAGTCACCGAGCTGCATCAATTGCTGAACCTGTTCTTTGGTAAACGGGACCACGATCTTTGCTAAATCGTGCCCTGAAATGTCCCTACCTCTCAGCCTTCCGTGGTAAACCACCGTGGAGACCAATTCTTGGGGAGGAACGATGTTTCGGGAAGAGGCGTTCGGCAAGTACACCCATTCCACGATACTCGCCCCTTTCTTGGAATCTACCCCTAGGGTTCCGGTGAACATGGATCCTGCCCGAACGATGTACAAGTTCAGGATCGGGGCATATGGCCCCTGAGCAATTCTGTCCACCCACCTTTGACTGAGAATTTGGTTGACCTTCTCGAGAGCCAAGCGTGCTTCTCGAGGAATTTGTATCCGGTCTGCCGGCTGCTTACCTAGCGTGAACAGCGAGAAGAGCGGTTTCAAAAGATCCGTATCCAATCTGAAATACGGTCTGGCCCAATTAATGTTTCCTAAAACCTGCTGCAATTCTACCAGGGTGACTGAGTCTTTTAAGTTGATCTGAGACAAAACTGGTGCTGCGAAGGAACGGAGAAGCCGATGACCCAAGTATGAGAAGGGCTCGGTTCTCTGCACTTTCTCTGGGGCAATGAGTAACCCTTTCTCCCCCAGGCTGGCCTGGAGGTCTGCAAACATTTCGCTGCCGAGTTGCGGCACTGCGACCAAGATATCGTCCATGAAATGGCATACTAAAGCTGTGGGATGAAGGTTTCGAAACTTTGCCAGTGCATTGTGAACATAAATTTGGCACAGGGTGGGCGAATTGAGCATGCCCTGTGGCAAAAATTTCCACGCGTAACGCTGCGTGGGCTCGCTGTGGTTCACAACCGGCACCGTAAAGGCGAACCTTTCCCTGTCCCTGGGGTCTAAGGGAATGGTGTAAAAGCAATCCTTGAGATCTACAACTAGGATCTCCCACCCCTCGGGAATCATATTTGGATTTGGGATGCCGCATTGAAGCGGACCCATTGGGTGTATGCATTTATTGATCTCTCTGAGATCGACTTCTTTTTAATGACAAAAATTGGCGAATTCCAAGGACTGGTGTACTGTTCTATATGTCCTGCGTCTAGCTGTTCTTTAACCAGTTGCTTTAGGGCGACTAATTTCTCTCCCACTACCGGCCATTGTTCCACCCAGACCGGCGTATTGGTGAGCCATTTAAGTGGCAACGCCATTACCCGAAGGTAAGGGTAGCACCGTACTGCTGTAAAATGTCTCGCCCCCAAAGGTTGACGTGCACGTCCAGAATGTGCGGCCGAATGACCGCTGTGCCATCAGCCTTTGGGATCATGACTTCCACCCACTCCCGGCTCCTAAACGCTTCTTGGATGCCGCCTACCCCCCACACATCAGAGACCGGCTCAATGGCCCACTCCCGTGGCCACTGGCTTCGGCTGACCACGCTGACGTCAGCTCCGGTATCTAACAGCCCTGAGAATGATTTTTTATTCAAAAATACCTCAATAACTGGTCGCTGTTTCCACTCAATGTTGGACTCCACTGTCGCTAAGACTTGGTATCCTTGCACTGCCTCCCTTGCGCTCGAGCGGTCTGCTGACCCGGACTCTGAGCTGTCCCTGAGCCTTCCCTGGCTATCTGCTGGTGAGTTACAAGGAACCATAATCAGTTGCGCTAATGTGTCTCCTTTGTGAATTGTCTGGGGTAGGTGCGTCCAAAGCTGAACTTGGAGAACGCCTGAAAAATTGGAGTCAACGACTCCCGGAATTACAAGAATTCCGCGTGCTCCTGCTACACTGCGAGGCAAAACTAAACCTATAAAGCCCTTGGGCAAGGGTCCCATGTACTGGGAGTCCACCAGATAGACTGTGCCTGGCAAGTCGCATGTGACGTCCGCCTGGCAGGTCAATTCTAGCCCTGTGTTACCCTTGGGGCTGGCCTGCGCCTTCGCAATGTCTGGAATGTGAATGGAATCTAGTCTAGCTCTGGCTCGCCCAGAGCAAGGGATGTCTCTTTTTGGACCGGGGCCAGAGACGTGCCCGTGTTCCGGTTTCCCGAATTCGGACAGTATCTGGACCAATGGTAGCCTTTCTTACACTTTGGACATGGGGTGGTTGGAGCCTTGGAACGGCCGGAATTTTGTCCGCCTCCCTTGGATCGGCACTCCCTAGCAAAGTGACCGACCTTGCCACAATTGTGACATGCCCCTTGATTTCTATTCTTCGGTCTTCTACCCCCTTGCACCGCTGCTGCCAACAGACCCATTTTATAGGATTCTGTGCCAACGTCGGCGCAAGCTCTAATCATGTCCGTGAGAGTCAAGTCGGGACGATTACCCAGTGACTGCAAGATTTTACGGCAGTCGAGGTTGGCGTTGTCTTTGGCCAATTTCATCATGAGCTCTTGTTGGGCTTCCTCATTATCAATCTGTCTACTGACCGCTTCCTCTAAGCGATTGATGAAGTCCATGTAGGGCTCCTGAGCTCCCTGTTTGACTGCGGTGTAATTTTTGGCCGCTTTGCCAGTTGCTGGAACCTTGAGAAAAGCCTTGAAGGCAGCCTCGGCTGACATTTGAAGAGTGGCTAGTGGCAAGTTGGTCTGCGCATCGATGGATTCGAAGGCCCCTGAACCATATAACTGGTCAGGAAGTACTGCGCCTCCCATCCTGGCAGCCCTTGTCTGAGCCTCGAGGCGATACTCGCTGTCCCATAGCAAATACTGGCTGGGGTTAAGCATCATCCGCATGACGGCTTTCCAGTCGTGCGGGATGAACATGGTGTTCTCGCACACTTGCTGAAGCGTGCCCCTAGTGAAGCGACTCTGGAGTCCTGTCTCTGTGATGGCCTTCCGTATAGCCATGAGAAGCTTATACGGGACTGGTGAGTGAACTACCTGCTGGTTCCCTGTGAGGGCATCCATTTCCAAGCGAATTGGACAAATCTGACTAAGCTCAGCTAGTTCTTCTGCTGGCAATTCCCCCTTCCTGATTTCTTCCTCAATTGTGCGCTGAAGGGCACTCTTGGCCTGGGAGCCTGTAGCTGTCAGAGAAGCGCCTGCGCTCCTCATTCCATGCATTCCGTCGGTGACGTCTGCAGCTGTCACCGAGGGAAAGCTCCCTACACTACTCTGCTTAAACTGAAGTGACGGATAGAGCGCCGTGGGCGCCGATGGCTCGACTGGCGCTGGGGGTTCTTTGGCCTCTACCCGGACTGGATCTATCTCCGCTAAGAGCTTCCTACATTTACTCCATGTGCGAATTACGCCCTCTGGAGCTTTTGGGGGTTGCTGAATGCAGTCTCCTATCTGATCCCAAAGCTGAAGGGTTAACGTACCTACTTCTGGGTAAAGCAGGCAGTGTTCCCTTAGGTACACCAAAAGTCTCGCTAGCTCTCCGCTGTGAAAACGTAACTGAAATACCCTGGCCAGGATTTTGAACTCTTCCTCATGAGTTCTTTGGCTAGCGGACGGACGTTGCCGCTGAGGACAAGTCCCCATATTACCTGCGGGGTCCTCCAAAGATTCCTCCTCGGGACGAGTCGTCGCGTCTGTGGGCCAGGCAATAGGTTTTGGCGACGATTCTCTGGGTAGAGCGTGGCCTCCTCCCACGGGCCCTCGGTGGCCTCTGCGCTGTCAGGGGTTCACAGCTGACCCTAAGCGGAACGCGTTTTTCCGTTACTGCAAGCCATCGCGAAAGTCGGGAGCAAGCTGTAGGATGCCTCTTCTGTAATGCCTCGTCGCGGAACCGTCTTCCCGATCGGCTGGCTTACCGACCGGGCTGCCGCGCTGTCCTCTGGGACGATCGGATGCGGTTCAAGCGCAGAACCGGACCGTGTGATCGCTTACTCTTGAGTAGATCACGTCGGGGTCACCAGGTGTAGGAATCGGGGCCGTTGCGTCCCGGAGGAGACTGATCAAGTAACGATACGAGGCAATATGGTGCGAGATCAGATCAGTGGTTTATTGAGGAAAAAGCATCATCATATATAGATCAGAAGGCAATGCAGGAAAGAATCGTCATCTGACAGAAAATCACATCACCCATTTACTCGGGTTAATGGGAAATCTCTCTCGGGGAAGTTAATTAACTCGGGCAAACACTGACAGGGGAAAACCATTGTCCGAGGCTTACGCCAGAGTAAATATGGCTTCTATTTGCACCAAAGATTAGGCTGATCTGTGAGTCAGTAATTGCTTAATGGGTAACGGAGGTTAGCGTTCTGCTCTCTCAGCAGAACCGCCGGTCAGGTCAGGTGTGGGTGAATAAACCCTTATGATTTATACTATTAATCCGCTCCCCCAATTTCCGTACTGGCAAGTGCCAGTGACCAGGAACCTCCTTCGCCGGTGTAACCTCTGCCAGAGGCTAGTTATGCCAATTGGGCATGCGGAATCCGCACCCTCTCATCATAGTATTATTTGGCCTTTTCAACTTGTCCTTTATTCCCAAGAAAATCATATTACCAATATTTCTATACTCTTTCATCTCCAGTTGCTCCCAAATTGTCTTATCTCTTGCCAAAATCTTCACAACATTCTTAATTTGAAATGCTCGATAGTATGCTAGCAAATTTGGCATGCCCAGACCCCCTTCTTTCTGAGACAAATACCAAAGCTTCTTTGAAAGTCTAGATTTTTTACCTCCATTACAGAAACAATTAAACATCTTTTGAAACTCATTAATTTCCTTCTCCTTCAAATGGATCGCTAGTGCATCAAATAAAAAATTAATCTTTGGAAGCAATATCATTTTACAAATTGCAATCCTTCCGAACCATGATAGCTTCAACTTCTGAAACTCTTGTATTTTATTCTTAAATTCGACTCTCAAGCTGTCATAGTTCAATCGTTTAAGTTCTTCTAATTTATTTGAAATAATTATCCCCAAATATTTCAGTTTATCTTTAATTTGTATATTAAATGTCTCCACTATCCTGCCCATCTCACCTACCCCCAAATTACACAGCATCAATTCTGATTTATCCCAATTTATCATTAATCCAGTTATAGCTTCAAATACCTGTAGATGATCTTTAATCCTGTCCATTACCAACTCCGGATGTTTCACCATAAGCAATGTATCATCCGCATACATACTCACTTTATTACCCATAATCCCTTCTATATTTAAATCATCCCTTATATTTTTAGCTAATATCTCCATTGCCATAATAAACAGGATAGGAGATAATGGACAACCCTGCCTAGTACCAGCCTCTAGATTTACCACATTAGTAAGCTCTTCATTTACTCTGATCCTAGCATTCCCTTTTTGATATAATAAGTCTATTACCCTATTAAATCTATCCCCAAACCCGTATTTTTAAATATTTCCTTGATTGAAGACCACTGTAATGAATCAAATGCCTTAAAAATATCTAATGATAATAAGCCCACCTTTTCCTTCGTTTGATTAACATTATCAATTAAATCTAATACCCTTCTAGTCAAGTCCGCCATATGCCGACCTTTTAGAAACCCAACTTGATCAACATTTATGTATTCCCCCATAAAACTGTTTAGACGATTGGCCAATATTGCTGTGAAGATCTTGGCATCCTGATTTATAAGGGAAATTGGTCTGTACGATTCCACTCTTTCCAGATTCTTACCAGGCTTTGGCAGTAGAACGATTGTAATGTTATACCATGAAGTCGGAATTGATCCTCCATCTAAAATATAATTATATAGCTTCACCAATTTTGGAACAACCACTTCTTTAAATTCTTTGTAAAACTCTGTCGATAATCCATCATCCCCCGGAGCTTTCCCCATCTTCAACCCACTAATTACCTCCTTAACCTCTTTATCATTGATCCTTTCCTCCATTTTCTCTCTATGTTCTTGTTTTATTCCGTTCCCTAACTGTCTCTCCAATATCTTTTTGAGCCTCTCCAAATCTACTTCCTTTTTTGCATATAATGCTTGATAAAATTCCCTAACAATTTTACATTTATCTCTATTCTTATTACACCTTAAACCTTGTTTATTAACCAATACCCCAATTTCTCTTTTTTCCCCTTTTAGCCTTGGCTGCTCTTGCTAATAGTTTTGAACTTCTGTTGCTAAATTCAAAGTATTCTCTATTTAAATAAATCAAGTCTCGTTTAACTTTGTCAATATCCTTGCCCATTAACTCTGCTTTAAGTCTTTGTAATTTCGTAAGAATTTTTTTATCTTTACTTTTCGCATGATCCTCCTGTAGCTGCTTTATTTCTCTTTCTTTTTCTATCTGTTCTACTTTATATCTTTTATATTTAAGACTCGCCAACTTTATGTTTCCCCCCTAAAAACCGACTTCATGGTATCCCATACAACATTGAAGTTAACCTCATTATTGTCGTTCCACTGCCAACTTTCTTTCCATCTTTCCATAATCTGCTCTTTACATTTCTGATCTTTAAACAAGTTAGGATCGTACCTCCAACTTCTTCCTCTTCGGATATCTTTTTGTACTTTCAATTCCAAATATACTTTGGCATGATCCGATTCCTTAATGATCCCGATTTCCATTCCTTCTATATCTTTGATCAAATTTTCCGTAAGAAAAACATAATCTATTCTTGAGTAGGTCCCATGGACATGTGAAAAAAAAGAGTATGCCCTTTCAGAGCCCTTAAACTCTCTCCAAGAATCCTTCAAACCCATAGCATCCATCCATTTATCCAGAACCTTCCCTTTCAAACCAGTTCCACTTCTTGCTATGTTTGTACAATCTAGCCCTGACCTTATCAAATTAAAATCTCCCGCCACAATAGTTTTTGCATCATTCTCTGATTCCACTATTTTCCAAACTTTTTCTAGGAACTCCGCTTGATGATCGTTTGGAGCATAAATATTTGCCAACATGATTTCCTCATCCTCTATTTTTCCTCTTACAATCAAATATCTGCCCTCTTGATTGACAACACTTTTTGTAATCTCAAATCCTAATTTTTTAGAAATCATGATTGCCACCCCTCTTGCTTTTGAAGTTCCAAACGCCATCTCATAGTGTTGCATCCATCCCAAAAAAAGTTTATTCGTGTCTTTTGACTTCTGATGCGTTTTCTGTAAGAACAATATATCGGGTCTATCTTTCTTCAGCGCCAATTCCAATCTCTGTCTCTTAAGAACAGAACCTGTACCCTTCACATTCCATGATAATATTTTAATACTTCCCATAACCTACCTCCTTTTTAAGCTCTAAACTCTCCATCGGGCGTGCCACCAACAACCCCTTACCCCTATACCACACAAAACTACATACAACACACACTATCTCTCTCCCCACCTTCTTACAAAAAAAAGCCGCCTTTGACAACCAAAGAGGGGAGAGGGGGGACATGCAAGATGTGCCTTCCTACCGGTGCTATGCGCTACTCACCTTTCTATATCAATTAAATGCTTTAAATTGTTATAATCTAATTCTCATTGCTCCTTACTTGTCTCCTCCTCCACCATGATCAACGATAACTCCTCCTCCTCTTCCCTTCGCTGCGGTGTTCCACCTGTTGCCCCACCAGCTTCCTACCTCTCATACTCCCTCCCCAAAGCTCCCGATTCCATCAATTCCTTCTTGAGATTTATCCATTCTTCCGAATCTATTTTTACCAGTTCCAGCAAGCTCAAGTACTCCAATGGATTGGCCCCTTCATCAATTACTTGCATTCTTTTGTCATAAAAAAGCGCAGTTGCTGTGGAAATCTCCAATTATACCTTATATTTTTACTCATCAACAATTTGGTTACAGGCCTCATCTTATATCTCCACGTTCTTTATTTCAATGAGATATCATTATAAACTTCTACGTCAGAACCATCAAATTTCAAAGCATCAGGACCAGCTCATTTCAAATGGGCTTAGCTTATCGGCCCAATTTGCAAATTTTACCAACACATTTCTTTGAACCACCCTCCCTCTTCTTGGGCCCACCCGAAATACACTTACAAACTCTTCCTGGGCAAATTCTTTTCCCATATTCAAACCATTTAACCACTGAACCACTCTTTCTCTTAACAAGTCCGGTGTCCGTTCCACCACCTGACGGATCACAATATTCTGCTTTCTCATCATATCTTCCACAGCATCAATCCTTCTCTCTTGTTCATCCAATTTCAGCTTATTCTCCCGCACCACCTCCTGAGTCCCTTTTATTTCCTTTTTTATGGCAATTACCTCAGTTTGAACCAATTTCACATTTCCCTCTATTTTTTTAAAACTTAAATCCACCTTTTTTGAAAAATCTGCAACAGATGATACCACCTTATCTTGCTTTTTCATCATTTCATTTCTATCTTTCACCCTTGATTCCTCATTCTTCTCCAATTTCTGAAACAACTTGCCAATTTCCACCATAATTTGGGTTTGATCATAAGGCACTGTGGGCGGAGATGAAGACTGAGGGGCTTCCTCCATTGGTACTTTTTCCTTCTTCTTAGGCTTCACAACTGGCTCTTCTTCCTTTGCTTTCCCTCTTGTACCTTTATCCATAATAATGCAGTATATAAAAGTCCAATGTTGCAGAACGTTGTAGAAATTAGTCAATCAGATAAAACCTGTAACACTGCAACCCCTGGTTCCACAAGTCCAAGAGGGAAACTTGTATGTAGGAAGAAATCCAACAAAGAGTTAAATACTGTAATCCATGAAAAAAGACAGAAGGAACCGAAATGTACTCCCAACAGGCAGCAGAAAAGGAAAAAGAAAAAGAAAATAATAATCCACATCAGATCCGTTTCCCCAAGGCAAGCAATCCAATTGGTCGTCTTCCAAACTACAAAAGTAAAGGCTCCAAGGAAACAGTCACCCAGAACTTCTCGTTTAAATCCAAGCCGCCAAAAAAAGGGAGGGGGGAATGAAAGGAAAAAAAGCCCAAAATCCAAGCAGGAAAGGAAAAAGACGTGAGAAGCAATATGCTAAAAAAAATTGTAATCCACACGGTGAAGGAACAAAAAGAAGCCCAATTAATCCTTCTCTTGAAGCGGACAAATCAAAACGCCATTTTCCAGCGGCTGCCTTAACTTCGGGGTTGAAACCCCCCTTCTTCTTCTGTGGAAAGGCAAACTTTTCCCACATGCTTTAAGCTGGGAAACACACTGCTACCTTCCAATATTATAGCCCAGACAGGAACTTTTTAAACCACTTTGTTATCGCCAAAACACGCCGCGGTTCTCCTGGGGTGCGAAGAAACCATAGACCCAAACACGATCACTTTCGTTTTCCAGGACCACCGCCATTAACGAAACAACCACTTGGTTTCAAATACTTCCACCCATTTCCATTTCAGAGTCCAGGCTCTTCTAGACAGAATCCCCAGCTAACTTTAAGCTTTAATATTCCATATGAACTTTCATGCACTTACATGTGATTGTTTTCATGCCAGACAGTTTCTTGCCAATTCCAATGCTTCTCCGCAGTCTCGCTGGTCCCGTTCTCGGCTCCTTGGCAGAAAAGCCGCGACTACCATCGCAGGCCTCACCCGCCCAGGAAAACCTCCCGAACTTCGACCATCCGACCTCAAAACTTCCCGAAATTTTCCAGAAAGGCAAGCAGGAGTCTTATCCACAGAAATTACCACTTTAAAATTTTTCCATTTCACTCCATCACACTGATTACCACTTTGCTAAGCGCGAGCGTCCGGATCAAGATGTTACTCATCGGCCATCTTAGCCACGCCCCGTGGCCAAATTCAAGACAAGCAACTGCCCCCAGCAAAGAGCGGCAGAGGTTTTACTGGATGCCTATTATTTTATTTATTTAAAACAATTTAAATCCCCAGTGGTAAAGGTAAAAGTCTCCCTTGCTTGAAAGCCACTCATATCTGACTCTAGGGTTGAGTGTTCATCTCTGTTGATAGCCAAAGAGCAAGCGCAGTCTACATTTGCAGATGTTTCAATGGTCATGTGGCAGGCATGACTAGACACCAGAGTGCATGGAATGCTGTTACCTTTCCCATCAAAGTGGTACCTATTTATCTACTTTCAATTTCTTGCTTTTGAACTGCTAGGTTGGCATGAGCTGGGATAGAAGACGGGCACTCACTCCATCACGCAAGCACTCAGGTCTTGAACTATTGTCTTGCTGACATTCCAGTCATCAAGTTCAGCATCTTAACCATTAAGCCACTGCAGTCCCAAATCCCCAGTGACATCATACCTTATACTGGAATGGACAGAAAGAAGTGAGGGTTCAGGATAGTTTCCCAGCCATTTGTCAGCCTCTGACAACCTTTTGATTTTGTTTAATTCCATTTTGTGATGTTTTCCTTCCCAAACACATCCTCTTGCTAGAAATATCTCAGCAACTATATGCCATAGCGCCGGGTGTTTCTTGAGGTTTTGCGCTACAGCACTTCAATTTTTGTTTATGTAAAAATAGTATAATAGAAGGTATCCAAGGCTGTAGCAGCGGCTGATGTACAGGGAGACGTGTCAACAGCTGGTGGCAGAGCAGGGATGAAGGAGACGAGAAAAGGTAGCTAGAAAGATGCCATCAGAGTGTCAGATACAAGCGTCAACAGTGGTACAGGGAATGATGTCAATATGTGTTGGTGCAGGAACAGGGGCAGTAGAGAGATGTCTGTGTCATGATGCAAAACCGGAAAATCAATATTCTTCTTCAAGTAGACTGCGGTGGCTCAGTGGTTAAGATGCTGAGCTTGACAACTAGAAGGTCGGCAGGTCAGCAGTTCCAGACCTGAGTGCTGCAGGATGGAGTGAGCTCCCGTCTCTGTCCCAGTTCCTGCCAACCTAGCAGTTCGAAAGCAAGAAATTGCAAGTAGATAAATAGGGACCACATTGGCGGGAAGGTAAGCAGCGTTCCGTGCACTCTGGTGTCTAGTCATGCCTGCCACATGACCATGGAAACGTCTGCAAATGCAGACAGCGTTAGCTCTTTGGCTATCAACAGAGATGATCACCACACCTTAGAGTCAGATACTGTATGAGTGGCTTACGAGCAAGGGAGACTTTTACCTTTACCATTAGAGATTTAATTTTTAAAAAATAAATAAAACAATAGGCACCCAGTAAAACTTCCACCTCTCCTTGCTGGGGGTAGTTGCTTGTCTTGAATTTTGCCAGGGCAAATTAGGAAAATTTCAATCCAGTTCGTTTTGAAAGCCAGTCTAGGCATGCCTGCCACATGTCCACAGAAATGTCTGCAAACACAGACAGCATTGAACCTCAGAGTCAGATACAACTGGCTTTTGAGGAAAAGGTAAAAGGGAGAGCGTTTACATTTTACTATTGTTCCAGATCAGGCCACTGGAGTATCTCAGTACTACATGCACTGACTAGTAGCAGTTTGGCAGGGACCCCTTTCCAGTCCTGTCTAGAGAAACCTGGGATTGAACCTGATGCCATCTGTTCCTACTCTGTTATCTGCTATACTATTTTGATGTTTGCAGATTGATATGCAATAGCCAGCAATTAGGGGAGCAAACACAGGTGATTGGACAACACGGTAAATAACAAGGCAACAACACCTTGATTGGTTAGAAGGTAATTAACACTACAGCAACGGTGGGAAAACAAGTCCTGCAATATTTACACAAGATGAGATATTTACATAGGAGGAAGAAGAAGGTAAGATGGAGGATTGTTAGATCCAATTACAATCACGTTACACCTGCATTACATACACAACATCCCTCCCCACCTAGGATGGGACAAAGTCCCTCAACCATTGTGGAGGCCTGCATACTCGTTTGGGCCGGACAGCTGCTTGGCTGAGCTCAGAGGGACCAGGGGGGTTGGATTCCGCAGACTCATGTTCTGCAGTGGGAAGATGAGTAGTGTTGGTGGCATGTTGGGAGCACTGGCCCGCTTCGGAAAAGGAACCCAGAAGGAGACAAGCCAAATCAAAACCCTGTTTAGGAACAGCTGGAGCAGGGGATCGCTCTAAATCAAAACCTGGAAGAGACTCAACGAAGATTCCCACCTGTTACTCTGGGTAGGGGGCGACCCAACAAAAACTTGCCTCGTTTGCTTGGGAGTAGAGGTAGACTCGAATACCAGAGGACGGGGGGGTTACTGGGGAGAAATCAAAGCCCCGCTTCTCTCTTGGACGAGTGGGAGAACACTCTGCAAACTACCCCCGTCCCGGTCCTGCAACTCAAAATCTAAACTTTCGGGGTCTGGGCTGTCGTACTCTTCCCTGCCTGTTTGAGAAGGGTTCGGATGGAGGAGACAGAAATTCAATTCCCTCAGCGAGCCGTCCACCGTGTCTCCCCATTGGGATAAGTGAGTGGGGGAGGACCCTAGCATGAAATCGCCCAGACTTTCATCGCCCTGTACCTCTTGAAACTCCGTGACTCGGCGCCTGAGCTGGTCAGCATGTCGCCGCCACAGTAGACCCGTACCCTCTTTACTTGGTAGGACACTGGTCCTGTTCGTTTGACCACAACCCCTAGGACCCATGTCGGTCCGGCAGCCACGTAATTCCTGCAATGCACTGGATCCCCAGCTGCAAACACCTTTGTGTGCGCAATTTCAACATTCCTCCCCCTATCCTCCACCCTGGTTGGATCAAGCTTGTTGAAAAGCGAGACCAGTCTCCTGCGCATCAAGAGTTTGGCTGGTGACAGCCCAGATGCCAGGGGGTTACCCTGTGGCAGAGGAGGAACTGGCACAATTGCAACTTTATGTCCCCTTGGCCCATTTGCTGGAGTGCCTTTTTCGTTGTGCGCAGTTGGTGCTCTACCTGGCCGTTTGTGGCAGGGTGGAATGGGGCAGACGTGACGTGTTGAATCGCATTCCTTTCGAGGAATGCCTGGAATTCGACGGAAGTAAATGTACTGGCGTTGTCAGAGACAAGCACATTGGGTAAACCAAAACAACTGAATAGCCTTCGCAACTGCTTACTGGTTGCTGCCGAGGAGGTACTAGGCATTGGAATAACCTCCAGCCATTTTGAAAAGGAATCGACCACTAGCAAGAAGAGTGTGCCCCTGAACGGACCAGTGAAATTGATATGTATTTGCGACCAGGGTCCATGGGCTGTGTCCCATTCTCTGGAAGGAAGTCGGGACTCCTCGGGTCGAGAACTCTGGCAACTCTCGCAAGTGCCCACCAACTGCTCAATATCTGTGTCGATCTGGGGCCACCAGAAGTAGCTCCTGGCCAAAGCCTTTGAACGCACGATTCCTGGGTGGCTAATGTGTAGCAACTTGAGTACCTTGGAGCGCAACATCTCAGGAATGACCGCACTCTGGCCCCACAGGAGGCAACCTCTCTCAAGCAAAAGCTCGAACCTCTTTTGGAAATACACTTTGAACTCCTCGGCCAGAAGAGTCGTGGGCCACCCTTTCTTTACCCACAAAACAACCAGGGACAGAACCTTGTCCTTCACCATAGCCTTGGCGAGATCAGTGGGCACAATTGGAGGTGAGTCGAGAGATTTGATCAGCAACACCTGGTGATACTGTTTGATCTCGCACTCGGGCTCCCCTAACTCGGGCAAGGGAGACCAGGAAAGTGCATCAGCGTGGCTGATCTCTTTGCCCGGGTGGTGGACCAGTGTGAACTGGTAAGCATTTAAGAAGATCGCCCACCGAAGCGTTCTAGGGGACAATATCTGGGGGGTGGGCTTGGTCGTAACAAAGACCCCCAACAGCAGCTTGTGGTCTGTTACAATGGTGAAATCCCTACCATAGCGGAAATCATGGAACTTCTTTGTTCCAGCGACTATCGCAAGAGCCTCCCTGTCTGTTTGTGCATAATTGCGCTCTGCCTTCGAGAGGGATCTCGAGTAAAAGGCAACCGGGGCTTCTCACCCATTTTTCAGGACATGGCATAGCACAGCCCCCACCCCTACTGGTGAAGCATCGCAAACTAGCACCATGGGCTTCCTTGGGTCGAAATGAGCCAAGATTGCTTCTGATGAAAGGAGCTGTTTTAACTCTTTAAAGCCTCGTTCCTGGCTCTCCCCCCACTGCCAAACCACATCTTTCTTTAAAAGATGGTGCAATGGCTCTGCCACGAGGCCTTTCTTGGCAAAAAGGAATGATAAAACTTGAGCAGCCCCAGGAAAGATTGCAACTCTGGTTTCGCGGTTGGATGAGGGGGGCGTTGCGAACAGCGGCAACCTTGGAGTCGGAGGGCTTGACTCCTTCAGGGGTTATTTTGAAACCTAAAAATTTGACTTCCCTTGCAAGGAATACACATTTATCTTTTCTCAGACACAACCCCGCATTCTCAAACACAGTTAAAAACCTGTCCAACCTCTTAGCTAGTTCTGACTCATTCCCAGCTGTGATCAGAATGTCATCAAAGTAGGGGAGGACCCCGGGGAGACCCTTTAGGAGCTGTTTAACCAGTGACTGAAATATACCAGGGGCTGAATTCATGCCGAACTGGAGGCGTGTTACCTTAAACGCTCCCTTGTGCGTAAGAATAGTTTGGGCGGCTGCTGCAGCAGGTGTGACTGTTAGCTGGTGATAAGCCTGCACTAAATCCAATTTCGCGAAACATTTACCCCTGTGTAAAGTGGCTAGTAAATGGCTAACTACCGGCACCGGGTAGGCATTGGGCCGAATGGCCTTGTTAATTGTACATTTGTAATCAGCACAAATCCTAACCTCCCCATTAGATTTCATAGCAGTAACAATCGGTGTCTCCCACTCCGTGGAGTCCACCGGAACCAAAATCCCCTGACCCACCAGTTTGTCCAGTTCAGCCTCAATCTTGTCTTTGAGAGCGAAGGGTACTCTTCGTGGCTTGAGCCGGATGGGTCTAATTGCTGGATCCAGGTCAAACGAGACTGGGGGCTCCTTGTACTTCCCAAGCCCCTTCTCAAAAACCGCTGGGTGTGTGTCACACGCGTCTCGCACCAGGTCATTCTCGACGGTGTTGATGTTCAATCAGTTCAATCCCTAACGGGGCAAACCAGTGGACCCCAAAAAGGCAGTTTGAACCTCGCTTGAGGACCACAAGGGGTAGTTTTTGGGTGAAGCCTTTGAACTTAACTGTAAAGTCCCCCACCCCCAAAACAGGAATCAGGTTGCCTTGCATGTCCCACAAGGATGTCTTAAAGGCTTTCAGTTTTGGCCGTGAGTTGGGGGGAATGCACAGAAACTCTTTCTGGGACACAATGGAGTAGGAAATGCCTGAATCCACCTCCATCCTAACTGGGACCCCCTATAACAGTACCTCAATGAAGAAACGCTGGTGTGCGTTGGACACATGACTCATGGTCGGCTCCCCCGTGGAAATCTTTCCAATGGCCGCTCCTCTCCTTCGAGGACGCTCGGACGGTTCCTGGTCTTGCGTCTGATGATGATGAAGTTGTGATGCACATGATAACCGTATGGTGACTTGCCTGCCAGGTGCAAAAGTTGCAGACATCACAAGAAATCTAGATAGATTGTTAGAGAGAACTGGGAACGAGCCAGTTGTCATGGTACACGTTGGTACCAATGATGTTGGGAAGGCCAAGCGGTCTGTCCTGGAAGCCAAATTCAGGTTTTTAGGAAGAAGATTGAAGTCCCGGACTTCCAAGGTAACATTTTCATAAGTGCTGCCTGTCCCTCGCGCAGGACCTACCAGGCAGGCAGAGCTCAGAAGCCTCAATGCGTGGATGAGGCGGTGGTGTCGAGAGGAGGGTTTCAGATTTGTCAGGAACTGGAGAACATTTTGGGACAAGCCAAATCTGTTCCGGAGGGATGGGTTGCATTTGAACCATGATGGGACCAGATTGCTGGCACTCAACATCAAAAAGGCTGCAGAGCAGCTTTTAAACTGATAACTGGGGGAAAGCCGACAGGAGCTGGGCAGCATCCGGTTCAGGAAAGTGTTTACTTGAGTAGTGAGGAGGATGCAAAAATTACTGAGCAGAGCAAGGAGCTAGTCACCAGCACTCTAGCAGAAGGATGCAAGAGGCATGCTAACAATGCAACTGGACTCAAAAGACTTATCAGGAAAACATATATAAATGCTTGTATACAAATGCCAGAAGCCTCCGGAACAAAATAGGGGAGCTGGAATACTTAGCAATAGATAAGAATATTGATATTATTGGTATCACTGAAACCTGGTAGACGGATGATAACCAATGGGATACAGTTATCCCAGGCTACAAACTGTATAGGAAGGATAGGAAGGGGCAAACGGGAGGTGGTGTAGCCTTGTATGTCAAAGAAGTGATAAAATCGTATGAATTGGAATATCTAGGTGATTTGGAGTCACCATTAGAAGCTCTGTGGGTAAGAGTACCAGGCCACAAGGATGGTCTAACAGTAGGCATATACTATTGGCCTCCGACCCAAACTCTTGAGGGAGACTTGCAGTTGGAGAATGTTGTAAAGGAGGCATCCAAGAAGGGAAGCCTGGTTATAATGGGGGACTTCAATTACCCTCACATAGACTGGGTGAACTGTTGTTCAGCACATGATAAAGAGATAAAGTTCCTAGATATGCTAAATGATTGTTCCCTGGGACAGATGGTTGAAGACCCAACTAGAGGTACAAGAATCCTTGAATTGATCCTGAGTAATACTCAGGACATGGTGCAAGATGTTAATGTGACTGATCCAAAAGGGAACAGTGACCACAACTCAATTATGTTTAACTTGATCATAGACCACAAGTCACTGATAAAATCTAACACAGAGACCTTAAATTTTCAAAAAGGAAATTTCCCAAAGATGAGGAAACTAGTAAAAAAGAAGCTGAAAGGGAAAATTGAGAGAGTCCAAACACTCCATAGGCATGGAGGTTGTTTACAAAAACAATAACAGTGGCCCAATTGGAATGCATACCCAAAAGGAAAAAGGGCACTGCCAGGTCCAAGAGGACTCCGATGTGGCTTACAGGAGCTGTTCGGGAAGTTATCAAGAGCAAGAAAAGCTCATTTAGAAGATGGAAGGCTTGTCCAAATGAGGACAGCAGGCAGAAACATAAATTCTGGCAGATCAAATGCAAGGCAACAATCAGGAAAGCAAAGCAAGACTTTGAGGAGCGTATAGCTAAAAATACTCAGAGAAATAACAAAGACTTCTTTAGGTATATTAGAAGTAAGAACCCAACTAGGAAGGCCATTGGACCATTAGATGACAATGGAAGGCAAGGGGTTATTAAAGAGGAAACAGAGATTGCAGAGTGACTCAATGAATTCTTTGCTTCAGTATTCACTGAAGAAGACAGAGACCACATGCCCAAAACAGAGCCTATCTTTGTAGGGAGGGAAACCGAAGAATTAAGCCAGATAGAAATAACCAGGGAGGAGGTCCTTGCATGTCTTGTTCAACTCAATGCCCACAAATCACCAGGACCAGATGGCATCCATCCACGAGTTCTCAGGGAACTTAAAGATGAAATTGCTGATCTCCTAGCCAAAATATATAATCTTTCCCTCAAATCAGGCTTTGTGCCTGATGACTGGAAGGTAGCGAATGTAACATCAATTTTCAAAAAAGGATCCAGGGGTGATCCAGGAAATTACTGACCTGTCAGTTTGACATGTGTCCCAGGTAAAGTGATGGAAACCATCCTAAAAGACAGAATTAATAGGCACATAAAAGAGAAGGTGCTGCTAAACGAGAGCCAACATGGCTTTTGCAAGGGCAAATCATGCCTCACTAATCTTTTGGAATTTTTTTAGAGTGTCAACAAGCATGTGGATAAGGGGGATCCAGTTGACATTGTTTATCTTGACTTTCAGAAGGCTTTTGACAAGGTCCTACACCAAAGGCTCTTGAATAAACTTGCCAGTCATGGAATAAAGGGACAGGTCTTGTCCTGGATCAGCAACTGGCTAAGGGACAGGAAACAGAGGGAGCACTAAATGGACACTTCTCCAAGTGGAGGGAAGTAAAGAGTGGGGTCCCCCAAGGTTCAGTACTGGGACCCCTGCTTTTCAACCTCTTCATAAATGATCTAGAGGTAGGAGTAAATAGCAAGGTAGCCAAATTTGCTGACGACACTAAATTATACAGGGTAGTGAAAACTGTGAGAGATTGTGAGGAGCTCCAGAGGGATCTCTTGACACTGGGGGAGTGGGCAAAACAGTGGCAAATGAGCTTCAACACTAGTAAGTGCAGAGTGATGCATGTTGGGGCAAAAAAAACCAATTACATTTATAAACTGGTGTGGTCTGAACTCTCTGCGACAAACCAGGAAAGGGACCTTGGTGTCCTGGTGGACAACTCAATGAAGGTGTCAACCCAGTGTGCCTCAGCAGTGAAAAAAGCAAACTCAATGCTAGGGATCATTAGGAAGGGTATAGAAAATAAGTCAGCAAGTGTCATTTTGCCTCTTTATAAATCTATGGTGAGGCCCCATCTGGAATACTGTGTACAGTTCTGGTCGCCATACCTCCAGAAGGATGTTATGGAGTTGGAGAAAGTGCAGAGGAGGGCAACCAGAATGATTAGGGGACTGGAACGCCTTCCTTACCATCTGAGGCTGCAACGGTTGGGCCTTTTCACTCTTGAGTGACGGCGTCTAAGAGGTGACCTGATTGAAGTGTATAAAATCATGCATGGTGTGGACAAAGTAGATAAGGAAAAACTGTTTTCCCTATCGCACAACACTAGAACTAGGGGACACTCGATGAAACTTTTGGGTACTAGTTCTCAAACAAATAAGAGAAAGTACTTTTTCACCCAGAGGATCACTGGTCTATGGAACTCCCTGCCAGAAGAAGTGGTGACAGCTGTCAGTCTTGACAGCTTTAAGAAAGGATTAGACAAGTTCATGGAGGACAAGGGTATCGATGGCTATAATTATGGATACTTAAGGACAACCTCCGGGTTGGAGAGATAGGCAGGATATCTCTCAATGCCATTTCCAGGGAATCCTAAGCAGGTGAAGGCATCTCCTTGGGAATACCCTGAAGGAAATGGTGAGCCACTGTGTGAGACAGAATGCTGGACTGGATGGGCTGTGGCCTGTTCCAGCAAGGCTGTTCTTATGTTCTTATGTTCTTATGATGCCTGTTGTGTTCTGATGGTTTTACCTTACACATGGATTACAATGTATCTGAGCCAATGTAACCTTGCCTATAGCAACAATGTAACCTTCAGCTGTATCAGATAAACCCTGTAATAGGACGCGAGCTAATGACCACCAGCTGGCAGCAGCGAGCGTCCAAGCTCTCTTGGTCCGAACTCATCAAAGGCAACAGCGCGGGAAGTTTTCCCGCCACCACCTACACCTGGACAAGAAGGGCGTGACCCGAAATGACGTCACGCAGACAGTAGCCAATGGGCTACCATGGCACCACGTTCAAATGTATTACTACTGTATATAAAGAGCTATCGATCCGCCATTACCTCATGTTCCCTCTGTCCACGATGCAATAAACCTGAGTTAACCCAGCCCGAGGCTGTGTCCTGTGTCTTGGTTTGCATACACCAAATTGGCGACGAGGATGGGATGATGGATCCCCACGGAACAGCCAGGGCACAGAGCGGTTTCAACATCACCAAACCGCAAGACTGGGAGCTGCTTGAGATGGATTTCCAGGCGGCACTGGTGGAACTCAGAGTCAAAGGAGACGACGAGGAGAGGAAGAGGGCCATCCTCACCAGAATGCTCGGGATGGAAACCAAGCGGACGCTGGTGGGCATAATCGCTCCGAAGAAGGTGAGCGAATTTAAGGCGAGCGACATCATGAAGCTGCTGCGAGAGCGGTTCTGCCCCTCGAGGGCAATGTTTCCCGCTCGGAGCGCGTTTTGGAGGCGAGTCCAAGCGCCGGATGAGTCGGTTGAGGCATTCGTGGCCGCCATGAGGATAGCCGCCGCCCCCTGTAAATGGGGCGACATCCTGGAGATGGCCCTCAGGGACGGCGTGCTGTGTGGCCTGAAAGACAAGGAGGTACAGCGCAGCTTGATGAATAAGGAACCGCCACCCACGCTGGCAGAGGTCGTAGAGGCCGCGGAAGCCGCAGAGTCCACGAATGCTGGAGTGGACGAGATGCACCAGTGGCGTGAGTGGCGTCCTAGAGCCGGCAAGGCGGAAAATTCGGTGCACGGGAAGTCCGGACAGTCGGTGCACGCAACTCGACGGGCCTCAAAGTCGTCTACGGAAGGCAGCGACGGCGAGGAGGTCCAGAAGGTCCGAAAGGGTGGTCGACGCTGCGAGGGTTGCGGAGCGGCCCATGAGCGCGCGAGATGCCCGTTCAGGAAGGCCGAGTGTTACACCTGCGGCCGTCGGGGGCACATCGCCAAGGCATGTAGAAAACGGAAGGAGGGCCGGAGGCAGTCACAAGACCGTGCGGCCAGACCGGACCGTCCAGCGAGGCCCAAAGATGGCGCCCAGACCACGAGGAAGCAGGATGGCGTGGGCCGCGTCTCGGACGACAGCGAGGACGACGCCCCAGTGTTCAGCGTGTCCGCGGGACAGTCCCATTACTTCGTTGAGGTATTAGTACAAGGGGCCCCTATTAAGATGGAAATTGACTCGGGGTCCTCCTATTCTATAATTCCCCAGAAAGAGTTTTTGAAAATCGACCCCCACGTGCGGCCCAAACTTAAAGCGTTGAGGTCCACGCTACGAGACGTACAGGGAAACAGCATTCCGGTGTTGGGGGTCGGAAAATTTCGGGTCAATTTTAAGAGACATTCTGCGGAACTGCCCCTAGTTGTCCTCAAGGGGGGAAGCTGTAGCCTTCTAGGGACACAGTGGTTTCAGCCCTTAGGTTTGTTCATAGGGGGAGTGCATACCGTGGGGGGGGGACCCAATACAAGCGGTTTGCGATGCGCATCCCGCCGTTTTTAAGAAAGGACTCGGAAAGTTCAAGGGACCCCCTGTAGCTTTCGACATAGACCCGGAGGTCCGCCCGATAAGACTCAAACCGCGCAGGGTGCCGTTCGCACTCAAGGACAAGATAGAGGCGGAACTGGACAAACTGGTGGGCCAGGGGATTCTGATTCCTGTTGATTCCGCGGAGTGGGAAACTCCAATTGTAACGGCCCTAAAGGCTAACGGGGAGGTGCGCATTTGCGCTGATTATAAGTGTACAATTAACAAGGCGATCCGCCCTAATGCATACCCGGTGCCAGTGATCAGCCACCTTTTGGCCAGGCTGAATGGGGGAAAGTGTTTCGCCAAACTCGATTTGGCACAAGCCTATCAGCAACTTCCTGTGACCCCCGCCACGGCCGCGGCACAAACGATAGTTACACATAAAGGAGCGTTCCAGGTGTCGCGGCTACAGTTCGGCGTGAACTCGGCACCCGGCCTTTTTCAGTCGCTTGTGGAACGCCTCCTGAAGGGACTGGAGGGGGTGTTGCCTTATTTTGATGACGTGTTGATAACAGGGGGGAGTGAGGCTGAACTGGCAAAGAGGTTGGACAAAGTATTGACCGTGTTCGAGAAAGCGGGGCTGAGATTGAGGAAGGACAAATGCGTTTTTTTCGAAACCGAGGTCGAGTTTTTAGGGTTCCGGATCACACCCGAGGGGATTAAACCGTCTAAGTCCAAAGTAGCAGCCATTAAAAAGGCCCCTCGCCCCACATCCAAAACCGAGCTACAGTCCTTCCTGGGGCTCCTCAATTTTTACCATACATTCCTCCCGCGGAAGGCGTCCGTGGCCGAACCGCTCCATCGGTTACTTAAAAAGGAGGAGACATGGATGTGGGGTGACGAGCACGAGAGGGCGTTCAAAGAGCTAAAGCAACTCCTAACATCTGAGGCAATCCTGACGCACTTCGACCCCAAACGGCCTGTGGTCCTAGTTTGTGATGCATCCCCGGTGGGGGTGGGGGCGGTGCTTTGCCACGTGTTGGAGGACGGAAGGGAGGCCCCGGTAGCGTTTTACTCAAGGTCCCTGTCCCAAGCGGAGCGAAATTACGCACAAACCGACAGGGAGGCGTTAGCAATAGTAGCGGGGACCAAAAAATTTCACGATTTTTTGTATGGCCGCCCGTTCAAAATCGTGACCGATCACAAGCCACTGTTAGGGATTTTCACGGCAAGCAAGCCCACGCCGCAGATCCTGTCCCCGAGGATGCTGCGATGGGCTATTTTCCTCAACGCGTACCAACATGAGTTGGAGTACCGGCCCGGAAAGGAGATCAGCCATGCTGATGCGCTTTCGAGATCCCCTTTGCCCTTGTCGGACGACCAAAAGGCGAGAGCAGAAAGAGACCGCCAGGTGTTGCTAATTGAGGTTTTAGACGCACCCCCAATAGTACCAGCCGACATTGCTAGGGCGACAGGCAAGGACAGGACGCTGGAGAAAGTTAGTTCATGGGTACAGAAGGGGTGGCCGGCTTCGTCCCCGAGTACAGAGTTCGACCCATTCTTTAGGAAAAAGCTAGAGTTGTCCCTAGAGAGGGGGTGCCTTCTGTGGGGCCAACGGGTGGTGGTCCCTACGCCCCTGCGGACGAGGGTGCTCGAACTGCTGCACGTCAGCCACCCGGGCATAGGCGCTGGCCCGGAGTTACTTCTGGTGGCCACAGCTGGACGCGGACATTGAGCACATGGTCGGCACTTGCGAGGCATGCCAGGGATCCCGACCTGAGGCGGCCCGTCTCCCGCATAGGGAGTGGGACACAGCAAGGGGGCCATGGTCCAGAGTGCACGTGGATTTCGCTGGCCCATTCCGAGGAACCATGTTTCTCCTGGTGGTAGATGCGTTCTCCAAGTGGCTGGAGGTTATCCCAGTAAAGAGCACGTCCTCAGCCACGACAATTAGCCAGCTACGGAGAGTCTTCTCCACGTTCGGTTTACCCGACACTTTAGTCAGCGATAACGCTAGTTGTTTCACCTCCGCTGAGTTCGGAGCATTCATGGAGGCAACCGCCATTCGGCATGTCACATCCGCGCCGTTTCACCCGGCCACGAATGGCCAAGTGGAACGGCTGGTGCGTACAACAAAGGAGGCGCTGCGGCGCATGGGCCCGGGGGACCTGAATCACCAAGTATGCCAGTTCCTCTTAGCGTATAGGGTAACCCCCTTAGCGTCAGGCTACTCGCCAGCGGAGCTCTTGATGCGGCGAAAACTGACCACGATCCTGTCCAGGCTAGACCCGACGAGAGTCGAGGATAAAGGGAAAAACATAGGGTTGGCAGTCTCGAAAGGTTTCGCCGCCGGTGACCCTGTTCACTGCAGGAACTATTCCAGCGCGGGGCCAGCCTGGGTACCAGGGACGGTTGTAGAACAGACGGGGCCAGTGTCGTACCGGGTCGAGACTAACACCGGCCTCCTCTGGAGGAGGCACGCAGACCAACTGAGGCACCGAGTGAGTGGGCCAGTCAGTGCAGCTCAGCAACAGGATTCAGCGTTAGGGTTCTCCCCCACCCGCTTAACCCAAGGGGGAGACAGCAGTGGACAACAGTCCCAAGCAAGGGGGGAAGGCAGAAGCAGCGGCCCCGACTCATATCCTTTTGATACGCCAGTCCTATCAGGGGCCGGGGAAGGGGGAGAGGAGTTCGCGACCGCTGCCCCCGATTGTAATTTTGATTTTGATTTTGCGAGCCGGGGGGTTTTTCAGGAGTGTTCCCCCACCCATCCAAGCGAGAAGAGGGGTTTTTCGTTAGCCCCCAGTGCCCCCGGTTCCTCCCTAAGAAAGAGCACACCTCCCAACAACGCCGCGGAGCCGCGGCAAGTCACTAACGAGTCTCCCTCTCCAATTACAGGACAGGAAACCAGGGGACAAAGAGAAGGTAGCAAACCCGGGGAGAGGCAGCCCGCACCGAGACCCCAGCGTGTTCGAAATAAGCCATCTTGGCTGAGAGACTTTGTCTCCTAAGGGGGGGGGAGTGTGTTTAAGTGTGGGCTCGAGACTTTGTCTCGTCCTAGGGGGGAGGGGTGTTGTGTTCTGATGGTTTTACCTTACACATGGATTACAATGTATCTGAGCCAATGTAACCTTGCCTATAGCAACAATGTAACCTTCAGCTGTATCAGATAAACCCTGTAATAGGACGCGAGCTAATGACCACCAGCTGGCAGCAGCGAGCGTCCAAGCTCTCTTGGTCCGAACTCATCAAAGGCAACAGCGCGGGAAGTTTTCCCGCCACCACCTACACCTGGACAAGAAGGGCGTGACCCGAAATGACGTCACGCAGACAGTAGCCAATGGGCTACCATGGCACCACGTTCAAATGTATTACTACTGTATATAAAGAGCTATCGATCCGCCATTACCTCATGTTCCCTCTGTCCACGATGCAATAAACCTGAGTTAACCCAGCCCGAGGCTGTGTCCTGTGTCTTGGTTTGCATACACCAAAATGCCTGCATACTTTTCCGATGTGCCCCCAGCACCCACAATGGTGGCATTCAGCCTTCCGGAAGGGACACTTTCTCCCGTCGTGGGATACCCCGCAGCCGTCGCATCGACGATAGGTCTTCTCACTGGCCCACTTCTCGGCCAACTTCCTCCGAACTTTCTGGACCTCATCGCCGTCGTCGCTGGACCCGGACCCCGATGAGGAAATGGATGCTGGTGACACAGACGAACCGGACGAATGTGAAGACGAGTGTCGGGCAGCCTGCACAGTAGACCCGGACCCCTCGGGTACAGCAGCCTTCGTTCTGAACACTTTCACCCTGGACCTTGCCGTCTCAGCCGCCAGAGCCTCTTGTAGGACGGACTTGAATGTGAGGTGGTCTCTGGCCATCTGCCTCCACTGGGCTTCGTCGTCCCTCATTCTGGACAGCAGGCGGTCCCTCAGGGCTTCCTCCAGTTGTCCCACCGGCAAGGGGCAGTGGCCAACCTGAGGGTGGTGGTGTAGTCGGCTACGGACTCCCCTGGGCGCTGGTCTCGCCTGTGAAAGGCTACTCTCGCCGGGTAGATGGATACCTTAGACTGTAGGTGATTCTGAAGTGCAGCCATGATTTCCTTGAGCGGGACAGTATCGATGTCTCGCAGAAGCAGGTGTGTTGCCAGTTCAAACGTGGTGAGGCCGCATTGTGCTAGGAGGCAGGAGCACATTTGCTCCTCATCGTCTATCTTCTCAGCCGCCATGGAGTGTTTAAACTGGCACTCATACAAAGTCCATTTCTCAGGAGCCTTGAGATCGAACGGAGCGTGATGCTGTGGGAAGCCATATCCCACCTTCATCGCCAATTTGATGTTTGCAGATCGATATGCAGTAGCCAGCAGTTAGGGGGCCAAACACATCTTTATTGTAAGGTGGTCAATCTGAACATGAGGTCAATGGTGGAGCAATGCCCCTTATATACAACAGGTAAGGATTCAAACCTGGCGCAGAGCCAGGTCATTGGACAACACAGTAAACAACAGGGCAACAACACATTGATTGGTTACAAGGTAATTAACACTACAGCTACGGCAGGAAAACAAGTCCTGCAATATTTACACAAGAGGAGATATTTACACAGGAAGAAGAAGGGAAGGTGGAGGATCGTTAGATCCAATTACAATCATGTTACACCTGCGTTACATACACAACAACTATGGAGCGACACAGCCCTTTTTGCTACAGGTGTGCCATAGAGGTCTTTCAACAGGAGGCTGACCCTACCATTAGGCAAAGTGAGGCAGTGGCTGCAAATGCTCTGAGGTGGATGCAAAGAGTTGGAAGAGAATTGTCCCCACACCAATCACTGACTGTGAGGGATGGGAGAAGAAACAGTTCCATCCCAGAGCTCTGAACATTTACTTTCTTTGGGCTACAGCTCCTAGACCAGTGATGGCGAACCTTGGCAGTCCAGCTATTCTTGAACTTCAATTCCCAGAAGCCCTGATCAGCAAGAGTGCTGACTTGGGCTTCTGGGAATTGAAGTCTAAGAACATCTGGAGTTCAAAGGTTTGTAATCACTGCCCTAGACCAGGAGTTCTCAGGGGCCGGGTCATGTTCCCTCAGACAGCTTTGGGGGCCAGATTGCCATCTCGCCCCTCCTCCATCACATGGCACTTCCTTGGTGGAGGTGGTTGTGGGCCACATGAAATGTTGCCATGGGCCACATATGGCACATGGGTCACAGGTTGAGAATTCCTACCTTAGACAGTGGTTCTCACAAGGGGACTTCAATTCCCAGAAGCCTAAGTCAGTACAGTGGTACCTCGAGTTAGGAAATTAATTCATTCCTCGAGACATTTCGTATTACATAAAAATTCATAACTCGAAACACAATGGAGAACACAATGCATTACCAGAAGTGGCCACTAGAGGCCACTGTATACCATGTAATTCAATAGGGAAACTTTTTGTATCTCCAAAAAAAATGTATGTCGATGTACAGTAAAACCCCTACTTACGAAAAAAGTCAGTTCCGTAGGCTTTTGCTTAAATTGTTTTTTATGTAACTCGAAGCAAACGCATAAGAAAAATTATTTTTTTACATAACTTGAAGCAAACCCATAGGAAAAATGATTTTTATGTAATCTGAAGCAAACCCATAGGGAAATGAATTTTTACGTAAATCAAAGCAAACCCATAGGGAAAAGAATCTTTATGAAGTAAACCCATAGGAAATCGTGTAAATCGGGACATGGTTTTAGCACAAAATCATTATGTAAGTTGAATTTTATGTAACTCGAGGCATTTGTCAGTCGCTGTTTTACTGTACTTATTTTCTATGGATCTCGTTTTGTATCATGAGAATTACGTTAGTCGAGTCGTTCGTAACCCAGGGTCCAACTGTACACTTGCTGTTCAGTGCTTTGGGGAATTGACTTAGGCTTCTGGGAACTGAAGTCCAAAAACCAAAGGTTGCGAAACACTTTCCTGTAATTATTTTTCCAAGTTTGTGGAAGAAGGATTCAGCTACCAGTTCAGGTGGCTCTTGTGCACTGAACGTGCAGAGATGGGTATGCTATTTTATTCTTTGCCTCAGGCTGCATGACACCTGGAGTCAGTCCTTGAGTCAATCCTCTTTAGATGCCCTTTTGAGCTGGTTTCTCGGAAGGGCAGGAAACTTAGAAGAAGAGAGAGAGTGCGCTCTCAAGAAACCCTCTTTTATGGCAATGTGCTCTTCAGTCCATCCCTAAATCTGTCTCTGAGCTGCTAGAAATGGAATGTGGCAAATGGCTGCAGACAGATCAGATGTTTTATCTTCCCCAGGGGGGTGATGCCAAAAAAGAGACGGGCTCGCTTCATTTCAGCGGCACCGGCTGCCTGGATCAAAAAAACTGTCCTCTTTGTTCCCTGCAGAAGAGCTAAACAGGTAGAACATCCCCCATCCTAGTGCACGAGTTTGTAAAGGTAAAAGACTCCCTTGCTCAAAAGCCAGGCATGTCGGACTAGGGGTCACTGCTCATCTCTATTTAAGAATCTAGCCTTGTAAGCTGGAAGCCTGGCAAGTCGGCAGTTCGAGACCCTGGTACTGCATGACAGTTTGAGTGCCCATCTCTGTCCCAGCTTCTCCCAACCTAGCAGTTCGAAAGCAAGAGATTGCAAGTAGATAAATAGGAACCACTTTGGTGGGAAATGATCTTGGGGACATGAAAGAAGCCTCGTTCGGGCGTCCCCTGAGCGAAGTTTCTCCAGCAAAACTACTTTCAACCCAGAATAATTTCTGACATGAAATGATTATTATTATAGCCAAGGAGCCAGCTCTAATCCACTTCTCCTGGGATGCACAGTAGGGAATTGAACTTCCAACTTTGGCTTCGCAGGTGGAGATATAAGTCACAATAGTAAAGGTAATGCTCAAGGTCTCACTTGCTTGAAAGCCAGTCATTTCTGACTCTTGGGGACTTTTCTCATCTTCGTTTACAGCAGGGGTGCCCAAACTATGGCCCAGGGGCCAGATCTGGTCCCCAATGCCAATTCATCTAGCCCACGAAGCCCTCGTCACTCCTGGTAGCGGAAGTAAAACGTGCCCATACGGAAGTAAAACACGCCCAGGAGCGACGAGGGCTTCGTGGGCTGGATTTATTGGCGTCAGGGCTGGATCCGGCCCCCAGACCATAGTGACCAACCCCCTGCACCATGTGATTGGCCCACGGCCCAAAAAGTTTGGGCACCCCTGGTTTGCAGCCAAAGAGCCAGTAGTATCTGCTTCTGCACATGTTTCCATGGTCGTGTTGCGAGTAACACTGTTGCCTTTCCTGCCAAAGCAGTGCCTATTTATCTACTTCCAATTTCTTCTTTTGAACTGCTAGGATGGCAGGTGCTGGGACAGACGACGGGACAGTCGAACTGCTGACCTGCTGACTTTCTGGTCATCAAGCAGCCCCTTTCTGATCAGATCTAGAACTCCTTTATTTAACTTTCTGGAGTTCTGTACCATCATCTACTTTTGACAGTGTCGTGATATCTCTAAGGGGGAGGTCAGCTGTTCAGTGCTATATGGGTACATCATTATTGGGATTAGGCTGAGCACTAAAGACTTGACAGGAACCGAAAGAATTAATCAACTCATTACCATATCTATTCCTAACTAGCTAGATAGATGTGAAGCAGCTGTAGGCAGCCATTAAAACGCTCAAAAGAGCACTTACCGTATTTATTCGAGTATAACGCGCACTCGTGTATAACGCGCACCCCTAATTTTCCATGAAATCTCGGTACAAAATTTTTTTCACACCACGCATTGAAATTGACATAAAAAACGTTGCTGAACACGTGCGACCATGAAAAAAACATTTATTAACAACGTAAACTGGTGTAAGCACAATGCCAAAAAGCATTAAAAATGCTTCAAACTCTTTTCCACTGACTATATCCTGAGTGCTGTTAGGATTGGCCGCAGCACATCACCTACGACCACTGAGAGAGAGCTCCACTCATTCCCCTTACTTTAAAATGCATCAAAGTCAGAATCATCATCAGATACACCAAAGAGTTGTTCCCATTCTTCTCGAGTTAATTTTTCATCAGTGTCCCAGTTGGCAGGAAAATCTGTTTCTCCAGTTTCTTCGCTTTCTTCTGAGTCTGAATCCCACAGTAAGTCGTCTTCTATGCCGTCCATTTTATTGCTGATGCCTGTCTTCAAAAAACTCTTGATGATCATTTCTTTTGGAATATCTTCCCATGATGTTTTAACCCAGGATGTCACGAGAGCTAGGTCAGGTTTCTTGAGGTTTCCTTTAGCAGTCAATTCTTTGTCGTCGGATTTCATCCAAGTAATCCACTTTTCCCTGACTCTGTCTTTGAAGGGTTTGTTTACAACGACATCTAGTGGCTGAAGAATAGAGGTTAGTCCACCTGGAATCACAGCTTGCAATGTTTTTAGACTTTTTAGTTTGTCTTTCACAGTGTCTGTCAGGTGTGAGCGGAACTGGTCCCATACAAGCATGGATTTCTTCAGTAGTGCGCCTGGTCTAGTATTCCAAACTCTATTTAACCATAAAATGATGCCCTTCTCATCCATCCATCCTTTAGGATGACAATGGACCACGACACCTGGTGGAAATTTAACTCCTTTTGGGATAGTCTTTCTTTTAAAAATCACCATTGGTTTAAGTTTAAATCCGTCTGCCATACAGGATAACACAACGGTGAAATGAGTTTTCTCATGGCCTGTGGTTCTAATCTGGATTGTGTGCTTCCCTTTGCTGTCAATTGTCCTGTTGCCTGGTATGTCAAAACACATGGGGGTCTCATCCATATTGCCTATCTGTGATAGTTCAAAATCAATCTTCTTGCGTTGGTTTATTATAAAGGTATGGAATGAAGCGATCTTATCTTCTAATTCTTTAGGCAGCTTCTGTGCTATCTTTGTTCTCTGGCGTATAGCAAGAGCATGCCTTTTCATAAATTTTTGTGCCCATCCATTAGAGGCTTTGAAGTTTGCATCTTTGCAAAACTTTTGGGCTTGAAGTCTTATGTGGAGTGATGTGACGATGTACCCACTACTTCTTTGGTCAATGATCCATTCATAAAGTTCCTTCTCCATGTCTGGGTACATGGCTTGTCTCCCTCGTTGTGCTTTTTTTGTTTTATTCATATTTTTCAGGATGACTTTCTGTTTTCTCCACTCTCTAACATTCGTCTCTGGTACAGTGAATTCTCGGCTAGCTGCTCGGTTTCCATGCATTTCAGCATGATCAACAACTTTGAGCTTGAACGCAGCGTCATATGCACAACGTTTACGCTTGATACCCTGAGATGCCATCTAAAGGGGAACCAGTTACCGGTATATCAGTGAAAATGAGCACGCCTTAAAATATTGAGGGAGGGGGGGATAATCAGGCCCACCTGTTGCAGAAAATGCAATCCGAAACGACCCCCAGGAGCCTCGCTCAAAATACGAGCTACCGTACCTCCGGGCCACGCCTCGTCTCCCGCGCCACCCAATCAGATCCCGCCAGCCGGAGGGAAGCGCGCCCCTGGGCCCGTGGGTGGGGCAGACGGCGCATCTCATCAGTGCCTACTGTACCCAGCGCCGGCTTCTTGAGTCGCGCGGCCCGGGTAGTGCATGGAGGTAAGCGGCGGCGGCAGCGGGACCTGGGCGCCTGGGAGGAGGGCCGCGGCGTGCTCTTGAGGCCCGTTTAAAAGTGCGTGGAGGTGAGCGGCGGCGGCAGCGGGACCTGGGCGCCTGGGAGGAGGGCCGCGGCGTGCTCTTGAGGCCCGTTTAAAAGTGCGTGGAGGTGAGCGGCGGCGGCAGCGGGACCTGGGCGCCTGGGAGGAGGGCCGCGGCGTGCTCTTGAGGCCCGTTTAAAAGTGCGTGGAGGTGAGCGGCGGCGGCAGCGGGACCTGGGCGCCTGGGAGGAGGGCCGCGGCGTGCTCCGTGCCTACCCGGCGCCGGCTTTTTGAGCCGCGCGGCCCGGGTAGTGCGTGGAGGTGAGCGGCGGCGGCAGCGGGACCTGGGCGCCTGGGAGGAGGGCCGCGGCGTGCTCCGTGCCTACCCGGCGCCGGCTTTTTGAGTCGCGCGGCCCGGGTAGCACGGAGCACGCCGCGGCCCTCCTCCCAGGCGCCCAGGTCCCGCTGCCGCCGCCGCTCACCTCCACGCACTACCCGGGCCGCGCGACTCAAAAAGCCGGCGCCGGGTAGGCACGGAGCACGCCGCGGCCCTCCTCCCAGGCGCCCAGGTCCCGCTGCCGCCGCCGCTCACCTCCACGCACTTTTAAACGGGCCTCAAGAGCACGCCGCGGCCCTCCTCCCAGGCGGCGGCAGGCGCCCAGGTCCCGCTGCCGCCGCCGCTCACCTCCATGCACCCGCCGGGTCGAGAAGGGAACCCTCCGGGGGAGTGCCGCGGCGTGCTCCGCGCTACCCGGGCCACGCGACTCAAGAAGCCGGCGCCGGGTAGCGCGGAGCACGCCGCGGCACTCCCCCGGAGGGTTCCCTTCTCGACCCGGCGGGTGCATGGAGGTGAGCGGCGGCGGCAGCGGGACCTGGGCGCCTGCCGCCGCCTGGGAGGAGGGCCGCGGCGTGCTCTTGAGGCCCGTTTAAAAGTGCGTGGAGGTGAGCGGCGGCGGCAGCGGGACCTGGGCGCCTGGGAGGAGGGCCGCGGCGTGCTCCGTGCCTACCCGGCGCCGGCTTCTTGAGTCGCGTGGCCCGGGTAGCGCGGAGCACGCCGCGGCACTCCCCCGGAGGGTTCCCTTCTCGACCCGGCGGGTGCATGGAGGTGAGCGGCGGCGGCAGCGGGACCTGGGCGCCTGCCGCCGCCTGGGAGGAGGGCCGCGGCGTGCTCTTGAGGCCCGTTTAAATGAGGCTCGTGTATAACGCGCACCCAGTCCTCGTGTATAACGCGCACCCCAACTTTGATTTCTTTTTTTGGTATAAAATTTTGCGCGTTATACACGAATAAATACGGTAGCTCTTTGCTGGATTTATTGCTTTGTATACTACAAAATGAGCCAAAAACCTGCCTCTAATCCACTGCAGTGTAGGATATGGCTTAGTAGCCAAGACTGAAGTTGACGACTGGAAGGTTGGCCGATCAGCAGTGCTGTGCAATGCTGACCCGAGTGCTGTGCAATGGTGTGAGCTTCTGTCCTCTGTACCAACTCCAGCCAACCTAGCAGTTGGAAAAGCAAGAAATTGCAAGTAGATAAATAGGTATCATTTTGATGGGAAAGGTAACAGCATTCTCTGTCAGGTCATGCCTGGCACATGACCATGGAAATGTACACAGGCACGGACCGTGCTGTCTGTCGTTACAAATGGAGATGAGCACTGTACCCTAGAGTCAGACACGACTGGTTTGTGAGCCAGGAAGACCTTTACCTTTATCTTTATGAGGGATTTGCTTGGGGTCTCTAAGAAGCTTTCTTTGCCAATTTTCTATCCCATATATGCTTGGTTGCAGAGCTTAACCAAGCTCACTTGATTTTGGCCCCCAGGGGCAAGGCCAGACGACGGGTGCTCGCTCCATCATGTAGCATTTTGGTCAAGTTCAGCATCTTAACCACTGAGTCACTGCAGTTCCATAATTCACAATAGGACATAAAAATTAAATGCAATGCAGCTAATTATTTGTATGATTGGAACAACTCTTTTGTTAGTAGCAACTTGGCTGTCTAGAACAGGGGTTTCCCAACCTTTTCAAGCCAGGGGCCGGGTCACGTGCTCTCAGTCAGCTTCGAGGACCGGACTGCTATTTTGCCCAGCTTGCACGATGGGGGTGGCCATTTTGTCCCAACAGCTTCAAAGGGCTGGCCATTTTATTTCTCAAATGCCCTTGGAGGGGGACACATGAAATGGCGCCGTGGGCTGGATCATAGGTTGGGAACCCCTGGTCTAGAAGTAATGAGAGATGCAATTAGTTCCTTTTAAAACTTAGCCTTTACAGCAGTGAGTTTAACATTCTCCCCAATGTGTCCTTTTTGTTTGTGTAACATGTATTTGTTAGTTTTGAGTGAGTGTTGTAGCAGTCTGAGTTGCAATAGGTCCAAGAAAGAAGACTATACACCAGATTTAGTTTAAATCAAACTGGTATATTAACAACATTTACAGACAAAGTAAATTAGCATTACATCCAGCACTGTCCAGCTCTGTTCTGTTCTGCAAAAACAAGCTCTGCAAGCAATTTCTATTTCTACAGCTAGCAAAACACTTAAGGTTACAATGTATCTTATTAACTGTCAATCACAGCAGAGCTGAGCTATTATATATTATTTTATTTTTCGGATTTATACCCTACCCTACTCAGCACCACGGCCTACTCAGGGTGGCATTACAACATATTTAAATACAATATAACAATACAAAAATGCAATAGAAAAATAACATATCAAAATTACACAACAGGGGGAAAATGCAATAATCGAAGGAGGATAATCCACGGCTCAATGACTTAAACAGGATTTAGCAAGGAGTGGGCTCAACAACCACGTTGGAGCCCAACTTCAAGTCCTCAGGATCATCGCCAGAGCAGGGCAACAAAGCAGTGCTGCAAGCCCGAACTCCCGCGGCCAAACCGGACCGGGGAGAGGGCTGATGCGAGGTGGCAGTGGTGGCCAACTTCAAAGTCTTTTGCTGCACCAGGGGCCCAGGTGTTCACTCTCCCCTCGGCAAATGCCAGACCGGGGAAGAGGGCAATGATGATTGCTTGCACCTGTTCCTTGTTAACTGACCTCAGCCTGTCCTTGACATTATCTCTGCTGCGGGATCCGCGAGCACAATTGGCATAATACGGCCCCTGGCAAAGGTTACACCAGATGAGGAAGACCCCTGGTCACTGGCCCTTGCCAGTATGGAAATTGGGGAGCGGATTAATAATCATAGGATTGATTCACCCACATCTGACCTGACCGGCAGTTCTGCTGAGGGATGCTAAATCACTAACTCCCGTTAGGCATTAGGCAATTACTCACTCGCAGATGAGCCCAAGCTTTAGTGCAAACAGTGGCCATGTTTACTCTTGAGCAAGCCATGAACAATGGATTTCCCCTGTCAGTATTTGCCTTAGTTAATTAACTTCCCCAAGAGAAGTTCCCAATTAACCCAGGTAAATGGGTGATGTGATTTTCTGTCAGATGACGATTCTATCACACGCTGCCTTGAATTCCTATATATGATGATGCTTTTCCCTCAATAAACCACTGGTCTTCGCTCCATCTTGTCTCGTGTCGTTACTTGACCAGTCTCCTCCGGGACCTCAAGGGCCGCTTCACGGCCCCAATCCAACACTCTGCACTTTGCATCACTATATGCATATTATTGACACTCCTCCGAGGCAATGCGAGAGATATTTAACCCATCTCTGAATTTTTTAAACAAATCAGTACAAAATTTTTTGGTAAACACATCTGCAATGTTACATTCTGATGAGCATGTTTCCAGTTGTATAAATCCATCAGCAATTGTAGATTTCACATTCTGATAATGTATTAAGATATGCTTACTTCTTGCTTTACCACTTCCTTCTTTAGATAAACGAATTGCTGCAGAGTTATCGCATTTAACATGTATAGGCACAGAACATTTTATCTTCATGTCTGTTAACACCTGATACAACCATTCTAACTCAAGAATACAATGGCTTACAGCTGCAAACTCTGCCTCACAAGTACTGTTAGCTATCAAAGATTGCTTTACAGACTTATGCATAATTAAAGCTTCATCCAGAAAAATAGCAATTCCGGTTGTTGATTTTCCATTTGAGCAATCAGCCCAGCTGGCATCACAATAACATTTCAAGTTGAGCTCATCAGACACTTTCAGAATCAATTTGTATTCTATGTACCCTTTAGATAACGTAGAACACGCTTGGCTGCAACCCAATCTTTGTTGTGTGGAGCAGGACACTTCTTTTTTTATTATTTAAAATAATTTTATTTAAATCTACACATTACATAATAACAAAAACAAACACATCAACTTAATAGAGGACATTCACCATGTGCTATTTACATTGCCATATGGGACAGAGTTACTTAATTCTTATATGATTCCTTTCCAAAAGGAATGCTGATCCGGCGTTGGCTTCTGACCTTGATCCTTATGCAGTATATAGTCTATAAAACATCTCCAAGTGTCCTGAAATTTATTTTCTTTTATTAGTCCTTTTCTTAAATTTAGTTCCCCGGTGAGCTTATCGTTTAAAGCAATAGTCCATAACTCATTGTACCATTCGTCAATTCTTGGAGTGACATCATTCTTCCATTGCCGCGCTATACAGTGTCTGGCACCTGATAACATGACTGCCATTAATTCCCTTTTACTATATTCCACCTTATCAACATCCGTTAGTAATACTATAACTGCGTCCAATTTAACCTTTTCATTCAAAATTTTCCCAATTTCATACTCTACACTCGTCCAGAATGGCTTCAACTTCTTACACCCCCACCACATATGCTCATACGTTCCTATATCCTCCTTACACCTCCAACATATATTTAATTTTGCCTTGTCAATTAAATGTAATCGTACAGGGGTCATATACCATTTCCATAATAACTTGTGGTTATGCTCCTTAATCCTTACTGATAACGTTTTCATGATTCTTCTTTTCCACTTTCTATTCCAACATTCATCTGTGATTTTAACATTTAAATCTTGTTCCCATATTCCTCTTAATGCTTTTTGGGATTCGTTAGAATCATCCAATACTTTATATAATTTACTAACTAATCCTTTAATTTCTATTTGACCATTTCTTAACATATATACTAGCTCCTCAAATTTTGTCATGTTCCTGTCTAAGCCTATTTCTTCCCTGTATTTTTTATTCCAACTATTCAGTGCGGCAACTTGAAGCCAATTTAGTTTCAACTGTTTACACATTTCTGACATTTTCTTCTCATCCTCACAAACATCTAACCATTCCTTTAATAAAGTTACTTTATATCTTTTCATTATTTCTTCAGTCCTATGGTCTAAGAGTAGTGGGAATGATTTTAAATCCCTTAACTCCAAAATTGATGATAACCCTGGGGATAATTTGTTTTTCAATAGTGTTCATGTTCTAAAGAGTGTCTTTAGCATTTTATTCGCGGTATTAATTTTAACTGTTTCTTTGCCTAGAAATATTAGTGATTCGTCTCCCAATTTTTCACGTAATTCAATCTCCCCCCATATCAATTTTTTCCTTATTAAAATTTTACAAATATTTTTCAGTTGAAATGCCCAATAATAATTTGTGATGTTCGGGATTCCTAAACCACCCTTTTTTTGTGAAAGATACCACAACGTTTTCGATATTCTAGCTTTTTCCCCGTTATTACAATAATTATTTATTAAATTTTGAAATACATTTAGTTCCTTCCTTTTAATATTAATTTGGAGAGTATCAAATAAAAAATTTATTTTAGGTAAGAATTTCATTTTACACAACGATACTCGACCAAACCAGGATAAATTTAGTTTTTTGTATCTTATAATCTTTTCCCTTAACTCCTTTTCCAATTTGTCGTAATTCAATCTCTTTAAATCATCGTACTTGTTTGAAATGTTTATTCCTAAATACTTAATACTAGACCTAATCTGTAATTTAAATCTGGATTTTATAACTTCTTGTGCTTCAACATTCCCATTAAAAAAAATTGCCTCTGATTTGTCCCAGTTAACTTTAAGCCCCGTCACCCTGTAACATTTTTCTAAGTATGCATATACTTTTTCCAATGACTTTTCGGGATTTTTTAACGTTAATAATGTGTCATCTGCATACTGGCTAATTTTTATCCCATTTAGACCTATCATGTCTGTGTCTTCTCTTACCACATTAGCAATTAATTCCATGACCATTATAAACAGTGAAGATGATAGTGGATCCCCTTGTCTTGTGCCAGGTTCCAACTTAATTTCCTCTGTTAATTCATCATTTATTTTTACTCTTGCTGATCCCCTTTGATATAACTGCCCAATTACTCCACAAAATTTCGAACCGAATCCATATTTTACTATAATTTGTTTTATGGTAATCCACTGGATGGAATCGAAAGCTTTGAATATATCTAATGAAATAAAACCTGTGTGATCTCTTTGCTGCTGTGCAATGATTGACATGTCAAGTATCCTCCTTGTCAGGTCCGACATGTACCGACCTCGCAAAACCCCTGCTTGATCTTTTTGAATATAGTTACCTAAAATTTTATTTAACCTATTGGCCAGAACCGCAGTAAAAATCTTTACATCCTGATTCATCAGCGAGATCGGTCTATATGATTCGATGTTTTCCACGTTTTTTTCCTACTTTTGGTATTAAAATAATAACTGAGTTATACCATGATGCCGGTACTATACCTCCATCCATTACATAATTAAATACCCTTTCAATCCTTGGTATCAAAACTTCCTTGAAATCCTTATAAAATTCCACAAACAAACCGTCTTCACCAGGGGTTTTACCCACCCTTAACTTATCTATAACATCAGTAATTTCTTTAGAGGTTATTCTTTCATCCATGTAATTCCTATGTTCTTGATCCAATTTTATCCTTGACCATTTATTTAGATAATTTTTTAACTCAACATCGTTTATCTCCTTTTTAGAATAAAGCTCCCTATAAAAATTAATAGCAATGTGTATCTTATCTTTCATTTTGTTACATCTTTCCCCATTACTGTTTATCAAAATCTGAATATTTCTACTATTTTTCTTTTCCTCTGCAACTTTAGCCAGTAGTTTAGAATTTTTATTACCATACTCAAAATAGTTTCTTTTAAGATAAATCAAATTCTTTTTAACTTCTTCAATATCCTTTTCAATAATTTTCAATTTTCAAACCCTGTAATTTATTAAACATGTTTCTATCACCTGATCTTACATGTTCTTCTTGCAACTTCCTTACTTCGTCCTCTATTAATTTTAAATTTTTATTTTCCTGTCTATTATTCCTACATGAAAGTTTTATACTTTCCCCCCTGAAAATTGCCTTCATGGTGTCCCATAAAACTCCATCATTAACATCATTAGTATCATTTATCTCCCACCATTCATTCCACTTTTTAATTATTATTTCCTTACTCTTTTGATCCCTAAACAATTTTGTATCATATCTCCATGCCCCAATACATTTTTTCTTACCATCAATTCTAATTTCTAAACACATTTCAGCATGGTCCGATTCTTTAAATAATCCAATTTTAATATCTTCAACTTTACTTATCAAGTTTTCTGAAGTCAAAAAGTAATCAATCCTTGAATAGGAGTTGTGAGCTTGTGAAAAAAAAGTAAAACCCCTTTCTGAACCCCTGATATCTCTCCATACATCCCGTAATCCCATTATTTTTAACCACCTATCTATAACAGAGTTATGCCCGTGTCTCAACACATTTGTGGTGTCTAGACCTGATCTAATTAGATTAAAGTCTCCGGCAATGATTAATTTAGTTACATTTTCATTTCTTATCTTTTGAGATACACCATCTAAGAATTCCTCTTGCTTCTCATTTGGTACATAGATATTAGCAATTAATATTTCCTCCTCATTAACCATTCCTCTAATTATGACATATCTCCCTTCAGGGTCAATAACAGACTTTAATTTTGTAAAACCCAATTTTTTAGAAATTAATATTGCAACCCCTCTCGACTTTGAATTACCAAATGCTTTCTCATAATGCTCTATTCCCCTTAGATACAAGTTGTTTACACTATCGTTTTTCTGATGGGTCTCTTGTAAACAAATCACATCAGGATTATTTCTCCTAATAGCCGCTTCCACACGTTTTCTCTTAATTATGCTGCCAATGCCTTTAACATTCCATGATACAGTGCAGAACACTTCTGACACAACAAATGAACAGCATAACCAATATCAGCTTGTTGGATTGGGGCCGCGGGGCGGCCATTGGGTCCCGGAGGAGACTGGTCAAGCAATGAGACACGAGGCAAGATGGAGCGAAGACCAGTGATTTAATGAGGGAAAATCATGGGTATTTATCATAAGCAAGCTGCGTGTAAAAGACTGTGATCTGACAGAATCCAAATGCCAGTACACACGAGTTAATGGGGAAACTCTTCAGGGAAGTTAACTAACTAAATCAAACACTGACAGGGGAACTCCATTGTTCCATGCTTATCCTGGGGTAAACATTGGCTGGTGTTGGTTTAGGGATGTAGATAATCTGCGGGTGCGATATTACCTATTCCATGACTTGTGAGTTAGCCATCCAATTTCCTCCTGCTCGAACTGCTTGTCAGGTCAGCTGTGGGTGAATTAAACTATGGCTATTAATCTGCTCCCCAATTTCTGTCCCCTCGGAACCAAAGCTCGAAGGAGCAATCTCCCAAGTAATGGTTCTGTCAGGGACAGTATGCCAATTGTGTGCGCAGAAAGTTCGGTTTCACTTACCAGTGATAACTTTCGTTCTTCGAGTATATAGTTTGTGAATACACACTATTAGGTTATGCGCCTGCGCAGAACGCTGATTGGAGGCTTAAAAAGCTATTGGTCAAAAGTTTTGGCGGTAAGACCGCCCACTGTACCACCCACCCTGAGGCGCCAGTCTGCCATTTTACCTCAGTTCCATACTTAAGCCAAGCACAGGATAAACCAATTGATCTCATCCGTGCAGCTCAAGAGGGGAGGCAGGGTGGGTAGTGTGTATTCACAAACTCTATACTCGAAGAACGAAAGTTATCACTGGTAAGTGAAACCGAACTTTCTCCTTCGTATAGTTTGTGAATCCCCACTATTGGGAGATTAGCAAGCTCACACTCACTTGGTCGGTGGGCAGTCGGATGAGATGATCCCACAATGAGTATGCTGGTCAGGTAGAGTGAGCCGTCAAGGGCGTTGAGCCCGGAGCCCCCTGGTGAGGACGACACGGCCAAGCCTGGCGTCCGCAGTGGCTCTGGTGTCCACTCTGTAATGCTGGACAAATGTAGAAGGTCTGGACCAGGTGGCAGCCTTACATATGTCCTCAAGCGGTATGCCTTCCAAAATGGCAGTGGATGTGGCAACCGCCCTCGTAGAATGTGCCCTGACATGCGGTGGAGGTGGCAGCGAGGCCGACTCGTAGGCCAGGTAGATGGTAGACGTGATCCATTTGGAGAACCTCTGGGCAGAGATGGGTTCACCCTTGGACTTTCCTCCATAAGCCACAAAGAGGCGTTGCGACTTCCTGAACTCCCTTGTCCTGCTGGTGTAAAACAATAAAGCTCGTTTCACATCCAGCGTGTGCCAAGTCCTTTCTTGGGCGTTGGTGGGGTTCTGGAAGAAGGTTGGCAAGGAGATAGTCTGTGTCATATGAAACTGGGAGACTACCTTGGGAAGGAAGGTGATATCCGCTTGGAGCACCACGCGGTCATTGAAAAACTGAAGAAACGGTGCGTCTGCCCGCAGAGCAACCAGTTCACCAGCTCGTCAAGCAGACGTGATAGCCACCAGAAACGCCGTCTTCCACGTGAGGAGACGAACATCCGCGGTAGCCATAGGCTCGAAAGGAGTCCTGGTAAGCGCGTTGAGAACGGCAGACAGTGACCATTGTGCCATTGGAGTCCTGACCGGCGGGAAGGCGTTCCGCAGTCCCTTGAGGAAACGCTTCACCGTTTGGTCGCGAAAGGCACCAGAAGCGGGCGAGCCAGCCGGAGAGTGAGCCACCACCACTGCGAGGTGGACTCAGATGGAGGTAATGCTAAGGCCAGACTCCGCCAAATGGAGGAGGTAGGCCAAGACGTCCTGCAGTCCCACCTGTGGAGGGGACGTCTGCTGGGATGCCAGAAAAGCACAAAAGCGTCTGTATTTGGAAGCATAAGACTTCCTTGTGGAAGGGCGCCGTGCTAGCTCTAGGATCCTGGTTAGTCTGGGGTTATCCTCCACGCGGTGAGGTGGAGGCTGGGTAGATCCGAATGGTGAAGCTGGCCGTGCTCCATTTGGAGGAGCGTTGGTGATTCCGGCAGCGTGCGATACTGTGACGACATGCGTAACAGTAGCGGAAACCAGGGCTGGCGAGGCCATGCTGGAGCCACAAGAATTGCGTTGGTCCTGTGTTGGTACATCCTGGTGAGGACCTTCTGGACCAGAGGAAACGGAGGAAAGGCGTAGAGGTAGTCCTGATCCCACTGTTTCATGAAGGCATCGCCCTCGGAGTTCAGTCCGATGCCTGCCCTGGAACAGTACCTGTGACATTTCCTGTTGGACTCCGACGCAAAGAGGTCGATGCTCGGCGTCCCCCAGGCCTCGCAAAGGGACCGAAATACCTCGTCGTCCAGTTCCCATTCGTGGGTCGTCGAGGTGAGACGGCTGAGGTGGTCGGCCAAGACATTCAGTTTGCCCTGAATGTGCACTCCAATCGGAAAGATGTGTCTTTCCAGGCACCACTCCCAGAGTTGCACAGCAAGGTAAAGAAGGGTGGTGGATCGCGTTCCTCCCTGCTTGTTCAGGTATGCCACTGCTGTGGTATTGTCCGAGGCCACTTGAACCACCTTGCCGGTGAGTAGGGTTTCGAAGGAACGTAAGGCCTTCCAAACGGCCAAAAGTTCCAAGTAGTTGATATGGTGCACCATCTCGTGAGGCGACCAAGCGTTGTTGACCGTGAGAGTCCCGCAGGCAGCCCCCCAGCCGAGGTTGCTTGCGTCAGTCAATACCTGCAACGAGGGTTGCGGGGGGTAAAAGCTCTTCCCCGTGGCCACGTTGAGTGGCGTCGTCCACCACAGCAGCTGGTCCATCAGTTCCGGAGACGGAGCCAACCGTTTGGACTGGCTCTCCTGGAGCGAGTCGAATTTGTGGAGGAGCCACGACTGCAGGGACCGGAACTTCAACTTGGCGTGAGGAATTACCGCCGTCGTTGAGGCCATGAGGCCTAGAAGTCTCTGTGCCTTTTTCGCCCGGATGAACGGTTTGGTCCGGAAGTCGCTCACCCCATGTGCAATGTCCTGCAAGCGTTTCTGGGGGGCGAAGGCTCTGGTAACAAGCGAGTCGAGCACCGCTCCAATGTACTCAACGGGCTGAGAGGGAATCAACTTCGATTTGGCGAAGTTGATCCTGAGGCCAAGACTCTCCATGAGGTGGACCGTGAATTGTGTGTCCCGAATGGACGACGAGCTGGTGGGGGAGACAATCAGCCAGTCGTCGATGTACGGGAAGACCCTGATCCCCCGCTGACGGAGGAAGGCAGCCACCGGTGCCATGCACTTGGTGAAGACCCTCGGTGCCGTGGCCCGACCGAACGGTAGACACCGGTACTGGTACACAGAATTGCCGATGCGGAAGCGGAGGAACCGCCTGTGATCCTCGAGGATGGAGACATGGAAGTAAGCATCCTTGAGGTCTATGACTGTGAACCAGTCCCCTTTGTTGATGAGGGGGAGGACGGTCTGCAGGGTCACCATCCAGAACTTCCTGGTGTGGATGCACTTGTTCAGGCGGCGCAGGTCCAGAATTGGGCGAAGTCCTCCGTCCTTCTTCTGAACCACGAAGTACCTCGAGTAGAAGCTGTTGTCCCAGTCGGACGGTGTTACCCGCTCGATGGCTCCCTTGGACAGAAGAGTTGATATTTCTTCCTCCAAATGGGGGGACGAAGTGGTGAAACGATGTCTTCCTACCCGAGGCACTCGCACGAACTCGATGGCGTAACCAGCGGACAAGATCTTTAAGACCCACCGGTAGTCCGTGATGCCCGACCACACCTGGAGGAAATTATGGAGGGGAAGGTATGGGAGGTGGAGCGAGAGAGACTTGGCCATCGCGGTTTCAAACTCGGGACTTGGATTTCGCATCGGAACGCTTGCCCTGCCCGTAAGGCTGGTAACGGGACTTGTGTTGGCGCCGCTGTTTGTAGGGGCCAGGCCTGGGCTGATCCGTCGAGCCACCTTGTTGCTGCGGGTTCCCCTGATACCGACGCGTGAAGGGTTGGAATCGCGGCCTGGCAGGCGGAGCCGGCGTGGTAAGCCCCAGGAACTTGGCCGTCGAGTTCGTTTGGCGCATTTCGTTCAGTACCTTATCGGTGTCCTGTCCGAACAGGCCCTGCCCATCGAACGGGAACTCCTCGATGAGCTTTTTCATTGCATCATCGAGGGAGGTGCCTCTGAGCCAGGCATAACGACGGAGCAAAATGGCAGAAGACATGTCCTTGGCCGCGTAATCATTGATGGCCGACGAAATGGTGGTTGGGAGTATCGGAGACGAAACGGTGGCCGGAATGGTGGCTGCCGGTTCATCGATTGTTGGAGTCCTAGGCCCTGGAGAGACGGACGCCTGCCTCGTGGGTGAACGGCCCCTCCCACGAGGAGGAGACGGGAGTACCTGCAGAGGGCGAGCTGGAGCCCCAGCCCTGCGACCTTTTTCAGGAGATCCCGAAGAGGACCGTTCGCCCCATATCGAAGATCCGGGTGAAGGACATCTCGCAACCGAAAAGGGAGGCGAAGGCCCCGGAGAGACAGGAGGGCGAGGTGTAGGAGGGAGAGATCGCCTTTTCTCCGACCCATGTTTCTTCTTCTTCTCCCCATTTTTATCCTTCTTCTTCTTCTTTCTGATGGAGAGAGTTGAAGAAGAAGGAGGAAGCGGAGGGGGCTGAGAGGCACCAGCAGAGGTAGAGGCAGCCGCGGCAGGAGCCAAAGCGAGCTCCATAAGGTGCACTTTCAACCGGTTGCTCCAGTTCTGCACTGCAAGTCAAGTAAAGTTCTTACAGTGAGTGCAGGACTGGCTCTGGTGAGATTCTCCCAGGCAGAAAAGACAGAGGCTATGCCCGTCGGAGGCAGGGAACTTCTTGAGGCAAGCAGAACACTGCTTGAAGGCTGCAGCCATCAAAAAAATTCTTCCAACGGAAGGCTCGAGAAGGCGAGCACCCCGAAGGGCAGGCCAGCCGCCACCCCCTTGAGGGGGGAAACGGTGACCGGAGCGAGTAGGCAACTGAGTCCACCAGAAGGAAGAAACAGCACCGGGATGGCAATCCTGCTCGAAGGACAAGATCGCTGAAAAAATTATCTAAAGTTAGCCAAAGACTTTCCCTCAGAAAGGGCGAAAAATTGAGGAAGCTCTCAATGATCGTCCTGCTGCTACGGCGGAAAGAAGAGAACTGAGGTAAAATGGCGGACTGGCGCCTCAGGGTGGGCGGTACAGTGGGCGGTCTTACCGCCAAAACTTTTGACCAATAGCTTTTTAAGCCTCCGATCAGCGTTCTGCGCAGGCGTATAACCCAATAGTGGGGATTCACAAACTATACGAAGGAGAACCCACATCAGCTCATGTCCAGCTTGCTAGGAACAATAAAGACCGAACAAGAGATTGGTATTTTATTACATCATCCCATGGTACATCATCAAGCTCTTTAGAGTATCCTGTGGACATGGGTAATTCCACACTGTTTGCATCCAGCAGTTCATACTCATTCAGCAATTTTTCAATTTTACTTCTCTGACACAGCTCAAAGAAATCCTCTGAATTCTGAGAAACCTCTATGCCTAAATAATTTGCTATAGGTCCAAGATGTTTCATTTTGAACATATTCTCTGTCATTTTTATAAACCACTCTAGTTGAGAATCTGTTGGATTGGGGCCGTGAGGAGGCCCTTAGGATCCCGGAGGAGACTGGTCAAAGGAACGACATGAGGCAAGATGGAGCGAAGACCAGTGATTTATTGAGGGAAAATCATCAGTATATATCATGTTCAAGGCTGCGCATGGTAGAATGGTCATCTGACAGAAAATCACATCACCTATTTACTCAGGTTAATTGAGAACCTCTCTTGGGGAAGTTAATTAACTAAGGCAAACACTGACAGAGGAAAACCATTGTCTGAGGCTTACGCCAGAGTAAATATGGCTTCTATTTGCACTAAAGATTAGGCTCTTCTGTGAGTCAGTAATTGCCTAATAGGTAACGGAGGTTAGTGATCTGCTTCTCTCAGCAGGATCGCTGGTCAGGTCAGATTGTGGGTGAATCAACCCTTATTATTAATCCACCCCCCTTAATTTCTGTGCCTGCAGAGCCCACGGGCCAGGAGCGTTCTCAACTGAAGTGGCCTCTGCGAGGGCCGTTCCATGCCAACTGGGCATGGGGAATCCACATCTCCCCTTTCTCTATTGTTTAGAAACCTGACAAGCGACTCTGCGCAAGAGGGGCATCAGCTGATGAGCGGGAATGACGCTTCGGGGTTCCCTCCATGGGGGACATCTCGATAACAGTGAGGGAATGCATCGCATGAAACAGCATCCTGCTATGCCTAGCACTATCACCCCCACAATCACTATGAGTGTTGTCTGAAGCTATTCCCATGGGAACCACGACCACAAGGAATCCCACCACCCCCATGAAGAACCCTCCTTGATATTCTTGACTAGGGTGTGGAGGTCCGTGAGCTGGCTCTGTACTTTGTGGGTATTGTCTGTGAGATTGAAGCAACACATACCATGAAAAGATTCGCAACCCAAATGATGTAACCACAGAGGGTAATCGATGGCTGCTTGATTATCCAGTATGGCATGGCGAAGCTCTGTCTGCTCCTGGTTGAGCAGCGCTATTGCTGAGGAGGTATGGTCAATGGCTTTTGCAAAAGTGCAAGCCAATTGACCAATTCATTGTCCGAGCGTTGCCTATGGCTAAACCTGGCACGCTGAATATACTGACTGCAGCCTGGTTTTTAAGAGCTGTGGGTCTGAATCCAGACTGCTTTCTGTAGCAAGGCAAGATAATGAGATGTGTCATTGATACTGCGACCTGGGGTGATTCTAAGCTATCTCTGCAACTTCTGGCGTTGTGCAAATGTCTTTCTAGCACCTATGGAGAGGTGTGAAAATAAGCTGGGGATTACCGGCTGCCGGGTGCTCAATCTTTCCAAGCAATGGGCCGGTGCAAACATGGGCCGGTCAGGCTTCCCTTGGTGGAAGCTGGCCGTTATTAACAACATACAGAAATTCAAGTGTCCCTTGCAAATCCCAACTGGAGCATTGTACAAGGCATGTATAAATAAGGAGCAACTACAGATAATAATAGCAATAAAAGACATTCAGCAGCTTTTTGAAGGATGAGGCTTCTCTTCTTGGTGGGGTTTCATGTGTAGCTTGAGCTTGGAAAAGTCTTGTTTTGGGGAAAAGCATGGTCCTTAGAAGTAGCACTGAGTATGCAAAATGTTCATAGGAATGTCTTTGGAGATGTAAGTCATAAAGGAAGACGGACAGCTGATGACATCCAGGACAGTGACTGGCGCCGGATTCTGGCCTCTGGGACCTGCTTGGGGAAGAGACTTGTTTGGGAGATAAAAATTCTGAAAGAGTTAGTTAGTTTTTGCACTTATAGGATAGCAATTGCTGTGCAACTATGGGATGTTGTTCCCCCCCTTTCTGTTTGTTTGTCAATGTGGGACTTAAGCGTCCGATAGACCCGTTCCACAATTGCTTGCCCCTGCGGATTGTACGGAACGCCAAAAGGTGTGCTTAATATCCCAGGTGGCCCTGAAGGTGGCCAGCTGCCTGGAGCTGTAAGCTGGGGCGTCATCGGACTTCGTGTGCCGAGGTTCGCCCTTGGCCGTGGGAAAGGAGATGCTGCTCCACACGGGGAGCTGTTTCTCCCTTCTGTGCTGTTACCCAAACAAACTGTGGGAAGGTATTAATGCAAGCGTGCATGTACTGCCATTTGCCAAAATGTGGGGATGTGTGACGTCCATGGATGGCCTCTGTCCCTCGTGGGTTGACCCCCCACGAGGGCCCCCCCCGGTGCCCCTGCATGATGCAGACAAGAGCGAACTGTGCCTTGGGCTTTGGAAAGTGGCAGGTTGAACTGCCTTGCAAGTGCTTGGCATTCTGAATTGGAGTAGTGAAGAACAAACTTAGCAAATTTTTGTCTGTCGCGGGAGTGATGTATGCTCCCGGTAGACTGTGAAGCAAATTCCTGTACTGGCTGTCAGTAATTATGTTGAAGCATTCTTTGGCAAGGGTGCGCAAAGCGAGGTTCATGGCTGCCAACTCTGCCCGCTTGTGGGGGAGTCAGGAGCGTGCGCCAAGCTTGGTCCTCTTGCCAAGTAAGAACCTAATATGTGCAACCCCCATAAGTGAAAACTGTCCTAGCCCCCCGAAGAGAAACCAGTGACATTAATTCACACAAGGCGACTGTCTGCGTTTGAAGCGAGACGAGTCTGGGGTCTTATGGCAAACCTTGGCGCATGAAGCGCCAGGCTTCCCTTGGGTAAATTTCTCATGAAGGCCCCCCTGTGCACATCCACCCATGGTGTGCGTGCACACTTTCACTGGAGCGATTCTGGTGCTTCCGTGAGAAGGGTGCCAGATGCTGGCTTAGCCTTTTGCCTGTGCTTAGACTAGCAGCAAAAGGGGAAGGGGTGGCCTAAAAATGCCTGTATCTGATTGAAGGTGTGACCTGACTGCACTCTTAAAGTGGTCCTAGGCAGTCCTGGCTAATGGGTCGCACTCTGCACATGCTCAGGAGTTTAGGGACTAATCCTTCCTCTGTGCTCTGGAGTTTGCAAAATGTGTCTGCTCACTAGAGAGGGTGCTGTGGGCCAGGTGCCATACTTAAAATGACCGACTAAGACTTATTAAAACAAGCCAACTATGACGTGCCAGCTGTAAGGAAATAATACACAAAAATGAAAAGACACACAAGTTAAACATTTCCAGCAGGGAGTTCCACTGGCGAAAGGAGGAAAGGAGGAAAGACAAGTCAGAAGTTAGCACAATGAGAATGCAACAACTCTTATCAATCAGATTAGGTCAGGTAATTAAGACAACCGGGTCTTCCTGTAAAGAAATCCCTACCAGTAACTAACTCAGGAGCCTGTGAAAGGAAGCAACTTAAGACTTAGAAAGAAACAAATTGGTTATTTTTAAGGCCTGGAGAGGATTTTTGTTCCTGTAAAAAGGTAACGATTAAGCATTTTCTGAATATACAGAGCGCAAGAATGTTTGCGTGCTTTTTCCTGTGAAAGGGGTACAATGAGTGAGTTACTTTACACAGATTAAAGTCAAAATACCAGAACAGTATCTTCCTTAAGAGAATGAAGGAGAGTTAGAACGATTCTCAACCCGCGGCCAGATGTGGGTAAGTGGGCCAAAGCCCACGTTGCTCTGCCCCTACCTCCACCAAGCCAAGAAGGGCTGTGCGGCAAAGGAAGGGCAGGATGACTGTCCGGACCCCCAGAGCTGCCTGAGGCCCCTGACTTTAAAAGGTTGAGAACCGAGGTTACAAGATGATAACACAGTATACACATGAAGACAATGCAATTCTCTCACTCCTAGTGAGATACGTGACTCCAAGACGCTAAGAGACATTCAAAAAACCTTAAAACACAGAGATGGGGGTTTGAGGAACACAGACGTAGGGAGGGGCCCCATAGTTTATGATCTAGTGAGGAAAACTCATAGAAGTGATTTTTGTTTTCAGATCGCGCTTCTGAAAAGAAAAATCTGTTTTCCTGAGTGGCACGGATTGCAAAACCGGTTTCCAAGAGTGGCTTAATCCTTTGACAAAGAAAAAAGTCTCAAGGGAAGAAGGGGGGTCACTTTGCCCTATAGCAGGTTGGAATCCCCCCCCCCCCCTCCTGCTATCGCCGCCCTTAAGCTGCTAAGCAGGCAAGGCAAAGGGTTTTGTTCATCATGCTTTCTCAAACTTTAAATAGTTCCTGCCCATGAGCAGAGTGCAAACTGTTTAACACATATTTCACAGTGACATTACCACGCAGTTACACACAAGGAACACTTTTCCAATCATACTGTGGTCATAGAGACAAGGCTTTTGCAATCATACACAGTTCTTGCAGTCACACATTCAGTGGTGCACCACGCATACACACATTTATTTACGCATTCACACATTCCTCCCCTGATCTGCAGTGTTCTATCCTACACATGAGGAGATGGCTTATACACAGCTGGCTATCACAGCCATCTGGGTGCTTCTACTTAGGGGTGAGTTTCTCTGGGCTACTCCCAAGGTGAGACCAGCAGATTCTGCCTGTGCCTTGGGAGAGCTCGGGGTACTATTGCTGGGATGGTTCTTCTGGCATAGCCAGGGCGATGGCTGCCTCCTTTCTAGCCTGGGCCAGATGCATGCCAGCGTGGCCATTTGGCATTAAGACAACCTTTTGAAGATCTGCCTGGTCTAGATTGGCTTTCTCTTCTAAGGTGTCTCACTTTTCCACACTGGAAGCAGGCGCCTTGGGGTTTTGGCACTGCTCTGCGCCTGAGTGTGGTAATGGGTCTGCTCTGGAGCCCTGCGTGGCCAGGGGCCGTGCAGGTTTCCGTGAGCAGTGGGCGCTGAGCAGCCCTGCCTGAGCGTGTGTCTGCCTTCAGATAGGCTGAACACAGCAGTTGGGCGCTAGCTAATTGTGCCACTGGCAATTTCCCCGTGAATGGATCTTCCTCACCCATGCGCTGAATGGAGTTCTTTCTTTGCAGGGAACTTTTAACTGTCAGAGAAGCGCCAGGGCCTCTCATGCCATGAATTCCTTCAGTGACGTCTGCAGCTGTCACTGAGGGAATACTCCCTACACTGCCCTGCCTAAGCTGAAATGACGGTGTTGTGTTCTAACAGTGCAACCTTCTGCATGTGATAACAATGTATCTGAACCAATGTAACCTTACCTACGAGTAACAATGTAACCTTCAGCTGATCACTATAAACCCTGTAATAGGACGCGAGCTAATGACCACCAGCTGGCAGCAGCGAGCGTCCAAGCTCTCTTGGTTCAAACCCACCAAAAGGCCACAGCGCGGGAAGTTTCCCGCCGCTACCTACACCTGGACAAGAAGGGCGTGACCAGCCATGACGTCACGCGGGCAGTAGCCAATGGGCTATCGTGGAGCCACATTCAAATACGTTACTACCATATATATAGAGCTGTTCGTCCGCCATTACCTCATGTTCCCTCTGTCCACCATGCAATAAACCTGAGTTAACCCAGCCCTTGGCTGTTTCCTGTGTCTTGGTTCTCATACACTAAATTGGCGACGAAGGTGGGATTATGGATCCCCAAGGAGCCAGGGCACAGAGCGGGTTCAACATTACCAAACCGCAAGACTGGGAGCTTTTTGAGATGGACTTCCAGGCGGCACTGGTGGAACTCAAAGTCAAGGAAGACGACGAGGAAAGGAAGAGGGCCATCCTCACCCGCATGCTTGGGATGGAGACCAAGCGAACGCTGGTGGGCATTATTGCACCGAAGAAGATGGGTGAGTTCAAAACCGATGACATCATGAAACTGCTGCGTGAGCGTTTCCGACCCTCGAGGGCAATGTTTCCCGCTCGGAGCGCATTTTGGAGGCGAGTTCAAGCGCCGGACGAGTCGGTAGAAGCCTTCGTAACAGCTATGAGAGTAGCCGCCACCCCCTGCAGATGGGACCGTTTTTTAGAGATGGCCCTCAGGGACGGAGTTCTGTGTGGCCTGAAGGACAAGGAAGTGCAGCGCAGCCTGATGAACAAGGAGCCGCCACCCACACTGGCAGAGGTTGTAGAGGCCGCGGAAGCCGCGGAGTCCACGAATGCTGGAGTAGATGAGATGCACAAGTGGCGTGAGTGGCGTCCGAGGGCCGGCAAAGCGGAAAACTCGGTGCACGGAAAGTCCGGACAGTCGGTGCACGCAACCCGACGGACCTCGAAGTCGTCTTCGGAAAGCAGCGACGGCGAGGAGGTCCAGAAGGTCCGAAGGGGAGGGCGCCGTTGCGAGGGTTGCGGAGCGGCCCATGAGCGCGTGAGGTGCCCATTCAGAAAAACCGAGTGCTACAACTGCGGCCGTCGGGGGCACATCGCCAAGGCGTGCAGGAAAAGGAAAGAGGGCCGGAGACAGTCACAAGACCGTGCGGCCAGACCGGACCGTCCAGCGAGGTCCAAAGATGGCGCCCGGACCACGAGGAAGCAGGACGGCGTGGGCCGCATCTCGGACGACAGCGAAGGCGACGCTCCTGTGTTCAGCGTATCTGCGGGACAGCCCCATTACTTCGTTGAGGTACTAGTACAAGGGACCCCTATTAGGATGGAAGTTGACTCGGGGTCCTCCTATTCTATAATTCCCCAGAGAGAATTCTTGAAAATCGACCCCCACGTGCGGCCCAAACTTAAGGCGTTGAGGGCCACACTACGGGACGTACAGGGGAACAGCATTCCAGTGTTGGGGGTCGGGACATTCCGGGTTCGTTTTAAGAGACATTCTGCGGAGCTTCCCCTAGTGGTGCTAAAAGGGGGGAGTTGTAGCCTCCTCGGGACACAATGGTTCCAGCCGTTAGGTTTGTTCATAGGGGGGTGCATGCCGTAGGCGTGGACCCAATACAAGCGGTGTGCGACGCACACCCCGCCGTTTTTAAAAGTGGACTGGGAAAGTTCAAGGGACCCCCTGTAGCCTTCGACCTAGACCCGGAGGTCCGCCCGATAAGACTCAAACCACGCAGGGTACCGTTCGCACTAAAGGACAAAATAGAGGCGGAACTGGACAAACTGGTGGGTCAGGGGATTCTTGTTCCTGTGGATTCCGCGGAGTGGGAGACTCCAATTGTAACAGCTCTGAAGGCTAACGGGGAGGTGCGCATTTGCGCTGATTATAAGTGTACAATTAACAAGGCGATCCGCCCAAATGCATACCCGGTGCCAGTGGTCAGCCACCTCCTGGCCAGGCTGAATGGGGGAAAGTGTTTCGCTAAGCTCGATTTAGCACAGGCCTACCAGCAACTCCCCGTAACCCCCGCCACAGCGGCGGCACAAACAATAGTTACACATAAGGGGGCGTTCCAGGTGTCGCGTTTACAGTTCGGCGTGAACTCGGCACCTGGCCTTTTTCAGTCGCTCGTGGAACGCCTCCTGAAGGGGCTGGAGGGGGTGTTGCCATATTTTGATGACGTGTTGATAACGGGGGGGAGTAAGGCCGAGCTGGCACATAGATTGGATAAAGTTCTGACCGTGTTCGAAAAGGCGGGGCTGCGACTGAGAAAAGACAAATGTGTATTTTTCGAAACAGAGGTTGAGTTTTTAGGGTTCCGTGTCACGCCTGAGGGAATTAGGCCGTCCAAATCTAAGGTAGCCGCCATCAAGAAAGCTCCTCGCCCCACATCCAAAACCGAGCTACAGTCATTTCTGGGGCTTCTCAATTTCTACCATACCTTCCTTCCACGGAAGGCGTCTGTTGCCGCACCGCTCCATCAGTTACTTAAAAAAGAGGAAAAATGGCTGTGGGGGGACGAGCAAGAGTCAGAGTTAAAGCAACTCCTAACTTCCGAGGCAATCCTAACTCATTTCGATCCCAAACGGCCAATAGTTTTAGTCTGCGACGCATCCCCGGTGGGGGTGGGGGCGGTGCTTTGCCACGTGTTGAACGACGGAAGGGAGGCCCCGATAGCGTTTTATTCAAGGTCCCTGTCCCAAGCAGAGCGGAATTACGCACAGACCGACAGGGAGGCATTAGCGATAGTAGCGGGAACCAAAAAATTTCACGATTTTCTGTATGGTCGCCCGTTCAAGATCGTGACTGATCACAAGCCCCTGTTAGGAATATTCACTGCAAATAAGCCCACGCCGCAGATCCTGTCCCCGAGAATGCTGCGGTGGGCTATTTTTCTTAACGCATACCAACTTGAGTTGGAATACCGGCCCGGGAAGGAGATCAGCCATGCAGACGCACTCTCAAGGTCTCCGTTGCCCTTGTCGGACGATCAGAAGGCAGGGGTAGGAAGAGACCGCCAGGTATTGCTAATAGAGGTCTTAGATTCACCCCCATTAGTACCGGCCGACATTGCCAAGGCAACGGGAAAGGATAGGACACTGGAGAAAGTATGCTCGTGGGTACAGAAGGGGTGGCCGGCGTCATCCCCAAGCATGGAATTCGACCCATTTTTTCGAAAACGAGTAGAATTGTCATTAGAGAGGGGGTGTCTCTTGTGGGGCCAACGGGTGGTGGTTCCTACGTCCCTGCGGCCAAAGGTACTAAAGTTGCTGCACGTCAGCCACCCGGGGATCGTCCGTTCCAAGGCACTGGCCCGGAGTTATTTCTGGTGGCCCCAGCTGGACGCCGACATAGAGCATATGATTGGCAATTGTGAGGCATGTCAGGGCTCCCGGACGGAGGTAGCCCGTCTCCCGCATAGGGAATGGGACGCAGCAAGGGGACCGTGGTCCAGGGTGCACGTGGATTTTGCTGGCCCGTTCCGAGGAACCATTTTTCTCCTGGTAGTGGATGCGTACTCAAAGTGGCTGGAGGTCATTCCGGTTAGGAGCACATCCTCCGCCACTACCATTGGCCAGCTGAGGAGGGTCTTTTCCACGTTCGGTTTACCCGACACTCTGGTCAGTGATAACGCTAGCTGTTTCACGTCCGCTGAGTTCGCGGCATTTATGGAGGCCAATGCAATTCGGCACGTCACATCCGCGCCGTTTCACCCGGCCACGAATGGCCAAGTGGAACGGTTGGTGCGCACAACAAAAGATGCGCTGCGGCGCATGGGCTCAGGGGACCTAAATCACCAAGTTTGTCAATTTCTGTTAGCGTACAGAGTGACCCCCTTAGCATCCGGATACTCGCCGGCTGAGCTGCTGATGCGGAGGAAACTGACCACGATTTTGTCCAGGTTAGACCCGACAAGGGTTGAGGACAAAGGGAAGAACATAGGGTTAGCGGTCTCGAAAGGTTTCGACGTAGGCGATCCTGTACACTGCAGGAACTATGCCAACGCAGGCCCAGCCTGGGTGCCAGGGATGATAGTAGAACAGACGGGACCAGTGTCGTATCGGGTGGAAACGAACTCCGGTCTCCTCTGGAGGAGGCACGCTGACCAACTGCGGCGCCGAGTGCGTGAGGGGCCGCTCAGTGGGGCTCAGCAACCAGATTCAGCGATAGGGTTCTCCCCCACCCGTTTAGCCCAAGGGGGAGACAGAGTAGGACACCAGTCCGCAGCCAGGGGGGAAAGCAGTGAGCCCGGCTCATATCCTTTTGATACGCCAGTTCTATCAGCTCTATCCGAGCCCGGGGAGGAGGAAAAGGAGTTTGCAGCCGCCGCTACCGCGTCCCCCGAATTCGATTACGATGTTCATTTTGATAGCCGGGGGGGTTTTTTGGAGTGTTCCCCCACCCGTCCAAGCGAGAAGAGGGGTTTTTCGTTAGCCCCCAGTGCCCCCGGTTCTTCCCAAACAAAGCACACACCTCCCAACAAAGCCGCAGAGCCGCGGCAAGCCACTAACGAGTCATCCTCTCCAATTACAGGGCAGGAAGCCAGGGAGCAAGGAGGAGGGAGAGAAGCCGGGGCAGGGCAGCCCGCGCCGAGACCCCAGCGTGTTCGAAATAAGCCATCTTGGCTGAGAGACTTCGTCTCGTCCTAGGGGGGAGGAGTGTTGTGTTCTAACTGTCCACCATGCAATAAACCTGAGTTAACCCAGCCCTTGGCTGTTTCCTGTGTCTTGGTTCTCATACACTAAAGACGGATAGAGACTCCTTGGGGCTGATGGTTCTGACTGCGCTGGGGGTTTCTGGGTCTCTATCCGGACTGGGTCATCCTCTACTGAGAGTTTCCTACATTTGCTCCATGTGCGAATTATGCCCTCTGGAGCTTTCGGGGGTTGCTGAATGCAGTCTCCTATCTGATCCCAGAGCTGAAGGGTTAGCGTACCTACTTCTGGGTAAAGCAGGCAGTGTTCCCTTAGGTACACCAAAAGTCTCGCTAGTTCTCCGCTGTGAAACCTTAACTGAAACACCCTGGCCAGGATTCTGAACTCTCTCTCATGAGTTCTTTGGCTAGCGGACGGACGTTGTCGCTGAGGACAAGTCCCCATATTACCTGCGGGGTCCTCCGAAGTTTCCTCCTCGGGACGAGTCGACGCGTCTGTGGTTCAGGCAATAGGTTTTGGTGACGAGTTGTCTGGGTAGAGCTCGGAGCGTGGCCTCCTGCCACAGGCCCTCGGTGGCCTCTGCGCTGTCAGGGGTTCACAGCCGACCCTGAGCGGAACACGTTTTTCCGTAACCTGCAAGCCACCGCGAAAGTCAGGAGCAAGCTGTAGGATGCCTCTCTGAAATGCCTCACCACGTAGCTGTCTTCCCAATCGGATGGCTTTTCCGACCGGGGCTGCCGCGCTGTCCTCCGGGGTGATTGGACGCGGTTCAAGGCGCAGAACCGGACCGTGTGATCGCTTACTCTCGAGTAGATCACGTCTCGGGTCACCAGATGTTGGATTGGGGCCGTGAGGAGGCCCTTAGGATCCCGGAGGAGACTGGTCAAAGGAACGACACGAGGCAAGATGGAGCGAAGACCAGTGATTTATTGAGGGAAAATCATCAGTATATATCATGTTCAAGGCTGCGCATGGTAGAATGGTCATCTGACAGAAAATCACATCACCTATATACTCAGGTTAATTGAGAACCTCTCTGGGGAAGTTAATTAACTAAGGCAAACACTGACAGAGGAAAACCATTGTCTGAGGCTTACGCCAGAGTAAATATGGCTTCTATTTGCACCAAAGATTAGGCTCTTCTGTGAGTCAGTAATTGCCTAACAGGTAACGGAGGTTAGTGATCTGCTTCTCTCAGCAGGATCGCTGGTCAGGTCAGATTGTGGGTGAATCAACCCTTATTATTAATCCACCCCCCTTAATTTCTGTGCCCGCAGAGCCCACGGGCCAGGAGCGTTTTCGACTGAAGTGGCCTCTGCGAGGGCCGTTCCATGCCAACTGGGCATGGGGAATCTGCAAGAATCATTGTCATAGATGTACAAAACATCATCCACAAAAACTAAACGTTGTACCTCTGTACCATGTACCATCTTGGTAAAACTGCAGGTTTCAGCAACACCTTGTTCAAAAGCAACATCTTTCAATGCTTTAGACAAATGCTGGGACCATGCTCTTGCACTTTGACGAAGACCGTATAGTGCCTTATTGAGTTTCTTTGCACCAGCAAATTCAAAACCTGGTACTTAATGCATATATAACACCTCTAATGGAGCATGTAAATATGCTGTTGTAAAATCAAAATGGTCCACTCTTTTTCTTTGAACCCATGCTTTGCATAAAGCAATTTTCAGTGATTCAGATTTTACACAGGGTGAGAACACTTGGTCATAGTCAGACCCTTGTACTTGGCTAAAACCCCTGGCTACTAGCCTGGCCTTCTATTGCATTTCACCATTAGTAAGCCATTTTAGTTTGTACAACCATCTACACCCAATTACATTTGTGTTTTCTGGTATCTTTTGAACAGGAGTAAACACATTATTTTCTGTCAGAGAATCAAACTCATTTTGCATTGCTTTTAGCCACAATTGTTTTTCTTTTTCTTCAAGAGCCAGTACCTCATTGTAATTGTTAGATTCCTTTACATAAACATTATTTACAGCAACACTATAACCGAAACTTTGTGAAGGAATACCTTTAGTTGACCTAGTAGACACCCTCACTTCAGGAATAGAACTTTGAACACTTTTAGGTTCATGCTTAATTGGAGATTGCATCTCCCTTTCTTCAACATCTGAAACAGGTGTTTCAGAGCTTTGTTCTAAAAACTCTGATCACATTCACTTAAAGGCAACATTACTTTTTGTGGCTCTTCATACCCATGAATCCTATGCCAAATTGCATTCTCATGTATACTTGCAGACCTACTAAAAGTTAGTTTATTTTACTCATCTGCAAACCTGTAGGCTTTCATATTATTTTGGTATCCCAAGAATGTAAGTTTCATTGTTTTGGATCCTCCTTTGTGTCTGTGCTTTAATGGAATATGAACCTAGATGCGGATTCCCATGCACGATTGGCACAAACGGCCTCTGGCAGAGGTCAAACCAGTCGAGCAGACTCCTGGCCTCTGGCCCTTGCCAGCATGGAAATTGGGGGGGGGCACTTAATAATCATAGGGTTGGTTCACCCACATATGACCTGACCAGCGATTCCGCTGAGAGAAGCAAATCGCTAACCTCCGTTACGTATTAGGCGATTACTGACTCACAGATCAGCCCATGCCGAAGTGCAAATTGAGGCCATATTTACCTTGGTGTAAGCCCCGAACAATGGATTTCCCCTGTCAGTGTTTGCCCCAGTTAATTAACTTCCCCAAGAGAGATTTCCCATTAACCCGGGTAAATGGGTGATATGATTTTCTGTCAGATGACGATTCTATCACACGCTGCCTTGAATTCCTATAAATGATTATGTCTTTTCCTCAATAAACCACTGGTCTTCGCTCCATCTTGTCTCGTGTCGTTCCTTTGACCAGTCTCCTCCGGGATCCTAAGGGCCTCCTCACGGCCCCAATCCAACATCTGGTGACCCCGACGTGATCTACCCGAGAGTAAGCGATCAACGCGGTCCAGTTCTACGCTAGAAACGTGTCCGATCATCCCGGAGGACAGCGCGGAAGCCCGGTCGGTAAGCCAGCCGATCGGGAGGACGGTTCTGCGATGAGGCATTACAGAGAGGCATCCTACAGCTTGCTCGGGCTTTCACGGCGGCTTGCAGCATGGAAAAACGCGTTCCGCTCAGGGTTGGCTATGAACCACTGACAGCGCAGAGGCCACCGAGGGCCCGTGGCGGCAGGCCACGCTCTGAGCTCTACCCAGAGATTCGTCACGCAAAACCTATTGCCTGAACTTCAGACGCGTCGACTCGTCCCGAGAAGGAGACTTCAAAGGACCCTCGCAGGTAATATGGGGACTTGTCCTCAGCGGCAACGTCCGTCCGCTAGCCAAAGAATTCATGAGGAGGAATTCAAAATCCTGGCCAGGGTGTATCAGATAAGGTTTCACAGTGGAGAGCTAGCGAGTCTATTGGTGAACTTGAGGGAACACTGCCTGCTTTACCCAGAAGCAGGTACGCTAACCCTCCAGCTCTGGGATCAGATAGGAGACTGCATTCAGCAACCCCCGAAAGCTCCAAAGGGCATAATTCGCACATGGAGCAAATGTAGGAGACTTTTAGCAGAGGTAGACCCAGTCCGGGTAGAGGCTAAAGAACCCCCAGCGCCAGCAGAGCCATCGGCGCCCACGGCGCTCTATCCGTCACTTCAGTTTAAGCAGAGTAGTGTAGGGAGCTTTCCCTCGGTGACAGCTGCAGACGTCACCGGTGGAATGCATGGAATGGGAAGCGCAGGCACTTCTCTGACAGCTACAGGTTCACGAACTAAGAGTGCCCTTCAGCGCACAGTTGAGGAAGAGATCAGGAAGGGGGAATTGCCAGCAGAAGAGTTAGCTGAGCTTAGTCAGATTTGTCCAATTCGCTTGGAAATGGATGCCCTCACAGGGCAGCAGCAGGTAGTTCATTCACCAGTCCCGTATAAGCTCCTCATGGCTATACGGAAGGCCATTACAGAGACAGGACTACAAAGTCGCTTCACTAGGGGCACGCTTCAGCAAGTGTGCAAGAACACCATGTTCATCCCGCACGACTGGAAAGCCGTCATGCGGATGATGCTCAACTCCAGCCAGTATTTGCTATGGGACAGCGAGTTTCGCCTCGAGGCTCAGACAAGGGCTGCCAGGATGGGAGGGGCAGTACTTCCTGACCAGTTATATGGCTCAGGTGCCTTCGAATCCATCGATGCGCAGACCAACTTGCCACTTGCCACTCTTCAGATGTCAGCTGAGGCGGCCTTCAGGGCTTTCCTCAAAGTCCCAGCAACTGGCAAAGCGGCCAAAAATTACACCGCAGTCAAACAGGGTGCCCAGGAGTCCTACATGGACTTTGTCAATCGCTTAGAGGAAGCGATTAGTAGACAGATCGATAATGAGCAAGCCCAACAAGAGCTCATGATGAAATTGGCCAAAGACAACGCCAATCTCGACTGCCGTAAGATCTTGCAGTCACTGGGTAACCGTCCCGACTTGACTCTCACGGACATGATTAGAGCTTGCGCCGACGTTGGCACAGTCTCCTACAAAATGGGTCTGTTGGCAGCGGCGGTGCAAGGAGGCAGGAAACCCCGGCCCAAGGGAGCATGTCACAATTGTGGCAAGGTCGGTCACTTCGCTAGGGAGTGCCGATCCAAGAGCGGCGGGCAACATTCCGGCCGTTCCAAGGCTCCGACCACCCCGTGTCCGAAGTGTAAGAAAGGCTACCATTGGTCCAGAAACTGTCCGAATTCGGGAAACCGGAACGCGGGCATGTCTCTGGCCCCGGTCCAAACAGAGGCTTCCCTTGCTCTGGGCGAGCCAGAGCTAGATTAGATTCCATTCACATTCCAGGCATTGTGAAGGCGCAGGCCAGCCCCAAGGGTAGTACAGGGCTAGAATTGACTTGCCAGGCGGACGTCACATGCGACTTGCCAGGCACAGTCTATCTGGTGGATTCCCAGTACATGGGACCCCTGCCCAAAGGCTTCATAGGTTTAGTTTTGCCTCGCAGTGTAGCAGGAGCACGCGGAATTCTTGTAATTCCGGGAGTCATTGACTCCAATTTTTCAGGCGTTCTCCAAGTTCAACTCTGGACGCACCTACCCCAAACCATTCACAAGGGAGACACATTAGTGCAACTGATTATGGTTCCTTGTAACTCGCCAGCAGATAGCCAGGGAAGGCTCAGGGACAGCGCAGGGTCCGGGTCAGAAGACCGCTCAAGCGCAAGTGAGGCAGTGCAAGGATACCAGGTCTTAGCGACAGTGGAGACCAACATAGAGTGGAAACATCGACCAGTTATTGAGGTATTTTTGAATAAAAAATCATTCTCAGGGTTGCTAGATACGGGAGCTGACGTCAGCGTGGTCAGCCTAAGCCAGTGGCCACGAGAGTGGGCCATTGAGCCGGTCTCCGATGTGTGGGGGGTAGGCGGCATCCAAGAAGCATTTAGAAGCCGGGAGTGGGTGGAAGTCACGATCCCTAAGGCTGACGGCACAGCGGTCATTCGGCCGCACATTCTGGACGTGCACATCAACCTTTGGGGGCGAGACATTTTACAGCAGTACGGTGCCACTCTCACCTTCGGGTAATGGCATTGCCACTTCAATGGCTTACCAACACACCAGTCTGGGTGGAACAATGGCCGGTAGTGGGGGAGAAATTAGTCGCCCTAAAACAGCTGGTTAAAGAGCAGCTAGACGCAGGACATATAGAGCAGTCCACTAGTCCTTGGAATTCGCCCATTTTTGTCATCAAGAAGAAGTCGGGGAAGTGGCGACTCCTCCACGATCTCAGGGAGATCAATAAATGTATACAGCCAATGGGTCCGCTCCAATGCGGCATCCCAAATCCGAATATGATTCCTGAGGGTTGGGAGATCCTGGTCATAGATCTCAAGGATTGCTTTTACACCATTCCCTTAGACCCCAGGGACCGGGAAAGGTTCGCCTTTACGGTGCCGGTTGTGAACCACAGCGAGCCCATGCAGCGTTACGCGTGGAAATTTTTGCCACAGGACATGCTCAATTCGCCCACCCTGTGCCAAATTTATGTTCACAATGCACTGGCAAAGTTTCGAAACCTTTACCCAAAAGCTTTAGTTTGTCATTTCATGGACGACATCTTGGTCGCGGTGCCGCAACTTGGCAGTGACATGTTTTCAGACCTCCAGGCCAGCCTGGGGGAGAAAGGGTTGCTCATTGCCCCAGAGAAAGTGCAGAGAACCGAGCCCTTCTCATACTTGGGTCATCGGCTTCTCCGCTCTTTCGCAGCACCAGTTTTGCCCCAAATCAATTTGAAGGATTCAGTCACCCTGGTAGAATTGCAGCAGGTTTTAGGAAACATTAATTGGGCCAGACCGTATTTCAGATTGGATACGGATCTTTTGAAACCGCTCTTCTCACTGCTAACCTTGGGTAAGCAGCCAGCAGACCGGATACAAATTTCTCGAGAAGCGCGCTTGGCTCTCGAGAAAGTCAACCAGGTTCTCAGCCAGAGGTGGGTAGATAGGATCACCCAAGGGCCATATGCCCCGATCCTGAACTTGTACATAGTTTGGGCAGGATCCATGTTCACCGGAGCCCTAGGAGTGGACTCCGAGAAAGGGGCGAACATCGTGGAGTGGGTGTACTTGCCGAACACCTCTTCACGGAACATCGTTCCTCCCCAAGAGTTAGTTTCCGCGGTGGTTTACCGCGGGAGGCTGAGAGCTAGGGACATTTCAGGGCACGATTTAGCCAAAATTGTAGTCCCGTTCACCAAAGAACAGATTCAGCAACTGATGCAGCTCAGTGACTCGCTTCCAATAGCTTTGGAGGGATTCACTGGAAGCTTGGCATACCACTTGCCGAAAGACCCCAGACTTGTCTCACTTCAAACGCAGACAGTCAGCCTGTTCGAACTGCTCTCGCTGGTTCCGCTTCAGGGAGCCAGGACAGTTTTTACTGATGGTGGTCAAACATATGGTGTCTTGACTTGGCAGGAGGGTCAGGCTTGGCGCACGCTGTTAACTCTTCCACAGAAGTCCGCACAGCAGGCGGAGGTGGCAGCGGTGAACCTCGCCTTGCGCACCTTCGCCAAAGAGCGCCTAAACATCATTACCGATAGCCAGTACGTTAGGAATTTGCTTCACAGTCTACCGGGAGCATACATCACTCCCGCGATAGACAAGAATTTGCTTAGTCTGTTTTTAACTGCTCAATTTCATTTGCGAAACCGCACGGAGCCGCTCTATATTGCCCACATCCGAAGTCATCAAGACCTACCGGGTCCGATTTCCGCGGGCAATAGCAGAGCGGATGCGGCGGCAAAGGAAATTCAGCAACGTTCAGTGTTAGGTGTTTTCACTACGCCAATCCAGAGTCATGCATTCTTTCACCAAAATGCCAAAGCGCTTGCCAGACAGTTCAATTTGCCACTTTCTCAAGCCCAAGGCATAGTTCGCTCTTGCCAGCATTGTGCAGGGGCACCGGGGGGCTCTCGTGGGGGGTCAACCCACGAGGGACAGAGGCCAATCAGGTGTGGCAGATGGACGTCACGCATGTTTCGCAGTTTGGCAGATGGCAGTACATGCACGTTTGCATTGATACTTTTTCACAATTCGTTTGGGCAACGGCGCAGAAATGGGAGACTGCTTCCCATGTGGAGCAGCACCTCCTTTCCTGCATCGCGGCAATGGGCAAGCCGCGGCAAATTAAAACCGATAACGCCCCGTCCTACAGCTCCAGGCAGCTGGCGGCCTTCATGGCCACCTGGGATATTAAGCATACATTTGGCGTTCCTTACAATCCGCAGGGGCAAGCGATTGTGGAACGGGTCAATCAGACGCTCAAGTCCTATATTGACAAACAAACAGAAAGGGGGGAGCCACCAGCCCTCCCCAAGTCACAGGGTCAGGCACAGCATTGTCTGAATAAGGTATTGTTCACGTACAATCACCTTAATGTTTTTTCCGATTGCACGCCGCAGGAGAAGCACTTCCGCCGTTCAAAGGCTCTCCCGCGACCGATGGTCCGATACCGGGTGCCACCGGACACTTCCTGGAAGGGCCCGGCGCCGCTCATAACCTGGGGAAGAGGGTATGCTGCAGTTATGTCTCCTACAGGTGTCGTTTGGATTCCAGCTCGGTGTGTCAAGAGTCACTTGGAACCACATGGCGTGGACCCAGACCGACCCGATCCCGATCCCGGAGATGGAGGACCTCACTCTGACCGAGAAAACCCGTCGGAGGAGACGGCCACAGATGACAGCGCCGAAGATCACCTGGGGGATGGTCAAGGTCCTTTGCAGTGAGGCCGAGGACGCCCTCCAACGCGAGGAGAAGGAGCCGACACCGGAGAATCTTGTAGCTGCAATCTTTGCCCGAATTCATGCCAACACCATGGCAGTCACCATCATCCTGATCCTCTCCCTATTTGCCGGGGGAGGCGTTCAGGCCACCTTGTTAAAGGCCAACGATTTGGTGCCATACGGCGCACTCGTGCCACCCAGTTAGACAGCTCATGTGATAGCAACATTAGGGTCCTGAGTCCAGCTGAATACGTCTCGTTGGCAGTCAGCATACTTGGTGTGCCAGGCTTAGCCGTCGGCAACGCTCGGAGAATTGGTCAATTGGCTTGCGGATTAGCAAAGGCCATTAACCATACCTCCTCTGTGATAGCGCTGCTCAACCAGGAGCAGGCAGAGCTTCACCATGCCATCCTAGACAATCGAGCAGCCATAGACTACCTTCTGTTGTTACATCATTTGGGTTGCGAATCTGTTCATGGCATGTGTTGCTTTAATCTCACAGACAATACCCGTAAGGTACAGAGCCAGCTCACAGATCTCCACACCCTAGTCAAGAACATCAAGGAGGGTTCTTCATGGGATTGGTGGAATTCCTTGTGGTCATGGCTCCCATGGGGGTGGCTCCAGACAACGCTCAAGGTGATTGCGGGGGTGGTAATACTAGGCATAGCAGGATGCTGTTTCATGCAATGTATTCCCTCGCTGCTATCGAGATGCCCCTCATGGGGGGAACCCCGAAGCGTCGTTCCCGTACACCAGCTGATGCCCATCTTACGCAGGGTTGCCTGTCAGGTCCATAAATAACAGAAAAAGGGGGATGCGGATTCCGCATGCACGATTGGCACAAACGGCCTCTGGCAGAGGTCAAACCAGTCGAGCAGACTCCTGGCCTCTGGCCCTTGCCAGCATGGAAATTGGGGGGGGGGGGGAATTAATAATCATAGGGTTGATTCACCCACATATGACCTGACCAGCGATTCCGCTGAGAGAAGCAAATCGCTAACCTCCGTTACGTATTAGGCAATTACTGACTCACAGATCAGCCCAAGCCGAAGTGCAAATTGAGGCCATATTTACCTTGGTGTAAGCCCCGAACAATGGATTTCCCCTGTCAGTGTTTGCCCCAGTTAATTAACTTCCCCAAGAGAGATTTCCCATTAACCCGGGTAAATGGCTGATATGATTTTCTGTCAGATGACGATTCTATCACACGCTGCCTTGAATTCCTATAAATGATGATGTCTTTTCCTCAATAAACCACTGGTCTTCGCTCCATCTTGTCTCGTGTCGTTCCTTTGACCAGTCTCCTCCGGGATCCTAAGGGCCTCCTCACGGCCCCAATCCAACACCTATGCTTTCATACCAAACACTCTAAGAAAGCTTAAACTTGGATTCCTTTTGTACAATAAACAATAGGGGATATTATCAACAGCTATGGTATATAAACAATTAGAAACAAAATAACTCATTGGCAAACCAGCATCTGCTAACATAATATACATCATTGTTTGCAATATTCCCCCCCTTTCTCTCAATTAGACCATGTTCTTGGGGCACACAGGTATTTGTTATTCTGTGAACTACACCATTTCCCTGTAACCATTGGGTGTAGGAATCGGGGCCGCAGAGGGCCGGAGGTCCCGGAGGAGACTGATCAAGAAACGATACGAGGCAGTATGGAGGAGGATAAGATCAGTGGTTTATTGGGAAAAAGGCATCATCATATATAGGAGTAAAAGCGCAACGGTGGCAAAAACAGTCATCTGACAGAAATCACATCACCTGTTTGCTCGGGTTAATTGGGAATCTCTCAGAGGGAAGTTAATTAACTTGGCCAAGCACAGACTGGGGAAAACACCATTGTTTGGGGATTAAGCTGGGGTAAACATGGCCTCTGTTTACACCCGGGGTAAAGTTGAGCTTGGAGATGAGTGATTGTTCTAATGGGTAACTGGGTTAGCTATTCGCTCTCTCAGCAGATCCGCTGGTCAGGTCAGGAAATTGGGTGAATCAAACCCTATCATTTATCCACCCCCCTAAATTTCTCTGCCCGCAGAGCCCATGGCTCAAGGAGCGTTCCCCCGAAGTGGCCTCTGCGCGGGCCGTTCCATGCCACTGGGGCATGGGGAAACCACATCTCCCCTTTTAATTTCATTTAAGGACCTGACTGGCGATTCTGCATAGGAGAGGCATCAGCTGCTGAGCGGGAATGACGCTTCGGGGTTTCTTCTTGGGGCGGCACTTCAATATCAGTGAGGGGATACATTGTGCCAAGCAGCAGACTGCTATGCCTAGCAGGACCACCCCCACGACCACCTTAAGTACCGTCTGAAGCCACCCCCATGGAATCCACGACCACATCCAGCTCCAAAATGAGCTCCACCAGTCTCCCCATGCAGAGCCCTCTCTGATGCCCTGGACTATGGTGTGGAGGTTTGTGAGCTGATTCTGCACTCTGCGGGAGTTATCAGTAAGGTTGAAACAACACATACCATGGAAAGATTCGCAACCCAAATGATGTAGCATTAAGAGGTAGTCTATAGCTGCTCTATCGTCAAGTATGGCATGGCGAAGCTCCGCCTGCTCCTGGTTGAGCAGCGCGATCGCCGAGGAGGTGCGGTTGATGGCTTTGGCTAATCCGCAAGCCAATCGACTAATCCTCCGAGCGTTGCCGACGGCTAAGGCTGGCACGCCGACTATGCTGACTGCCAGCGAGACATATTCGGCTGGACTCAAAACTCTAAAGCTGCTATCACATGAGCTGTCTAACTGGGTGGTACGAGTGTGCCTTATGGGTGCTGAAACATTTGAAACAATTGTGCTTGGGGTGATCATATCCTTAGTAGGGAGTAACAGTGTCAACCGACTTAGGCAACATGTGGAGTCTGATACATTTGCGGGAATGTAGTTAAAAGTATACTGATTACATGTAAAGAACCAACCAGATGGTAACGTAACATGGGCATACATTGAACCAAGTGTCTCTGGTTTATCACAAGTCCAGTTGCTGCTGCCGGTATCGAAGCAGCGGCGCTGAGTTCGGCCGACTGCAGCGCAGCCGACCATTCGAGCACAAGTAGAGTTCGGGCTGGCCGCCACTCGCGGAGTGTGAAGAGTGGCTGCGTCAGCCGGCAAAGTCATGGTGAACCGCAATCCCCCCCAGCGAGCGTAGGTTGCAAAACTCGGAGGGAGGTGCGGTCCGAAAATCCTCTTCAGCAGCCAGTCGCCATCCCTGGCGTGCGCATCTAGAGTGTGGCACACTGGGATGAGACAGGTGCTCAGAATTGAGGCAGAACCAATGTCCTGCTTCAGGCAAAAATCGGACTGGTTGACGAGGCCCGCCAACCTTTCCCATAGGTTATAATGCATCCGGGCGGAAAGGTCTCCGTCTGGCATCAAGCCGCTGGCCCCAAGTGGGGCGGCCTGAACGCCTCCCCCCACAAGTAGGGAGAGGGTCAGGATGATGATGGCTGCCATGGTGTTGGCATGAATTCGGGCGAAGATTGCAGCCGTGAGGTTCTCCGGTGTCGGCTCCTTCTCCTCGCGTTGGAGGGCGTCCTCGGCCTCACTGCAAAGGGCCTTGATCATCCCCCAGGTGATCTTCAGCGCTGTCGGTGGCCGTCTCCTCCGACGGGTCTTGTCGGTCAGGGTGAGGTCCTCCATCGCCGGGACCGGACTCGGGTCGGCCTGGGTCCACGCCATGTGGTTCCAAGTGAGGCTTGACACACCGAGCTGGAATCCAAACGACACCTGTAGGAGACATAACCGCAGCATACCCTCTCCCCCAGGTTATGAGCGGCGCCGGGCCCCTCCAGGAAGGGTCCGGTGGCACTCGATATCGGACCATCGGTCGCGGGAGAGCTTCCGAACGGCGGAAGTGCTTCTCCTGCGACGTGCAATCCGAAAAAACATTAAGGTGATTGTACGTGAACAATACCTTATTCAGACAGTGCTGTGCCTGAGCCTGTTACTTGGGGAGGGCTGGTGGCTCCCCCCTTTCTGTTTGTTTGTCAATATAGGACTTGAGCGTCCGATTGACCCGTTCCACAATCGCTTGCCCCTGCGGATTGTAAGGAACGCCAAATGTATGTTGAATATCCCAAGTGGCCATGAAGGTGGCCAGCTGCCTAGAGCTGTAGGACGGGGTGTTATCGGTTTTCACGTGCCGCGGCTTGCCCATCGCCGCGATGCAGGAAAGGAGGTGCTGCTCCACATGGGAAGCAGTCTCCCCTTTCTGCGCCGTTGCCCAAACGAATTGTGAAAAAGTATTTATGCAAACGTGCATGTACTGCCATCTGCCAAACTGCGGAACATGCGTGACGTCCATTTGCCACACCTGATTGGCCTCCGTCCCTCGTGGGTTGACCCCCCCACGAGGGCCCCCCGGCGCCCCTGCACAATGCTGGCAAGAGCGAACTATGCCTTGGGCTTGAGAAAGGGGCAAATTAAACTGTCTGGCAAGTGCTTTGGCATTTTGGTGAAAGAAAGCATGGCTCTGGATTGGCGTGGTAAAAACACCCAAAACTGAGCGTTGCTGAACTTCCTTTGCCGTCGCATCCGCTCTGCTATTGCCCACGGAAATCGGACCCGGGAGGTCCTGATGACTGCGGATGTGGGCAATATAGAGCGGCTCCGTGCGGTTTCGCAAATGGAATTGAGCAGTGAGAAACAAACTAAGCAAATTCTTGTCTATCGTGGGAGTGATGTATGCTCCCGGTAGACTGTGAAGCAAATTCCTAACGTACATGCTGTCCGTAATGATGTTTAAGCGTTCTTTGGCGAAGGTGCGCAAGGCAAGGTTCACCGCTGCCAACTCCGCCCGCCGCGTGGACTTTTGTGGAAGAGTTAACAGTGTGCGCCAAGCTTGGCCCTCCTGCCAGGTCAAGACACCGTATGTCCGACCACCATCAGTAAAGACTGTCCTGGCTCCCTGAAGTGGAACCAGCGAAAGTAACTCAAATAAGCTAACTGTCTGCGTCTGAAGTGAGACAAGTCTGGGGTCCTTTGGCAAGTGGTATGCCAAGCATCCGGTGAATCCTTCCAAAGCTATCGGAAGTGAGTCACCGAGCTGCATTAATTGCTGAACTTGTTCCTTGGTGAACGGGACTACGATTTTGGCCAAATCATGCCCTGAAATGTCCCTAGCTCTCAACCGTCCGCGGTAAACCACCGCGGAGACCAGTTCTTGGGGAGGAACGATGTTCTGTGAAGAGGTGTTCGGAAGGTACACCCACTCCACGATACTCGCCCCTTTCTCGGCATCTACGCCGAGCGCTCCAGTGAACATGGATCCTGACCGTACGATGTACAAATTCAAGATCGGAGCATATGGCCCTGGGGAGATCCTATCTACCCATCGCTGGCTGAGAGCTTGGTTAACCTTCTCGAGAGCTAAGCGCGCTTCTCGAGAAATCTTTATCCGGTCTGCTGGCTGCTTACCTAAAGTTAGCAGCGAGAAGAGCGGCTTCAAAAGATCCGTATCCAAACGAAAATACGGTCTGGCCCAATTGATGTTCCCTAAAACCTGCTGCAATTCTACCAGGGTGACTGAGTCCTGTAAATTGATTTGAGGCAAAACTGGTGCGGCGAAAGAGCGGAGAAGCCGATGACCCAAGTATGAGAAGGGCTCGGTTCTCTGCACTTTCTCTGGGGCAATGAGTAAACCTTTGTCCCCCAGGCTGGCCTGGAGGTCAGAAAATATTTCGCTGCCGAGTTGCGGCATCGCGACCAAGATGTCGTCCATGAAATGGCAAACTATGGCTTTAGGGTAAAGGCTTCGAAACCTTGCCAGTGCGTTGTGAACATAAATTTGGCACAGGGTGGGCGAATTGAGCATGCCCTGTGGCAAAAATTTCCACGCGTAACGCTGCGTAGGCTCACTGTGGTTCACAACTGGCACCGTAAAGGCGAACCTTTCCCGGTCCCGGGGGTCTAAGGGAATTGTATAAAAGCAATCCTTGAGATCTACGACCAGGATCTCCCACCCCTCGGGAATCATGTTCGGATTCGGGATGCCGCATTGGAGCGGACCCATTGGCTGAATGCATTTATTGATCTCTCTGAGATCGTGGAGGAGTCGCCACTTCCCCGACTTCTTCTTAATCACAAAAATTGGCGAATTCCATGGACTCGTGGACTGCTCTATGTGTCCTGCGTCTAGCTGTTCTTTAACTAGCTGCTTAAGGGCAACTAATTTCTCCCCCACTACCGGCCATTGTTCTACCCAGACCGGCGTGTCGGTGAGCCACTTAAGTGGCAACGCCATTACCCAAAGGTAAGCGTAGCACCGTACTGCTGTAAGATGTCTCGCCCCCAAAGGTTGATGTGCACGTCAAGAATGTGCGGCCGAATTACCGCCGTGCCGTCAGCCTTTGGAATCGTGACTGTCACCCACTCTCGGCTTCTAAACGCTTCCTGAATGCCGCCTACCCCCCACACATCGGAGACCGGCTCAATGGCCCACTCCCTTGGCCACTGGCCCCTGCTTATCACGCTCACATCTGCTCCGGTATCTAATAAGCCTGAGAATGATCTATTATTCAGAAATACCTCGATAACCGGGCGCTGTTTCCACTCAATGTTGGTCTCCACTGTCGCTAAGACCTGGTATCCTTGTACTGCCTCACTGGCGCTCGAGCGGTCCTCTGACCGGGACTCGGAGCTGTCACTGAGCCTTCCCTGGCTATCTGCTGGCGAGTGACAAGGAACCATGATCAGTTGCGCTAAGGTGTCTCCTTTGTGAATTGTCTGGGGCAGGTGAGTCCAAAGCTGAACTTGGAGAACGCCTGAAAAATTGGAGTCAACGACTCCTGGAATTACGAGAATTCCGCGTGCTCCAGCTACACTACGGGGCAAAACTAAATCTATAAAGCCCTTGGGCAGTGGACCCATGTACTGGGAGTCCACCAGATAGACCGTGCCTGGCAGGTCGCATGTAACGTCCGCCTGACAAGTCAAGTGTAACCCTGTACTACCCTTGGGGCTGGCCTGCGCCCTTGTGATGCCTGGAGTGGGACTGGGATCTAGTCTAGCTCTGGTGAGCTGAGGGAAGCCGAATCCGGACAGTCTCGGGCCCAGTGGTAGCCTCTTTTGCACTTCGGACACTGGGTTTTCGGAGCCTTGGAACGGCCGTACTTTTGTCTGCCTCCCTTGGATCGGCACTCCCTAGCGAAGTGACCAACCTTGCCACAATTGTGACACGCTCCTTGGGTCTTTCCTTTTGGTCTCTTACCCCCTTGCACCGCTGCCGCTAGCAATCCCATCTTGTAGGATTCTGTGCCAACGTCGGCGCAAGCTCTAATCATGTCCGTAAGGGTCAAATCCGGACGATTGCCCAGGGACTGCAAGATTTTATGGCAGTTTAGATTGGCACTGTCCTTGGCTAACTTCATCATGAGCTGTTGCTGGGCCTGCTCGTTGTCAATCTGCCTGCTAATTGCTTCCTCCAGGCGATTGATGAAGTCCATATAGGGCTCCTGGGCTCCCTGCTTGATAGCGGTGTAATTTTTAGCCGCTTTGCCAGTTGCTGGGACTTTGAAAAACGCCCTGAAGGCGGCCTCGGCCGACATCTGGAGAGTGGCAAGAGGCAAGTTGATTTGGGCATCGATGGGCTCGAAGGCACCTGAACCATATAACTGGTCAGGAAGTACTGCGCCTCCTATCCTGGCAGCCCTCGTCTGCGCCTCTAGGCGAAACTCGCTGTCCCAAATTAAGTACTGGCTAGGGTTGAGCATCATCCGCATGACGGCTTTCCAGTCATGGGGAATCCACATGGTGTTCTCGCACACTTGCTGAAGCGTGCCCCTTGTGAAACGACTTTGGAGCCCTGTTTCTGAGATGGCTTTCCGTATGGCCATGAGAAGCTTATACGGAACTGGGGAATGAATTATCTGTTGGGCGCCTGTGAGCGCGTCTATTTCCATGCGGATGGGACATATCTGACTAAGCTCAGCTAGTTCTTCTGCTGGCAACTCCCCCTTCCTAATCTCCTCTTCAATTGTACGCTGGAGGGGACTTTTGGTAACTCGGGAACCCGTTGCTGTCAGAGAAGCGCCTGCGCTCCTCATTCCTTGCATTCCACCGGTGACGTCTGCAGCTGTCACTGGGGGAAAGCTCCCTACGCTACCCTGCCTAAATTGGAGTGACGGATAGAGCGCCGTAGGCGCCGTTGGCTCGGCTGGCGCTTCTGGCAGATTTGGGGGTTCTTTGGCCTCTACCCGGACTGGCTCTATCTCCACTAAGAGCTTCCTACACTTTCTCCATGTGCGAATTACGCCTCCTGGAGCTTTCGGGGGTTGCTGAATGCAGTCTCCTATCAGATCCCAGAGCTCGAGGGTTAACGTACCTACTTCTGGGTAAAGCAGGCAGTGTTCCCCTAGGTACACCAAAAGTCTCGCTAGCTCCCCGCTGTGAAAACGCAAATTAAATATCCTGGCCAGGATCTTGAACTCTCCCTCACGAGTTCTTTGGCTAGCGGATGGACGCTGTCGCTGAGGACAGGTCCCCATATTACCTGCGATTGGGTCCTCCGAAGTTTCCTCCTCGGGACGAGTCGACGCGTCTTTGGCAGGCAATAGGTCCTGGCGACGTCGCTTCTGGGTAGAGCTCGGAGCGTGGACTGCGGCCACGGGCCCTCGGTGGCCACTGCGCTGTCAGGGGCTCACAGCTGTCCCTGCGGAACGCGTTTTTCCGTAACCTGCAAGCCGCCGCGAAAGCCGGGAGCACGCTGTAGGATGCCTCTTTGGACTGCCTCACCGCAGGCCGTCCCTCCGCTCGGCTGGCTGCCGGACGGAGTGCCACGCTGTCCTCCAGGACAATTCGGACACGGTTCAAGCGCAGAACCGGACCGTGTGATCGCTACTCTGAGGAAGACCGCTTGCTTACTCACGAGTAGATCACGTTGGGGTCACCAGATGTAGGAATCGGGGCCGCAGAGGGCCGGAGGTCCCGGAGGAGACTGATCAAGAAACGATACGAGGCAGTATGGAGGAGGATAAGATCAGTGGTTTATTGGGAAAAAGGCATCATCATATATAGGAGTAAAAGCGCAACGGTGGCAAAAACAGTCATCTGACAGAAATCACATCACCTGTTTGCTCGGGTTAATTGGGAATCTCTCAGAGGGAAGTTAATTAACTTGGCCAAGCACAGACTGGGGAAAACACCATTGTTTGGGGATTAAGCTGGGGTAAACATGGCCTCTGTTTACACCCGGGGTAAAGTTGAGCTTGGAGATGAGTGATTGTTCTAATGGGTACCGTATTTATTCGTGTATAACGCACACTCGTGTATAACGCGCACCCCTAATTTTCCATGAAACCTCGGTATAAAATTTTGTTTCACACCACGCATTGTAATTGAATGTGTGGTGAAAAAGCTTGTTCATAAGGGCTACCTCCGGGCCATGCCTCGTCTCCCGCGCCACGCCCCGCCTCCCCTTCACCCGCCGCAGCAATAGACAGCCGACCCAATTCTAAAAAGGAAGTAAAAGAGGCTCGCGACGGGGGTGGGACTCCGGGAGTGAGGAGGCGTATGGCGGGAAATGGCTGGAGGCGGAGTCCACGCCAGTGTGGGCGAGGAAATGAAGCGGCACAACCCTATTTGTGACGCACACTGTACACGACAAGGTGACGTGAACTCGCGGGAACTCACCATTCGCGCCCTCAAGGGACCGGCCGCCACTGCCACACCAGTCCTCGTTTATAACGCGCACCCCAACTTTGTTTTTTTTTTTTTGGTATAAAATTTTGCACGTTATACACGAATAAATACGGTAACTGGGTTAGCTATTCGCTCTCTCAGCAGATCCGCTGGTCAGGTCAGGAAATTGGGTGAATCAAACCCTATCATTTATCCACCCCCCTAAATTTCTCTGCCCGCAGAGCCCACGGCTCAAGGAGCGTTCCCCCGAAGTGGCCTCTGCGCAGGCCATTCCATGCCACTGGGGCATGGGGAAACCACAATTGGGCAAATTGTTTTGACATGAATTCATCCCCTTGATCTGTTTGAATGGCTTTGAGTTCTAGTCCCAGCTGCTTTTGTACTCGTTTGACCATATTTGAATGTGTTAAAAGTTTCTGATTTTTGCTTCAAAGTAAATACCCAACTGAACCGAGTACAATCATCAGTTATGATCAATGCAAAATGATTTTGGGAATGACTTTTAGGATAAGGGCCAATTAAATCTAGATGCACCAAACCTAAAGGCTTATCAGTAACTCTATTACTTCCTTTTGCTACTGGGTATGCTTTTGTTTTGACCTGTTTGCAAACTGTGCAATCAAGAAATTTTTTACACTGTGACACTTCCTCATTATTCAACAGAACTAAAGTATTTCTTATAGTATTAAAACTAGCACGTCCTAATTGCCTATGCATTAAATGAATGCAATTATCATGCTTATTCTTATTAGTCACCATCACATTTTTGGCTGCTGCATTATTAATTACATAAACATTATTATGTAACATTCCCTTGACCAGCACCTTTCCATCTCTTGAGATAGTGCATTCTCTTTTGGTAAACGTTACAACAAAACCTGATTTTTGTCAAAGAACTCACAGATAATAGATTATTTTCCAAACTAGGAATACATAACACATTCTCAAAATTGACACCTAGTGAAGGAAAACATTGTGCCTTCACTAATGACTTTTGTAGCATTACCATCAGCCAAATTGACATGTGGTAATTTAGATAGTCTTGGCTCAGTCAGTAAATTCTCAGACTTTGCAAAATGCTGACTTGCTCCACTGTCTAGCAGCCATAAATAATCTCCAGCTGGTTCTGTAGTCACCAACTTAGCCTGCACATCCGACCTTGAACTGCAAAATAGCTTGCTTCTTCCGGAGTTGGGGGCAGGAACAACGCAGATTATTTGTTGAACCACATAAATAACACTTTCTCACTCTGGAAGCTGTCTGCTGTAAAATACTGTCAGTAGCAGGTCTGTTGTCTCCCACAGAATTCCTTTGCTTAGCCTCACAGCTGGGCTCCTCTTTAGGACATTGCTTATTTACAGTTTGCCTTCTGGCATTGACTCTTGTTTCTTCCTCCAACAAACACGAAGAAACATAATTCAGAGATAATTGCCCAGAGTCAACACTCTCTAGTGCAGTAATTAAAGGGAAAAAGTTCTCAGAAACAGAGCTCAGTATTATATAGACTTTGTCAATCTCTTGGAAAGTCCCCCCTCCCCCCCAAGCTGTTGAAATAATTTAGTCAAGGCATTTAAGTGCCCTTGAACTGAATCTCCTTGTTGCATAGAAAGTTTATACAGATGCCTGGTTAAAGCTATAACAGAGCCAGCAGAAACTCTAGCATATACATCTCTGAATCCCAAGCTTGGTTAGCTGTATTCTTCCCATGCTAATACAATAGTTGGTCATCTCAGACTGACAACACAATATGTGCTAAAGCCATTTCATCCCCCACAGTCTCTGCAGCCATTGGAGCTGCTGGTGTATTATTTTCATACCTCCACAGTGACTCTCTTTTCAGAAAATGCTCTATCTTCAAAGACCAGATAGAATAATTACTGGAGGTCAGCTTGTCTATGAGTACCATCGTGGACTGCGCCATCTCAGCTCCTGATGCAGGTAACACCAAGCTGTCTATTTCCTCCTCTTCACGATCATACACACTTCCACTGGTTGACTGGTTTAGGAGCTCACTCTCCTCCTCAGCTTCACTGTCAGACACCGACATTCAGTTCCAGCTCATAGACTTTATTTCTTGGTAGCAGAGCCTCCACAACTCAGTGCAGTTTAGCTGACTGGGCCCATAACTGTTAGTTTTGAGTGAGTGTTGTAGCAGTCTGAGTTGCAATAGGTTCAAGAAAGAAGACTATACACCAGATTTAGTTTAAATCAAACTGGTATATTAACAACATTTACAGACAAAGTAAATTAGCATTACATCCAGCACTGTTCAGCTCTGCTCTGTTCTGTTCTGCAAAAACAAGCTCTGCAAGCAACTTCTATTTCTACAGCTAGCAAAACACTTAAGGTTACAATGTATCTTATTAACTATCAATCACAGCTGAGCTGAGCTATGATGATTACTTGCACCTGTTCCTTGTTAACTGACCTCAGCCTTTCCTTGACATTATCTCTGCACTTTGCCTCACTATATGCATATTATTTACAGTATTTACCATGGGTATGTGCTTGAACTCCAATAATCCTATGGGCCTAATCCATCTGCTGGTCTCATGTTAAGAAGCCACCAAAGCAAGGAAAACCGTCACTTCTTATTCTTCCGTGTCCTGATCAAACCCTGGACTACCAAAATGGCCACTTTCTTGGCTTTGTCATTGGCCAAACTTAAGTCCTCATCAGTGCCTGTTTATAGCAGTAATTGGCAGACCAGCAAATGAGCCGGATTTTGTATCTCTCCATATTCACACAGCGTGTTGTTGTCCGCCAACAGCCCCCACGTGAGCATGTTAGTCTTGCATTTAGGGACTCCAACCTCCACCCTATTCAGGGTCCTCCAAATGACATGGGGAGGTTGAATTCCTCAGCTATATCCTTATTTAATTGTTGGATCGGGGCAACGAAGCGGCGGTTGGGTCCTGGAGGAGACTGGTCAAGCAATGAGACACGAGGCAAGATGGAGCGAAGACCAGTGACTTAATGAGGCAAATCATCAGTATTTATCTTGTACAGGCTGCATGCAAAAGAACTGCGATCTGGCAGAATCCATATGCCATGTTTACATGAGTTAATTGGGAAACTCTTCAGGGGAGTTAATTAACTAACTTAATCAATGACAGGGGAACTCCATTGTTCCAAGCTATCTGGGGTAAACATGTGGCTGGTATTGGTTTTAGGATTTAAGGTAATCCACAGATGCGAGATTACCCATTACGTGACTAGCGAGTTAGTCATTAGCTTCCTATTGTCCGAGCTGCTTGTCAGGTCAGCTGTGGGTGAATTAAACCCTATCTAATATTCCGCTCCCCCAATTTCTGTCCCTTCAGGAACCCCTGGTAACGAGGTGATCACCCATCACTGGGGTTCTGTCAGGGCCAGTATACCAACTGTGTGCGTGGATACCACACTCCCCCTTTATTTGTTTAATTGGACCTGACAGATGGCTCGGCATAGGAGTGGCATCAGCTGACATGGAGTGAGGACATTCCGGGGTTCTCTCCATGGGGGACATCTTGACATCAGCGAGGGAATACATTGCATGAAACAACACACAGCCATTCCCAGTATTATCACCCCCACAATCACCTTGAGTGTCGTTTGTAGCCAACCCCATGGGAACCAGGACCATAACGAATTCCACCATTCCCACGTAGCATCTTCCTTGATGTTTTTAACCAAGGTATGGAGTTCTGTGAGTTGACTCTGTACCTTACACGAGTTGTCTGTAAGGTTAAAACAACACATGCCATGGACAGACTCGCAACCCAAATGATGTAACAGCAAGAGGTAAACGATGGCTGCTCGATTATCCAGTATGGCATGGCGAAGCTCTGTCTGCTCTTGATTAAGCAGCGCTATCGCTGAGGTGGTGTGGTTAATGGCTTTTGCCAAGGCGCAAGCCAATTGACCAATTCTCCAAGTGTTGCCTACGGCTAAGCCTGGCACGCCAAACCAGCTGACTGCTAACGAAACATACTCAGCTTTACTCAGAACTCTGATGTTGCTATCACATGAGCTGTCTAACTGGGTGGCACGAGCGTGCCGTATGTGTGAAGATACATTTATGCTTGGTACAACCATGTCTCTAGTGAGAAGCAACAATGTCAAGCGACTGATACAGCAAAGGGAATCAGATACATTTGCAGGAATGTAGTTCCAAGTGTACTGGTTACATGTAAAAACCCATCCTGAAGGCAAAGTAACATGAGCATACATTGAGCTAATAGTCTCTGGTTTATCACAAATCCAGTTGCTGTTGCCGGGGTTGAGGCAACGGCACTGTGGCCCTTCAACTGCAGAACAGCCGGTCATACGGGCACAAGTAGAGTTCGGGCTGACCGCCACTCGGGGAGTGTAGAGAGTGGCCACATCAGCCGGTAAGACTTTGGTGACTTGGGTTCCCCAATGCGCGTATGTTGAAAAGGCAGTCTTGTAAAAGGGACCAAATATCCGCTTCACCAACCAGTCACCTTTCCTGATGCGCACATCTGGGGAATGACACACCGGGATGAGACAAGTGCTCAAAATAGAGGCAGAAGTGGTGGTCTGCCTCAGGCAAAAATCAGACTGATTGACGAGGTTCAACAATCTTTCCCAAACGTTGTACTGCAGCCGGGCAGAGAGATCTCCACCTGGCATCAGGTTGTTGGCTTCCAACGAAGCTGCTTGAACGCCTCCCCCCGCAAGCAGGGAAAGGATCAAGATGATGGTGGTCATCATGGAATTAGCTGTAATCAGGGAAAAGGCTGCAATCAAGATGTTCTCCGGTGTCGGCTCCTTGTCCTCCCGCTGAACGGTGTCCGCCGCCTCCTGGCACAGGGACTTGGCCATCCCCAGGTGATCTTCGGCGCTGTCATCTGCTGTCGCCGTCTCCTCCGCTTGGCTCTCCCCATCAGTGTGAGTTCCTCCATCTCCGGGATCGGGTCCGGAACTGCCTGGGTCCACGCCATTAGACTCGAAGTCAGGCTTGACACACCGGACTGGAATCCAGATGACGCCTGTAGGAGACATAATTGCAGCATACCCTCTTCCCCATGTTATGAGTGGCGCCGGGCCCTTCCAGGAAGGATCCGGTGGCACTCGGTAACGCACCATCGGCCACGGGAGAGCCTCCGTGCGACGGAAGTGCTTCTCCTGCGGAATGCAATCCGAAAAAAACATTAAGGTGATTGTACATAAACAATACCTTGTTCAGACAATGTTGTGCCTGACCCTGATTTTTGGGGAGGGCTAGCGGTTCCCCCCTTTCTGTTTGTTTGTCAATGTAGGACTTAAACATCTGATTGACCCGTTCCACAATCGCTTGCCCTTGCGGATTGTACGGAACGCCAAAGGTGCGCTTAATGTCCCAGGTGGCCATGAAGGTGGCCAGCTGCCTGGAGCTGTAAGCTGGAGCATTGTCGGTCTTCACGTGCTGTGATTTGCCCATGGCCACGAAGCAGGAAAGGAGATGCTGCTCCACATGGGAAGCAGTTTCTCCCTTTTGCGCTGTAGCCCAAACAAACTGCGAAAAGGTGTCAATGCAAACGTGCATGTACTGCCATCTGCCAAACTGCGGAATACGTGTGACGTCCATCTGCCACACCTGGTTGGCCTCTGTCCCTCGTGGGTTGACTCCCCACGAGGGCCCCCCTACCGCCCCTGCACAATGCAGACAGGAACAGACTATGCCTTGGGCTTGGGAAAGTGGCAGGTTGAACTGCCGTGCGAGTGCTTTGGCATTCTGATGAAAGAATGCACGACTTTGAATTGGAGTTGTGAAGACTCCCAAAACTAACTGTTGCTGAATTTCCTTTGCGGCCGCATCCGCTCTGCTATTGCCCGCAGAAATTGGACCAGGCAAGTCCTGGTGGCTTCTGATGTGGGCGATATAGAGCGCTTCGGTGCAGTTCCGCAAGTGAAATTGAGTTGTGAGAAAAAGACTCAACAAGTTTTTGTCTATCGCGGGATTGATGTACGGGACTGTGAAGCAAATGGGACTGTGAAGCAAATTCCGAACATACTGTCTGTCAGTTATTATGTTTAAGTGTTCTTTGGCAAAAGTGCGCAAAGCGAGGTTCACCGCTGCCAACTCTGCACGCTGCGTGGACTTCTGTGGAAGAGTTAGAAGCATGTGCCAAGCTTGGTCCTCTTGCCAAGTAAGAACACCATATGTGCGACCCCAATCAGTGAAAACTGTCCTAGCCCCCTGAAGTGGAACCAGCAACATTAACTCACACAAACTGACTGTCTGCGTTTGAAGCGAGACGAGTCTGGGATCTTTCGGCAAATGGTATGCCAAGCATCCAGTGAATCCTTCCAAAGCATCGGAAGCGAGTCACTGAGGTGCATCAGTTGCTGAATTTGCTCTTTTGTGAATGGGACAATTTTTGCTAAATCGTGCCCTGAGATGTCCCTAGCTCTCAGCCTTCCTTGGTAAATCACCGCGGAGACCAGTTCCTGTGGAGGAATGATGTTTCAGGAAGAGGTGTGTGGTAAATACACCCATTCCACGATACTCGCCCCCCTGCTCGGAGTCCACCCCTAGGGCTCCGGTAAACATGGATCCGGTCCAAACAATGTACAGGTTTAGAATCGGAGCATATGACCCCTGACTAATCCTGTCCACCCATCTCTGGCTGAGAACTTTGTTGACCTTTTCGAGAGTCAAGCGCGCCTCTCGAGGAATGTGTATTCGGTCTGCCAGCTGCTTACGTAGCGTTAGCAGCGAGAAGAGCGGTTTCAAAAGATCCATATCTAGTCTGAAATACGGTCTGGCCCAATTAATATTCCCCAGAATCTGCTGCAATTCTACAAGGGTGACTGAATCTTTTAAGTTGATCTGTGGCAAAACTGGTGCTGGGAAAGAACGGAGAAGCCGATGGCCCAAGTATGAAAATGGCTCCGTTCTCTGAACTTTCTCCGGGGCAATGAGTAACCCTTTTCCCCCTAGAATGGCATGGAGGTTTTTAAACATTTCGCTGCCGAGTTGCGGCCCTGCGACCAGGATGTCATCCATGAAATGACACACTAAGACTGTGGGGTAAAGGTTTCGGAACTTTTCCAGTGCATTGTGAATGTAAATTTGGCACAGGGTGGGCGAGTTGAGCATCCCCTGTGGCAAATATTTCCACGCGTAACATTGCGTAGGCTCTCTGTGGAACTGTAAAAGCGAACCTTTCCCGATCCCTAGCATCTAAGGGAATTGTATAAAAGCAATCTTTTAGGTCTACGACCAAGATCTCCCAACTCTCTGGGATCATGTTCGGATTCGGGATGCCGCATTGAAGTGGTCCCATTGGCTGGATACATTTATTGATCTCTCTGAGATTGTGAAGGAGTCGCCACTTCCCTGACTTTTTCTTGATAACAAATATGGGTGAATTCCAAGGACTGGTGGACTGCTCTATGTGTCCTGCATCTAGCTGTTCTTTCACCAGTTGTTTCAGGGCGACTAATTTCTCCCCTACTACTGGCCATTGCTCTACCCAGACTGGCGTGTTGGTCAGCCATTTAAGCGGTAGAGCCATTACCCGAAGGTAAGAGTGGCACGGTACTGCTGCAGAATGTCTTGCCCCCAAAGGTTGACGTGCACGTCCAGAATGTGTGGCCGGATGACCGCTGTGCCGTCCGCTTCAGGGATCGTGACTTCTACCCAATCTAGGCTTCTAAACGCTTGAACACCACCGACCCCCCACACATCGGAGACCGGCTCAAGAGCCCACTCACACGGCCACTGACTCTGGCTGACCACGCTGATGTCACATGTGACTTCTGACTGGCAAGTCAAATCTAGTCCCATGCTGCCTCTAGGGTTGGCCTGCGCCTCCGGAATGCAGGGAATGTGACGAGAATTTAATCCAGCTCTGGCTCTCCCAGAGCAATTGAGGTCTCTGTTTGGACTGGGGCCAGAGACAAGCCCGTGTTCCGGTTTCCCGAGTTCGGGCAGTTCCTGGCCCAGTGGAAGCCTTTATTGCACCTTGGACATGGGGTGGTCGGAGTCTTGGGACGGCCGGCATGTTGGCCGCTGCCCTTGCTGGATCGGCATTCCCTAGCGAAATGACCGATCTTGCCACAATTGTGACATGCTCCTTTGGTCTTGTTCTTGGGTTTCCTACCGCCTTGTACTGCCACTGCCAACAGACCCATTTTGTAGGAATCTGTACCAACGTCGGCACAAGCCCTAATCATGTCCGTGAGAGTCAGATTGGGACGATTGCCCAGTGACTGCAAGATCTTACGGCAGTCTAGGTTGGCATTGTCTTTTGCCAATTTCATCATGAGCTCCTGTTGGGCTTGCTCATTATCGATCTGTCTACTGACTGCTTCCTCCAGTCTATTGATAAAGTCCATGTAGGACTCCTGGGCACCCTGTTTGACTGCTGTGTAATTTTTTGCTGTTTTGCCAGCTGCTGGGACCTTGAGATAAGCCCTGAAGGCTGTCTCAGCCGCCAACTGAAGGGTGGCGATTGGCAAGGCGGTCTGCGCATCAACGGATTCGAACGGACCTGAACCATATAGCTGGTCAGGGATTACTGCTCTGCCCATCCTGGCAGCCCTTGCCTGTGCCTCGAGACGATACTCGCTGTCCCATAGCAAATACTGGCTGGGGTTGAGCATCATTCGCATGACTGCTTTCCAGTCGTACGGAATGAACATCATGGTTTTGCACACTTGCTGAAGCGTGCCCCTGGTGAAGCGACTCTGGAGTCCTGTCTCTGTGATGGCCTTCCGTATAGCCATGAGCAGCTTGTACGGAACTGGCGAATGGACTGTTTGCTGCTGGCCCGTGAGGGCATCTATCTCTATGCGAGCTGGGCTTATCTGCCTAAGCTCAGCTAGTTCTTCTGCTGGCAACTCCCCCTTACTGATCTCTTCCTCAACCATGCGCTGAATGGAACTCTTGGTAGCCTGGGAACCTGTAACTGTCAGAGAAGCGCCAGCGCTTCTCATTCCATGCATTCCATCAGTGACGTCTGCAGCTGTCACTGAGGGAAAGCTCCCTACACTACCCTGCTTGAGCTGAAATGTTGGATAGAGAGCCGTTGGGGCTGATGGCTCTGACTGCGCTGGGGGTTCCTGGGTCTCTATCCGGACTGGGTCTACCTCTGCTAAGAGCTTCCTACACTTGCTCCCTGTGCTGATTATGCAATCTGGAGCTCTCGGGGCTTGCTGAATGCAGGCTCCTATCCTGTCCCAAAGTTGGAGGTTAAGCATGCCTGTTTCTGGATAAAGCAATGATCCCCCAAGAACGCCAAAAGCTCCGCTAACTTGGCACTGTGAATGCGTATCTGGTATACCCTGGCCAGGGCCTTGAGTTCCATTAAGTGACTTCTCTGGTTAGCGGTCGGACATTGCCTCGGAGGACAAGTCCCCATATTACCTGCCGGTCCTTTGAAGTTTTCCTCCTCGGGACGAAGCGACGCGTCTGAGTTCAGGTAACAGGTCTGGCGTGACGAACCTCTGGGAAGGAGCTCAGAGCATGAACTGCTGCCACGGGCCCTCAGCGGCCTCTGCGCTGAAGTCAGGGTTTCACAGTCGACCCTGAGCGGAACGCGTTTCTGCGGAGCAAGCTGCCTCAGAGCTTTGGAGCGTGCTCTGCCTCTCTGGAATGCCTCGCCACGTAGCTGTCACTCAGATCGGATGGCTTTCCAACCAGAGCTGCCGCGCTGTCCTCCGGGACGTTTCGGACACAGTTCTGGCGTAGAACCAGACCGCGAAGATTGCTTACTCAAGAGTAGAATCACGTCGGGGTCACCAGATGTTGGATTGGGGCTGCGAAGCGGCGGTTGGGTCCCGGAGGAGACTGGTCAAGTAATGAGACACGAGGCAAGATGGAGCGAAGACCAGTGACTTAATGAGGCAAATCATCAGTATTTATCATGTACAGGCTGCATGCAAAAGAACTGCGATCTGGCAGAATCCATATGCCATGTTTATATGAGTTAATTGGGAAACTCTTCAGGGGAGTTAATTAACTAACTTAATCAATGACAGGTGAATTCCATTGTTCCAAGCTATCGGGGTAAACATGTGGCTGGTATTGGTTTTAGGATTTAAGGTAATCTGCAGATGCGAGATTACCCATTACATGACTAGCGAGTTAGTCATTAGCTTCCTATTGTCCGAGCTGCTTGTCAGGTCAGCTGTGGGTGAATTAAACCCTATCTAATATTCCGCTCCCCCAATTTCTGTCCCTTCAGGAACCCCTGGTAACGAGGTGATCACCCATCACCGGGGTTATGTCAGGGCCAGTATACCAATTGTGTGCGCGGATACCACATTTAATGTTAATCTTTGAGCTCCTCCCTCCATCTTCTAATTGGGCTTTGCTCTTGTGTACCCTCAAGTTCAACAACCGAGTATTGAACAACGAAGTGAGCTCTTGTCTCTGTCCCAGTTCCTGCCAACCTAGCAGTTCGAAAGCAAGAAATTGCAAATAGATAAATAAGTACCAGTTTGATGGGAAGGTAAACAGTGTTCTGTGCACTCGGTGTCAAGGCATGCCTACCACATATCTACAAAAACGTCAGCAAATGTAGATAGCGCTGGCTCTTTGGCTATAAAGAGATGAGCACTGAACCCTAGAGTCAGATACAACTGGCTTTCGAACACGGGTGACCTTTACTTGAAGAATGTTTGTTCTTGGCATAAAGCTCTTCCTGGATCTGAGCCAGTGGACATGAGGCTCATATCCATTCAGAGGATGTGGAGGGTCCTTCTCTTGCTCAGTTCTCTTGGCATCTGCTGCTACTTCTCTCCTTATCTTAGGTGGAGCAATACCAACAAGAGTATGTGTTTTCTCCACTGGTGTAGATTTGAGGCATCCTGTCATTATACGCATGACTTCATAAGGGTTTCCTCTAGGAAGGGTTAGCTGTTGCGCCAGTCCAGGACCAAGCTTGGATGTGGAACATCTCTTGATCTCACTCATAAATCACATTTCCCTTACGAAGGGCCTGAAGCTCTCCCAAGATTATAGCAAAGGAGTATTTATTTGTGCAGCTGTCAGAGGAAGGATTCCAAACTCACTTGGACGTCATAGCTGGCTGGCGGGACACTATGTTGGGATCCTAGTACCTGGGGGCGGTGGAGATTTGTAGAGCGGGGGGGGGGGGAGAATTTGATCTTGGTGGAAAGCACTGCTTGGCGTTTCTGCAAGTTTCAGCTGCCCATCTATTTACAAGGACATTTTACTGTCCCTTTACTAATAACTTAATACCCACAGTATGTCACACAGAGAGCTGATGGAAGTGGAGAGATGATTGTTTTCCAAATAAGATCACCCTAGAATGTGACAGCAATCCCATAAACTCCCCTGAGGGTGCTTGATGAAGAAGTTTCAAGTTTCCTCCCAAGCAAGATTACAAGAAAACCACTTGTGTGTGCCACTGGGATGGAGGGAATGTAAATATTTTACTCCTGGTTGTGGAAACACGGTAGGACAAGCCTAGCTGATGCTACTGGGCAGATCAAACTTCCAAGAATCTCATAACCCCCATTCTAAGTCATCTAAAGCAGGGGTTCCCAACCATTTCAAGCCAGGGGCCGGGTCACGCTCTCTCAGTCAGCTTCGAGGGCTGGATGGCCATTTTGCCCTGCCCGCATGGTGGGGGTGGCCATTTTGTCTCAACAGCTTCAAAGGCATGGCCATTTTGTTTCTCAAATGCTCTTTGGGGGGGGCACATGAAATGATTCCACAAAGCTAGATCTGTCCCACGGACCTTAGGTTGTGAACTCCTGATGTAAGGGTTGTGTTTATCCACAATAAAAGGAAGGTCCCCCCCCCCCCACACCCCATCACAAAGTTTGTCTGCAGACAATAATTTGTTTTCTTCTTTTTATGTAACATTATAGGAGTGAGTTCTTAAGAGACTTTGGAAAAGAAATTTATCCATTCTACAACTCCCTACGAGAGTCCCCAAATGAGCATCCTGGCCTTAGTTACCTAAAAATAATAAAGCTTTTAATTTGGATCTAGAATTAGTTAACATACTTGTAAAAACCTAAGTGGTTTAGTCAAAATGCATAGCCTTTTAGTAGTAAGTAAACATTAATATTTTTACTAGCTATGTCTAGGGACTGCAGTGAGTGGCTCAAGTGGCTAAGACGCTGACTGGGAGGCAGAAGGTCAGCAGTTCGATTCCCAAATACTGCAGGACGGAGTGAGCTCCTGTCTCTGATCGAGCTCCTGCCAACCTAGCAGTTCGAAAGCAAAAAATTTCAAGTAGATAAAGACGGACCACTTTGGTGGGAAGGTAAACAGCATTCCGTGTGCTCTGGTGTCTACTCATGCCTGCCACATGACCACGAAAACGTCTGCAGAAGCTGACCACGATGGCTCTTCGGCTTTGAAACAGAGATGAGCACTACACCCTAGAGTCGGAAATGACTGGCTTTCGAGCAAGGGAAACCTATGTCTAATCTGAAGGGATATGATGGCTTAGTGGTTAAGACAATGAACTCGACTGGAAGTTTGGTAGCTCAGCAGTTTGAGACCTGAGTGTTGCATGACAGAGTGAGCTCCCGTCGTCCATCCCATCTCCTGCCAAACTTGCATTTGAAAAGCAAGAAATTGCAAGTGGATAAATAGGGATGCTTCGGCTGAAAAGGTAGCAGTGTTCCGTGCTCTCTGGCATCTAGTCATGCCTGCCACGACCACAGAAATGTCTGCAGATGCAGAAAGTGCTGGCTCTTTGGCTGTAAACGGAGATAAGCAACAAACCCTAGAGTCGGACATGACTGGCTTTCAAGCAAGTGAGACCTTGAGCTATACCTTTACTATTGTGACTTATGTATTGTGGTATCCGCGGACACAATCGGCATACTGTCCCTGACAGAACAATGGTTCGGGACAACGCTCCCTTGAGCCTTGGTTCCGAGGGGACAGAAATTGGGGGAGCGGAATATTAGATAGGGTTTAATTCACCCACAGCTGACCTGACAAGCAGCTCGGACAATAGGAAGCTGAATGACTACTCGCTAGTCATGTAATAGGTAATATCGCACCCGCGGATTACCCTAAGTCCTGAACCAATAACAGCCACATGTTTACCCCAAGATAAGAACATAAGAACATAAGAACATAAGAACAGCCTTGCTGGAACAGGCCACAGCCCATCCAGTCCAGCATTCTGTCTCACACAGTGGCTCACCATTTCCTTCAGGGTATTCCCAAGGAGATGCCTTCACCTGCTTAGGACTCCCTGGAAATGGCATTGAGAGATATCCTGCCTATCTCTCCAACCCGGAGGTTGTCCTTAGGTAGCCATAATTATAGCCATTGATAGCCTTGTCCTCCATGAACTTGTCTAATCCTTTCTTAAAGCTGTCAAGACTGACAGCTGTCACCACTTCTTCTGGCAGGGAGTTCCATAGACCAGTAATCCTCTGGGTGAAAAAGTACTTTCTCTTATTTGTTTGAGAACTAGTACCCAAAAGTTTCATGGAGTGTCCCCTAGTTCTAGTGTTGTGCGATAGGGAAAACAGTTTTTCCTTATCCACTTTGTCCACACCGTGCATGATTTTATAAACTTCAATCAGGTCACCTCTTAGACGCCGTCGTTCAAGAGTGAAAAGGCCCAACCGTTGCAGCCTCAGATGGTAAGGAAGGTGTTCCAGTCCCCTAATCATTCTGGTTGCCCTCCTCTGTACTTTCTCCAACTCCATAATATCCTTCTGGAGGTATGGCGACCAGAACTGTACACAGTATTCCAGATGGGGCCTCACCATAGATTTATAAAGAGGCAAAATGACACTTGCTGACTTATTTTCTATACCCTTCCTAATGATCCCTAACATTGAGTTTGCTTTTTTCACTGCTGAGGCACACTGGGTTGACACCTTCATTGAGCTGTCCACCAGGACACCAAGGTCCCTTTCCTGGTTTGTCGCAGAGAGTTCAGACCCCATCAGTTTATAAATGTAATTGGGGTTTTTTGCCCCAACATGCATCACTCTGCACTTACTGATGTTGAAGCTCATTTGCCACTGTTTTGCCCACTCCCCCAGTGTCAAGAGATCCCTCTGGAGCTCTTCACAATCTCTCACAGTTTTCACTACCCTGTATAATTTAGTGTCGTCAGCAAATTTGGCTACCTTGCTTTTTACTCCTACCTCTAGATCATTTATGAAGAGGTTGAAAAGCAGGGGTCCCAGTACTGAACCTTGGGGGACCCCACTCTTTACTTCCCTCCACTTGGAGAAGTGTCCATTTAGTGCTACCCTCTGTTTCCTGTCCCTTAGCCAGTTGCTGATCCAGGACAAGACCTGTCCCTTTATTCCATGACTGGTAAGTTTATTCAAGAGCCTTTGGTGTGGGACCTTGTCAAAAGCCTTCTGAAAGTCCAGATAAACAATGTCAACTGGATCCCCCTTATCCACATGCTTGTTGACACTCTCAAAAAATTCCAACAGATTAGTGAGGCATGATTTGCCCTTGCAAAAGCCATGTTGGCTCTCCTTTAGCAGCGCCTCCTCTTCTATGTACCTATTAATTCTATCTTTTAGGATGGTTTCCATCACTTTACCTGGGACACATGTCAAACTGACAGGCCGGTAATTTCCTGGATCACCCCTGGATCCTTTTTTGAAAATTGGTGTTACATTCGCTACCTTCCAGTCATCAGGCACAAAGCCTGATTTGAGGGAAAGATTATATATTTTGGCTAGGATATCAGCAATTTCATCTTTAAGTTCCCTGAGAACTCGTGGATGGATGCCATCTGGTCCTGGGGATTTGTTAGTGTTTAGCTTAACAAGACATGCAAGGACCTCCTCCCTGGTTATTTCTATCTTGCTTAATTCTTCGGTTTCCCTCCCTACGAAGATAGGTTCTGTTTTGGGCATTTGGTCTCTATCTTCTTCAGTGAATACTGAAGCAAAGAATTCATTGAGTCTCTCTGCAATCTCTGTTTCCTCTTTGATAACCCCTTGCCTTCCATTGTCATCTAATGGTCCAATGGCCTTCCTAGTTGGGTTCTTACTTCTAATGTACTTAAAGAAGTCTTTGTTATTCCTCTGAGTATTTTTAGCTATACGCTCCTCAAAGTCTTGCTTTGCTTTCCTGATTGTTGCCTTGCATTTGTTCTGCCAGAATTTATGTTTCTGCCTGCTGTCCTCATTTGGACAAGCCTTCCATCTTCTAAATGAGCTTTTCTTGCTCTTGATCACTTCCCGAACAGCTCCTGTAAGCCACATTGGAGTCCTCTTGGACCTGGCAGTGCCCTTTTTCCTTTTGGGTATGCATTCCAATTGGGCCTCTGTTATTGTTTTTGTAAACAGCCTCCATGCCACTTGGAGTGTTTGGACTCTCTCAATTTTCCCTTTCAGTTTCTTTTTTACTAGTTTCCTCATCTTTGGGAAATTTCCTTTTTGAAAATTTAAGGTCTCTGTGTTAGATTTTATCAGTGACTTGCGGTCTATGATCAAGTTAAACATAATTGAGTTGTGGTCACTGTTCCCTATTGGATCAGTCACATTAACATCTTGCACCAGATCCTGAGTATTACTCAGGATCAAGTCAAGGATTCTTGTACCTCTAGTTGGGTCTTCAACCATCTGTCCCAGGGAACAATCATTGAGCATATCTAGGAACTTTATCTCTTTATCATGTGCTGAACAACAGTTCACCCAGTCTATGTGAGGGTAATTGAAGTCCCCCATTATAACCAGGCTTCCCTTCCTGGATGCCTCCGTTACAACATTCTCCAACTGCCAGTCTCCCTCAAGAGTTTGGGTCGGAGGCCGATAGTATATGCCTACTGTTAGACCATCCTTGTGGCCTGGTACTCTTACCCACAGAGCTTCTAATGGTGACTCTAAATCACCTAGATATTCCAATTCATAAGATTTTATCACTTCTTTGACATACAAGGCTACACCACCTCCTGTTTGCCCCTTCCTATCCTTCCTGTACAGTTTGTAGCCTGGGATAACTGTATCCCATTGGTTATCATCCGTCCACCAGGTTTCAGTGATACCAATAATATCAATATTTTTATCTATTACCAAGTATTCCAGCTCCCCTATTTTGTTCCGGAGGCTCCTGGCATTTGTATACAAGCATTTATATATGCATTTCTGACACAGTCTTTTGCGTCCAGTTGCATTGTTAGACTGCCTCTTGTATCCTTCTGCTAGAATGCTAGTGACTAGCTCCTTGCTCTGCTCAGTAAATTTTGCATCCTCCTCACTACTCAAGTACACACTTTCCCGAACCGGATGCTGCCCAGCTCCTGTCGGCTTTCCCCCAGATAGTTTGGAACAATGGATTTCCCCTGTCCTTGATTAAGTTGGTTAATTAACTTCCCCTGAAGAGTTTCCCAATTAACTCGTGTAAACATGGCATGTGGATCTTATCAGATCGCAGTTCTTTCTGACGCATCCTGAACATGATATATAATGATGATTTTCCTTCATTAAATTACTGGTCATCGCTCCATCTTGCCTAGTGTCTCATTGCTTGACCAGTCTCCTCCGGGACCCAACGGCCACTCTGCGGCCCCGATCCAACATCTGGTGACCCCGCGACGTGATTCTACTCGTGAGTAAGCGATCTTCGTGGTCCGGTTCTACGCCAGAACTGTGTCCGAATCGTCCCGGAGGACAGTGCGGCAGCTCTGGTCGGAAAGCCATCCGATATGAGTGACAGCTACGCGGCGAGGCATTCCAGAGAGGCATTCCACAGCACGCTCCAAAGCTTTGAGGTAGCTTGCTCCGCGGAAACGTGTTCTGCTCAGGGTCGGCTGTGAAACCCTGACTCCAGCGCAGAAGCCGCTGAGGGCCCGTGGCAATTGTCCGCTTTATCGAGAAGCGGGTATGCTTAATCTCCAACTTTGGGATCGGATAGTAGCCTGCATTCAGCAAGCCCCGAGAGCTCCAGATTGCATAATCAGCACAGGGAGCAAGTGTAGGAAGCTCTTAGCAGAGGTAGACCCAGTCCGGATAGAGACCCAGGAACCCCCAGCGCAGTCAGAGCCATCAGCCCCAACGGCTCTCTATCCGTCATTCCAGCTCAAGCAGGGTAGTGTAGGGAGCTTTCCCTCGGTGACAGCTGCAGACGTCACCAATGGAATGCATGGAGCTACAGATTCCCAAGCTACCAAGAGTTCGGTTCAGCGTATGGCTGAGGAAGAGATCAGCAAGGGGGAGTTGCCAGCAGAAGATCTAGATGAGCTTAGGCAGATATGCCCAGTTCGCATAGAGGTAGTTGCCCTCACGGGCCAGCAGCAAACACTCCATTCGCCAGTTCCGTACAAGCTGCTCATGGCTATATGGAAGGCCATCACAGAGACAGGACTTCAGAGTCGCTTTACTAGGGGCACGCTTCAGCAAGTGTGTGAAACCATGATGCTCATTCCATACGACTGGAAGGCCGTCATGCGCAGACTGCCTTGCCAATCGCCACCCTTCAGTTGGTGGCTGAGACAGCCTTCAGGGCTTATCTCAAGGTCCCGGCAGCTGGCAAAGCAGCCAAAAATTACACAGCAGTCAAACAGGGCACCCAGGAGTCCTACATGGACTTTATCAATAGACTGGAGGAAGCGATCTGTAGACAGATCGATAACGAGCAAACCCAACAAGAGCTCATGATGAAATTGGCTAAAGACAACGGCAACCTTGTCTGCCGTAAGATCCTGCAGTCACTGTACAATCGTCCTGATCTGACTCTCACGGACATGATTAGGGCTTGTGCCGACGTTGGTACAGATTCCTACAAAATGGGTCTGTTGGCAGTGGCAGTACAAGGCGGTAGGAAACCCAAGAACAAGACCAAAGGAGCATGTCACAATTGTGGCAAGATCGGTCATTTCGCTAGGGAAGGCCGATCCAGCAAGGGCAGCGGCCAACACACCGGCCGTCCCAAGGCTCCGACCACCCCGTGTCCAAGGTGCAATAAAGGCTTCCACTGGGCCAGGAACTGCCTGAATTCGGGAAACCGGAACGCGGGCTTGTCTCTGGCCCCGGTCCAAACAGAGACCTCAATCGCTCTAGGAAAGCCAGAGCTAGATTAAATTTCGATCACATTCCCTGCATTCCGGAGGCGCAGGCCAGCCCCATAGGCAGCACGGGACTAGATTTGACTTGCCAGTCAGAAGTCACATGTGACTTGCCAGGCACAGTCTATCTGGTCGACTCCCAGTACATGGGACCCCTGCCTAAAGGCTACATAGGTTTAGTTTTTCCCCGTAGTGTTGCAGGAGCACGAGGAATTCTTGTAATTCTGGGAGTCGTTGACTCCAATTTTTCGGGTATTCTCTAGGTTCAACTCTGGACACACCTACCCCAAACCATTCACAAGGGAGACACGTTAGCGCAACTGATCATGGTTCCTTGTCACTCGCCAGCAGGCAGCCAGGAAAGGCTCAGGGACAGCTCAGAGTCTGGGTCGGAAGACCGCTCGAGCACAGGAGGGGCAGTGCAAGGATACCAGGTCTTAGCAGCAGTGGAGACCAACATAGAGTGGAAACGGCAGCAAGTCATAAAGGTATTTTTAAATAAAAAAACCTTTCACTGGGCTGCTAGACACCAGAGCTGACATCAGAGTGGTCAGCCAGAGTAAGTGGCTGCGTGAGTGGGCTCTTGAGCCGGTCTCCGATGTGTGGGGGGTAGCCGGTGTTCAAGAAGCATTTAGAAGCCAGAACTGGGTAGAAGTCACGATCCCTGAAGCTGACGGCACCGCGGTCATCCGGCCGCACATTCTGGACGTGCACATCAACCTTTGGGGGCGAGACATTCTGCAGCAGTACCGTGCCACTCTTACCTTTGGGAAATGGCTCTACCGCTTAAATGGCTGACCAACATGCCAGTCTGGGTAGAGCAATGGCCGGTAGTAGGGGAGAAATTAGTCGCCCTGAAACAGCTGGTGAAAGAACAGCTAGACGCAGGACATATAGAGCAGTCCACTAGTCCTTGGAATTCGCCCATATTTGTTATCAAGAAAAAGTCAGGGAAGTGGCGCCTCCTCCACGATCTCAGAGAGATCAATAAATGTATCTAGCTAATGGGTCCGCTTCAATGCGGCATCCCAAATCCGAATATGATCCACGAGGGTTGGGAGATCTTGGTTGTAGACCTCAAGGATTGTTTTTATACAATTCCCTTAGATGCTAGGGACCGGGAAAGGTTCGCTTTTACGGTGCCAGTTGTGAACCACAGAGAGCCTACGCAACATTACGCGTGGAAATATTTGCCACAGGGGATGCTCAACTCGCCCACCCTGTGCCAAATTTACGTTCACAACGCACTGGAGAAGTTCCAAAACCTTCACCCCACAGTCTTAGTGTGTCATTTCATGGATGACATCTTGGTCGCAGGGCCGCAACTCGGCAGCGAAATGTTTAAAAACCTCCAGGCCACTTTGGGGGGAAATGGGCTACTCAATGCCCCGGAGAAAGTTCAGAAAACCGAGCCACTCTCATACTTGGGCCATTGGCTTCTCCGTTCTTCCGCAGCACCAGTTTTGCCACAGATCAACTTAAAAGACTCAGTCACCCTTGTAGAGTTGCAACAGATTCTGGGGAATATTAATTGGGCCAGACTGTATTTCAGATTAGATATGGATATTTTGAAACCGCTCTTCTTGCTTCTAACGCTAGGTAAGCAGCCGGCAGACCGAATACACATTCCTAGAGAGGTGCGCTTGACTCTCGAAAAGGTTAATCAAGTTCTCCACCAGAGATGGGTGGACAGGATTAGTCAGGGGCCATATGCACCGATCCTAAACCTGTACATCGTTCGGACTGGATCCATGTTTACCAGAGCCCTTGGGGTGGACTCTGAGCGGGGGATGAGTATCGTGGAATGGGTGTATCTACCGCTCACCTCTTCCCGGAACATCGTTCCTCCGCAGGAACTGGTCTCCGCGGTAATTTACCAAGGAAGGCTGAGAGCTAGGGACATTTCAGGGCACGACTTAGCAAAATTCGTGGTCCCATTCACGAAAGAGCAAATTCAGCAACTGATGCAGCTCGGTGACTCGCTCCCGATCGCATTGGAAGGATTCACTGGATGCTTGGCATACCATTTGCCGAAGGACCCCAGACTCGTCTCGATTCAAACGCAGACAGTCAGTTTGTGTGAGCTGATGTCACTGGTTCCACTTCAGGGGGCTAGGACAGTCTTCATGGATGGGGGTCGTACATATGGTGTTTTGACTTGGCAAGAGGACCAAGCTTGGCGCACGCTTCTAACTCTTCCACAGAAGTCCGCGCAGCGGGCAGAGTTGGCAGCGGTGAACCTCGCTTTGCGCACCTTTGCCAAAGAACGCTTAAACATAATAACTGACAGCCAGTATGTTCAGAATTTGCTTCACAGTCTACCGGGAGCGTACATCACTCCCGCGATAGACAAAAACTTGTTGAGTCTTTTTCTCACAACGCAATTTCACTTGCGGAACCGCACCGAAGCGCTCTATATCGCCCACATCAGAAGCCACCAGGACTTGCCTGGTCCGATTTCTGCGGGCAATAGCAGAACGGATGTGGCCGCAAGGGAAATTCAGCAACGGTCGGTTTTGGGAGTCTTCACAACTCCAATTCAGAGTCATGCATTCTTTCATTAGAATGCCAAAGCACTCGCAAGGCAGTTCAACCTGCCACTTTCCCAAGCCCAAGGCATAGTCCATTCCTGTCAGCATTGTGCAGGGGCGTTAGGGGGGCCCTCGGGGGGGGGGGTCAACCATCAAGGGACAGAGGCCAACCAGGTGTGGCAGATGGACGTCACACATGTTCCGCAGCTTGGCAGATGGCAGTACATGCACGTTTGCATTTACACTTTTTCAAAGTTTGTTTGGGCAACAGCGCAGAAGGGAGAAACGGCTTCCCATGAGGAGCAGCATCTCCTTTCCTGCTTTGCGGCCATGGGCTAACCATGTCACGTGAAAACCGATAACGGTCCGGCTGATAGCTCCAGGCAGCTGGCCATCTTCATGGCCACCTGGGACATTAAGCACACCTTTGGCGTTCCATACAATCCGCAAGGGCAAGCGATTGTGGAACTGGTCAATCGGACGCTTAAGTCCTACATTGATAAACAAACAGAAAGGGGGGAACTGCTAGCCCTTCCCAGAAATCAGGGACAGGCACAGCATTGTCTGAACAAGGAATGGTTTAAGTACAATCACCTTAATGTTTTTTCGGATTGCACTCTGCAGGAGAAGCACTTCCGTCGCTCGGAGGCTCTCCAGCGGCTGATGGTGCGTTACTGAGTGCCACCGGATGCTTCTTGGAAGGGCCCGGTGCCACTCATAACATGGGGGAGAGGGTATGCTGCAATTATGTCTCCTACAGGTGTCATCTGGATTCCAGCTTGGTGTGTCAAGCCTCACTTCGAGTCCAATGGTGTGGACCCAGGCAGTTCCGGACCCAATTCTGGAGATGGAGGAACTAACCCTGATGGGGGGAGCCAAGCGGAGGAGACGGCAACAGCAGATGACAGTGCCGAAGATCACCTGGGGGATGGCCAAGTCCCTGTGCCAGGAGGCGGAGGATGCCGTTCGGCGGGAGGACAAGGAGCCGACACCGGAGAACATCTTGATTGCAGCCTTTTCCCTGATTACAGCTAATTCCGTGATGACCACCATCATCTTGATCCTTTCCCTGCTTGCGGTGGGAGGCATTCAAGCAGCTTCGTTGGAAGCCAACAACCTGATGCCAGGCGGAGATCTCTCCGCCCGGCTGCAGTACAACGTTTGGGAAAGATTGGTGAACCTCGTCAATCAGTCCAATTTTTGCCTGAGGCAGACCACCGCTTCTGCCTCTATCCTGAGCACTTGTCTCATCCCAGTGTGTCACTCCGCAGATGCACGCATCAGGAACGGTGACCGGTTGGTGAAGCGGATATTTGGTCCATTTTACAAGACTGCCTTTTCAACGTACGCGCATTGGGGAACCCAAGTCACCAAAGTCCTACCGGCTGATGCAGCCACTCTCTACACTCCCTGAGTGGCGGTCAGCCCGAACTCTACTTGTGCTCGTATGACCGGCTGTTCCGCGGTCGAAGGGCCACAGCGCCGTTGCCTCGACCCCAGCAACGGCAACTGGACTTGCAATAACCCAGAGACTATTAGCTCAATGTATGCTCATGTTACTTTGCCTTCAGGATGGTTTTTTACATGTAACCAGTATACTTGGAACTACATTCCTGCAAATGTATCTGATTCCCTTTGCTGTATCAGTTGTTTGACATTGTTGCTTCCCACCAGAGACATGGTTGCACCAAGCATAAATGTACCTTCACACACATGGCACGCTCGTGCCACCCAGTTAGACAGCTCATGTGATAGCAACATCAGAATTCTGAGTAAAGCTGAGTATGTTTCGTTAGCGGTCAGCTTGCTTGGCGTGCCAGGCTTAGCTGTAGGCAACGCTCGGAGAATTGGTCAATTGGCTTGCGCTTTGGCAAAAGCCATTAACCACACCTCCTCAGCGATAGCGCTGCTCAATCAAGAGCAGACAGAGCTTCGCCATGCCATATTGGATAATCGAGCAGCTATCGATTACCTCTTATTGTTACATCATTTGGGTTGCGGGGCTGTCCATGGCATGTGTTGTTTTAACCTCACGGACAACTCGCGCAAGGTACAGAATCAGCTCACAGACCTCCATACCTTGGTCAAAAACATCAAGGAAGATGCTACATGGGGGTGGTGGAATTCATTATGGTCCTGGTTCCCATGGGGTTGGCTACAAACGACACTCAAGGTGATTGTGGGGGTGATAATACTGGGAACGACAGTGTGTCGTTTCATGCAATGTATTCCCTCGCTGATGTCAAGATGTCTCCAATGGAGAGAACCCCGGAATGTCCTCACTCCACGTCAGCTGATGGCGCTCCTACGTCGAGCCGTCTGTCAGGTCCAATTAAACAAATAAAGGGGGAATGTGGTATCCGCGGACACAATTGGCATACTGTCCCTGACAGAACCACGGTTCGGGAGAACGCTCCCTTGAGCCTTGGTTCTGAGGGGACAGAAATTGGGGGAGTGGAATATTAGATAGGGTTTAATTCACCCACAGCTGACCTGACAAGCAGCTCGGACAATAGGAAGCTGAATGACTACTCGCTAGTCATGTAATAGGTAATATCGCACCCGCAGATTACCTAAGTCCTGAATCAATAACAGCCACATGTTTACCCCAAGATAGTTTGGAACAATGGATTTTCCCCTGTCCTTGATTAAGTTGGTTAATTAACTTCCCCTGAAGAGTTTCCCAATTAACTCGTGTAAACATGGCATGTGGATCTTATCAGATCGCAGTTCTTTCTGATGCAGCCTGAACATGATATATACTGATGATTTTCCCTCATTAAATTACTGGTCTTTGCTCCATCTTGCCTCGTGTCTCATTGCTTGACCAGTCTCCTCCGGGACCCAACGGCCGCTCCACAGCCCCGATCTAACAATGTATCAGGCTGCAAAGCCAGAGTTTGGGAGTTCAATTCCCAATGTGCATCCCAAGAAAAATAGTTTATCATTTTCTTCTTCTGAGGATGCCCTGGGATTCTGCAGCATGCTCAAATCCACACTGGTTCACTTTTCTTCTAGGAGTCACAGTCAAGAATTGAACTCTCAACCTCTGGCTCCACAGCCAGATACTTAAACTACTCAGCTATCTGGCCAACCTCCCCACATCCTAAACCCAACCTTATAAGGCTGTGAAGAGGGGTGGGGGGAGAAGAGAAGGAAAACTGAGTCACATGGGTTGCTTTGATCTCTTTGGTGGCAAAATGCAATAGGCATGGAATAAACCAACATATCACTAAATAGGTAAATGTAAATGTCATCCTTGCTCGAAAGCCAGTTGTATCCAACTCTAGGGTTCAGTGCTCATCTCTATTTCGTAGCCTAAGAGCCAGTGCTGTCTGCTTCTGCAGAAGTTTCCGTGATCATGTGGCAGGCATGACTAGACACCAGAGCGCACGGAATGCTGTTTAACTTCCCACTGAAGTGGTCCCTGTTTATCTACTTGCAATTTCTTGCTTTCGAACTGCTAGGTTGGAAGGAGCTGGGACAAAGATGGGTGCTCACTCTGTTCTGCAGTACTTGGGAATCGAACTGCTAAACTCCCACCTTCCAGTCAGTATCTTAGCCACTTGAGCCACTGCAATATGTAAATGAAAGTCTGGCTGGACATCCCACTACAGTAATGGAGTAGACCGTACAGCCAGCTACTCAATGCTGAGTATTGGCCGGCGGTAAATAACTTGACTCCCTAAAGGGGCCAACGGTTATGGGTGGATGATCCCCTTTAGGTGGGGTGAGGGTTCCCCTCAGTGGAGGAAATGCCACTGGAAACCATCCTATTGGGCCCAAGGGCAAAATGAGCAGAGGAGGAACTCTGATTCCCAATGGTCATGGAGGCGGAAGAGGCCATGCCAGATGGACTGGCTGTGAAGGCGCATCTTGTCTATATCCTCAAGGCTGCGGCAGCCCATTGCAGTCCTGGTGTTAAATCCTTCATGTCTCATTTCATTCATGGCGCAGGAGATGACTTCGTGATCATAGTGTGTGGGTCACTTCGTGGTAGGCTTGGATCCACCTTAAACAAAGCTATGCCAATGGCATTTTCCCTGCTTCAGGAAAAAAATGTATTCTCAGATACGAGTTGCAGCCAATGAGGAAATGAAAGTCAATGAATGGAGATAATTTGTGATGTCCTCTTCCTTTTCCTGCCATAGGGTTTCATGCCTGTCATGACCTGATGGAAAGCTGGCTGCCAACTCTACTGCTCCTGAGAGACTATAAGATCCCCTCGCTGTTTACCTTGTACAGGTAAAACACAATCTCCTTCCTCCTCAACTCCCTGACTTGTTCTTACTCAGAAGGAGAGCTTAGATATGTTCCTCTTCTTTTGGGACTACAGAGTGTAGAGCTCTGGGGGTTGTAGACCACAAAGCTAATGTTTTGGAGCTCTTCGAATCATAGAATAACTGAGTTGGAAGGGGCCTTTTAGGCCAGGGGTTCCCAAACTTTTCAAGCCGGGGTCTGGGTCAGGCTCTCTCTCTTTTAGTTTTGAGGGCTGTACAGTCATTTTGTCCTGCCTGCACAATTGGTCATTTTATCCCAACAGCTTCAAAGGGGGTGGCCATTTTGTTTCTTGAATGCTCTTGGAAGGGGTGGGGGGCACATGAAATGACACCAAGGGCTGGATCCAGCCCACAGTCCTTAGGTTGGGAACCCCTGTTTCATGCCATCGAGTCCAATCCCCTGCTTAATGCAGGAATCCGAATCAAAGGAGATCTGACAGATGGTTATCCAACTCTTAATGGAGACCTGTGAGCCTCAGACCTTGGAGTAGGATTGCCATAATTCTTTCCCAACAAACCGGGACAGCCCTGTGACATCATTGCATTCTTCAAACTGTGCATATGTTGGAAGGGGCTGTCGAGGAGACCTACTGGAGCGCCTTCTTCCTCCTCTCCCCCCCCCATGCTCCCCTCCTTTCCCTCATTCTCCTTTCAGAGACCTTCAATTTATCCCATTGCCGAGCTGCCTGTCAGCTGGGAGGTGGGTTCAGCGAATCCCCCCCCTGCCGCTGGGGACCTCCACTTACTGATGATCAGGCCATGCTGATCAACCCAATCTCCTTCTTTTTCTTCAGCCATCAAGCTGCTGTGGCTGCTGCTACAGATGCTGGCTGGTGCTTAAGTAGAGGCGCCACTTCACGGCAGCAAGAAAAAGTCGAGAATGTTTTTTCAAACTAAGAGCATGTCCCTTGGTTTGAAACCTTGCAAATTCGGGACTTTTCGATGATTTTTTATGGAACTGGCCGGGACAATCAAAATCTGGGAAAATCCTGGTTTTCCGGCACATATGGCAACCCCACCTTGGAGGATTCCATATTTGATAATGTTTCCCAGTAATTTCTAACTTTTCCAAAGCTCCAGCATGTTTCATTCAAGAGGTGTCTGTTCTTGGACCTTCATCTGAGGTTGACGCTTACCAAGACTGTAATGAAATCTTCTGCCATCTTTTTTCTTCTTTTTCCAGTGAGCAGGAGATGAAGAATTCCCTCAAGATCTTGATGGAGCTGGAGACCAAGATCACGGGCTGTGGGGCCAACCCCTTCATCTCCCTCAAACCAGAGCAGGCTCACTCCAACCCAAACAAGCCACCAGTCTACTGCAACTCCCATTACATTTTGTTCTATGGGCCCGTTGAACCTCGGGATGAAGTCAATGTTGAAGAGCTGGATGGGGACGAGCATGACAAGATGAATTAAAAGTTTATGTAGACAGAATCAGAAATGTACGGGGCTGCCATTTTCTCTGCTTAAACCAGGGGTGCCCAAACTACAGCCCACATGCCAGATCCAACCCCCAATGCCAATTCATTCAGCCCATGCCACCCTCGTCGCTCCTGGAAATGGAAGTAAAATGCACCCACACTTCCACTTCCAGGAGCGATGAGGGCAGCATGAGCTGGATGAATTGGCATCAGGGGCCAGATCTGGCTGTGGGCTTTAGTTTGGGCATCCCCTGGTCTATGTTCATTTTTAAAATGTTGTGTTCTTGAAATTAATGAGCCCATCATGATTCACTGTCGGCTTGTACTTCAAAGTTGGAAAACTTAATTTTCAAACCAGTTTTGATGCCTCCTCTATTTCTATGGGTCTTCCTCCTTGCCAGTATGCATTAGACAAGAGCAGAGGTCAGCAAATGTGGCTCTCCAGATGTTATTGGACTTCAGTTACCAGAAGCCCAAGTCAGTATACCTGCTGATCAGGAATTGAAGTCCAAGAACATCTGGAGAGCCACGTTTGCTGACCCCTGGGTTAGGGCACTGGTTCCCAACCTTGGGGCCCTGAATGTTCTTGTACTACAACTCCCAGAAGTCTTCACCATTAGCTATGGTGGCCAAGATTTTTGTAGTTCGAGAACATCTAGGTCCAAGTTATTGGATAGCTTGGAGGTAAAGAGGTGGAACTGCTATGATTGAGCTGACTCACAGTCTACTACAGTCAAGCACTCCACTCCATGTCTTAGTTCTTGAGCAGAGGTACTGGTTCACACTCTGGCCCCTGCATTTATTCCTTGGAAAACTCTGGGTGGGAAGTTGTTCTAGATTCCTAAATCATCTGGTACAGAACAGTCTTCTGTTCCAAGAATGGGCAACCTTACAAACATAGGATATATGAAGGAACCCATAATCCACCAAAGAAATCCCTTGTAAGAAAGGCATATGGATCGAGCCAATTGTAATTCATTAGCCCTTGCATCAATGGGACTTACACAAGTACAGTAAAATCCTGACTTACAAATGCCTCGAGTTACATAAAATTCGACTTACATAATGATTTTGTGCTAAAACCATGTCCTGATTTACATGATTTCCTATGGGTTTGCTTCGAGTTACATAAAGATTCTTTTTCCTATGGGTTTGCTTCGAGTTACATAAAAATTCATTTCCCTATGGGTTTGCTTCGATTTACATAAAAATTTAACTTTTCCTATGAAGGTTTGCTTCGAGTTATGTAAAAAATTTTTTTTTTCCTATGAGTTTGCTTAGAGTTACATAAAAATTCAATTTCAGCAAAAGCCTATGGAATTGACTTTTTTTCGTAAGTAGGGGTTTTACTGTACTTGTTTAATGAGTCCCATTCATTCAATGGGTCTACTCAAGTTGGGACTAAGCAATTGTATTTCATGATACATTTAGATATAAAGGCTTAAATCTAATTCTCTGTCCCAAAGAGTCTGTATCAAACAATTTCTTGTGGAAATCCTATTGGTTTCAACAGGTCTGTTCCTGCTGGTAGTAATTATTTAATTTAGGACAACGAAAGTCTTAGACAATGAGCTTGACTTGAAAGTTGGCAGATCAGCAGTTGGCGACCTGAATGTTGTGTGGTGGACTGAGCTCCCGTTGTCTGCCCTAGCTCCTGACAACCTAGCAGTTTGAAAGCACATTGCAAGGAGATAAATAGGTACTGCTTCGGCAGGAAAGATAACAGCGTTCTGTGCACTTTGGCTCTAGTCATTCTGCCACATGACCATGGAAATGTCTGCAAATGCAGACCACATGGGCTCTTTGGCTGTAAATGGAGCTGAGCACTGCACCGTAGAATTGAACACAACTGGCTTTTGAGCAAGGGAGGCTGTTAGTCTAAGCCAATTTCTCCCAACCTTTGGTTTTTTGACTTCAATTCCCTGAAGTCTAAGTCAATTCCCCAAAGCACTGATCAGCCAATGTATTGACTTAGGCTTCTGGGAATTGAAGTTCTCCCTGTGGGGCCTGGGCCCCACATTGGGAAACACTGGTCTAAGCCAAGAAACTTATTTTCAGGATGAGAACTGAATAGATAAAAATCGCACCTGGAACTCATGACTCCAACTCTAAACAAAAAGAAACCTTTAGATCATGTTCAAGTTACCCAAGGATCTACCCTGAGATTTGAATTTACCTCTTCTCTACCCTTGCTATACCCCTACCAGGTAATTGCTGGAATAAGGAGCTGTGATGGCTCAGTGGTTAAGCAGCTCACCTTGTTAGCTGGAAGGCTGGCAAGTCGGCAGTTCGAGACCCTGGGGACTGCATAACAATTTGAGCACCCGTCTTTATCCCAGCTCTTGGGGACATGAAAGGAGCCTCATTCGGGTGTCCCCTGAGCGCAGTTTCTCCAACAAAAATCCTTTCAACCCAGAATGATTTTTGACATGAAATTATTATTATTATTGCTGGACTATTAGTATTAATACTAATTTAATCAACTTAGAACTGCAGAGCTGGAAGTGACACTGAGACCAGGCCCTGTGAGGGGCCCCCATTTAATGTAAATATATTTTGTTTTAAAGAGATTTCTTTGCCACAACTCCAAAACATGTGATATAAAACATCTGGTTAATATGTTGGGAGGCCACAACTAGAAGAAATGGCAGGAATTAAAAAGAATGCTCAGAATATGTTATTTTTTTATCACTTCACATACAGGAGTGTTCACCTGATCCTTTGTCCTGATCTGCCCATTTCACCAAGAAATACAAAAGGATCAATAAACATTTGGCTTAATAAAATTATCATCTAGCAGGTCTCATGCTGAAAACCACTTTCAGGTCAGCAGAAGATGACACCAATTTGTGGTGAAGTGAAATAACGGTCACCTGACCACAAGCAATGTTTAAATAAAATAAAATATTTCATGGGTATTACAGTATTTGGCTGCTGACCAGGGCAGTTCTGCTATTTGAGATGAATTAAAAATAGCCTGACCCAATTTGACCCCTTTCAGGTGTAATGAGCGTTGAAAGTAACTTGTGTGTGTGTGTGGGGGGGGAATTAGTTATTGCTATTCATCCTAAAGTTAGTTTTAATTCCTTCATTTTTGAATCAATGAAGATATAACATATTACTGTAGTAATATAAGGAGGGGCAACTTCCCTCTTTTTAAAACAGGGTAATTAATTTTTTTAGTTAAGAACATAAGAACATAAGAACAGCCTTGCTGGAACAGGCCACAGCCCATCCAGTCCAGCATTCTGTCTCACACAGTGGCTCACCATTTCCTTCAGGGTATTCCCAAGGAGATGCCCTCACCTGCTTAGGATCCCCTGGAAATGGCATTGAGAGATATCCTGCCTATCTCTCCAACCCGGAGGTTGTCCTTTGGTAGCCATAATTATAGCCATTGATAGCCTTGTCCTCCATGAACTTGTCTAATCCTTTCTTAAAGCTCTCAAGACTGACAGCTGTCACCACTTCTTCTGGCAGGGAGTTCCATAGACCAGTAATCCTCTGGGTGAAAAAGTACTTTCTCTTATTTGTTTGAGAACTAGTACCCAAAAGTTTCATGGAGTGTCCCCTAGTTCTAGTGTTGTGCGATAGGGAAAACAGTTTTTCCTTATCTACTTTGTCCACACCGTGCATGATTTTATAAACTTCAATCAGGTCACCTCTTAGACGCCGTCGTTCAAGAGTGAAAAGGCCCAACCGTTGCAGCCTCAGATGGTAAGGAAGGTGTTCCAGTCCCCTAATCATTCTGGTTGCCCTCCTCTGTACTTTCTCCAACTCCATAATATCCTTCTGGAGGTATGGCGACCAGAACTGTACACAATATTCCAGATGGGGCCTCACCATAGATTTATAAAGAGGCAAAATGACACTTGCTGACTTATTTTCTATACCCTTCCTAATGATCCCTAACATTGAGTTTGCTTTTTTCACTGCTGAGGCACACTGGGTTGACACCTTCATTGAGCTGTCCACCAGGACACCAAGGTCCCTTTCCTGGTTTGTCGCAGAGAGTTCAGACCCCATCAGTTTATAAATGTAATTGGGGTTTTTTGCCCCAACATGCATCACTCTGCACTTACTGATGTTGAAGCTCATTTGCCACTGTTTTGCCCACTCCCCCAGTGTCAAGAGATCCCTCTGGAGCTCTTCACAATCTCGCACAGTTTTCACTACCCTGTATAATTTAGTGTCGTCAGCAAATTTGGCTACCTTGCTTTTTACTCCTACCTCTAGATCATTTATGAAGAGGTTGAAAAGCAGGGGTCCCAGTACTGAACCTTGGGGGACCCCACTCTTTACTTCCCTCCACTTGGAGAAGTGTCCATTTAGTGCTACCCTCTGTTTCCTGTCCCTTAGCCAGTTGCTGATCCAGGACAAGACCTGTCCCTTTATTCCATGACTGGTAAGTTTATTCAAGAGCCTTTGGTGTGGGACCTTGTCAAAAGCCTTCTGAAAGTCCAGATAAACAATGTCAACTGGATCCCCCTTATCCACATGCTTGTTGACACTCTCAAAAAATTCCAACAGATTAGTGAGGCATGATTTGCCCTTGCAAAAGCCATGTTGGCTCTCCTTTAGCAGCACCTTCTCTTCTATGTGCCTATTAATTCTATCTTTTAGGATGGTTTCCATCACTTTACCTGGGACACATGTCAAACTGACAGGCCGGTAATTTCCTGGATCACCCCTGGATCCTTTTTTGAAAATTGGTGTTACATTCGCTACCTTCCAGTCATCAGGCACAAAGCCTGATTTGAGGGAAAGATTATATATTTTGGCTAGGATATCAGCAATTTCATCTTTAAGTTCCCTGAGAACTCGTGGATGGATGCCATCTGGTCCTGGGGATTTGTTAGTGTTTAGCTTAACAAGACATGCAAGGACCTCCTCCCTGGTTATTTCTATCTTGCTTAATTCTTCGGTTTCCCTCCCTACGAAGATAGGCTCTGTTTTGGGCATGTGGTCTCTGTCTTCTTCAGTGAATACTGAAGCAAAGAATTCATTGAGTCTCTCTGCAATCTCTGTTTCCTCTTTAATAACCCTTTGCCTTCCATTGTCATCTAATGGTCCAATGGCCTTCCTAGTTGGGTTCTTACTTCTAATGTACTTAAAGAAGTCTTTGTTATTTCTCTGAGTATTTTTAGCTATACGCTCCTCAAAGTCTTGCTTTGCTTTCCTGATTGTTGCCTTGCATTTGTTCTGCCAGAATTTATGTTTCTGCCTGCTGTCCTCATTTGGACAAGCCTTCCATCTTCTAAATGAGCTTTTCTTGCTCTTGATCACTTCCCGAACAGCTCCTGTAAGCCACATCGGAGTCCTCTTGGACCTGGCAGTGCCCTTTTTCCTTTTGGGTATGCATTCCAATTGAGCCTCTGTTATTGTTTTTGTAAACAGCCTCCATGCCTCTTGGAGTGTTTGGACTCTCTCAATTTTCCCTTTCAGTTTCTTTTTTACTAGTTTCCTCATCTTTGGGAAATTTCCTTTTTGAAAATTTAAGGTCTCTGTGTTAGATTTTATCAGTGACTTGCGGTCTATGATCAAGTTAAACATAATTGAGTTGTGGTCACTGTTCCCTATTGGATCAGTCACATTAACATCTTGCACCAGATCCTGAGTATTACTCAGGATCAAGTCAAGGATTCTTGTACCTCTAGTTGGGTCTTCAACCATCTGTCCCAGGGAACAATCATTGAGCATATCTAGGAACTTTATCTCTTTATCGTGTGCTGAACAACAGTTCACCCAGTCTATGTGAGGGTAATTGAAATCCCCCATTATAACCAGGCTTCCCTTCCTGGATGCCTCCTTTACAACATTCTCCAACTGCCAGTCTCCCTCAAGAGTTTGGGTCGGAGGCCGATAGTATATGCCTACTGTTAGACCATCCTTGTGGCCTGGTACTCTTACCCACAGAGCTTCTAATGGTGACTCCAAATCACCTAGATATTCCAATTCATACGATTTTATCACTTCTTTGACATACAAGGCTACACCACCTCCTGTTTGCCCCTTCCTATCCTTCCTGTACAGTTTGTAGCCTGGGATAACTGTATCCCATTGGTTATCATCCGTCCACCAGGTTTCAGTGATACCAATAATATCAATATTTTTATCTATTGCTAAGTATTCCAGCTCCCCTATTTTGTTACGGAGGCTTCTGGCATTTGTATACAAGCATTTATATATGCTTTCCTGATACAGTCTTTTGAGTCCAGTTGCATTGTTAGACTGCCTCTTGCATCCTTCTGCTAGAGTGCTGGTGACTTGCTCCTTGCTCTGCTCAGTAATTTTTGCATCCTCCTCACTACTCAAGTACACACTTTCCCGAACCGGATGCTGCCCAGCTCCTGTCGGCTTTCCCCCAGTTATCAGTTTAAAAGCTGCTCTGCAGCCTTTTTGATGTTGAGTGCCAGCAATCTGGTCCCATCATGGTTTAAATGCAACCCATCCCTCCTGAACAGATTTGGCTTGTCTCAAAATGTTCTCCAGTTCCTGACAAATCTGAAGCCCTCCTCTCGACACCACCGCCTCATCCACGCATTGAGGCTTCTGAGCTCTGCCTGCCTGGTAGGTCCTGCGCGAGGGACAGGCAGCACTTCTGAAAATGCTACCTTGGAAGTCCGGGACTTCAATCTTCTTCCTAACAACCTAAATTTGGCTTCCAGGACAGACCGTTTGGCCATCCCAATATCATTAGTACCAACGTGTACCATGACAACTGGCTCGTTCCCAGTTCTCTCTAACAATCTATCTAGATTTCTTGTGATGTCTGCAACTTTTGCACCTGGCAGGCAAGTCACCATACGGTTATCATGTGCATCACAAATCCATTTCTCTGTATTTCTAATTATTGAATCGCCTAGTACAAGGAGCCTCTCTCCTGCAATCTGTTCATCTACATGCACCTCATCAACCATATTAAGGGAGAGAACCTCAGTTTGTTCCTGTTGTTCATCTTCCTGGATCTCATCAAGTGTGATGAAGGAGAGATCATCAGGTGGAACCAGTTGTTCCTCTGTGTGTTCCTCATCAGGTGTGATAAGGGAAAGAGCCTCAAATTTATTCTGTAATTTCAGACTCTCAGAGTGATCCCCTACTCTTCTCCTCCTTTGAGTCACATTCCTCCAACCATCTCCCTCCTGAGTTAGTGAAGGGCCTTCTCCCTCAGAACTGTGCCCTGTCACTTCTTTGTCCAGCATAGTCTGCTCCGCTCTGTCCAAGAACAGCTCAAGCTCCTTAATTTGTTGGTGGTTAGATATGCGTGCCTCTAGCTGCTGGACCTTCTCTTCTAGTAGTGCAACCAGCTTGCACTTGCTGCAAGTGTAGTTCTCCATATGCTTTGGCAAGAACACAAACATGGCAGTTAGTTTTAAAACCATGGGGAAGTGATGGCAAACCTTTTAGAGACTGAGTGCCCAAGGAGGCGGTAGAGGTGTGTGGCAGATACCACACATGCCAGTGATGTCATGTGCGTGTGGGTACACATACCCATGTGACATCAACATAGGCCCATCATCCCGCCCCTTCCCGCACCCTCACGGGTAAGCCCCACACACCACTATGTCCCACCATGGGCGGACCCAATCCCCTACTGCCATGGGCAAACCCCACACCCCTTCCCATGCGACCATGGAAAAGTCATCTCACCTCTTCCAGCACTTTGCAGGGCTTGGCGCGCCCCCTGGCAGGCCCACAACAGTGGGAGACAGGGCTTGCCCAAGAGGGTGCAGTGGGGCCTGGGCTGCGCCGAGCCCCACTGAGGGCAAATGCCACCCACCCCTCAGCAGGACTTGCCATCACTTGCACCAGGCTCACCCTGCCCTGAGGGCAAATGCGGCCCCTAACTTGGCAGGATGTGGTGCTGCCCACACCAGGCTTGCCACACCCTGCTGTGGAAAAGCACCACCCCAGGGAAGCCTGCCCTGCCACCCCATCCCCCGCCACCATGTGTACACCGTGCATGTGCATGCACCCATTGGCTCTGGCCAGGCGGGGCTTGCCTGCACCATTGCGCGGGTCCAGAGTGGCCTCTGCATGCCACCTCTGGCACGCATGCCATAGGTTCACCATGGGTGCCATAGGGTCTGCTTGGCCTAGTTATTTATATGCACCCTTGTAATCACATACCAGTAACAACTAAGATAAATAAATACAATGAATTGTTATGCTTACTCCTGAATAATGAGAAAGCAAAGTGTTGCTTTTTAAATAAAACATAACTAATTCAATTTTGGTGCCTTTGAACTGTAACTTTTGAAGCTTTGATTTGCGTTATGTAAACCAAAAAGTGGAGGCTGGTCTGTTGTACACCTATTAGATCAGAAGTGGGGAAGCTTTTGAATTACAACGTCCAGCAGCCCTTGGTGGAATAACTAATGGTGGAGGGTACTTGTCTATTTATCTCTTAGATCAGATTTCCTCAAACTTGGCTCTCAATTGTTCTTGGACTTCAATTGCCAGAAGTCCAAGTCAGCACTCCTGCTGATCAGGGCTTCTGGGAATTGAAGTCCAAGAACATCTGGAGAGCCAAGTTTGAGGAACTCTGCCTTAGATCGAACCTATGAAAACTTATGTGCCAGGAACCACTACCACTTTCCTACACACTAGTCAGAATAACAGCTTTTGACTCCATCACAGTGGAGTTATTCTGGGTCAAATTGCTAGTCGATCCCTCTTCCCTTGCCTTCATTTTCTTAGGTGGGTCCAACATAAGGACCCAGTCAAGTGTAGTGGTGGTTACAGTGTCAGATGTCAACTAGGGAAGTCCACATGATCATCATCAAATTTCACCAGTTGTGAAGCTCAAGTGGTGACTTTGGGTCAACCAGTTATTGCTCAACAGAGGTCCAACTTCACCAGATGTTCAGCTCGTGTCTAGAAAGCCGATTGCATGTTTTCCCTCCAGCAATGACCTTCCTTCCTTTGTTCTGTGAGTCATCAGACTTGCGTATAAAGCCTGTGTTTACCTCCCAATGACCAATCAGAGAAGAGAGCAGCTTAATCTGAAAGATCCGTAAGGTGAGGAGAGCTTGTGGTGGGGCAAACAGACATCTTTCCCCACTTAAAAAAGGTCTCACATCTAAACATGAGCAGTGCATCTCATGCACTCTGGCCCCACACCAGTTTCACCTGGACTTTTGTGAGCATCAGTCAGGGTAGGGATGGAGAAACCACAGATTAAACACTCATGGTGCCTTAAATTCTATGGAGGAAAAGCATTATGCAAGTAGAAGCGAGTAGATCACATTTGTGACAATAGCCGCTGGAAAGGCTCTGAGGTGATTGCACAATCATAAAGGTGTCTTCCATCAGAAACTGTCTATCACACCATTAAAAAAAGAATTAGCAACAATTTACAGCACTGCTGCTACACAGATAACAAATTGTGTATACAGAATTTTCTTCCATACCCTTCTGTTCTCCATTGGAGGAAAACCCCAACAGAGGCTATCTTGACAGCTGAAATCCAGGTTTTCCATGGAAATACAGTGCCCCCTCCCCCCCCCCGGTGGTGAATACATTTTGAGATATACCCCAGATATCTGAAACCACAAATGACAGCAAACCCTGTACAGTATTTTACATTTCAGACAGTGGTTGCTAGTGGCCAGCTCTAGTAATGTGCCATAAAAACATATGTACAGTATTTTGGCATTTTTATTGAATATTTTTAAACCCATAGACAAACCATGGATACTGAACTTGTGGATATGGAGGGCTACTTGTACGTGGGTTTCAGATGTTGGTCATGTCTCCCTGAATCTGACCGCAAGATAATTGATGTTATTCCAAGTCTTAGCAGGCACAAAAGATATGGTGCATTTGCAGATCGGCAGCTAAAATATGCATCACCAACGGCTCTTTCTCTATGCCATCTGCCAATGTATTTTCCTCCCTTCTGTCTGGCAGGCAGGCACAACTTCAAAACATTTTTGACTGTGATAGACATCGAGTAATTTCCATGAGAGCATTTAGCATGAATCCATCTTCCCCAACTGGGCACAAAGTGTGCTTTCTGAGGACAGTTTTGTCACGTTCTCTGCTTGGTCTCCTTACCTCGTTGTGCTTCCATTTATTGAGTATTCTAGTACAACCCCAGCATGCAGTGAATACTAACAAACTAACCCAGTGATGGTGAACTTTGGCACTCCAGGTATTCTTGGACTTCAATTCCCAGAAGCCCTGATCAGCAGGAGTGCTCACTTGAGCTTCTGGGAATTGAAGTCCAAGAACACCTGGAGTGCCAAGGTTCACCATCACTGCACTAACCAGGGAGACAGGAAAGACTAGTCTGACCTAAAGGGAATTGTTTTGCATTGTTTGCCTCTACTTACAATTAGAAAGGTTCTCTCCTGCCTCGTGGTTCACCTGACCCTATTTGCATGCCTTAAAGTCTTTGTTTGTTCTGGCTTTCTCTCTTTTGCTTTCTGCCTTTGGAAGAGGAAAGATGTCCTTTTGAGTGCCTCCATCTTACAGGCCACATGGCTGGAAGAAAGGCCACTTTTACTTTTTTTTCTAAACTAACTCACCTGGATTTCCTATCTTCATTATTGATCTATTGCAACTTCACCAAGACTCCTGAGCACATGTATCTTGTGACCTCATTTTGTGACCTCATTATATTTTCTCTCTCAAGGATCTAGTCCAAGTGTGTTCATTAGCTGGAATAAACAGGGGTGAACTAGGAGACTTGCATTCAAACCCAAATCACCCAAAACCTGTCCTGCTTTGCTCTGCCACCGCTACAAGTAACTTAACACCATTGAGGGGTGTCCAGATACAGACACAATTTTTGTGCAATTTGATGCTAACCGTAGCAGCTGAAGGAGAATAAAAAAAAAACCACCAGTAACTAAACCAATCAACAGCCAAAGAAGGGGGAATAAAATCAGCATCCTGCAGAAAGCAAAAGGTTAGTCCCTGCCCAGCTATGATTGCAAACTCAAACAGTGCTTGAGAAGGTCAAAGATCACATTAAGACCAGAGGTTGACATCTGAGTCATTGAAGACTCACATTTGCAGGCAAGGGTGGTGGTCTGGTTTTCTGCAAGGCAAATTGGACACAGATGATGACAGGAGTTGGCGCAAGAGATATATGTGCTTCGCACCGACCCCTGGTAACACATCCTGAGGGACTCAGCATGTCCCACCAAATTTGTGGGCTTCTGCTTGCGAACGTGGGACAACCTCCTCAGTCCAAAGGCACAGAGGAGAAAGATTACCATATTGCCACAATGTCCTGGGAGAATGAAGGATCGGAAAAGGAGGAGGATAAAATGATGGAAAGGATATGTATTTTGGAGTGAGTCCAAAACGACCTCAAAAGAAGGCGCTCACTAGGTTAAAACAGCAGATTAGCTGTTGAGGGTTTTAAATCCATCTGATGGTTGCTGGTTAGGAGACAGGTTGATACTGAAGAATGACTGGCCAGCCAGGATGGAGGTGGAACAATTCCATGGGTGGTACGTGGGTAGTTGTGGGATGAACACCACGAGATCTTGAGTTAGATTGAGTTGTGCTATGTGAAATTAAGTCCATCTCAGATAGGACAGCCTACACCAGTGATGGTGAGACTTGGCACTCCAGCTGTTCTTGAGCTTCAATTTCCAGAAGCCCTGATCAGCAGGAGTGCTGACTTGAACTTCTGGGAACTGAAATCCAAGAACACCTGGCATGCCAAGGGTCACCATCACTGCCATAGAACTTGGCACTCCAGCTGTTCTTGAATTTCAATTCCCATAAACCCTGATCGCAAATCTGGCCAGTTTATCCTGCTATGGTAATAGAGTAGACCATACTGCCAATGACTCAACACTGAGCATCAGGCAGCATTAACTAACCTGACAACTCTGAGGACTAGCAGCTTTGGCAAAGACCACGGGAAAGGTTGATGGTCCCCAAGTGGATTACATCCTACTTGAATCCATCTTGATGGAGGGCAGCAGCGTCATCAATACTGGCCTGGGACTGAGGAGGACTTTGTGTGGCAAAAGGGTTCAGGACCAGAAAGTGACTCACAGAGCTGGATCGGTGGTACAGGGGTCACTCTGCAATGCAGAAGGCAGATGAAAGGCCACGGCATTATATTCGCAGGACAATCTTCATGGCTGATCATCATGATGATCACCAATATTCGGAATTGGATATGGCACAAGAAGAATAAGAAGCCCTGATCAGCAGGAATGCTGACTTGAGCTTATGGGAATTGAAGTCCAAGAACACCTGGAGTGCCAAGGTTCGCAATGACTGGCCTACACTGAATAATGGTAGCTCTCCAAGAGTTTAGGCAGCATTCTTTTTAAGATCTCTTAGGATTCTGGAAATCGAACCCAGATCCTTCTGCATGAAAAGTGGGCAGGCCACCTCCTGTGATGCAAATGGGATTGATTACCAGGGTTTCTCATCCTTGGGCCTCTAGATGTTCTTGGACTTCCATTACCAGAAGCCAGTATCAGCACATATGCTGGTTAGAGCTTCTGGGAAATGAAGGTCAAGAACATCTGGAGCCACAAAGTTGAGAAACCCTGGATTATGCCATTTGAAGCACATTGGTTTAAGGGAGTGTGCTTGTGATAGTGATAGAGATCGGCCCTTGAACCCTACGGCAGCATTCCTGGTAATCTAAAAGCAGAAAAGGGAAATTTTTACTTTTATAGGACTACAGTCCCAGATTGTTCTAAACAGATTGGCTGTCACTCATCTTGTCTGGGGTATTCCAGGAGTTATAACCTGAAGAAGGGAGGAAGGAAGATTTGACCCATTTCTGCTGAATCTTAATTTCTAAAGCAAACATAAGCAAATCCCAACTTGGAAGAGCCAAATGCATTAGTCAGAGAACATTTTCAAGGTGGCTATCCAGGAATTTGTTTTCAGACAACCCCACAAGCTGAGAGGCCTTGTCAGCAAATTCAGCTTGTGGGTAGCATGAAATACCCATGGTCTAAGGCAGGGGTGCCCAAACTATGGTCTGTGGGTCGGATCTGACCCGCAACACCATTTCATGTGCCTCCCAACCCTCCAAGGACATTCAAGAAACAAAATGACCACTCCTTTGAAGCTGTTGGGACAAAATGGCCACCCTCATCGTGCAGGCAGGGCAAAATGGCCATCTGGCCTCAAAGATTAGAGAGCGCGATCCGGGCCTCGGCTTGAAAAGGTTGGGAACCTCTTGTCTAAGGATTTAATTGGCTATTGAACTAAAATTAAAAAGTTAGTGAAGTTCTCACTCTAGGGACAAGAGGATTCTTTCTCCAGCTTGGCTTGGTATTGATATATCATAGATAAATAAAAGAATATTTGGAGAACAGAGAACCCCGTCTTGTTTGCAAAGAGTTAGGGTATGGCACAAAGAACAAAGTATGAAGAAAAAATATATCACATTTTCAAGTTCACTCTTCAAAGTATCTCCCAACCAGCAGGGCCAGTGGCTGAAAAGTTTAATAAAGTCGGAAGCCCACTTGCTTCACAAAACTGCAACGTAAGACAATAATATTATATGGACTGATGTCTGTAATGCGGTTCTATTTGCGGCTTCTCCATGTGGACGCTTGAGAGGCAAGTAGAAGAAACCGTGATCCACACTGATTCTGCCGTTCACGACAACCTGGAAATCTGGGTGCAGGTCAGGAAGCGATTTACTGCGGCACCCATTTGAATATCATGATCCGTCCCTGCAAAGGAGGAAGCCAGAAGTCTTATGACGCTGGGTCAGAGAGCAGCCAGATAAAAGGACAGGTTGTGGTGGCTTCATTTCCCAGTCACTACCAAAATCTGGGGAAGGGGTCCTTCGGAGATCCTTTCCCCCACAGTCCACTGGACGTGTGTTGCCCATTTCAGAGGAAACCAAGGGTCACATAAGCCATTGGAAGTAAAAATTCCACACCCCACATGAATCAAAGCCAGGTCCATGGACTTCTGTGGAAACGAACAGATGTGTGTGTGTGTGTCTCCTTTAGGAGTGACTCTACAAGGACTGGAAGTCCCATGCCTTCCGGCGCCAAGTGTCACTCCGCATTGGCACGCTCCCTCAGCACGGGGAGAGAGAGCATTTCTGGAGCAGATGATTTCCGTGGTCTGTCCTTGGGCACGCTGAGGAAGTCTGGTGCATCCCCGCTGAGTGGCGTGGAGGGGGCGCTGGAAGGGGCGCTCTGTGTGTTGGGGGGCAGGCGCTCATTGTTGAGGGAGATGGTGGGTGCCACCGTGCCCACAATCTCATTCGTGGCCTCCTGTGTTTGCTTCTCATACTGACGCACCTCCTCCATTGTCATCCCTGCAGGAAGCAAGGGCAGAAGATTTTTGTTAGGGTCAACGCTGCACTTGAGGAACGTCAACTGGAGGATGTGGTGTTCTCTGTGGTTGGTCTGTGATAATTCTCCATGGTACCATTCCAATTATCCTTAGTAAAGCAATCACACTTCTATACCTCCCCATAGCACTTCATACGCTTTCTAGATCAGGGGTGCCCAAACTATGGCATGTGGGCTGGATCCAGCCCCTGATGCCAAATCATCTGGCCCATGAAGCCCTTGTTGGTCCTGGAAGCGGAAGTAAAAAGCGCCCGTACAGGTGCGTTTCACTTGCACTTCAAAGAGCAACAAGGGCTTCATGGGCCGGATGAATTGGCATTGGGGGCCGGATCCAGCCCATGTGCTATAGTGACCGGCCCATGACCGAAAAAGTTTTGGCACCCCTGCTCTAGGTGGTTCACAAGTTAATTAGTATTTTGCTCCCAACATGCTGTGTACTCATTTTACCAACCTTGGAAGGATGGGAGGCTGAGTCAATCTTGATCCCTGGTCAGGATCAAACTCACAACCTTTTGGTTGCAGTCCAGCCATTTAACCACTGCACCACCATGGTTCCTTAGTAAAGGTCTCCCTTGCTCAAAACCCAGTTGGTTCTAACTCTCCGTTTTCAGTCAAAGAGCCAGCACTGTCTGTAGATGTTTCCATGGTTGTGTGACAGGCACGACTAGATGCCAGAGTGCATGGAATGTTGTTACCTTTCCCAACAAAGTGGTACCTATTTATCTGCCTGCAATTTCTTGCTTTTGAACTGCTAGGTTGGCAGTAGCTGGGAAGCTCACTCTGTCTCACAGCACTCGGGTCTCAAACTGCTGGTCTGCCAACCTTCTGAATGTCAAGCTCAGCACCTTAACCTCTATGCCACTGTAGCCCTCTTCTATCCTTAGTGACCGGGAATCCTGGGACCTGTGGTTTGGCAAACCACTTGGGATTGTCTTTGAGAGTGTTTGAGGAACTTCCTGGTGGGGAATTCTAAGCCCCTCACCAAACTACAAATCCCAGAATTCCTCAAGATGGCACTGAAGCCATTGTAAGTGGCAGCCATTGAAAGACCTACAACTGTGTAGCATGTATACCAGGGGTTCCCAACCTAAGCCCCATGGGCCGGATCTGGCCTGCAGTGCCGTTTCCTGTGGCCCCCACCCCTCCAATGGCATTTGAGAAACAAAATGGCCACCCCTTTGAATCTGTTGGCACAAAATGGCCACCCCCATCATGCAGGTAGTGCAAAATGGCCATCCGGCCCTAGAAGCTGACTGAGAGAGCATGACTCAGCCTCCGGCTTGAAAAGGTTGGGAACCCCTGATGTATACAGTGTCAGTGCCCAATCTTAATGGGTGTATCAAACTCCATCATAGCTTTGTGGAGTTGAGTTGGCACTCCGGGTCAAATCCTTCACACCTGCCCTTCTCCTAAATTGAAAAGCTCTGTTGGTGGTTTTGGATTGGCCAACCTCTCTGTCTCCAAACCACCTCAGACACCTCGGCTCTTGTTAGTTCTACACAAACAGAGAAGTCCTCCCCACGTAGAACATTGAGCAGGGAATGGGGTTACAGACTGCAGTCTGTGTCCTAGGTACAGCCACGCAAAAATTCATTCTGGGTAATGCATAGAATAGCCACAGAACTAGGATTGATGCTCATATATCATGGGGGAGGAAGGGAAGAGGACACAAACCACCCAGGTAAAGGTCGCCCTTGCTCAAATGCCATTCGTATCTGACTCTAAGGTTCAGTGCTCATCTCTGCTTATAGTCGAAGAGCCAGCCCTATTTGTGTCTGCAGAGTTTTCCATGGACATGTGGCAGGCATGCCTCAACACCGGAGTGCACGGAACGCTGTTTATCTTCCCACCAAAGTGTTCCCTATTTATCTACTTCCAATTTCTTGCTTTAAAACTGCTAGGTTGGCAGGAGCTGGGGCAGAGACGGGAGCTCACTCTGTCATGCAAGTATCCAGGAATCGAACCCTGACCTTCCAATCAGCGAGTTCAGCATCCTAACCACCCGAGCCACCGCAGTTTCCCAAACCACCCAAGGAAATGGTAAAACAAGACAGTGATTTCCATTTAATAGCACACACTGACTTAGAGGTACAGTTCCTATGTTGCGAGGTCTGCGGTGGCCTAGTGGCCAAGGTGCTGGGCTTGACAACCAGAAGGTCGGCAGTCGTTCAAGACCCAAGTGCTGCATGACAGAGTGAGCTCCTGTCGTCTGTCCCAGCTCCTCACAACTTAGCAGTTCGATAGCAAGAAATTGCAAATAGATAAATAGGTGCCTCTAAATTGCATGCTTGCAATCGATCTCTCCATTTTGAGGAAGCAAATGGCCAGGTGGACTGTGTGCCTGCTGTCCTCATTGAGATTGGAGCTCTGTCTGGGACCCTGATCTCCTTCTTCCTGGAATGACATTCTTAAACCCAACAGCTCTTCAATGTTTTCTTTTAACCGTGTCAGAAGCGCACAAAGGTGCTTTTTGGGTTGAAAGGATTTTTGCTGGAGGAACGCCCAAATGAGGCTCTTTTCATGTCCCCAAGATCTTTTCCCCTATTTATTGACTTGCAGTTTCTTGCTTTTGAACTGCGAGGTTGGCAGGAGCTGGGATAGACCGATGGGTGCGCATTCTGTCATGCAGGACTCGGGTCTCGAACTGCCGACTTGCTGACCTTCCAGGTAACAAGGCGAGCTTCTTGACCACTGAGCCACAGCAGGCGCCATCCCTATGGAACTTCCTTCCAGCGGAATTGCGCCAGATCACTTCTTTGCTGTCATTTAGAAAACAACTTAAAGCGCTTCTGTCCAGGGAAGCATTTGAGTAGGGGAACTCACCGAACTAGTGTTAGGCTTTTATTCAGTCCCCCAGTTTTAATTAGGTTTGATATTTGTATTTTACTAGGTGATTTCTTATGTGATTTTATTATGTGTTTTTAATTTGTTGTTGTTAGCCACCCAGAATGGAGGTAACCCCAGATAGGTGGGATATAAATGGAAGTTAATAAACAGCAACAACAACAACAACGAGATTGCCATCTGCTGGCGTTCAGCTAGAGAACTTTTCTTTCTAAAAGAAAATGTGGTCATCCTGCCGTCCTCCGCAGATACACACATGAATACTGTATGCAGAGGTGTCAAGCAGCAGGGAGGATATCTCGTAGGATCACAGACCAGGGGAAAGCTAGCCCCACTGCGCATGCGTTGTTCCATGTTGCGATCGAGAAAGTTTCAATAGACTTCCAGAGTTCCTTTACCTCTCCGAGCCACGTGCTGTGGAAACTAAACCTAAACGTCTTTTGACAGGACAAAGGCTGCTTCACATATAATAAGCCGCCACCAATCTGTAGGGTTGCCAAGTTTTTTACTTGGGACCCAGCCTCCTACACGGTTAGGCAAAACCCGGCAGACCAAAGTGGGGAAACGACAGCCGTCTGGAGTTTGACCAACTTTCCATACACACACACACACACCCCGCAAATGAGACTCTGGTTTTAACAATTCTGAGAAGTTACACAGCGGCTGCATGGTAACCCGCCCACCTACGCTGTTGCTTTGGGAAGGAGCCATAGCTGCAGAAGCCTCACGAGACAGTCAATGTGGGTGGGCGTTTTTCATACATTTGTGTGTCTAGGAGTGGCTAAGCCTCCAAGTACAAGCTTTCTATCTGTAGCAAGAAAACTCTAGAACAAAAGTCTAGAACATGACAGGAGAGGAGGCAGGATGAGGGACGCTGCTTCAAAAATTCATAGACTCTTAGAATCACTGAGTTGGGCCCTAGAAGCTGACTGAGAGAGCATGACTCAGCCTCCTTCACTTGGGGACATGAAAAGAGTCTCATTTGTATGTCCCCTAAAAATCCTTTCAACCCAGAGTAATCCCAGACATGAAATTATTATTACTGAGTCAGAAAGTGCCTTTGAGGCCTTTGAGGCCATTGAGTCCAACCCCCTGCTCAATGCAGCCCACGGCACTATTTCATGTGGCCCCGCTCTGCCTCCACCACA